>CAIGQZ010007154.1:17644949-17679475 GCA_903798205.1 Danio tinwini | reverse complement strand
ATTAATCAAAATAGTCATTCTGCCCAAGGGAGAAAAAAAATACATCGACTCAAATGTAAAATATTGTTTTTATAGACCATCAATTAATTGACTGTCTTTGGCTCAACTTAAAATCAAAATCCAAGTAAAATTGTACTTTGGACTAAACTGTAATAAATACATACTGTATAATGTTAGGCTATGCTATTGTTAGTTTTATTTGCAATGATGAGATAAACTACTGTGTCTGCTGGTGGTTTCATACTTTGAATGAAAGACACAGCATTTTTTTTTAAACCATCAAGTTTTGTTATGGTTATGACTGGCATCCACAATGCAGCATTTTTGACCTGTGAAAACAGAGCATTTTGAAAAGTCAATGAAGACCCTTTTTCATTTTTAAAAAATGCTGGTCTTCCATTTCAAATTTGAGGGAATTTGTTGTGAACATTAGTAAGATTTTTTTGTTTGTTTGGTTCTTTTCTTTAGCACCACCCATAGCCTGTCTTTCTAATATTTTGATGTTTATTGTCTTTGACATTGTATATAATATACATGTCTCACTCACTGATTCACCCTCACTTTTTATTAATAAATCACCATCATTTTGTTCACTAATTCTTGTTGTCCATCCTTACTTTGTAACACAATTTACTTTGAGTTTTTGCATAAACCAAAATTCTCAGCTCAAGTGTTCAACCCTATCCCACTAGACTGCCAGGCGTTGTAACATCATATAGACTGAAACAGACTTTTGGTGTCCATAATCACTCTTTGATACAGTAGGTCTTCTTTGCTATTGCTTATCATTTCCTGATTCATCATGCACCTCTCATATGATCAATAAACCATTGATAGACAGCAAATGCAGATGCTGGCCAAGTATGAACAAGCCCAGTGAAAATTCAGGCATCATGTGTTTTACACTAATATGGACAGTGATTTGTTTTAAACACAATTAAAACCTCAATGTGGATGAAGAGCATTTTCATTATAAAACACCATTTTGCAACAAAAATGAACTAGTCTAATGGCCCGTTTCCACTAAGTGGTATGGTACGGTACAGTTCGTTATGCTTTTATGGACGCTTCCACTGTCAATAGGCGTACTGAACTGAACCGTACCGTACCACTTTTTCAGCACCCTTTCAAAAGGGTACCAAACACGAGAAAGGGTACCAAAAGGCGGAGCTAAACACGCACCTGAACGCTATTGGAATAGAGAGATATGTCATTCGCTCACGCAACAAGCCGGAATAAAAACAAAGACAACGCCATGTTTTTAATACACAGCCAAGAGATTACGGCGTAATTATATATACATATAATAATGAGCCAAGGTCGACCCGGGCTTAAACAAACCTTTTCATTGTCTTGTTGAACAGCCACAAAGCCAAAAAAAGAGCAGATTTTACCCTGTGCCCCGTAGTTTTTTACGAGCCAGTCTGAAGCGTGAACGGTTTCGCTTTCTTGCTTGCGCTCGCAGCGCATCTATATTTGAAATAACAACTTCGTGAGCTGATGATAATATCGTGCACTTGATTATTGACGTGCTTTTGAAACCCGATCCTGTCAGAAACTGACTAACGCAAGAGTGACACACGAAAAAACAAAAGAGAAGCCGAAAAAAAGAAGCACGTTATTTTTTTCAGCAAACGTAAACAAACTGCCAAGTTTAAATATTATTATCTTATTATCACTTTTTAGACTATTATGAACTCGGAATGATGGAATTATTTTCTAACAAGAGGCTACACGTGCTGCTGAAGACACATTTAATCATGAGAGGTTTGCACTGACTGTGGGCTTTATTTCTTGTTGTTTTGAACCTAAATAAGGACTAAATGTATGCTGTGTGTAGTTTTTCTGTAATTGGTAAAATATTGGAGACTGTAAGGGTCTGTATGTGTTCATATATGTTCCTTTACTTATTTATTTTATATAAGTGCAGACGTTACATTGCACTTATACGTCATTGATCTGCAGTTATAATCAACTCATGTCCATAGAAAAGTTAGTAATAAACATTTATAAAGAAGTATTTATGTGTGTAAAGCATCTGTTTTGTGAGAAGTGCTTCTCATATGATATGTGAGCGACCTGTACAGCTTTACTGTAGACATTTTAATTGAGCAAAAATGAGTTGACTGAAACTTTCTGTCTTACACCACACCCACCAAAAGAGTACCTTTGGTACACTTTTAGCAGTGGAAACACAAGCCTGATAAAGGTGACCCGTACCGACCCGTACTGTACCAGTCAGTGGAAACGAGCCATAAATACATGCTTTCTGTAGTTTTGCCGTGATTCATATATCCGTGAAAAGAAGTTCATAAAGATTTTTAACAATCTTGCGATCTAAGTTTCCCCTGCAATTACAGTAAATGGTCAAAATTATGACCAGAATTTGCAGTTTCGGATGTTTTTATAAGATTGTGGCAAATATGGCTATCAAATCTCTCTCTCTGAAACAGCTAGCTATTGAAATAACTATTCAAAATCATTTTTCCTTTTGTCTTTTCTACAATACACAATAAATAAATATTAAATAAAGAACAAATGTCCACTGTGCAATAATTTATTGGGGGATGGGGGGGGGTATGGTACAGTCCACGGCCCTGAATAAACTCAAATCTACAGCCGTGCTATCATTTACAACCTCAAATCATCACTTCCAAAACTCAGTTGCCAAAAAGCCTTAGTGGCAGAGACTTCGGAGGGCACCTAATTGGGAGCAATTTCTGTCGTGGGTCAGAGCGGAGCCGTACAGATCTCCCTCTCTTTTTAATTAATACCAGTGGGCTGTCACAGCCTCCAAACGAGAAGTCATGAAAGATGAGCGTGCAGTCGACCATGCAGCCATCTGAGGAAAAAAAAAAAAGAGGACTATGTGTGTTTGTATTGATGTCTCGTTCGCTGTGTTTTTTCTGTTCTTGTTCTCTGTCGTGGATCAAACTATTTAGTCAATAGGGCTGTTTTGTGAGCTGGACACGTTGAGAAATGTTCCAGCAGCCCCAAGTTATGACACATACAATAACACAAGCAATGTAGGTCAATATTGCACCATATCCAAACATTGATCGTCATGTCACTTCTTAATCATACCTGTGTCTTAAAAAAAAAAAAAAAAAAGAAAGTGACATATCGTACAACGGGTCAGTTCATTCAAGCTAAAAATAAAATTGACTCATCATTACCCTCATGTCATTTTGTTTCATCTTCAGAACAGAAAACAGGCTATATTAATATAATCATATAGAAATTTCTGCTGCTCAGTTCACTGAAAATAATGTTTTTCTTACTTAGTTTTTGTCTCATTTTGAGTCTAAATATCTGCAAATTTTTTAATTTTGTAGACATTTCTTGATTTCAGAAATACATCGTCAAAATTAAATGTTCCTTAAAACCAGCAAAAAAATCTGTCAATGGGATGAGCAAAATAAACTTGTTTTCAATTTGAAATAAATGTTTTTCTTACCCCATTGGCAATTATTTTGCTTGTTTTAAGGAAAAACTCGATTTTGACATATTTTTGAAAACAAGACAATATGTTTTACTTGTCTATAAAATGCTTTTTGATATTTTTGATATTTGATATATTTAGATTTATGTTTTTTTTGTTGAAGTGTAAGTTTAATCGTAGTTTAGTGGTGCAGTATAAATGTGTTACAGTATGTGCTAATATTGATTATAATGATCAAATAATCCTAAGAAAATATTTAGCCAAAAGACTCATTTTATGATATACGCACACAAAGCTTTTGCATCATAAAGTTACAATGATTACTTTTAAGATGTTTTGCCTGAGGGGCAGACATATTTCAGGTTTCAATAAAATATCTTAATTATGAACAGAAGTCTTATGAGTTTTAAGCAAGTGTGAATAAAATATTGAACTAACGTTAAATAAGAATAATAAATACTGTAACCAGTGTGCTCCCAGTACTGGGTTGCGGCTGGAGAGGCACCCGCTGCACAAAACATATGCTGGAAATTGGCGGTTCATTTCACTGTAGCGACCTCAGAAATAGAATCTAAGTAGAAGGAAAATGAATGAATGAATGACCATTGTACAGTATTGCAGTATATCATTGGTGTTAAACTAACAAAAAAACTATGTAAAATAATAAACCTGATTGTAAATTGTCATGTGTTTTGGTTTTTTGTTGTTTTTGGCATATAATGCTAATTTAAACCAAATTAACCACATTAATGTTGCTTTTAGGTGCATATTAAAGCGGTTTTGGATAAATGCTATTACTGTATTACTTACTTAATTACAGTGTGTGTTATATAAATCACCAGAAAAAAATAACATATTTGACAAAAAAAAGAAGAAAACAATTTTTGGCTGCCTTGTTCAAAAATACTGTTTCATTATAAACCATTTTCTAAAAGAAAATAATAAAACATAGTTTGCTACCCAGAGGCAATATTATGTAATAATGTGTTAAAAAAAAGGCTGGTATACAGTAAACAGCAAGTTTAACCTATGATGTAGTGCTATAGAAGCCTGACTAGGTATACAACCAACCCAGGCTCGTTCTAAAATTGTACCGCTATATAAATTTCTGGAGCGCATTAAATACATCCCAGTAGGTACACATTTTTGTAGGTTTTGTTTTCGCAAATTCACTAGAGGCCGCTACGTATGCTTTTTAAGATCTCAAAATTCTCTTGCAAGTGCCATTCGCCCCTGCTGTTTTCACGTAAATACACCAGAGGCAGCAGTCGACTGACTGTCTGACTGACTGACTGAATGACTGACTAACTGACTGAATGACCCATCCTCCTCCTTCCGTAAACCCAACCAATAGTGTTTTTAAAAGCACCAATTGTCCCTAAAACCAACCGGCAGTTTTAAAAAATCCAGAAAAAAAAAGCTATCGACTGATTTTTACCACGTTATTTACTTTATTATTTGGCTTTTGTTTTTGTCTTACCCGCTTCCTGGAACCGTTCCTCACTGACCCGTAATCGTTGTCAACACCTCTCTATGTCTCAAGTGTGCTGATGTACACGCCAAGCTAACTGGACAAACTGGTAGCAGCGAGAAAGCTGCCCACATGTAGGTAAGCGGTCAGATAGTAAGCAAGAAACGGAACACTGTCATACCACACTGTAGCATTAGTTTTAAAGACGAAATGCAGCCATACGTACTTCTGGCTACATAATTTGTGATCTCCAGAAATGTATATAGGAATACTTTTTCAGAATGAGCCTATGTTGTACACAACCCTTAGAAAATGTGTTCAATTACTTTATTAAACCAGGCAGCCAATCTTTGACACATTTAATGATTAAGTTTTTCAGATACATTTTTCAGATGGAGCCTGAAGAGAATGTGTTGTTTGATGAGGTGATGAAGAGGAATCTACTGAAACCATATATTAAAGGGTTTATATTAAATGTAATTTTACAGTTTATAAATAACACCATCTTCCCTAAAAATCTATATGTAAATATATATATTTTTTATTTTCAATAAATAAGTACACACAGTAGGTCATGCATTCGGTTTAATTAAAAGTTTCCTTGATCATTTTGATCATGATTGATGATTAGGAGAGTCATGATGGATGGCCAGTCATTAAAGGTTTCCCAAACTATTTGGTTATGATTAATGATGAGCCATGATTGACGGGTCATTCAGGAGTTTCATTACTAAATATGTTTTGAAAGCCAGAAATAATGATTTTTCTAGAAATTAGGCCATTAAAAATGGAAACTGCAAACATGGGGCTTGGAGATTTATAAAATCATATTAAACATTGAACACTACATTCAAAGCAAATGCTGCACAGTTGTTTCAATCCAATTTGGGTCAAAATTGATAAAAAGAAAAACAATCACTGGGTTAAAATTAGAATTTTTTTAAAGAGCCCCTATTATGCATTAAAAAGGGTCATATTTTTGGTTTATGGGGTCTGATATGCATGCAAAGTCAAAAAACTCTTTCATTGTCTTATAACATGCATTTATTTTTACCTAATTATCCCAATGACCCCCATATGATTCGTTCAGCAATTCATTTGTTCCCAAACCCCTCTTTAGCGCAATGCTAATCTGCACTGATTGGTCTGATGACCCAGTCTGTTGTGATTGGTCAACTGCGTTCAGCGCAAGACAAAGAGAAACGCCCACCACGGCTCATCAACAATTTTGAAGTCAGAGTGCAGAGTATATGTGTGAGCCCAATGCAGGTGTGCATTAAAGCAATGCAGTTAAACACCAGCATACAGTATTGCTCAATTCCTAACCATAAGTAAAAAAAAAAACAATGACACACATTCAGTATTAATCCACACAGTGGCCAAATTTGACCGCCACATGTGTGTGGGAACAGCTGATAGTGGCCATAGCAACGACAAACAACAGTGGATCACAAGCTCACGAACACATTTAAATCCGTAAACAAAGCAGCAAGCGTCACGTTTTCAGTGTGGTTTTAGACGCGACATGAGAATATAAAGAGTTAACCAGATACAGTACAAGCTGTTAACAAGTAACAAAACACAATTAAATACATAATTTGCAAGCTAGAGAAAACAAGGAAGCAACCATTTTAATCGCACTTACTTCCACTTGTGAAATGGAGGAAGAAACTGATCCATGAACTGTGTAATCTAAAGTTCCTGTCAAGTTCTGACAAAGTCCCATATATCAATAGTCTTTTCAGATTCTTCCTTTAACAAACAGCCGATGAATCCCCCATTGTAAACGTGTAGATTGCTAAAGCACTCATCATAAACATGACGGGAACACAGCACAAGGCTGGGGCTCTAATGCTGAGGTATATTTGAAAAAAACTTAATTTCAACCCCTGACTCTTCACAGCCTCATCTTTGGGTAATGAAAGTAACACTAGCTTTCCCTCACGCTTCAGAGCACAGCATCTTCACCACATGCATTAACCGGGATCTGCTGCAGTGTTTGTCTTCCTCTTTTTTTTCTACAGTGTTTGTGGGTGAGACCGGGGGTTTAAATTTTCCCGGGTCTGCGCACACAACAAATGGGGGGGGGGGGGTGGGGTTTTTGTGTTTTTGCCCCCCCGCAGGGGTAAAAACTCATTACATCTGTGAATCTTTTATAGGTGAATCAATAGTTTTGAACATGGTGCACTTTCAGATTTAAGCCATAGCTGGATATTTCAGTTCACTCAGAGCTGTGCTACACACTTCATGGAAGGTCATTTTCAAAAACCCATGATAGGGGCACTTTAATTTAAATCGTTAACCCAATGGTTAAGCTTTAATTTAACCTATATTTTGGTTAAAACATTTTTTTAATCTTTTCTGTTGATATTTGGTTTGATTTGGACTTTGATTTCTGTTGTTCAATTCCTACATGGTAAATTTTTAAGCTGAATCAAATTAACCACCCATGTAGCAACAAATTCTGGCCCAGAGTTGGCATAAAGCCAAATTCATTCATCCGACACTGGCATACAGCATGCATGTGGGCCAAACATGGCCCGGGTTTGGCAGACGTGGCACCATCTTTAAGGCAGCACACAAGATTTGGGCCAGATGTAAAATGTAGTTTTTGACCCAGATGTTAAAAATTGATATGTGGGCCACATAAGTTTGGCCTGTATTGATCCATATTTAAAATACATTACGATTATTTTTGAGTAAAGAAAAAAATTCTACCAATCAGGTCGCCTTGAGAAAAAGCATGCCCATAGTGTACTTAAAGCACAATGCTTCATGGGGTTATCAATTTCATTGCAATTGTGACACACCAACCTATCTGGCCCAGTTCAGGCCCAGTTATGAGTTATTAACTTGGCTGAGACTTGGCCCAGATTTGGTCCATGTTTGACCCTTTTCTGGAAGTCAGACTTGGTCCAGTCATGTACCCTAATTCACTGTGACATGTGGGCCAAGCAAAACCTGATTATGTGGGCCAGAGATGGCCAGAGAAATTTTGCTATGTGGGCATGAGTCATTTGAACTTATATTATATAAATCTGATTTCATATATTATATTAAACTGATTTAAAACAGCTTGCGTAACATACACAATTAAGTTAGAACATGATTAACTTCATTTAATAAGTTACAATTAACTAAAAACATATGTTGTCATGAGTAATTGTTCATTTAAATACATATGTGTGCACTAAGAATACAATTTTAAATCAACTGCAATTGCAAACAATGTATTCAAGCATTATTCAAGTTGACTGAGCCGTAGGTGGCAATTAGGAAAAAGGAGATACAAAAGAAGTGTAGTTTGGCAGAAAACATATCACACAAGCTTATCGTTGTTTCAAGAATGCACAAATAAGACACGCCGCACTGTCTAGAGAATACAATGAAAGCAATGTCATGCTGAATAAGCATTGCGGTACCCTTGATTTGCTCAAAGCCTATAGGGGAACCAGATGGATCTGTGTCACCTGCCCAGCTTTGAAGTTCACAAACCCCAGCAGGATTTCCACCAAATGAGGGATCATATTCTGTTTGATGCCATTTTTTCCCTCACTGTATTGGAAGATAAAATAACGTGAGAAGATTTGCCTTTATTGCACATAGCCAGGGTCTAGTCCTCGAGCCTGGATAATGAAATCTGAGGTTAGGGCTGCTTTTCATAATAATGTTTGTTTAGACGTTTAGTTTGCTGGCTCAGCTACTAAATTGACTTTACTTATCTATTAAAGCTATGTAATATTTATGTAAGCCATAAAACAATTCATGCAAGTATTACATAAAAGATAGTCTATACCTGTTCACATACAGTATATGTATTTGTGTGTATGTCTTAAAGGCGTAGTTGACCTAAAAGATAAATGTACTCATTATTTACTGACCCTCAAGTGGTTCCATACCTTTATGAATATCTTGTTTTCTGTTGAACACAAATTAAGATATTTTGAAGAATGCTGGAAACTGATTGCCATGATAGATCAATGGCAAATAATTTCCAACATTCTTCAAAATATCTTCTTCTGTGTTTAATAATAATTACATATACATTTGAAGTCAGAATTATTAGCCCCCCTTTGATTTTTTTTTCTTTTCTACATTTTTTTTTAACAGAGCAAGGACATTTTCAGTATGTCTAATCATATTTTTTTTCTTTCTGAACAAGTCTTATTTGTTTTATTTTGGCTAGAACAAAAGCAGTTTAAATTTTTTGGGAACATTTTTAAAGTAAAAATTATTAGCTAAGTAAAATTATTAAGCAAATTATTTTGCAATTGTCTACAGAACAAACCATCATTATACAATAACTTGCCTAGTTACCCTAATTAACCTAGTTAGGCTTTTAAATGTTTAAGCTGTATAGAAGTGTCTTGAAAAATATCTAGTAAAATAATATTTACTGTCATCATGGCAAAGATAAAATAAATAAGTTATTAGAAACTGTTCTGTCTGGTTCTTGAATCTGATCTTCACCCTTCACCCTTGTGTATTACTTCGTCCACATGCAGTGACAAGCAGAGAACACTTGACAGTTTGACAAATATATATTGCTGCAGTTGGACAACATAATGTACTTTTAAGGCTTTTTTTAGTCAAGAATGTGGTTGTTTAGATTGCAACTATGCCATTTTATTTATAAGGATAGTGCCTATTCAAAAATATTTTTAATTTTGGAGACTGCCGCCATCAGCCAAAAACTCAAACTACAGCTGAACAAATAATTATAAATCAGGTAAGTGGCATTCTAAGTCAATCTCTATTTTGTAGTGCTATATTTATACTACAGAAACTGGTAGTGTTTGCTTTGTTTTGGCATTTTCTGGGCTAATTATTGTGATATCCTGATTGCAACAGAAATACTGGAAAATCTCTGTAGATTGATGACATTTCATTCCGTTCAGCCTCATAATCCTAAAATGTGTACTGCCATATTGCACTTTGTGTGATATTACTCATATATTACCTGGGTTGGGGGGGAGGGGGTTAAACTATGAACTACATGCTATTTTTCCATTTAAGATGATTTTGTTTAGATTTTCACATAGTTACAATATTTTTTATGTGATTTTTTTGTTTTTTGTAACATATTGGCCCAATGCCAATTCTACCTCTTAGACCCTCCACTTACCCCTACCCCTCATTTTGCGTGTTCTTGTGAAGGGGTAGGGGGGTGTCCCATTTTTTTTTTTTTTTGCTTGATGGCGTAGGGCTAAGGGAAAGGGGTAGATACCCTTTCGAATAAAGATTTTTCAGGACCACACTCGAAACCAAGGGGTAAGAAAATTTCTCAGAATACACGAGCTACAACGACAGTTTCACTGCACCCGGAAAGAAGGAGAGCCACAAATTAGTATTATTTGTTATTATTACAATTTTTTTCAACAAACAAACAAACACATATTAATATATTCATAACCACCATTGTGTTTTAGCTTTATGCTTGTATAAAAAACTGCTAAAATAAAAACGCTAAATTTTGTGATTTATAATCCATAATAATAACTCCTGTACAGCAGTCCCACAACATGCTGACACTCGACAACACTCAAATACCCTGTCAGAAAAGTTTAATGTCTGAGAATGACCTTTTTACAGTGTCTGCTATAATGTTAATGTTGTTTTTGGTGTGTTTACATAGATGCATATGGCCACTGTGTAAATGTGCAGTATAGTTCTTCTTGCAATCTTATTGCCACATTAGATCATAATGATAACATAAAATATGCCTTCAGTGATTTCCTGAAGATAAATACCAAAAAATAGCACAACTAGAATAACTACAGCAGTTGCAAGCGTCTGATCTCATATAAAGCAAGAGATTGTGATGACATATGAGGACGTGTGCAGGTGCTGCAGTGCTGTTCCAATTCTTAGGGGTACATTTTGAAGCCCTCATTTTGAAGGGACAATGGGAAGGGGAAGGGGTAGGGGTACACAAATGGAATTGGGATTGGGCCATTGAATTAATATGAAATTGTAAAGCCATTTGTGTATTGGTGTTATTTTTGTTTTTTTTTTCTTCTATGTACTGTTTATAGAATTTTAATTCATTTTATTTTCATTTTTGTTAATTTGCTTTTAACCAAAATGAGGAGTTATTTTCTTGTCAATAACTTATGTATTGGCTATTATGTTGTTCAGTTATTACTCATTTTATTTAATACAATTTCAAGTGGTAATGCAACAAGATGCTGTCAGAATTATATTTTAATAAAGGAATAAAAGTCTTAATTATATAGAATATATAGAATGGAGAGTGAGCACCAAGAGAACAGCTACAGCTTACAGAGTTACAGCCACAGTACTTAGATTAGATAGAAAGAGGCAGAGTTTAGCCAACTTAATGTCAGTTGTACAACAGCAACATCTGTATTTATGGAGATAGGAACTGGGTGCTCATACACTTACATGACTGTTAAAAAAAACCCTGTGGATTCAATGTATGTGGCAATTGAGGTCCATGTAGTAAACAGTACATTTTCTTCAATTCTAAGAAAACAAAAAAACAAAGTATGTGGCACATTTTTGCTGATGCACTTCAGGTATTATCTAGTAAAGCAGATCTTTGCACACCCTACACTTGAAATTAAGAGTACAAAATGGAAAACACACTACATAATAAAGACTTATATAACAATTCATAGTGACACATGACATGCGGGTGGGTAAGTAAAAACAATTTTTATTTTGGGTGAATCATTCTTTTAATGTTTATGTAGCTGTAAATTATAGGCTTATGTTCACCTCAAGCTAAATGGTGCAAATGACATGTTAGAACACTGGCCAGTGCAGTCAACCGTTCAGCCAGATTCAATGTTTCACAAAGCAGCAGGTCATGCGGTTGTCAGCTGAAGATGTTTTCTCCCCTACATGAGGAGCTTCTCAGGGTCCAGTGCACATAATTAAATGAAAAACTGTGCTATTATTTACTAGACATTTCTGAAAGACCTTTTGCTCTATCTCTCATCAGTGGCTCATCTATCTTTCTCTGATTTCTAGAAACCGCAATGCGTTTTGACACAGGGTCAAAGAAAAAAAACTCCATCCTTGGGCCACAATACCATGAATCTAACCTTCAGATATCTCAGGCGTTATCGATTGACACTGTTAAGCATTTGGTTCACTCTGCACAATCATAAAAAAAGATATTTCCACTTATCTTTTTCACCATTTTTTATTGCAATGACGTTCAGAGCAATACTTGTTTGAATTCTGAATGTAAATGTTCTTTATAACATTGTTAAATAAAAAATAACAGCTTTAGCCAACCAACAATGTATTACCTGAAATGCAATGTTATGAAATGTTTTGCATATATGTTCCAGACAACAGGATCTCACGGCAATTTGTAACATTGTGATTTAGTGTAATTCGTGCAATCTCATTCATACAATTTAGTACAATTTGCTTATCCACCAATCAGTGTTGCCAACTATTTTCAATGAAAAGGTGCTAAGCTCTGCCCGAAAAGTCACTAAAAGTCATACGTCAATTTGCATATTACTGACGTCATCATGTCCAACTGTTTCTGTTTGGTTAATAAAGGGGTATTTTATTTGCACTACACTTTATGTATGCATGTCAATTTAATTAAATTTATTGCTGTTTGAATACAGTATATCAGAATAGATGTGTAGGGAATTTGCAGTAATCTTCCGGACGTAATTTATTTTTAAATTACGTATTTAATTTAAAACAAAGGAGAAGCAGATCGTTTTGGATGTACAAGGGAAATATCTCACACTCGCTGTGCTAAATCATTTGCCGTCGGTATGCAGAGGAATGATCTGCTCTCTGGCTGCAGGTGGGACAGGCTGCTATACGAGAACTGGGAGTATGCTGGGAGTACGGCTGTGAATGAGGCATGGGAGGGGCCGACAACATCACGCGCAGCTTGTTGAGAAAAGTAGAAACTATACAGGATGGACCCATGAGAGTCTATAAAAATCTCCAGTAACACCAAAAAAGTCGCTAGATTTGTCGATAGTCGCTTTTCTGAAAATTTGTTGTTAAGGGGGTCTGAAAAGTTGCTAAAAATAGCAACAAAGTTGCTAAGTTGGCAACACTGCACCCAATGACGGTTGGGTTTAAGGGTGGGGTCAGGTTCCACACCTCCTCTTTAAAGTTGTACGTTTTCGTACTACTGAACTTGTATGAATTTGTATGAATTAGCCACTAAACTGACAAAATGTAAAATATCTTGTGAAAAAAAAAACATTAAAAAGAAAGTGCTGAGTGAACTGACCCATAATGTGTTTTATAGTAAAAAAAAAAAAAAAAAACATAGCAAAAAATTGTAAACCAATAGACCCTTTTCACATTTCTAGGTTAAAGTCAAATTTACTCTCAGACCCATAGACACTGCATTACAAGCACCTCGCATAAGCGGTAATTAGTTTTTTTGTAATTTGACGCAAAGTTGATATAATACATTCATAAATGCATAGAAATGTTGATAAAAAAAAATATATATATATAAATACTGTATTAAAAACTTTCAAGGACTTAATATTATGATCATTAAACACGTCATAACAGTCTTGTGAAAAGGGTCCTTTGTTTCAAATAAAGGGTCCTCAAAACACAACTAGCATGTAAATGTTTGCACAAATTATATATAAAATTTCAAGTTTTTGGTTGTTATCAGTGATGTGTGAATATTCTCTAAGTTGAAGTAGCATATTTTATAGGGAATTATAGGGACAATTTAAAGTAGGAAAAAACTGACTGTATGGAAAATGATGGGTCCCAGCAACCAGCATTATTCAGAACAGCTTTTTTGTTTAAAAATTCAAGAAACATATAGGTTTTGAACAATTCAAGAGTAATTAAATTATGATAGGAATTTCATTTTGGGGTGAACCAAGCCTTTAAGAGTTGTGAATATACAATTTTCTTCAAGAAACTATTAATGTCAATAAAGAACCGCTGTATGACAATTCATTAGAAAAGATATAAATTGTTGTAGAAAGTTCTTCGTATTCTGCTATTTTAAAAAAAAAAAGTTCTTTTGGAGCCATATATGCTTCACATGAATCAAATAAAGTCTTCTTTTGGCAACTGAACACTGAAAAGTGTATTCATATAACTGTCAATGCCAATGGTAAATGTTTTTTTTTTCTCTCTTTTTTTTACAAGAACATATCAGATGGTCTGGTTTTAAGTTTGTTTAGCTGGTCTTTCAGGATTAACAAAACAACACATCAGAAATCTAATACAACAAACTTAAAGCAACAACTAAAAAGCTGCATATGACATATTTCAGGCATGTAAAGCTGTGGTGAAGAACAAAGGTTATGCAAGGTTCAGAAGACTAACATTGACTGTGAAATGGTGGTATTCAGCAGTAGGGTGTGCTGTTTTGTAGCTAAATTCCCAATGACCTGGAATGGTATGGGTTATCTGAGATTACTCTGGTTTCCTAGTCAGTTTAAATCATGGGAGACTGGGGCTAATTGTCACACATAGATGTTTGCAAGGGCTATATGTCAGTGCCTATAATGTTTTGAGGCAAAAGTACAATTAAATGAATATTTTTCTAGCTGTTATATTGTTGGTTGGGAGACCAAGTTCGAACCATTCATTCATTTTCTTTTCCGCTTAGTCCCTTTATTAATCTGGGATTGCCACAACGGAGTGAACCACCAACTTATCCAGCATATGTTTTAAACAGCGGATGCCCTTCCAGCTGCAACCCATCGCTGGGAAACATCCATTCACACTCATTCACACACATACACTACAGACAATTTAGGTTACCCAATTCACCTATACCAAATGATTTTGGACTTGTGGGGGAAACTGGAGCACCCGGAGGAAACCCACGCGAACACAGGGAGAACATGCAAACTCCACACAGAAATACCAACTGACCAGGCCGGGGCTCGAACCAGCGACCTTCTTGTTGTGAGGCCCACTGCGCCACCGCGTGCTGCCCAAGCTTGAACAATTTTGCAGTAAATAAGAATCTGTCAAGGTTAAAACTAACATTATAATATCATAATAGTTGTTTTGAATCAAAACAAACACAAATTGACAGCTTAGAAGAATAGTTTACCCCAAAACAAAAGTTAGTGTTAATTTATTCAGCCTAAGACAACACGAGAGACTTAACTTTTTTCAGTAGAACATTAAAGAATTTATGAAAATTTATGAAATGTGATATTCAACAGGAACTCAAAGTAAAAAAAAATAAAATTAATAAATGATATTAAGTTATAAGTTATTATGAAATTAAAAGGATAGTTCACCTTGTCATAATTTACTCACCCCTTTTTTTGTTCCAAATCATTTTGTTTCTTTTTATCTTCTTTTTTTTGTTGTTGTTGTTGTTGAACACAATAGAATATACAGTTGAAGTCAGAATTATTAGCCCCCCCGAATTATCAGCCCCCTGTTTATTTTTTCCACCAATTTCTGTTTAAAAGGGAGAAGAATTTTTCAACACATTTCTAAACATAATAGTTTTAATAACTAATTTCTAATAACTGATTTATTTAATTTTTTTTGCTGTGATGACAGTACATAATGTTTTACTAGATATTTTCAAGACACTTCTATACAGCTTAAAGTGACATTTAAAGGCTTAACTAGGTTAATTAGGTTAACTAGGGTAGGCTAATTAGGCAAACTATTGTATATTAAAGGTTTCTGTAGACTATCGAAAAAAAATATATAGCTTAAAGGGGCTAATAATTTTGACCTTAAATTAGTTTAAAAAAATAAAAACTGCTTTTATTCTAGCTGAAATAAAACAAATAAGACTTTCTCATTATCAGACATACTGTGAGAATTTCCTTGCTTTGTTAAATACCATTTGAGAAATATTTAAAAAAGAAAAAAAAAATCAAAGGGGGGCTAATAATTCTGACTTCAACTGTAGGCAGTTCATTTCGGCAACCACTGATTAATAAACGGACTAAGCCAAAAAGAAAATTAATAAATGAATGAACAATGGAATATATTTTGAAAACAGCTGAAAACCGGGAACCATTGACTTCCATAGAATTTGTTTTTACTATAAAAGTCAATGGTTTTTTTAATCTGTTAAACGCTAAATATTATATTTTGAAACGAGCTGAAAACCTGTAACCTCAAAGATTTAGAACCACTTGAGGGTGAGTAAATAATGAGTACATTTTCATTTTTGGGTTAAATATCCTTTAATACATGTGGATCTTGACCAGAAATGCCCAAAGTAGGAGCCGCAGGCAAAAGTTGGCCAATTGTAACCTTTGACCACCGTCCCATCTGAGAGGAGAGTAAAAATGATGTAGTAGAGGGTTGGGGCGAATGACTGTAACACAGAGATCATCATTTCTAATTTGACGTAACGTTTGTTTTATTGCTGAGCTAAAAAGCTGAAATAAATTAAATGTTTAAAATAAATGTTGGGTCCCACTTTATATTAAGTGTAGCTTATACCTGTGAACTCACATGGTAACTAGAAGTGTACGTAGTATGTAACTAAAGTGTATGTACACACTGGTACATAGTATTTACTTGTGTAATACTGGTGTAACTACAAACATGTAACAACGCACTGAATATTATGTGTAAGCTCAAATGTGTAACAAGACATTGGTAACAACACTAAAAAAGTACACCTGTAACAAGAATTACATAAGTGCATTGTGTATACTTGCATATGTTTTCCCACTTCCACACCTGTTTGCGTACCATGTACTTCTGAACACTGTATTAAAATAAGAATGGCAGAGCTAAGGTTGCATTAGCAGGTTTCACCTTGTGATACCAGTGTAATTACAGGTTAATTCATCAGAAACTGTCCACTTAAAATAGAGTGTAAAATGGTCACAAATTACTGTGTAATATATAAAACCTAAGCATTTGTGTAACTGTTTAACAAAAGCAAACTACTGTCAAAAAAGTACAAGTGATATAGAAATATACAAATGCCATATGTTGTTTTAATGTAAACTGTAGAATCACATCAGTAATTCCCATTAAAGGGGTAGTTTACCAAAAAGTGTGTTATTAATGTCCTGTTACACATTTGAACTGACAAATACTATTCAATGGGTTGTTACATGTGTAGTTACACCAGTATTACACAAGTAAACACTATGTACCAGTGTGCACATACACTGTAGTTACATACTACTTAGACATCTTACTATGTAAGTTCACAAGCGACACAATATAAAGTTATATAAAAGTTGTAAATTAATCTGGTTGAAATACTGTCACTTGACAGATAGAGGACTGTGCAGGAGACACTGGCGAGCAAAACAAAACAAAAACTAATGTATTTGAGTTATAAATCATCATAATAAAGTTCATTTTAAAATGTAAAAAAACAATACTGTAATTAACATGAAGCAATTTTTACTAGTCATTTTAAATATCTAATAAATTAGAAAGATACCTATTGAAACTATATTTACGTTCGGCCCACAAGTCTCAATCAACTTTGGTTTTTGGCCCTTCATAAGAAAAAGTTTGGGCATCCTTGATCTTAACAATACATTGAATTGTCACATGTGCCCTATTTTTTTTTTTTAACAAGGACATTTAAAATGATTAATTTCTGTTTATCACAACATACCTTAGACGTTTTGTGTTCCATTAACTCTTTTGTTATAGCGTGCCAACATTCCCTGTTGGGCTGATTGATGTGTGTTCATTCAACTGTATCTTTCAGTGCTGGACATGTTTAATTGCTTTTTTTCACAGCCTTTAAATCTGTTCCTAATTGACTTTCAAAAATAAACCTGCCCTGAGAAACATTCACAGGAGTAAAACGTGTGACAACTAGCACCCATCTCCCAAAAGTTGAGCTGTGAACAAACTGAAAACGCTACAGGGTGCAATGCTTTTGTGGAACAATATATCTTCTAAACATTAGATTTATACTGAATTTATACTGCAGATGTAGGCGGAATTAAAGGATAGCCATTACAGGCTGTTGCAGTTTTAATATTGCAGAACTGAAATTTAAATTCTTAAGGGTACAATTCTCAAAGGTTATTCAATTTCTAATGCACACAGTGCCACTGCAGGAGAGGGCAAGCATTAGACAAGTGATGCAAATTTAACAATCGCATAAAAAACGTTCCCTTTGAGCCACTTTGCTCGCTGAATTTGGGGCGTGCTAACAGAGACACTCTCAGCAGGAGGTGTATCAGCATGTAAGGTAACACAACTGCGCATTTCATCCACTGAGCGGCTGCTGGAGGAGGAGATACGCATCATATATACCCAACCAGCCGTCTTTTTGGATCACTCTGCTGGTCGGAACCGATTACGGGGCACGTGTGTGCAGTGGATACGCCGGAGTGCCGTGATTCGTGGTCTAATTGCGGGGCGCTTGCGGGAATACGAGGAGCTTTTCTGCGCACAAGAGGGAATAAATCTCCTTTTCCTGTCCGTCTCCACGCAGTCTTCGATTTAGAGGGCATTTACTTGGTACTAAAAGTGAGAGAGCGATCTCAGGCAAAATGTTACCGACGACATTAGGAGGTTAGAGGTGTTGAGGTTTATCCCATCACTAAACATGGAATAAATTCGCTCGCCTTCTTTTATTTGGACTTGGAATAACGGGAGCGCATCACGGTGAGTTTGATTCATTAGTTCAACTGCAAGTGCAAGTTCTATCCGAGATGCCAAATGATGAACATGATTATGGACATCGTTATGAATAGTAGGCTGTATCACATCGTGTTAAATAGGAAACAAGCGCTGCTTTTACACATCAAACCCGAATAACGACCACACTTCGGATTCGCTGCTGCTATTTAGGGATATCAGTTTGGAGGAGTCCAATTTTTCTTGACAGACCCGGTGTCTTAACAGTTCCTTTTGTGATCGTTGAATAGTTTTAAGAAAGGAAGACGATAAAAAGCTAAATAAAATGCATTTGCTTAAGAATTTAGCTTCTGAAATGAATGATGGTATCACTTAGAATAAATAAAACTTGGCTATTCGTTTAAAATCAGTTGCCTACTTTTCATAAACTAGAATAGCGTATTGAACATCAAACCAATTATGTGTTTAGAAAATCGTTCTTATTTTGATTGTCCTGTGTTTCACTTTATTTTATTGAATCAGTCGTGGATTCCGCAACCGTAGGTGTTTGATCCACTCAAAATAATTGGTTCATTCATTCATTCATTCATTCATTTTCTTTTTGGTTTAGTCCCTTTATTAATCAGGGGTCCCCACAGTGGAATGAACCGCCAACTTATCCAGCACGTTTTATGCAGCGGATGCCCTTCCAGCTGCAACCCATCACTGGGAAAGACTCATACACACCCAATAATTGGTTTACAATAGAGTAATTTAATTGGGTAATTTAATTGATTCACTGAACAAAAGCATAAGTGATTCATAAGAGAATCAGGCAAAGTGTGGATCTGATTCATGCACGGCCATTTGAACAATGCTGGGACCAATTTGTTTTACAAAAAAAAAAAACCTAGTGAAGCAATCATTAAAAATGTTTTAAATATGATATTGTAAAAAATGAGTTAAATATATAATGCAGATCCAAAAAAGTTTGCATGATTACTCGTTCATCACGTAATATATTTTAAACTCAAACCCGCTAATACTTATTTTTTTAATGGGGGGTGGTGGCGGGAAGGTGATGGAGTCAAGTAGTTTGCACCACAGCACATTACTGTATGTTGTTTAATATTTTTATTGCATAACAGGGCAAATACCCTGAGTTTTACCTTGCTCTCCTCAACGTTAAATGCTTGCTTCACTTGCTGCCTCTGTGAACTCTAAACTCAGCCTTCTTTAATTCTGGCGGGCTCTGATGATGGACGCTGGGTGTGTAGTAGCAAAAAATACAGAATTTCAATGTACAGTTGCCATGCTGCCACAATCTTCGACCTTAGTTATAAAAGAACCATCTAAAAACTAAGATGCAACTAAGCAACAATTTTGGGGGCAGTAGCTGACTTCTTACATTTTTTTTTCTCAAATTTTATATTATTATTGTTTTGAAGCCAACTTTTTAAAATATACATAAATTCTGCTATTTTAGTTGCAGCACATGTTTAATTCATTAGGTGAACTGCACACTGATCTAAGTCATATAGGGCAGAGGATCACAAGGGGCACAAACATCATTCCTATTTCAGATAACCTAAAATTCCCTTTGACTCAGGATTCATAATATAAAGCTGGCAGGTGCAACCGGTAGGTCTTCGGCATCTTTTATGTGGGTTTTTAGAGTGTAAGTGGGTAAAACCACATTGTGTAAAGCTTTTATGAGTGTGATCCAATCTGGGTTGGTTTCTTTTGAAGTAAACCCTCAAACAAATGTAAGGTGGATCAATAAACTCTCCTTAGACCAGCCAACTCTGCCTCTGCCACCTGGTTTATAATCTCGCAGAGGTATGTGAGAAAGCTTTGGGAACTTAAGTGTCATTATGCATCGCAGGATTGAGACAGAGATGGAGAGGAAGGACACAAGAGAAAATACACTTTCGGCTCTCTATCTACACCACATCTGCTATTCAAATAGGAATGGGATCCTTCTCTTGTGTGTTCATGTTTATTTATGGATGCATCTGGGATGCAAGGCTCATCTCATTTTGTTGCTAACAAGCACAGCCAAATTAGAGGTGAGAACACTGGGAAACAGCACTGTGCGGGATTCAGTCAAACCAGTCCACAGCACAGCTTGGCTTCCTATGAGACTATTTATTTCTCTCATTGTGTTGTATAAAGTTTATTTAAAGAGAGACTAAAGCTAAATTTGAACACGAGGGAGGAATTCATTAGAGATGAAAGTAATGTTAGTTTATATAACATTTTTTTCTGTCTTTCTTAATATCCGTCTCTGGAATTTGCTTTCTACAGTCTGGATCACAAACTTTTTCCCCCACATCCTTATCTTTGTAAGTGCTTTTCCCATATCTTTTAATCTTTCATGCCTAAAGGAATAGTTCATCCCAAGATGAACGTTGTCATGTTGATGTTGTTACAATCTGTGGAGGAGAAAAAAACCGAGAAAGTTTGAAGAATTTTCTTGTGGGTTTTGTTGTTATATTCCAAGTCATCAAAGTCATTTAAAGGACAGTTCACCCCGAAATGAGAATTTACTCACTATTTACTCGCCCTCAAGTGCTTCCAAACATTTATGAGTTTTTATCTTTTGTTGAACAAAGCTAAAAAAAATTAACCATTGTATTCCATAGTATTTGTTTTTCTTCTTATACTTCGTTTGTGTTCAACAGAAGAAAGAAACTTAATCAAATGTATCTGTATTATCAGTATTGGATATTGAATAGTTTATTCTAATTTCCCTTATCCTTAGATTTGATTCTCTTTACCAGCATAAAAGGCTCATTTAAAGTTAATCTTTACTAACACTTTACAAACACTCACTGTTGATACTTTCATAACAAATATAAAAAATGTGCATCATGAAGTTGTGATGCTATTTTTTATGCACTTACACATACCTAAATTTGACAGTTTCAAATGTTACTGAATGTGATCATTTTAATATAAGTACCTACCATTTTTACTGTATGATGTTGATCAGCATATTGTTTGAAGTATCAAGGTTTAAATCTCTATTCATTGTTGCATGAGAGAACTATAGGGTTCTTAAACAGTCTGTGCATGTGATGTTACAATAAAGTACAGTGCATGCAAGTTTGGAATGACACAATTGTGAGCAAATGCTGACATAATTATCTTTTATAGGTGAACTATGCCTTTAAGGCAGAAAGAGTCTGTGTGTATGTTTTTTTTTTTAAGGGGGACCTGCCACTGTGATTATTGGGTTGTGGGATGGATCGCTGGCTGCAGTCTTACTGTTAAGTGCACTTTTTCTTCTCATCCCACAACACTTCTACAGAACACATCTTTCAATTTTATAAACACCAAAAGAGAAAAACTGTTTTTAAAAGGATGGTGGTGAGGCTTGTGTCAATTCTGTTTAGGCTTTAGTCATGCTTTATCTGTATTCATTACTGTAAAATAAAAATATCTGTAAATGTTTTCCATTTTTTGGGATTTATGTTTTTTATTCATTTTTTTCTGCTTTTGAATTGCATATGGCATTTGGACCTTCCTCCAACAGCTTTTGATAGTTGGAAGTTTGCAAAAGTGACCATTTTTTATAGTCTCAATTGATATATTGACAGTATCAGTGTTGTAAATTATGATACAGAAACCAGGTAATAAACTGCCAGACTTAATTCTGTAAACAGTATATTGTTTAATATTACAATGTTATTTTTTTTTTTTCAATAAGGCAATAAGGGCCCTATCATGCACCCGGCGCAATAAGGCACAAGACGTGTTTGTTGAGATTTGTTGCTATTGTCAGACTAGTGCAACCCTTATTCTCACGTTTTGCGCCAGGTTTTTTAAATAGCAAATCCATTTGCACCACTTTGTGGACTCATGGGTTCTGGTCTAAAAAGGAGGTGTATTAGGGCACATTATTGGCACGTTGCTATTTTTAGGAACTGAAATAGACTGCGCCATTGACCAACTAAAAGCTGGTCTAAAGTCCAGCGCAGAGCGCATTAGGTATGCACCTATGCAGGTCAAAATGCATACACATTGCTTAATACACACACACACACGCACGCACGCACGCACGCACGCACACACACACACAAAATTATTAATATTTTTTGTAACATTTTATTAAAGGATTAAAATGTTACAAAAAATATTATTTTCTATATAAATATAAAAACCACTACCTCCATGACTTCTTCATGTCAGGGGCTTTATTCAGTTTATTCATGACAATTTGCGTTTGTATAATGTTATTATTATTAGCAGTATTATTTATTATATGCATATTTATATTTGTTTTATTAAAAACTAGTTTAGATTTGTCCACCTGTCGGGTTTTGGAGATGTATGCATCACTATATGGGGCATAAGAATAGGACATGTGGATATTACTCAGTTTTTTGACCACACTTCGTTATTATTGTTCATTTATTTGTTTGCTGTAAATTAGAACTGAATTTAGAAATAGTTTTGAAACAAATCTTTGCGCTTAAACAAAAATAAATATGTAGGCTAATGAATGTTTTCAGTGGAGTGAGTTTCCACCATTTCCTTATCCACAAAATTAAAGGAGTAGAGTAAAAGTAAAGAGAAAGTAAAGAGGTCGAATGGAGAAGACTCATTCTTTATCCTCACGCAGATGGTCTGTTTTACTGTTTTCTCGCTAGTCAAGCATTCAATTTTTCCACTTACAAAGTCCACCACGTAAATAGCAAATGTGCCATGGCTCGACGCAACTGACTCTTAAAGGGAATAGGAGATAAGACTCTGATTTGTTTAATGCACGTCATGCTCAAAACACACTCATAACTCATTAAAAGAATAACCAGTACCCTGTTAGACCATGCGCCAGGGCACAAAGCATATTTTTTGTCCTTAAAATAGCAAAAGTGTATTTGAACACACCCTTAATGCTTTTACACCATGCGCTTTAGACTTTGCATCTAGATCGTAAAATAGAGCCCTAAAGGTCACTTCGTTAAACTGCACAGTTGAATTTGTAACATCAAAGTTGACAGTGCAGATTTCAAGTTCCCATAAAAGCAATTAATAACCAAAAATAAATGGAAAAAAAGCAGTGAATCACAAAATATGGAACCTGTAAATTAACACATATTTTTTACAGTGTATAGTTGGCCACTTGCACTCAAACTGCTTCAATCAAAACTATAAAACAATTCAGTTACAACATTTCCATTTTCCATCTAATATTTATATTTCTTTTTATAACAACACTGGCTGCAGCAGAACTCTTTATTCTTGCATATCGCTATGCTTCAATGGTCATGCATGGGACGTGATTTATTATCACTGGCTAAAAGACAATATGCAGTCAACTTCACCATATTGTTACAAGAACTGATGATTTATAGCAGAAATATGAAACCAGCTCCTACACCAAATGTTCAGTGTCAGTTGAAGCACCACTGTGCAGTAGATCTACAGTAATTATAGTCTAAAAGTAGATGTAATGCTAAGGTTCAGCTGACACACTTTTCCAAAGAGTCTTATAGTACACTTATTAAAAGGGACAATCCCCCTGAAGTAACTTGAGGTTAAGTGGCTTGCTCAAGAGCATGACGGAGATGGTTTCAGGAGCCGTTCTTTTGGTTTCAGGAGCTGCTCAGATGATAGAGTTTGCCAAGTAAGATGAGTTCTGTCAACATAAATATTTGATCTTGGAGCATCATTCCTGTCAACAAAATGTTTTTTAGGGCAGTCCATGGCCCCAAGTTTTAGCCTCAGACACCGTCAACTGCTCCCTGAATGACAAAACTGGAAACATTTCAGGAGTTTTGAAGTTCTGATCTTATTCTACAGGATTTCTGTGAGATTTATATCTTGTGTTCTTTAACTTTCCACCTGGAACGCAAGCTTTCATGATAGCAAACTCTCTTGTTTGGAAGATGAAAGTCATTAAAAACCAACAAACAACACTTAAAGGTATGGATCACTTAAAAATTAAAATTGTGTCATTATTTACTCATCTTTTACTTGTTTTAAACCTTTGTGAGTTTCATTCTTCTATTAAACACAAAAGAAGATATTTTGAAGAATGCTAAAAAGCTGTAACTTTCCCTAGCATTTGTTTTGTCCTACTATGGAAGTCAATAGTTACAGGTTTTCAGCTTTCTTAAGAATATCTTGTTTTGAGTTCAGCAGAAGAAAGAAAATCATAAAAGTTTGGTACCACTTGAGAGTGAGTAAATCGTGATTCAGTTTACATTTTTGGGTGAACTTTTGTGTGTGTAGGTTACACGGTACCGTCTAAGACACTGATCATCAACTCAAATCGGGCCCGATGAGCCGTTCAATCCGGTCCGCGACTAGATTCCAAAATTGTGAGGATCAAAAAGAAAATAGTGGTCCACACTATTAAAGCAACTAAAAATAACAACAACTGAGTCTCTTGTCAGAATAACCACCATTTATGACTATATTTAGGCTACTCTACGAAATAAGGACAGACTCAGACAGACCATGCGGCGTCAAGTATGTATTGTTTCAAACAGGTTTTAGCGTAAGTGAAGACCAGGTGGGGTGTAGGCGGAGTGCGCGCGACGTGTGTGTGTGATGAAGAGCAAGGAGGGATGTGTTGGAGAGGGGTGCTCGACGTATTTGAGGAGCGGGAGGAAAATGCTCTATTTCCGGGAAAATATCATTCGTTTGCGTGCATCCGGGAGTCTCTATGCATTTGCGGAAGACTTACAGAACTTCCGGGAGACTTGTGATGTCTGCCTCAGGACTAAAAAAAGGAGGAAAAACTATCTGGCACAACTTAAAATAGCATGGTAAATAAATAACCTGGTACCAAAACAAAACAGGTCACAAATAATGTTCGCACATAAAATGAAACGTCAAGTGGGCTTGAATTCAAATCACAATGCTGAAACGGGCTACTCACTGTGCTTAATCAATGGCTAAAGTTACATTTCCCCTTGTTGGCTTAGACTAATTGAGTTGAGGCAAAATATCTATCACTCCTAGTGGTTGACTGTGGTATAGGTGATGGGAGCCTGAATCAAATGCCTTCAGTATTGTAACGAAATTGAAAAAGTATAAACATTAAACATAATGTTAAGCCAAAATGAAATTTTTGTTTGATTTTCTTCTTGGGGGTCCGGCCCCCAAGGAGACTGTCTAGTAAAACTCTGGCCCTCTGACAAATATAGTTGATGACCCCTGGTCTAAGAGATGGAAACTGCTCTGTTATTGCAGAGACATTGACAATACATTTACAAGTAACACTTAAGGTGTAGTTACACATATCCCATGCATTACTATAGTAATTGCAAAGAATTATGCATAATTACATGTAACTAACCCTAAACCTAACACACATACTAACCTCAATATATAGTAAGTCCATGTGAGTCATTCATATTACTCAGTAGTTAAATTAATTGTTACACTGTAGCTACTTCACCTTAAAATAATGTGTAACATTGCCATACCCCTAAACAAAATGATGAACAAAACAAACTGATTGGTTGCCATGGCCAATGAAATATACAATAGATTTTAGACCTGCTGGTATTAGTATTTAAGTTTGACTGTGTGAGAATAGCACTGGCCTAAACCTTCAGCCTCCGACACCTTGCCCACAGACCCCTGACTGAGCTGATGCATAACACAATGTCATCACCAGAAGCAGCCCAATGCATTGTGACTAAAAACAATGCCTGCCTTAAACTAATAGTTTTAAGGTCACTTAAACCAGTGGCTTCCATAGTATGGAATAGTATGACACCTTATGGATGTCAAGGGTTACAAGTTTTCAGCATTCTTTAAAATATCTTCTTTTGCATTCTTCAATATTTTACTATCCCTTTCAATCACAAGGGTATTCACATTCTTGCATATTAAAGGTCCAGTAAAATTAAAATAACGTTTTTTAGATGTTGATATCAGTATGTTAATGTATTAATGTCTTAATAAGTGTTATCTATAAACTAGTGCGCTACAAAACAATTTCAAATGTTTTACACAGTGGATGCCCTTCCAGGTGCAACCCAGCACTGGGAAACACCCATAAACTCTTGCATTCACACACGTACACTACGGTCAATTTAGCTTATTTAATTCACCTGTATCCCATGTAACTCCACACCGAAATGCCAACTGACCCAGCCATGACTTGAACCAGTGACCTTTTGCTGTGAGGCAACAGTGCTAACCACTGAGCCACCGTACCGTACCTCAAACTTCAGAATCTCATCAAATCTTGACCAATCAAATGTTCTCTAGTATATGGCATGCTCCGCCCCCTCAAAACGCTTCTCATTTGATTTTTTTTTGACAAGCTTGATCTCAACTACTCTTACTGGCAGATTTGAGAAAAACAAAACCCTATTGGCTGTTTTAAAAGGGGGAGGGGGTACTATATGCCCCGCCCTCGTTGTGTTTCAGCTGAGATTCAATCAATCTAATATAAATCCACATTTCAAAGCACTCCACGGGACCAAAGTGCAATGGTGTGTTATACAGGTTGGCTTGATTGCCATATGCTGTAGCATACATCATGGACAGGCCAGTCTTTTGTAAAATTGTTCTCTTAGTCGATTTGTTCCATATAGTTTCTTAAGTTTTTATATATGTATTAATGATCTGAGGTTTCTATGTGAAGAATCCATGCTTATGCATTTTCTTTTATTTGATCATACCTTTATTGTTCCACTAAACCGATGAACAATCTTGGCTTCAGCACAGATAGTGTGACGCTTCATGCTCACTACTTAATTCCTTTTTTTTTGCAATCATTGATCTGCATTTAAAAACCATCATTGTACAGCTGTGTCATCACTATGACGCACTGTTTACCACATTGGTCTCGCTTTTTAATGCTCTGTGTGAAAAGGGTTTAATAACAAAAGATCCATGTTGCTATGTAGGATTTATAGCTCTACCACAAAAAAAAAAAAAAAACATTTGTAATCTACAGTATTTTAACTTCAAGTGAGAAATTTACCTAATATAGGTTCAATATACAGATCAGCACCATAACCAGAGAGCTACAGTGCTTGGCATGTTCCTCAACACAACCCACACTGATCATCATCTCTACTAAATGTGTTATTATTGTCATGTGGCTCAAATCCTTACATCCTGACACTATGAAATTGCATAGCAATTGTTTTGTCTGAATTGCTCCCTCATTCTCCTCATATACTTTTCAATAGTTTCTTTAGGGTGAAAAAAGATGCCTTTAACCACTTCTTACATTAGCTTTGTGCCAAAACGGTGCTTTTGGTAACCAAGCAGTGACTCATTTACTGGTGCAATGGAAGCATGCAGTGGCTTTCATTGCATAGCACTGATGCAGAGGTGATGCCGCACTGCCTCATTACATTTGCCGAATGCTCATCATTCTGCTTAATAAGATGCTTGGTGGAAGCTGGTGGAAAATGACACCACTGATTTTTTATTTTTATTTTTTTTGTGGGAGAAGCTCACAAAAGATTGCTTGTAATTGCAATTCATGGCTTGTCTCTCGTAATGCTGGATGTGACATGAACACCATTTCAAAACTACATCCATTGTTTGGCTTGCATTTACTTTTTCCCCTACAAAAATCTGGTTTTGGAAGCCTTGCTGTGAGGTGTGTTATTTTTTTGTGACGGCTTGCCTGTTAGTGTGCTTTTGTTGGGTTGCATACACTGCACAGGTTGCATGCAGAGGTCATAAAGAGAAACAATGACAGCTTAAATGATTTTCGCTACATCCCTCTCCCTTCTTGTCCTGCGTCAAAAGCAGAGCTGTGTAATCCAATCTGACAGAGTTTCCTGCAGCATAACGTGCCCCCAAACTTAAAAGACGGCAGGCAAATCTGCCCAGGGACCCCCTGTCCCTGCAATTACGACAGACACCCAGCAGATATCCCCACCAGGATACAGCGCTAAACAAGGGGCTCCTCTGAAGATTATGCAATTATAACGAAACGATAGCAGATTACTCTTCCTCTAAGCCTTCATGCTTTTATTCATTTAAAGGGCCAGTGCTGCAAAAAATGAGTAAGCTTTTCAGAACAGAACTGAGAAAAATAGTGCAGACAAATGGTTTTAAACCTCAGGGTGTTAAATAAAGACTGTCTAACTGGTTCTTTAGATAGAAAAAAATCATATGGCCTTAGGCTATAGAGCTGCAACTGTGACAGTTAGGGATTTTCGAAAGCAAGTAAAGAAAAATCTTCAATTCTCACAGGAGTGAAGCCCTCATGAAATGCTATAAAAGTCCCACAGTGCTCACTAGTCTGTCAAGATAACTTTTTAGAGTAACGGAGTAAATGGAGCTTTTTGATCTAGAGCCTCACAGAGCATAGAAAAGCTCAGCATAGAAGAAATGAGACTTCACTATCTTTATTTTAGTGGACATTATACCACCAAAATTCATTTAAGTCATTTTATATTTATGGATTTTTATCATTTATTTATTTGAGTTGGCAGTCGACGATAGGCATTGTAAAAAAAAATGAATTGCTTGGGCTATTTAGCCAATTCATCAATGTACTAAATAAATATGGATGTATATTAAATAATCAATATTTGTGGTGAAAAATGTATTGCATTGAATATATATTGCATTTTTTGAACATGTCTACGGTCTGCAGTCCTTTTTAACCATTGATTTTGCACACATTGCTGCCCTGTAGCCAGGGGTGGGGGGGTGGGTGGTGATGGGTTTGGGTGGTTCGGAAGACCCACCCATTACTGACAAATAAGGTCCACAATTTGTCCCATAATGAGCTCATTTGTCCTATTTTGACTGCTATGCAATGATAAATAGTGAAAATAACCCTTCGAAAAAGGCTCCAAGACGAAGCGGAATCCTCTGTTGGCTGTGGCATCGATTTCAGCTAGTTTGGCCAATGCAAACAAATATTTTTATTATGAGTCCACATCCAGCTGTGCATGAAAACACACAATCTGACATAAGAGAAGTGTTTCTTGGCTACTGTATTGCTTTTAAATAGAGAAAAACTGTACAAATAACTTTTATTATAACTCTTTTTATAATTTTTTTACTGAAATGGCCAAATTCTCACTGAGGAAAATTGGACGTGCTGGGGTGTATTTCCAAAAACCACTATTAGCCAACTAAGATCGCAAGCTCCATTGTTACAAACATAGTTTGTTGATTTGGTGTTTCCCAAATCCATCGTTCCAATGAAGATTCACAAACTGTGTCGCAAACTTGTACGCTTGTGACTACACCTCTAGAGCTGTAGAAGCATAGATTCTGGTTGTGTTCTAGTCCCGGTTATCTTCCCTATGCCCTATTCCTTTAAAATGTTCCAACATTTAAACTTGGAATGATTAAAAAAAAAAAAAAAACAATAAAGTCATCTCTCTTATGTGTAATTGCTTTCCAAGTATTTTTACAGTTCAGTTTTTAGAGATCTTTATATTGGCAATTGCGCACCCTTTTTTGCCATTTTGAACGCAGTCATGGCTCATGACGAAAGCTATAGCTGGTCTATTATTTAAAAGCAGAATTTATGTCTCCAAAGCTTGTTAAGACATAAATATATAGCATACTTTAATGGTTTTAATTTATAGTAGGCTATTTATTAAGAAATGTATCTGTACTGTAGGCCTACAGTATATGACATGGGCCTGTTGGTTAGAACATTTCTGCAGTGGTTTGAATGTCAAATTGTACAAATTGTAAAAAAAAAAAAAAAAAAAAAAAAAAGAAAAGAACTAAATAAACAATATCCTACTTAATAATAAAAATAATAATAATAATAAAAATAAAAATAAAAATAAAAATAAATTAATTATTATTATTATTATTATTGTTGTTGTTGTTGTTGTTGTTGTTGTTGTTGTTGTTGTTGTTGTTATTATTATTAAGTAGGATTTTTTTTCATTTCATAATAAATAGCCTACTGTAAATTACAACCATTAATGCTTTATGTGATTTAAATATGAGATTACATGTTAGCTAAGTTGTTTTATGCTTAATAATAGATTATGAAATATTCTTAAATAACATTTGTAAAGGAAACATTGGCCTTACGAGTGCATGTTTTTTTTTAAAAAAACAATATAATTTGCAACAAAAGCTATATTTTTTTTGTCTCAAGAAGTTGTAGCTCCACCCTGTTTATAACGTCATTATGGATGTTTTACATTATAGCTAATGTGGTTCAAACAATAGAACTGCGACAGAGCAACTACAGTTTTGGGAAACACTCTTCACTACATCTTTCTTTTTCTAAGCGATTCATTGTACTTTGATAGTTCAGCTACGAGTTCCGTCGTTGTTTGGGAAACACAACCCTGGTCAGTTTGTTATTTGGCTATTAAATGACAATAGGCTACACTTTTTAATTTAAAACTTTACCAGATTCCTATTTTTTTCTAATGATATATGATGTAATCAATTTATATTTTAAAAATAGGTATTTTTTCACATTTCTTTATAGAAGTTATTAGGAAAGATTTGGTACATCAAAAAGTGTTATTATGATAAACATCCAACAAGGCAATTCAGTAAAAAAATAGTGCTTAAATATGTCACTAAAACACAGTATTTAAATCTCATCATTAAATAGAAAATGAGACAAGTAACTGCAAAAATGTCCACTTTTTGAGAAAAAAGAACCTCCCCTTTCACCAGGCTGGCTGTGGGCCTGCATTGCATTTTGTGTGATCTGCTGAACACAAATGAAGACATTTTTTATTCCAGCACATTTGAGCTCCATATTAAACTGCTTGATTCATATGGATTTATTTTTTAATCTCTTTATGGACAGCTTTGAAGCAGTGTTTGAGTTTTGTGTGAATAGGCATTCAGCGGAGATGCACAAATATCTCTGATTAGATTAAAATAACTTCATTTGTGTTCTGAAGAAAAATAAAAGTCTTATTGTTTTGTAATGAAATGATGGTGGCTGAACTCTTTTAGTTTAACATTGTTTAACTTAAAAAAAAAAAAAAAACTAGCGGCACAGTGGCTCAGTGGTTAGCAGGTTCGAGTCGCTGGTTCGAGTCCCATTTGGGGCAGTTGGCATTTCTTTGTGGAGTTTGCATGTTCTCCTGTTGGCGTGGGTTTCCTTCAGGTGCTCCGGTTTCCCCCACAGTCCAAAGACGTGTGGTATAGGTGGATTGAAGAAACTAAATTGGCCGTAGTGTATATGTGTGAAAGAGAGTGTCTCCCAGCACTGGGTTGCAGCTGAAAGGGCATCCTCTGTGTAAAACATATGCTGGATAAGTTGGCGGTTCATTCCACTGTGGCGACCCCTGATTAATAAAGGGACTAAGCTAAAGAAAATTATTAAATAAAGGAATTTTTAAAAACTCCAGACCCCTGCTTCATGTTTCGTTTGGTTAAATTCCGTCTGTTTAAACACAAGAAAATCACAGTGGAATTAAGATATCCATAAACACCATGGCTGCAAAATGGCTGCATTTCTGGTAATCAAAATGAAACATCCTCCAAGGAGACATTGCGAATTATACTGTCAGATTAAACCCAGGGCCTCAGATGATGTCATTTTGCCTGTAAATGTGGGTGGAATGCTACAGTATGTGCTAATGAAAGCAGCTAACGGTATTTAGGTTGGCTCCTAGCTCCTATTAATAGTCAAGAGAAAGTAGCTTTTGAGGTCAATAAACTCCAGCCCCCTTATTTCTCTGATGTTGCAGGTTTCTGTTTGTTCCTTTGGTATCACAAATAATAATGCATAAATTAGACGGCGTCAAGCTTTACAACAAAAGCACAGGATCTCAAAAGCAGTTTCTCTTTTTTTAAATGCAGGATGAATATAGAGTTAACAGTTGGGGGTTTCTATTACTGTCTGCTTCCTTGTTTTATTCTTCCATCCAAGCGTCGCTCCCATCTGTCATTCACACTCAAAACATCATCGCATTGATTTTCTGCACATTTTGACTCTAGTCTCGGAGGGCTTTTGTTTGCAGTTCTTTAATATTTTAGTTGGCATCACATTGAAAACATCTCAGTTGTTAACTTTCTTTGTGATCCAACAACGTTTCACCAGCGTTTGTCCCGACAGTCAAGGTGATCGCTTTAGCAGAGGTGCAGTCTTTCAGATCTGTCTATGAAAGCAGCGTGTCTGTCATTTTTTTGACGCAGAATGTCTTATTTTAATTATTTCTGTAATTACTTTCCCCACAGATTATACGTCTCACATTCAAGGGAGAAATCATTCCATTCACAAGCAATTGGATGAGAGTCATACTTGCCCTTGGCAACTAAAGATGACGTTACTATGGAAACGACTTGTGGCGCTATCAATCATTGGCTGCCTCGCAGGTAAATTATTGTCCTGCTGTTTGTCAAACTGCTGACTTTCTTTCTGTTTTTATTTTGGTGCTAGATGTTTATGTTTAATGGACTGTCATAAAATAATACATTTCATTACGATCTTAATCCTTGGATTCATTCAGTCCTCAGAGGAGGTTTGAGAGAAGACACTGAGCTTTGATGAGTTTATTTGCGCACTCATCTGGAATAGATTGTTATTTTGAACTTATCACATTATGTTCAGAAAAAAATAACAGTAAGACACAGTAAAAAAAAAAGTCCCTGTTTTTTATGGATTGATTGACTTGATTGGTTGATTTTATTTATTTATGTAAAACACTGATTACAATTTGTATAACCACAGTTTTGCCACAAATCAACTATGGTTAAACTTATTTAAGTTATTTGTTTTCTATGTAAATCTATGTTTGATTTTCACAAGGCTTGAGGCTGTGTGCTTAGCATCTTGCTAATCAAGATAGAAACATGCTAACAACATTCTAAACGTTAATTATCCTATGAACATAAACAAACAAATAACAAAACAAAAAGTCTAATAAAAAACAACATAAATAATACCTAACGCCCACTTTTTTCATAATTAAAAATGCTGGCAAAACTCTAAATCATGCTATTGTTTGTGGTTAAAACCTGCTAGCAACATACTAAACATGCTAACAGTAACTCGCTAGAGAAATTCTGCTATTAAAAGGTTCAATTACTCTTTCTTTCTTTCTCTTTCTTTTTCTTTCTTTTTTTTCTTTCTTTCTTTCACTCTTTCTTTGTTTCTGTTTAATGGACTGTCATGGTAGGAAGAATTTCATTACAATCTTAATCCTTGGATTCATTTAGTCCTCCGAGGAGGTTTGAGGGGAGACATTGAGGTTTGATGAGTTTATTTGCGCACTCATCTGGAATAGATTGTTATTTTGAATGCCATTGAACTTGATTATCACATTCAGAAAATAAATAACAGTGACACAGTGAAAGTAGTCCTTGATTTTTATGGACTGATTGACTTGACTGGTTGATTTTGTATATGTATTGAGAGCACAAGGTTCATTTATGTAACCACAGTTTTACTAAAAAATATCCATGGTTAAACTATGATAAGTGCAGCAACCATGGTTGATTTGTGGTAAAAAATATGGGCGTCGAAATTAATTGTTTCTTCGATGCACCGCGATGCAGATGCAAACAATTTGGTATCGGTTCAGTAATAAGCATAACTGGTTATTATGTACTGATGTCATTTATCACATATGCGTTATATGGCGGTAGCTTACTATGGCGAGGGAGGAGACCGCGAGTAACTAAAATGCTTCAACTACTAGAAAACAGATAACTGTTCAAAAATCACTGCTTGTGAGTTTGCTGGACAGTCTTTCACGGACAGGGAAGTACATCAGAACCCAGCTAGGGAAAAAAATGAAAGCTATAAACTCTCTCTTTCTCGCTCTCGATGGCACGTTTGACCTGCTGGCGTGTTTGTGATGTAACGTTTTATCTATTTCACGTTTTCTTTCTTTCACTCTTTTATTCTTTCACTCTTTCTTTTTTCTCTTGCACTCTTTTTTCTTTTACTTTTTTGTTCTTTCGCTCTTTCTTTCTCTCTTTCTTTTTTTCTTTCTTTCCTTCACTCTTTCTTTCTTTCTTTCTTTCTTTCTTTCTATTTTCTTTCTCTCTCTCTCTCCCTCTCTTTCTCTCTTTCTTTCTGTCTTTCTTTTGCTCTTTCTTTCTTTCTTTCTTTCTTTCTTTTTGTACTTTTTCTTTCTTTTTTCTTTTCTTTTTTTCTTTCTTTCTTTCTTGTGCTTTTTCTTTCTTTCTTTCTTT
>CAIGQZ010007154.1:17615623-17627878 GCA_903798205.1 Danio tinwini | reverse complement strand
CCCAGAATCCTTTGCACCAACAACTCCTGCCACAGCTGACAATAATTTGAACATTGACACACACACACACACAGACACACAGTCACACACACACACAGACACACACACACACACACACACACACACACACACACACACACACACACACACACACACCCACACACACACACACACACACACACACACACACACACACACACACACACACACACACACACACACACACACACACACAGCAAAAAAAACGAACCATACCATACCACATACCAAGCACAACAAAAGGGTAACAAAAGGGGGAGCAAGACGCGCAACTAAACACTATTGGTTTACAGAGATATGTCACTCACTCGTGCACCAAGCCAGGAGAATTAAAACAAAGGAAACACCATTTTTAAAAACACAGCCGAGACATTACACCGTCATAATATATACATATAACAACGAGCCATGGTCAACCTAAGCTTAAAAAACCCTGTTGTCATCTTAATGAACAGCCACAAAGCCAAGAAGAAGAGCAAAACTACCCTGTGGCCCGAAGTAGTTTACAAGATCGTCTAAAGCGTAAGCAGTTTCGCCTTCTTGTGTGTACGTCTATACTGTATTTGAAATAAAAACTGCACGTGGATCCCCAACTCCATTGTCAGCATCCTCACATGACATACAAAGTACAATATGCAGTGAAATGCTTATACAAACGTCTTTGTCCTTAAAAAAAAAAACTAATATCAATTAGAATCTAAATTATGTAGTATAATAAAATAAAAAAGATCATTTTGGACATAGAAATAGAAGTTATAGCTATAGAATAAGACCAAATATAAAATATTTGGTCACACTTTAATTTTTTGGTCTGTTTGTTGAATTAAGTTATATTGCATCTACCTGCCAAGTAATTCTAATTAGATTACAAGTAGACTGTTAGGTTGGGGTTAGTGTTAGGGTTAGTGTAAGTTGACATGTACTTGCAAAGTGTCTTATACTCAGTTAAATGTCTGTTGAAGGAACAGTATCAACACATTAAACAGACAGTCTACTAATACTCAAATGCACCATCAAAACAAAGTGTTACCAAATATTTAAAATATGAAGAATATAGCTATTAAATACAGAACATAATATAAAAATATTAAATATTTAAACATCTTAGTTATGCAAACAAATGTTGTAAACATGGAGGTGTTTCTTTCTTGTTCAACAGAAGGTTTGGAACAACTTCAAGGTTTTAAGTGAATTTACCCATTTAACATGTTAGAATTTTCACTTTTAGAGAATACCGTACCAATGTTTATACTTCAGAAGAAATAAGAAATCCTTATTTGTTGGAATAACCCTGATTTTATATCACAATAAATACATTTTGTCCAACTGTCATTTTTTTTTAAATACAGTAAAAAATAAACTGTCAGACCCTTATGTATTAAAACAAACTATTTTTCACAAACCCACCTAATAAATTCGGTATATCAGGAAAAAAAATCTCAAGTAGTCTCCTAAATTTTCCACATACACATTTTTATATATCAGCAGAAGGACTTACAGCATCCCTTATCAAGAGAAAAAAATACACATTAATTAAAATATTTTATAGTGACTTAATTTCTCAATGTCTCATATACGAACATTCAATTTGAATAAAAATGAGAGTAGCTCTTATTATTTAGGAGTCTTATTATTATCCAAGTTGTGTAGACTATTTGAGAAGCACTGATCTGCACTAAGATGACAACATTATTTTGCGCAGGCATTTGTGTATCAACACAGACGATATTAGATCCTTTCAGGATAATATACTGGTTCTTTCATTTGTTTTTTTCCACAGTATGTGGGATGCAGGAGCTTTGCAGATTTATCACTCTATCTAAAGTGTATTAGAAAACTAAATTAGCTTGATGTCATAATATAATACTTAACTGCTTTGTGCAAATGCAAACATTGTCTGTATTTACAAGCAGACTTGCAGTATAATCAACTGTGTAAGCCTGCAGGCAGAATGTCACGGTAAATGATATCAAATGTAGCAGCTATGATATTAGACTCACAAATGATGACTAAAGGAGTCAGATTAACTCGACTGCAACTGAGATCAATAAATAATGCAGCAGAAATGGGCTTCGGAGAGCTGCAGTATATCTGCCCTTTGCTGTGTGTCTATAGTTGCTTTTTAAAAGGCTCATTGTCCAGCCCACTTGTTAGTTTTTCACAACGGTGAAAGAATGTTAAAATCTGTAGGTTCCATATGGAGTCAATCTAGGGCCATATATACTTGCAAAAAAAAAAAAAAAAAACATCTTGCAAATAAAAAATAAAGTATTGAGCAAAAATAAATAAATAAATGCAAATCTCCAAAAATTGCAAAGCGAAAATTAATTTTTGAGAAAAAATGTCTAGCAAAAATAAAGAACTGCAAAGGGAAAAATTAAGTTTTTAGAAATAAAAATGACATTTACAAACAAAAAAAGAACTGCTAATAAAAATCAAGCAGTGCAAAAAAAACCTAAAATATTTGCAATAAAAAAATAATAATTTGCAAAACATTTTTATGGCATTGCTTTTACAAAACCAAATGTTACAAGGGAACTTGGGCGTTTACGACAGGCCATCCAGCATTAAAAGGTCTTTCCATGTCAAAAGCTATACTGGTCAGCCACAATTCAGGAAACATTTGAAAAACTAATCACTAATGCACCAACATCCAAGCATGCTATAGACTTGAACAGAGCAGTTTACTTTATTTCCAAAGAAAAGAAAGGTATCCAAGATATGCCTTCGAGTTATAAAGTAATCTGTGTTTTTTTATTACTACAGTAATAAAAACAGCAGAAGTCAATGATTTATTTTAATTATTAACCTCGACTTGCTTACTGTTTCCAAATATGTGAAATGTTTCTCAAAATAAATATATAGTTTTAATAGGAAAACAATGTTGTTGTTTTTTACCCAGACATTTAAAAAAAGACTATACATTAGAGCAGTGATTACAAAATTGTGATAACGCAAAACCGTGATATTTTATCCAAGGTTATCATACCGTCAGAGTCTTAAAAAGTTGCTACTGAAGAATTCAAAATACAAGAATACAACATTATTCTATATGCATCCCACTTTATTGTGAGTTTTCCCTTTAACACCTAATATGCATATTTGTGCCCATTGCACACTTGACTCGAAGCGCTGCTCCACATCTTTCAGAGTTTTAAACATTGTTTTCTATGAAAGTAAGCACACTGGCACTGCCATTTGGCATCTGTTCGCTTTGCTTAGCAACATATTAAAATGTAAAGTCAAGGAGCAATGTGACGATTGGGTTTGATTCTATGCTACATGTTACAGCACAAGTGAGAAACATTTGTTGAAATGTTCTTGTATTGTTGCAGGTAAACAAACTCAGTCCTCACATTCAGTATTATGATGAGTTATTTATTGAATATTATACTGAGTTAATTGCTTTGTTTTAGTTTGTTGTTGCATACATATATATAGATGCAAATTAATTGTGGTATAGATGTAATTTCACATGAATCAAATTTCTCTTCTAAATTGAAATACATTATCATCCACCCCACATCCATTGTTTGGACCCCTAAAACTGTCAAATAAATTAAATTGCATTGAACTGTCATTACATTAGAACAGAGATGAGCAAGTCAGAGTCTGCAGACCAAAACTGACCTGTGATGAACTTAGATTTGGCCATATATGTCATATTTTGAGTAAAATGTTTGTGTTTTTTTATATTATTTCATTCCTGTCCATTCCATTTGTATTTGTTTTGATACAATAATTACTATTTCTTTAAAATAACAATATAGGTTAAATTAAAGTTTAAAGTAAATTAAGTTTAGTACTGTATGATTATTTTGTCATATTTATTGTAAAACCATTTACAGTTGTATTGTTATTATTAATTTATGCTTGCTGTTTCTATTAAGTGTAATACATTAATGTGTTTAACCTACTAAACACATCTTCAAGGTCAGTAACCAGCTGGAAACAATTTCAGATTCATGAGCACTGTTTTGTTGGCTTTCATCAGTTGTTAGTCAGACTGAACTGCAGAAGAACAAAAGGAGGAAAACAAATGTCAGCAATGAGCTTTGTTTCATGCTGAATCTGGCTGTATAATGAAGCAGGCTGCATCAGATCGATGCATGTGATGAATATTGGTGAGTTAGCTTCTCTGGAGACCACACTGCTGATTGTGTTTGCATCTCTCCAGATGGTCTCTAAACGGGACGCTCATTGATCTCGGTGGTGACGAGAGGCGTCGCCTGTCTGGAGGTAACCTGATCATTACCGGCCTGGATCGGGACCAAGACAGCGGGGTCTACCAGTGCACTGCCTTCAACACCCGGGGAACCATTCTAAGCCAGAGAGCTACGCTACAGTTCGCATGTGAGTTACAAAATTAGTCTGTTGAATGCATGTACAGTTGAAATCAAAATTATTAGCCCTAATGTGGTTTTTTTTTTCAAATATTTCTCAAATGACATTGACAGAGCAAGGAATTTTTCACAGTATTTTTTATAGTATTTTTTTCTTCTGGAGAAAGTCTTATTCGTTTTATTTTGGCTAGACTGAAAGCAGTTTGGATTTTTTTTTTATAATTTTAAGGTTAATATTATTAGCCCCTTAAGCAATAATTGTTTTCTTGCCTACAGAACAAACCACTGTTGTACAATGACTTGGATAATGACCCTAACTTGCCCAATCAGCAAATTATCCTACACTGTAAAAAAAAATCATAATTTTACGGGGGGGTTTTCGGGCAGCTGGGGTGCTGAAAAAAAAGTTAAATAACGGCAGTTAAATTGCAGAAATTTTATTGTAAAATAACAAAGGTTGAATAACAGAAATTTACTAGAAATTTAAATTTAATCAATTTCTGTAATTTTATGTGTTTTATTTTACAGTAAATTTCAGTAATTTAACAGCCGTTATTTACCCTTTTTTTCCAGCACCCCAGCTGCCAGAAATAAACAAAAAAAAAGGATTTTTTTTACAGTGTAGTTAAGGCTACAATATGTCTTTAAATATCACTTTAAACTGAATACTAGTATATTGAAAATATCTAGTAATATATTATGTACTGTACTGTCATCAAGGCAAAGATAAAAGTAATTAATGCATCTGTGTAAATTAAAGATGAGACATCCCGTTGTGGTGTTTGCATTCCTGTACTTGGTTTTGCTAAGTTAATAATAACGCATTGCTTAATTGTGTCACCGAAACATTTTTAATAGAAACTATACATTATATAACACACAGCAAAATTATTATATTGTTAACAATTAGGACCACAATATACAAAAAATATACAAATAAAAACTTAATTAAAATATTAAATAAAACGTCTAATAGATTTATATTGATACTGAAATACCACCGTTTGCAACATTAAATATTATAACATTTTGTACAATAATTCATATTTATTTTAAATATGAATTAGGTGAATTCATTTAATTTTGTAATTTAATTTATGACTTTACAATGTACAGTTTTATTTAAGGAAACTGTATAGACAATTATAAAAAACTATTAAAATAATCACAAAAACATATCACAAAAAGCAAAAACACACAACAAAATGACAAACGTCTTATAACGATGGTTTGTTTTGTAGAGTATAAAAAAATAGCTTAAAGGGGCTAAAAATTTTGACTTTAAAATGTTTTTTCTTTAAATAAAAGACAAAAAAACTTTCTCCAGAAGAAAAAATGTTATCAGACGTACTGTGAAAATGACATTTCTCATTTAAGCATAATTTGGGAAATGTTTAAAAAAGAAAAAAAAAATGAAAGGGGGGCTAATAATTCTTCAGACTTCAACTTATAATAAAAACTATCATAGATTCTCAATGATACTGAAATACCATTGTCTCCAGTATAGTAATCATTGAGTTTTAAGACAGGGATTACCCAAAAGGAGGAACGTTTGGCCGTACATAAGCGATATTGTAAAGGCACTGGTGATGGTATTTGGTATTCACATGGCATTGCTGAAGAAAGAGCAATCAAACGAGCTGTCAAATGTGACAATTTCACAGGGTGAAGCACCATTTCATCGACTTCAAACTCCATCACTCACTCTCATTAGTCACCAGCTTCAGCAGCATCTTTGTGCGCTGCCTATTGACTCGCCATATTAATACCCACAACGTAAACCGCCAAGTATGAGAAAAGCCATTCTAGCCACCTGGCCTCTGTGCAGATGATTTAAAATGCTGTCCTCATGCATGTGTCTAAAAAAATTCTAAAGCTCAAATCAGCCTTTTCAAAGAATAGAGAGGGTTTGTTTGAGATGAGAATGGTGAACAAAATATAAAAATCAAGCACTTAGTAAATATACAGATACCCTAATAAAATCTTACTTCAATAAAAACATATCTTTTCCAACAAAAATATGTGAGTTTAATGTTTTAAAGTATTATACATGCCTTCTTCATGTCGGGGGGCTTTTTTCAGTTTATTCATGACAATTTGCATTTGTATAATGTTATTATTATTAGCAGAATTATTTATTATATGCATATTTATATTTGTTTTAATAAAAACAAGTTTAGATTTGTCTGCCAGCTGGGTTTTGGAGACGTATGGACCACCATATAGGGCATAAGAATAAGACTTGTGTTTAGATAAAACTCAGTTTTTTGACCACACTACGTTATTATTGTTCAGTTATCCGTTTACTGGAAATTAGAACTTAATATAGTAATAGTTTTAAAACAAATATTTGTGCTTAACAAACTAAATTAAATATGTCAAAATTAAATGGATGTCTTTAGTGGAGTGCGTACATTACTGTTTCCTTACTCCATGAAAGTAAAGGAGTAAAGAAAAGAGTAAAAGTAAAATAAAAGAGAAAGTAAAGAGGCTGAATGGAGGAGACTACACTCTTAGAAATAAAGGTACAGAAGCTGTCACTGGGGTGGTACCTTATCAAAAGGTACAAATTTGTACCTATAGGGTCCATATTGATAGCTCAAGGGTACATATTAGTACCTAAAAAGTATAAAACTGTTCCTCTTAAGATTTTAAGGTACTAATATATACTTTTGAGGTACCAATATGGACCCTTTAAGTACAAATAATGCGTACCTTTTGAAAAGGTACCATCCCAGTGACAACTCTCGTATCTTTATTTCTGAGAGTGTATGTTCTTTATCCTTACGTGAGATGGTTTGTGAAGCGTTCAGCTTTTCCACTTACAAATTCAGCATGTAAATAGCAAATGAGCCATGGCACGACACAACTGACTCTTAAAGGGAATGTGAGATGAGACTCTGATTGGTTTACAGCACGCTGTGCTTAAAACACACTCATAACTCATTAAGAGAATAAGCACAACCCTGTTAGACCATGCGCCGGGGCCAAACAGTATTTTTCAGTCCTTAAAATAGCAAAAGTGTATTCGGACAGGCCCTTAACGCTTTTGCACCATGCGCTTTAGACTGTGTGCCTAGATCATTAAAATAGAGCCCTGACAGTTAAGCGCGCAGACTTAAGTAAAGATGTTTGAATGATTGTCAATTATTATACAACCTAAAAATACATATTTATTATTTTCTTGCATTATATTTCATATGTGAACTTTTATAAAGACGTGTTTAATCGTCAACTTCTAAATGCATAATTATGTAAACACCTGAAGAGATTTTTCTGCATGAAAGACCCACGAATGTTAGATTAATATGCACTATTAAAAAAAGTTTTGGTGATCTTCAATCAAAGTCTGACTTTTTGCTTCTGCGTTTGAAAAGATGGTCCTTCTCTTGTTGGTTTCAGCCACAATATACTTAACCAAACCCCTTTTTTTGTTAGATTGATATGAGAGAATGATGCTCAAAAATAAAGCTACTCAATATTCCATTTCAGTTGGAAATACATCAACATACTAAAAAGTCCCAGTAACTTTTGGTTCACATGGATTTTAATATGAAAAAAGTCACAAGATGATTTAGAGGGCACGTAGCTAAACAACAGAACAGTCAATTAATGATGACGTAGTTTGGCTTAAGGAAATCAAATATGTAATCATTGATTTGATTATATTTTATTGACTATGATGTATTGTTTGTGTGTATACTGTAAGTGTATATTGCACTATTTTTTATCATTTAATGTTTTAAATTTTGTTACAACATCCTGCCCAGGGACTACAGGTGTAAATTAGCTTTATAACATAGCTGGCACAACATGTCATGTAGACATTGATCCTGTATAAAGAAACAATACATTTTGTCCTAAAGCTAACATACTCAAATATACATTTACATTTATTCACAAAAATAGAACATAGGACGAAGTACAGTATAAGTAGGTGATTTAGGATGCAGCATTAGTTACTGTCCACCACAGAGGCTTCTGACACTTCATTTGTCTGAAGGTGAACACTCTTAGCACTCATGTTGTCTAAATATTGATCCAACCATACAAATACATAGAGCATCTCCTATCCCTCTTCGGAGACCTATTCTTATCTTTACCAGTGGGATAATGAATCTCACTTCAGGGGACTGGTTAACAGGAGTTGCTTGACATTTATTTCCTATATTGATCATTGGTTAGTCAAAGGGGAATTATGATTTTAATAGGATGATAATGTCGCTGGCTTTGATAATATGTCATCGTGACATTTCTTATCTTTTCGACAGCTGCTGAAAACTGCATCCCATTGCGTTTGCAAGCCAATTTGAAATACATGCTTAACTGTAAAATTTGTCATTGGAGATTTATTCCATGGTGGCTCTCTATTGGCTGTGTACTAGGGTAATCCTCTCCTGGGGCGAGTCTGAAATGAGCAGCTTTCTCAAGGGTGCAATAGCAGCAGAGCAGATTTGTGACCTGACAAACTCTGGCGCACACAAAGATACCTAGAATTCAAAGCCTAGTTATAACAGTTGGGATTATTCACTTATTTAACCAGTGGATTGAGTGTCAGGGTAGTTATAGTTAATTAAAAACTATAATTGTTAACATTAATTAAATAAACCGAGCAATGCATTTTTACTTCTTTTTTTTTTTGTTAATGTACATTAAAATTGTTCATTTAAGATCACAGAGCATTAAAGAGATAGTTTACTTAAAAATGAGCATACAGTACTGCCAGAGAATACTGCCATAATTATTTTACATAACAGTGTAAATGCTAAGTGAACAATATACATCCACCTGTCCAACTACTCGCTAACGCAAATTTCTAATCAATCAAGCACATGGCAGCAACTCAATGCATTTAGGCATGTAGACATCATCAAGAAAATCTGCTGCAGTTCAAACCGAGCATCAGAATGGGGAAGAAAGGTGATTTAAGTGACTTTGAATGTAGCATAGTTGTTGGTGCCAGACAGGCTGGTCTGAGTATTTCAGAAACTGCTGAACTACTGGGATTATCACGCACAACCATCTGTAGGGTTTACAGAGAATGGTCCGAAAAAAAAGAAAATATCCAGTGAGAGGCAGTTCCATGGGCACAAATTCCTTGTTGATGCCAGAGGTCAGAGGAGAAGGGCCAGACTGATTCAAGCTGATAGAAAGGCAACAGTAACTCAAATAATCACTCGTAATAACCGAGGTATGCAGAAGAGCATCTCTGAACGCACAACACGTCAAACCTTGAGATAGATGGCCTACAGCAGCAGAAGACCACACCGGGTGCCACTCCTGTCAGCTAAAAACAGGAAACTGAGGCCACAATTCACACAGACTCACCAAAATTGCCCAATAGTAGGGTCAGAATTTGGCGTCAACCACATGAAAGCATAGATCCATCTTGTGTTGTATCAACCATTCTGGCTGGTGGTGGTGTAATGGTGTGGGGGACATTTTCTTAGCACACTTTAGGCCCATTAGTACCAATTGAGCATTGTGTCAACGCCACAGCCCAAGGTGTACCTAATAAAGTGGCTGGTGAGTGTATGTAAATATAGCAAAAATATATACATTCAACTAATGTTCTTACTTGGGCATAAAATATGGTAAACCAAAGGTTATTTTCAATTCCAGTTAACATTCAGAATGGCTAATTTTGGCTAACTGGACTAGTAAATATAAATTCAGACAATATTATAATCTTTTAAAAGTTGGAGTCATGTTTTGGGGGGAAATGCTTTAAATATTAATATAAAATATCAAAACCAGCAAATTAATAACATGTTATAACAATTCTAAATGGAAATAAAAATATAAAAATAAAACCCATTCAAACTGTAGTAACTACTGCACAAATTAGTGTAGTCATAGTCAAACATTGTATAATATGTCATGACAAAAAAATCAAGACAAAAAATAATTATTTGTTGCTTATTTTTAAGAAGTTAATCAGGTTTCAACTGAATTTTTTTTAAAGTTATACAAAGTTGAACTTGATATTTTTAGTCAGTTTGACTGATGTAAGTAGAGATGACTACAAACATTTAAGGCAGCTAGAATTTTTTACAGTGAAATTGCTTTAGCACTGGAAATGTACCATTTTTGTTTTCATTTAGTAATGGCGTTGTAATCCTCAGAACATCTTAACAACCTTAAATTAGTTCCATTGATTAAATTAATCTCATAATGGAACATTTTCTATTACATTCAATATAAAAACTGCCTAATAATTTAGATATTTTAAATTGTCTTTTAATATTTATTTTTTGGGCCACTCGTTTTATTTTAATGATTCCCATCTATGTTAATTGAGTTTTTAATTGAAGTACATGCTTTTAATGATGAAATAAAACGGCTAGTATCAAGTGTTTGATGAACAGAAGCTTAACGTTGGACCATCTCATCCACAGAAAGAATCAACAGAAGTTATGTGCATGAATCCATTAACACACCACATGTTGACCTTCATATACAGACATGAATATCTGCCATTAATGAAGACACACCATTCGCTGCGAAAACTTACCACACAGCCTGCAAGCTTTACATGAGTCCAACCCTATAGATTTAAACACAAAAGACCATAAATCAGCATCCGTGGCTCTGCAGCTCTGGCTCTTAAGCCATTCATCCTGTTACTGTGAGCCAAGCAAGTCCTTCTCTTTCCACTTCCACCACAGCTCAGTATGACCCGCCTGTGTGGGACTTTCTTTTCGGTCAGCGGGGAATCTCTCATTAATCTTTCCCACTGTTTTCCACCATCTCTCTCTAATCCTGATGTTTTCTTCAGCTTCTTTCGTTTCCCCGGCTCTGTAATTTGTCTTATCGGTCACATTGACTCTATATTGTTAGTGGTGGGCTCTTGGCTTGTTTGCTTAAGGGTGTGGAATTGGCACAGCAGGCCACAGTTACTGAAGGCCTTCTCTGTCACGAAACAAGGAGAAGGTTTTTATCATGCCAGGTATGCAAGCCGACTGCCAACTTCCTCTCCTCCTGTTAATTTGTGAGGATGAATCGTGTGGACATGTATTGACAGGGAGGCTACAGGCTCAGTGGGTGAGATTAAGATATCTCTGGTAATGATGCGGTTTACTGCTGGTAGGTGGAGGCGATGTTAGCATCCCTTTTTTTTCATGTAGCCTTTCTTTGTTAGACACCCACTCTGTGTTTTAGACGTTTCTTTTAGCTTTCTCAAATATTTAGTGCTGCAAAATGAATTTGTTTTTGCTGTGAATTTACATTATGCATGCCAAATAATTGCCTCATAGAAATCCATTTCATAATTAATCTGTTACAGATCTGGAGAACTTCAAAACGCAGACGAGAAGTGCTGTCAATGTGAGGGAAGGCCAAGGTGTTGTTTTGTTATGTGGCACACCTTTACATTCTGGAGGTAAGTCGTGTGTGTGCTTCGCTATTTAAAGGGTTTTGAACAATTTGTCTCATTGCGAGTGATTCATTGGTTAGTCAGAAGAAAACATTTGTCTGTATAATGTTTCATCGAAATGCTCTTCCTCTTCAATGGCACTGCTTTTCCTTTTAATCATGCTGCAGTGTTATTTTAGCATTAGTTATTGTAGATTATACTTATATTTTTCAGTTAGGTTATGTGTATATATATATCATCATCACCTTAGAATTAGAAGGTTCTATCTGACATTTTTGTCAAAATTGAGTTATTGACATATTCTTATTAAATGACAACTTACATTATGGGATGTTTTTTTAGAAGTTGTTTACATTTTAAGACATATTTAATTAAAAAAACAAATGTTACACACACAGTGTTTGCTATGGAATGCAAAAACTTTGAAGCTCAATATCTCAACATTATTCAGAATGCAGATAGAACCTTATAATTCCAAGGTGACAATTTATATATATA
>CAIGQZ010007154.1:17593263-17605228 GCA_903798205.1 Danio tinwini | reverse complement strand
CCCCTCAGGCCTCCAGCCCAGCCGGTTCCCCTCAGGCTTCCAGCCCTGCCGGCTCCCCACAGGCCTCCAGCCCTGCCGGTTCCCCACAGGCCTCCTGTCCAGTCGGTTTCAGTCCTGCCGGCTCCCCACAGGCCTCCTGTCCAGCCGACTCCCCACAGACTCCCCTTATTGATTCTCCCTGGGTCGTCCCTCCTGCTCCTCCCTGGTGTGCCTTTTTACCACCCTGGACGGACCCTCCGGCTCCACCCTGGCCCCCTGCCAGGGCCCCTGACCCACTGATCCTGCCCTGGACTGTTCCTCCTGTTCCTCCCTGGTCTTGCCCTTCCATCCCTCCCTTGTTCGTCTTGTAGGGTCTGGCTTGGCTCCCCTCCCTCCCCCCTTTCATGTTGTCTTGCCTGTTTACTTCCCTGTCTTGTGTTTGTTGATGTTGCCTGTTTTGTTGTCTTGTGGTGTTTCTTGTCTGTCTTGTACCTTGTTAGATGTTCCGTTTAGGGACGCCAGGAGGCGTCCCTTTTGGGGGGGCTAGTGTCAGGGTTCTGCCACTTGGGTCTTGTAAATTCTTGTTTTGGTGGCAGAGTCCGGACACTAGCTCTGTCTTGTCATGCCCTGTTGTGCTCGGCTCGAGTTTGTGTTTGTGTTAATTTACTTCTGCTTAAAATCTCCTCATGTCTGCTGTCCTGTGCCAGTTCGTCAGCGATTATCCTTGTCCTGTCATGTCGTGTGTAGCCTTGTCCTGTCCTGATCCTGATCCTGATCCCTGCCAGCCTGCCCTGTGAAGTTTATTTGTGTGTTTTGTTAAGTTTTTCCCCCTCGGGGTAGTTTATTTTGCTGTTTGTTTTATTTTATTATTAATAAACACCCATTATTTCCCTGCATTTGAGTCCTCGCTTTTTTTCCCAACCCCCAACCCTGACAGTTTTTACTCATCTACTGTCATTATGTTTACACCAGATCTCACAGATATTTAAAAGTTTGTCTCACAAGTAGGTCATTAAATCATCCCACATTTTTCATGAGATCTTCATTCATAAATGTTAGATACACACGTATGCCCTATAGGAACCCCAACCTGCACTCTTGACAATGCCTCCAAGAAAGCTGAATTTACTATTTGAGAAGGATTCAGATTTTACTATGTGTGTTCCATAAATCTTTAATAACGTGTCTGCGTATTTTTGGCACTGTCTTCTCAGCTTTCCTTCTCATTGACAGGTCTTTGTGTTTTGCCATTTGTTGTTGTTTTGCTTGTATTTCTGGAGTACAAAGCTTGTATGTTGTAAATCATGAATGACAAAGCCGTATGCATCTGTGGTGTATTGTCTGCCCGTGGCAGGAGCGATGGGAGAGTACGAGCCTAAAATAGAGCTTCATTTCCCCGACACCATTCCAGCTGCTAAAGGATCCGCGCTGAAGCTCGAATGCTTCGCCTTGGGAAAGTAAGTCCGCTGTTTGTACACCTGCGTCTGTCTGCGCCCTCCCGCAAACTGTTGCCTGAGTTCACACCCTCTCTTAGCGCCATTTATTTTTATCCCATGATATGAAATACACCCAATTTGTGATCAGCACTTCAGGTTCATTTTTAATGCGATTTGCAGACTGTCACGGAAGCTTTTTACAGAGGCCTTTTCACTAAAATGGCCTGCTTTGCAGAGAGCAATGACCCGTAAGATTTACTCCTTAAATAGTGTGGAAATAGAGCTCCATGCTTCTTTTCAAAGGAGAGCAGAAGGGCTGTCGTTTTAGAGAGGGGGGTAGTGCAGGTTTTTCAAAAAGCGGGAGATGATAGCTTTTCACACTATACAAGGAGTGCGTCACCCCAGATTCAAACGTGAATCAGATCCTTTTACACTCAGATTTCTTAATGGGGTGCAGCTTTGAAGAAATGAGGGAGGAAATGGATTTTCTTTTGCCATACATTATAGAGCTTCACTTCCTACTGTAGCTGATAGAGAACGATGCTGAAAATGGCAGGGTCATGCATTTGATTGATTCCTAGGACATCCATGAACTGATCAGAATATTTTTAATGCAATTTATCACTGTAGATGTAAAGCCATTTTAAAAAGCATAACATGTTGAGTTTTAAATGATTTAATAATTTTAAAAGTATTGTATGCCTATCAAGGCTGCATTTATTTAATAAAAGTACTATAATAATATTATTACCTGAAAGAATTTTTAAATGCTGATTTGTTGCTCAAAAAAAATTTGTTATTATATCATATTATATTATATTATATTATATTATATTATATTATATTATATTATTAATAAATCAGTGTTGAGAATCCTCAGCATCCTATCTAGACTTCTACACTCTCAGAAATACGGTAAAAAAAAAGGTACACAAGCTGTCACTGGGGTGGTACCTTTTCAAAAGGTATACATTTGTACTCAAAGGGTCCATATTGGTACCTCAAAAGTATATTTTAGTACTTACAAATTTTAAGAGGAACACTTTTGTACTTTTCAGGTACCAGTATGTACCCTTGAGGTATTAATATGGACCTTTTAAGTACAAATTTGTGACCCCAGTGACAACTCGCGTACCTTTATTTCTGAGAGTTTACAGTGAAGTCTAGATGGGATACAACTGAGGATACTCAAGTCAATATGGCATAATTTTTGTGACACTGTACAACAAATAACATTTTTACATTACCGTGAGGGTTGGGTTTAGGGTTGAGGTAGGGGTAGACATTAATAAAATACAATTCAATCGTAATTTAATAAATAATGTAAATCTTCTTAACTTCCGCAAGCTGGAATACAGCTTAACACAGCTGTACTCCTTCTAGCAACAACAGCGGTGCCCATCATGCGCCATATAACAAATTATACGATCATTATTAAGCTGTTTAAAAGACAAATTTTGCGTTCTATCCCATATTTAAGAATTGGACTATCAGAAATGTCACAGTATAATTAGAAAAGGGCAAAAAGACACAAAATATGATATACACATAGATCATAGAAGCTGGTGGGTCACTTGATAAACTTGACGCAAGATCATGAGAACTTTAGAACGCAATGGATTCTAAGTAACAAAAAAAAGCTCACGCAGGAAAGTCAGCTGGAGTATTTCAAACTCACGCATGAAAGGGTTAACTAATAACTACTTGCTTATTAGCAGAAAATTACTATAATATTGCCATTTTTTGCATTATATTTTTTGTAAATATAAATTCTGACATCATTAAAAACATCAGTAAGAAAAAGACATCAAAGTTCCTTGTAATGTAAGTGCTTGGATAGAAAAAGAAGACTGTAGCTGTAGAACATCGTCCAAGCGATGCCAAGGTCTTTGATTTTGTCCCTGTGCATCAATGATTAAATACCTTGAAAGCTTTGAATAATACTGTCTGCTAAATGCAAAAAAAGTAAGTGCTATATCTATACATATTAAAATGCAAAGCTTGGATGAAATGTACATCTCTTTGGATATAAGTCCTTGTGAAAAAAAAATCCTACAGTAGTTATGCCAAGGTCATGGATTTGCTTTCATGCAATAAACGCACAAATTAAAAAGTATATGTGCTTTAGAAAAAGTTTGACACCAATAACTAATTGTGGCCTTATTCTGTTTAAAACAGTCCAGTTCCTAGGATCAGCTGGAGAAGAACCAGTGATGTTTCATTCCCAAATAAAGTCAAACTGAAAAATTCCAATGCAATTCTGGAGATTCCCAGTTTTCAACAAGAGGACACAGGAACGTATGAGTGCATTGCTGAAAACAGTCGTGGAAAAAATGCTGCAAGAGGTCGAGTGTCTTTCCATGGTGAGTTATTCTTGATTTTTTTGTGTGTTTTTTATTTAATAGTTCTCTTTCCATCTATTAAAGCACATATTCTTTACACACCTTTGTCAGGATTTTTGCTGGTATTTGTGTACTGTATACAGTATGTGTGTATTTCTTCTACCTCTAGAGGTCTTTGATTGGTATAAATAGATATTTTTTGACAGGTCATACTGTTGTTTTACAGATTGATGTTGCCATACGGCTCAAGTGCTGCATTGAAACTGCAGTAATAAATCATTATATAGAAGTATTGGTTATAATATTATAAGTTGCTTGTTAATTCTGGAGGTGTTTTATAGAAATATAATTGCATTTATCCAAAAAGAACATTATGATTTATGTTTTAGCTATTGAGAACAAAAAAATAGAACAGGATAAATGATAATGATTTCATTTTGTGTCTGCAGGATAATTAAATTTTCCAATTGTGTAAATATAAATTTATCAATATATATATATATATATATACAACAGTTCTGTTAGGTTCTTGAATCTGATTGGCTGATAGCCGTGTGATATTCTGCCAGTAACCGCCTCTTCACCCTTCACCCTTGTGTATTACTCCGCCCACATACAGCTACAAGCAGAGGACACTCTACAGTTTGACAAATATTGCTGCTGTTTGGCCACATAATGTAATTTTGAGGCTTTTCTAGTCGAGAATGTAGTTGTTCAGATTGCAGCTATGCAGATTATTTATAAAGATAAAGCTTATTTTAAAAGTTTATAATTTTTGAGAGACTGAACGTCGGCAGCCATTAGCCTGTCTTTGAGCAAAGATGGCTGAAGATGTTCATCTACATGATGGCGACAGTCCGCAAAATAAGCTCTACGAGAAAAATGGCATAATTTCAAACTACAGCTGATCAAATCTTTATTAAACAGGTAAATAACTTTCTAAGTCGGTCTCTCTCTCTTTTATGTTGTAGTGCTGTATTTAGACCACAGTAATATTGTGATCTCCCAATTGCAACAAAGAAATACTGGAAAACTTGAGATATGTATTTGGTGCTACCTTTAGAGGAATCAAGACAACATTTATTGTTTGAATTTCCCGGTCAATTGAAAAAAATTGAAAGATTAGACTCTGTTACAAAGCTTACAAAGCAAAGTAATCATTTGACGGAGAGCGAACCAAAATTGCAAATTTTTTAACGTTTTAATCCTGATTTTGGAACACGGTTAATAATCTTTGAAAATGCACTAAGCTTAATATGATTCAATAGCAGGTGTAAACTACTGGAGTGGCATAATTATGACACTTTTCCCATATCATTGTGCCACATTAAACTGCACACAACCCCACTATGCCATGTGCAATAACTCACAGTAAGGACATGTCATAACTAGTGTCTCATTTGACTTGTGTCCTTGAGAGACATGACATTTCATGATTCACATGATTGTGACCTTCTGCAACGAGCAGCTCATTGTAGAAGGTCACAGTGGCATTACATGAAAAGTCAAGCTTAATTTGAAATGTATGGGCTTGTTGTGGTATTAATGTGTTACCCTTTGTACCCTTAATGAAATATATAACATACATTCTGCTGTTTTTTTCCTTCTTCAAATTTTATGTATTTAATGCCCCCTTTTCAATGTTAATATTGCACTTTCAGTTTGGGGAACTTCCATTGAATAAAATCTATCAACAAATCAATTGAAATTATAAGGCTGTGCTACAAAATATCCATATACACTGTAAAAAATGCTGGGTTTCACACAATTCCTTCTTGTTGTCCCAACACAAATTGATTAAGTTTCAGTAACTTAATTGTTTTTACAAATTTAAGTTAATTAAACATAAAACAGTTAGGTTATCCCAAATAATCTCCAGAATTGTTTTGATTCAGCTTATTAAAAAGAAGTAGTTTGAACAAGCAGCAAAAACAACATTATGTATCTACTGTAAACAATCAAACAAAAAAAAATACTTGTGTCAGGTGTTTTTGGTGTTAAAACAGTTCTGTCTGTATTTACTAAACATACACAGAGAAGATTTAGCTCTGAAAAGTCATGAACACAGCAATGTTTTTTGCCTGACCTTATCCAATCAGATTAAAATGTCATGGGAGAAGAATAGTTAAATGCATCACACAATGCAATTTACTAAAGTTTGTGCTTCTCAAACTATGGGTATTTACACTATTACGCCTAAAACGAATGTCTTAAATGTTATGTTTAAATGGCTGCATTTATTGTTGCAGAGAGTGTGTGGTATATATTTGGAATGCCAGATGAACACATCATCCAAACATATTGTTTGCCAAATGTGTTAAATATAATACACTTCAGGATTAAATGATTACTTGAAACAAACAACTAGCGTGAGTCACGTAATACCAGCCCAATCTTAGTTCCCTTATACGGTGTGTGACCTGTTTTCCTTGTGCCTGAACTGTCTAAAACACAAACCGTACATCTTGTAGATGTTATGAAGCAAACGCTGACAATAGACATGCAGATCTAAATGCAGTTTATATAAAGGCACGGTCATACAGGCAATGGTCAAAAACAGTAGCACAAGAGTAATCCAATAAACATGGTCAAAATACAGGCGAGAGGTCAGACTAGGTGGCAACAAATCAAAACAAGAACAAGGCAAGAATCAAAACACAGGAAATCAAACAAGAATAAAACACTTCATAATGTTCATGAAGAAACAAGACTAGGCAATGAGAATGTGAAAGTGAGGTGTAAATATAGTCCATGTAATCAGTCCATCATGAGCTACAGCTGTGTGGGTGTGAGTGTCCAGATTATTGTCAGCTGCTGCAGGAATTGATGAGTGCAAAAGGTTCTGGGACTTGTCGTTGTTATTACATTAGAAGTACCGAAAGTAAATTCCAGCGGAGAAAAGAATGCTGGCGATCACAACAGTAGACAATCTTACATATAAACAGTCAGATTTGGCTTATAAGTAAACACAAGACTTTCAACTACTGTATACATATAAACTTTGTCGTTGTCTTGTGCTCACTTATTTTAAGCTTGTCTATTTTGTTAATATAGCTTCACAATATAGCTTATTTTTTAAATTAACAAATTTTTTTTATTATTCTCTTAGTACCTCCATTTACAGTCTAACATTTGTATAAAACAAATTGTATCAAGACTGGTCAAAATAGATCACCCTCACTTATTTGCTAATGATTTGCTTATTTGCCACTTCACTACCTTGCATTGCGCTTATTGCATTGTATGTAAATTAGTTGTTACATCTCTGCTCCTTAATCTGCACACTATAGATCACCTACGGACACTTCCACACCCATCAACGCTGTTTTAGATTTGTACTCTCATGCAAATTGGTAAATATCGCACTTGGTGTTTTAATGTGAATAATACAACCTCCTAGCATGGGATGTAGGAACAGGGTCTTAAAGTATTAAAAGTTGATAAACCAACTATGAGAAAATTAAGGGCCTTAAAAGGTTTTTAAAAGTCTTAATCACGGTTTTCAAGGTCTTAAATTTTGTTCAAGCGTTGTCTAAAGTGTTTGACTCCAAAAAAGCATAAATATATTTATTTTTCTCTTAATATTAACAACGCTGTGCCAAGCTCCTCGTCCGGGTGATGTCACGTAATTTGTGACAAACGCAAGAAGGTGATATGACGCTTTACACATGTAGCGAAACCATTTGTCTCTGCAAACAACTGTGTAATTTATTATTTCAAGCTTTGTTTCTTCCAAGCTTATCTGAGTTCTGTTGCATGGTTGTGCTCCATTGATTTATTTAACTACTAAATTTATTTATTAACAACTGTTTATTAAGTTTAAGGTTTGATACTGATTAAAACTTGAAGTGGTGATGAGGTCTTAAAATATTCTGAGAAGGTCTTTAAAAAGTCTTAAAAAGGTATCGAAATTACCTTTAGGATTCCTGCATATACCCTGAAGAAAAATGTGGATATTGAATGCAGTCTGCATGCCTGTCTGCCGTGAAACTCAAACACATTTCTGTAGGATAAATGAAAAAGATTGTTTGCCCTGCTGAAGTACATTTTCTGTTCTTCTATTTAACATCCTGTGAAAAAACAAGCAGTTTGAAGAGCAGTGGATTGGTGTCGGTCTTAAAGGATTCGCGGGTCTTATCCTGTGACTTTTAAATGAACATTCGTAGGGAGAAATGCAATCAAATGAATTGGTTAATTGAACTCAAGATGTGGAGTGGTTGCCAGTCGAAAGGATAATAAAGCTTTCAGAAGGAGGTCAAAGGATTTGCAGCATGTGGCCGTCGTGTGATAGAATTGACATACTCACTGAGCGTCTCACTCCAGCGGTTAGATTCATATTCACATTTCACATGGCTCTGGTGAAATGGGTCGTCTATTGTTTATTTTTGTAGAAGCTTCAAGCATGCAGTCACTTTTATGCAGACTAGCGAGTGGGTGTATGGCGAGCCATTTTGAGGTGGTGAAGCGGCTTATGTGCTTCTCATGTTGCAGCCTTTTCTGATAATCATAATTAATAATTCAAGGGTCACACTGCATGATTTGAGCTATTTGAGTGAATGTGGGTGGGGATTTGCTGGAGGAATCTGTATCCAATGATATCTGTAACCAATGAAGTAATAGACTGTATAAAAATAAAGATTTCTCATTTGCAAACCCTTGTTAATCTCATTAATAGTATCTGTTGACACAAAATTAGTTACTTCCTTTGATATAAATGAAGTACACTGTTTTAACAATTTTAAAATTACATAATCAGTTAATCTTAAAGCATTATTTTAATATATCTATTACATCTTTCATTTATAATTTGAGTTTTCATCTTTTTTATCTTTTACATTTAAATGTTTAACAAAATTACTAAAACTAAAAACAATTACTAAAATTGTATGTTATGCTATGTTCCGTTACGTTACATTTTGTTATATCAGTTACTTTTTTTTGGCTATTTTGTTTTTGTCTGTTATATTAATGTAACCCATTGGGGTCCTACTGCACCCAACGCATTCTAAGCTGGGATCGAACCAGCGATTATTTACATGGGAGTTGGTTGCTCTAACAAGGAGGCTAAAGACCTGCATAGCACTTTGCTAGCTGTCCTCCGTTACGCTCACCCCTCTAAACCTCATTCAGTCCTCAAAAAGACTTTTTCGGTCTTTTTATGCTATTATTTTTTCTAAAGGTTAATATCACAAAATATAATATGTTTTTTTTCTCTAGAGTGACTCTAAAGGCCTGTGCACACCGAGACGTTTTTTGCTTGCATTTTGCTTCAACGTTTAACGCCTCGTGACTAAATTAAGGGCGTCAATGTTATCGTGCACACCAACGCGTAAAACGGCAGACGCAAAAGCGTCATTTATAAAAAAAAAACGCCTCATGCTCGTTTTTTTTGTTTTGACGCACAGCGTCAAAACCTTCTCCACCAATCAGATTGGCACTTTTGTTCACGTGCACGGAGCTGCTAAAGTTACAGTAAACAGCACTTAGAGGCACTCAAGTGCAACATTGTCAATGAGAGTGCACATTGAAGAAGATGCCCAGAGGCGTGATGAACGTGGAGCTGCTTATTGCACTGGTGAACCATAATCATTTCTTCATCGCTAGAGCTGAAGCTTGAACCATCCATAACAACAAGCGTGTCAACTTTGTGTTACAAGCGGGTGTCAGGAGCCTAAAATTGTGTAGCACAATCTAACGTCAAGGAGTGATTTTGCATACTCTTCTGCTTGACGCCTGTGAAAATCGCTTGGGTTTGAATCTGGAAAAGCGTCTTGGAAAATGCTGACGATAAACGCAAACGAAAAGCGTCCCGGTGTGTCCGAGCCTTAAGGGTGAGAAAACGATGACAGATTTATCATTATTGGCTGAACTTTTACCATAATTGTTTCTGTCATCAAGGCCTTTCAATACATTAGCCTTGGGTAATATGAGAGGTTTTAATATGCAAGTGTAACATTTCACATTTCTAAATCTGTCCATCATTGACCATTGTTTGATTTATGATTTGCTCTATTTCCATAGCCACACCTCATTGGCTGCAGACGATGACAGACACAGCCATGTCCATCGAGGAAAATCTTTTTTGGGAGTGCAAAGCCAATGGAAAACCAAAGCCCTCTTACAGCTGGCTGAAGAATGGGGAAACTCTTATATCTGAGGTATGTCTAAAACATCCTAATAAGACTAAAGATGTAATGATATGAACATTAAATATCATTAAAATGTACATTGAGCATTTCACATGTATCAATATTATTGCAGTTTGGTTAAAATGAACTAAAAATATTAGAAAAGGACTGATACACAAAAGTATTTAAAAAGAATTCTTTTCTTTCCTGAAAATGAACAAACAACAAATAAAAATAAACGCCTTTATGCAATTTCATTAAAAAAAAGTATAATAAGTGCACATACAAGTAAAGCCATGTATAAAACATTCTGTTTTGGGGCATGTTTTTACTAAACCGCTTTATAAAACAATAATCAGTCGTTTCTGTTAGATCACTCTGGACTTGCTCTTTCACTTTATTCAAATGTATATTTTTGCAATGCGCTTGAATTATTTAAAGGGATGGTTCACCCAAAAATGTATCCAATAAAATTATTACTAAATGGTTTTAAAATTGTGTGAATTTCTTTTATTCTGTTAAAAAAAATTAAATAAAATTGGTTATTCTAAAAAAAAAAAAAAAAAAAAAAAAAAAAAACAGGCATTGACATCAGTAGGAACAAAAGTAAATTTTTCCAGCATCCATCAGTATATCTTCCTTTGTGTTCAACATATAGAAGAACCTCAAACAGGTTGGGAACAAGTGTAGAGTATAGAAATGTTTGGGTGAACTATCCCTTTAATGGTTCAAACATAGAATCAGAGAAATTATACATTTACATAAAACACTTGTAATATTTTTAAACATTCATCTTTAGTTCCTTCATGCTGCAACTTCATTATTTACTGAAAATCTGTGTGATACTGTAGGTGTATAATAGTTGTATATTCTTATTTTTACATTATTATATACTCTTCTTATTATTGTATATAAAAAGAATTCTAACTTGTTTTTTTTCAGATGTTTTTTTTTTCTTATTATCATCTTATCTTTTGGGTGTCATTTCTGGTTGCACTGAGACTAAAATAAAACAGTGAAGTAAATTAAGTTATATATATATATATATATATATATATATATATATATATATATATTTTTGTGTTTTTTTTTTTTTTGTAACACTTCACAATGCAGCAAACAAAGTTAATGTTAGTCAATGCATGAGACAGACTGAAATATAAACAAGTAAAAAGCAAATACTAGAATAAAATAACTGTAATCCACGATGTATGTCCCTGGTGACCTCGTAAGCAGTAGAGGGAACAAACTAAATACAAAGGAACACACTCTTCCTTCAGTGTCTCACTCTGCAGAAACCTGTGTTGCTGTATGACTGTTTGACCTTCTTTGCAAAGAACAAAACTTTAAAAGACATTTTGGGTAAGACTTTGTCTTCTTGAATACTAAGAGAGAGTCTCTTTAAAGAAAATAACCACAATTTGAGCAATGAGCAATGTTTGTGCAACTTTTATTAATTATAGCTTATAATTAGGGCCAGATGGAATCTGCAGACGTTTTTTGCAATTTCTGTGGATAATTTTGGTAAAAATCTGCGGATTTTTGCTGAATTATTTTGGGAGTCTCATAACTAAAACCTTAATATGTGAAATATGTGTAATTTAAAAACTGATTAAATTCAGATTTACACACATTTACTCAAGTAAATAAACAGAATTAATAATGGGCTAAAAATTTGCGGAAATCTGCGGAAAATCTGCGGAATTCTGCGAGCGCAGATTCCATGTGACTCATAATTTACTAATGCATTAGTTAATGCACTCTAAGTTAACATAAACTAAGAACAACTAATATTTTAATTAACTAGCGTCAACTAAAATGAATAAATACTGTTATAAATATATTGTTTGTTCACATTAGGAAAACAATGATGCCTCTTGTACGTCGTCTTATTATCATTTGCTTGCCATTTCTGGTTGAATAAAAAATAAAAGTAACTTTACGTCAAATTTTGCTAGGGGCATGAATATATTTGCGCTTGTCTCTCCCTCTCTCTCTCTCTCTCTCTCTCTCTCTCTCTCTCTCTCTCTCTCTCTCTCTCTCAATATATATATATATATATATATATATATATATATAT
>CAIGQZ010007154.1:17563555-17576070 GCA_903798205.1 Danio tinwini | reverse complement strand
TGTGTGTGTGTGTGTGTGTGTGTGTGTGTGTGTGTGTGTGTGTGTGTTTTCATGAGATCCTGTGTGTTTTCATGAGCTGGATCTAAATGAATCCTGCAGGCCACTTACAGACAGACACTGTTTATTTAGGTCTACTTGTATCCCAAAGCACTGTAGCTGGTTTGAAAGTGTGGGAAGAGTGTCTGAGTTTGCAGAAATCTGCCTGCCTCAGCTTGATTTAGGTGATAATTACATAAGAAAATAGCACACCAGACAGTAGACACTTATTCCTGTGTGCCCTTTGAAGCTCAACTTACATTATCACTGCAGCTCAAAGTGCGCCAAATCAGAATTTTTTTTTCTTGCTTGTGACATAAATTTGTTTTTGTGAAGGACCATGTAATATGTCAAAGTTACGTTTTTCATATTTCCCATTCAGCCTAAAGTGCAATTTAAAAGCTTAACTTATTATGTTGACTACAAGTTAGGGTAATAAGGCAGGTTAAATAACAATCTTTTGTACTGTAGACAATCAAAAAAAGCTAATAACATTGTCCTCAATTTTTAATTCAATTTCTTTTGTTTTGTAACTGATTTTATTACAGCCAAACTAAAAGGAATATAAAGAAAAATATATAAAATTATATGTTGAAGTCAGAATTATTAGCCCCCCTTTGATTTTTTTTTCTTTTTTAAATATTTTCCAAATGATGTTTAACAGAGCAAGGGCATTTTCACCGAATGCCTGAAAATATTTTTATCTTCTGGAAAAAGTCTTATTTGTTTTATTTCGACTAGAATAAAAGCAGTTTTGAATTTTTTAAATTAATTTTAAGTTCAAAATTATTAGCCCCTTTAAGCTATTTTTTTTTTCCGGTAGTCTACAGAACAAAACATCATTATACAATAACTTGTCTAATTACACTAACCTGCCTAGTTAACCCAATTGACCTGGTTAAGCCTTTAATGTCACTTTAAGCTGTATAGAAGTGTCTTGAAAAATGTCTAGTCAAATATTATTTGCTGTCATCACGTCATATATAAAATAAATTAGTTATTAGAAATGAGTTATTAAAATTATTATGTTTAGAAATGTGTTGAAAAAAATCTGTTAAACAGAAATTGGGAAAAAAATAAACAGGGGGCTGATAATTCAGGGGGGCTAATAATTCTGACTTCAGCTGTATATATATATATATATATATATATATACACACAAGTAGCAGTGCGATGTGGCTGTATATCGAGAGCGTTAGTGTCCCACCAGTGACAATAAACAGCCACATCTCACTGCTACAAGTGTCATATTGCGTTTATACAACAGTGCTACAGCATAATCTTGTGTATAAGAAAGAAAATCAAACACGGGAGAGTCTCAAAATCCGTTTGTAAGAGAAACTACTTTTTTCTGCCATTCATTTACATCTGCAGCTGAAGGTCAGTACAGCAGAAATCGTTGCTCATTCACCAACATCATTTTAGAGCTAGTATTTGAATGATTGTCTAGCTAATGTCTAAAGTGATGACAAAACAGATGATTTTGCTCACATTTTTAAGATTATAAGGCTAAGTGGCATGAAATGATATCTGTCTACAGAGATTTCCCAGTATTGCTCTGTTGCAATCGGGAAATCACAATATTACTATGGTATAAATACAGCACTACAACATACAAAAGAGAGAGAGATCGACTTAGAAAGTTATTTACCTGTTTAATAATGATTTGATCAGCTGTAGTTTGAAGATACGCTGTTTTTCTCTTAGGGATTATCATGCAGTCTCTGTTGCCATCTTGTGGATGAACATTGTCAATCGTCTTTGCTCAAAGACAGGCTAATGGCCGCCTACGTTCTGTCTGTCAGAAATTATAAATATTTCAAAATAGGCACGATCCTTAAAAATAAACTGCATAGTTCAAACAACTAAAACTATCTAAACAACTACATTCTCGACTAAAAAAAGCCTCAAAAGTACATTATGTTGCCCAACAGCAGCAATTTTGGTCAAACTGTAGTGTCCTCTGCTTGTTGTTGTATGTGGGCAGAGTAATACACAAAGAGTGAAGGTTTAAGGGGCTGGACGAGTGCTGTTACTGGCAGAATATTGCACGGCTATCAGCCAATCAGATTCAAGAACCAGACAACTGCTATATAAATACATTTATATTGGTCGCTGGTTCGAGTCCCAGCAGGGCCAGTTGGCATTTTTGTGTGGAGTTTGCATGTTCTCCCTGTGTTTGCGTGGGTTTCCTCTGGGTGCTCCGGTTTTCCCCACAGTCCAAATACATGCTGTATAGATGAACTGAATAAACTATATTGGCCATAGTGTATGTGTGTGAATGAATGTGTATGGATGTTTCCATGGTTTGCAGCTAGAAGGGCATCCGCTGTGTAAAACATATGCTGGGTAAGTTGCTGGTTCATTCCACTGTTGTGACCCATGATGAATAAAGGGACTAAGCAGAAGGAAAAATAATGAATGAAAAATGTTACAGGAAGGCTAATAATTTTGACTTGTATTTTGGTATTTTTTTGAAAGTCTTAATAGTCCAGCTTATAAAATGTATATAATGTATTTAATGTGTCTGGATCCTGCCTCTTTATACAGTAGTACCTGTCTGAAATACCCTTTCATTCATTTGAGCACATACTGCCACAACTTAATATCACACACCCCAAAATACAGAGGTTATAATCTGATTCATGAATCAGATAATGCATGTTGTAACAGCATAAACAATTCATTATTACAACTCCTTTCCATTGTGTCTCCAACAGAGCTTTTCTGGCGATCTTATGATTAGAAACATCCAGCTCAATCATGGAGGAAAATACGTTTGTCTTGTTGACACAGACGTCGAGAGCTTGTCTGCTGACGCAATATTGGTTGTTAAAGGTAGGAACAAATCTTACGTCATCCACATCTACTTGCACCGTATTCACCTGTTGATATATTTACAACCTTTGAAGAGCTCCTCACGAGGTGTGTATTTTAACAAAGGGCCACTACTAATGTTGCAAGAGTTCACACAGTGCTAAATGTGTCACTTGGGATGTTTTATTGAGCTTGCTGCCTTTTTTTTTTTTGTGAGTCACATTGGTATTCATGGCCATTTCGCATCACGCTTCTGTCCCAGGTGTTTGGATAGGAGTTGTTTATCATAGAGGATGTCTTTAATTGGCTCATTTACACATCGGCTAAGCAGCACAACGGGCCCCAGAATGCAGTGTAAATGAAGAGAAAACATTTAAATGGCAGAGAATTATTTGGAGCAGAAATGCGAATCATTTAGTCTTGCGTGTGCAAGCATACACACATACAGTGGCCTGCACTAATATTGTCATCCTTGGCAAATGTGAGCAAAGAAGGCTGTAATAGAAATGTCTTTATTGTTTAAATGTGTTGTAAACAAGTGTTTAATGTAAAATACCATATTATTTTTGCAAATGTTTAAGAAACATGTCATGTGACCAAACGTCCAAACATGGAGCACCATTTCACTTGCTCTAGTTTACTTGTGGTATTGGTTTTCACCTCAAGCTAATTTTCTGCTCGAGTAGAATTACAGTATTCAAATTTGTACAGAAATCATGATTGAGGTTGAATTTTGCACATTTCGCTTCATTTCTGCCTATTTAAAAATACTACAATATGGGACAAACTCATTATTTTTATTTAGGACACATAGTATGCTAGCTGGGATGCAGATAAAATGGCACATCATACATTCACCGGCCACTTTATTAGATACACCTGTCCAACTGCTCGTTAACAAAATTTCTAATCAGCCAATCACATGGTAGCAACTTAATGCATTTAGGCATGTAGACATGGTCAAGACGATCTGCGGCAGTTCAAACCGAACATCAGAATGGGAAAGAAGGTGATTTTGAACGTGGCATGGTTGTTGGTACCAGACGGGCTGGTCTCAGTATTCAGAAAGAGCTGATCTACTTGGATTTTCACACACAACCATCTCTAGGTTTTAGAGAATGGTCCGAAAAAAGAAAATATCCAGTGAGCGGCAGTTTTGTGGGTGCAAATGCCTTGTTGATGCCAGAGGTCAGAGGAGAATGGCTAGACTGATTTAAGTTAAAAGGCAACAGTAACTTGTTACAACCGAGGTATGCAGAACAGCATCTCTGAACGCACAACTAGTCAAACCTTGAGATAGATGGGCTACAGCAGCAGAGGACCACAACGGGTGCCACTCCTGTCAGCTAAGAACAGGAAACTGAAGCTACAATTCACATAGGCTCACCAAAATTGGACAATAGAAGATTGGAAAAGCATTGTCTGGTCTGATGAGTAAACAACATGAAAACATGGATCCATCCTGTCTTGTGTCACTGGTTCAGGCTGGTTGTGGTGGTGTAATGGTGTGGGGGATATTTTCTTGGCACACTTTGGGCCCATTAATACCAATCAAGCATTGTGTCAATGCCACAGCCTACCTGAGTATTGTTGCTGACCATGTCCATCCCTTTATGACCACTGTGTACCCATCTTCTGATGGCTACTTCCAGCAGGATAACGTGTCATGCCGTGTCATAAAGTGCGAATCATCTCAGACTGGTTTTTTGAACATGACAATGAGTTTACTGTACTCAAATGGCCTCCACAGTCACCAGTTCTTAATCCAATAGAGCACCTTTGGGATGTGGTGAAATTGGAGATTTGCATCATAAATGTGAAGACAAAAATCTGCAGCAACTGTGTGATGCTATAATGTCAAAATGGACCAAAATCTCTGAGGAATATTTCCAGTACCTTGATGAATCTATGCCACAAAGGAGAAAGGCAGTTCTGAAAGCAAAATGGGCTTCAATCCGATACTAGTAAGGTGTACCTAATAAAGTGGCTGGTGAGTGTATTTTATACCCTTGTGAAACAGAAGGTTGTGGTTAATTAATTTCATATTAGTATCCAAGGTGTAAAACAAAATATAAAATCCATATAATTCATAATTGTTTTCTTAACTCACAGGGCTGTCAAAAACAAATAGATTTAAAGATTTGTTGTCGTTGATGCTGTTTGCATATACACATATACATTACACATACAATTTCTGTATTTTGTGATTCACAAGTGTTTTCTGTTTATTTACAATTGTGAATTGCATTATGGGATGTTGATTTCTGCTCTGTCGACCCATTGACATTTTTGTAGTTTGAAATAATATAATGTATAAGAAATAATATATAGATAAATAAGTCTGGAAAATAACAGAAAATGTACTGGCAGTTTATTACAAGGTTTTAGTACCATAATATACAACACCAACCCAGACAATGTATCACTTTAAACTATTTGTGTTATTGTTGCTTTTTAGCAATAGCTTAAAAAGGTAAAGCTTTTCCACAGCCTTCATAGTTGCTCATATTTATAAACGTGTCAAACGTGGACACATTTTGTTGGCCTTGCTTAAACCCACAACGCATGCTACAACACAAAGTACTTGCCGTGTCTGACAGCACTCCTAGACAAATCGTGAGAGAGTTTCATCAATATGCAGAATGCATGGGCCGAATTTAATGTTTGAGCAGGTGCAGAGTATAATCAAACTCTCCTAATGAATTGAATTCCTTCTGGGCGGTGTGATGGAGTCAGGTCCCCCCAGTCCCCCAGATCTGGTGGTGGTCGAGGAGGTCACAGACAGCACTGCCCAGCTGTCCTGGAGCCCCGGCCAGGACAATGGAAGTCCCATTACTGGATACGCCATCCAGGGCAGGACTCCCTTTACTGTCGGCTGGCAAGCTGTCGACACAGGTACTTCAGACACCACTGATATGTGCAATGTGGAACAAACTGCCAATCTCTATCAGAACTAAGTCTTCACTATTTAAATCTCTAGTTAAAATTATTAACTTGCAAATGTCCTATGCCTTAGCCTATGTTAGCTGTTTTGTCTTGTTTGTTGGCTGCCTTGTGTTTTGTCTGTGATTTTGTTATGGCTGGGATTGTTATGTCAGTAGCTGCTTTGTGTTTTTTATATGTTTTTGGTTTGACTCTTATAGCTTTTGGTCTTTATTGATTGCACAGCTCTTTTTTATAAAGTGCTTTATAAATAAAGAGAAATACAGATAGAAAGCTGCTGTAAATTCAGTGGTCAGCATATGAGAGGCTAATAAATTAACTACCATTTATTTTATTACAGTCTTGATTAAAAAGTAATGCTTGTCTATTATCATCAGGGCTATAAGTCCAATGTTTCCCCAACTATGTTCCTGAAGGCACACCACAGTACACATTTTCAAGAGAAATAAAGATAGAAAGCTGCTGTGAATTTTGTGGTCAGCATATGAGAGGCCAATAAACTAATTATAATTTTCTTTTTTTGCAGTCTTGATTAAAAAGTAATGCTTGTCTATTATTTTCAGGGCTATTAGTCTGGTGTTTCCCAACCTTGTTCCTGAAGGCACACCAACAGTACACATTTTCAACCTCTTCCTAATCAAACACACCTGAATCAACTCATCAGAATATTAGAAGAGACTCCAAAACCTGAAATGAAAGGGTCAGAATAGGAAAACATCCAAAATGTATCAGTCAACTTAAACCATGTAACTTAAAGATTTTTATAACTTGAAATAAAACAAATGTTAATTAATTTAATTTAATTTAATTTAAATAACTTTTTTATTTCAGCTAGCTGTCAAGAAAATATCTCATTTTCATTCGTAAATTTTCTTTTCGGCTTAATCCCTTTATTAATCAGTGGTCGCCGCAGCGGAATGAACTGCCAACTTATACAGCATATGTTTTACGTAGCGGATGGCCTTCCAGCTGCAACCTATCACTGGGAAACACCCAAACACACTCATTCACACACATACGCTACGGCCAATTTAGCTTACCCAATTCACCTATAGCACGTCTTTGGACTTGTGGGGGAAACCGGAGCTCCTGAAGGAAACCCATGCGAACACGGGTAGAACATGCAAACTCCACACAGAAACGCCAACTGGCCCAGCCGAGGCTCAAACCAGCAATCTTCTTGCTGTGAGGCGATCGTGCTACCCACTGCACCACCGCGTCGCCATATCTCATTTTATTTATTCATTTTTTATCCTTAAACCAACTAAAGCTAAATCCAGATCTGAAACAATGTAGACATTTATTATAATTGTATTGTTTATAAAAAAAATAATATTTATAAAATGCCAAATATACAAAATGAACATGTAAAATACTAAACTTGATATTAAAATGAAAAACAAAACTGCATTAAAAACAAAATATAATAGTTACATAATAGAAGCCACAGCAGGGAAAATAAGTATTGGACACATCACTATTTTTCTCAGAAAACTTATTTCTAAAGGTGCTGTGTACTTGAACTTTAGAAAAGCATCCAAAGGAATCCATATATGCAAAGAAAACAAGTTTAATTAGTTTACAACTGAAGTTATGTGTAATAAAAAGAAATGACACATGAAAAAGTATTGAACACATGAAGAAAGGGAGGTGTGGAAAGGCAGTGAAAGCCCAGACAGCAGCTGAAACCTCGCAGTAGTTATTCAGCAACCCTCTGCCCGTCACCATTGTAAATTAATATTAACTTCTTCACTCCTACATTAGCAGAATGATGAAGATGTAACCAGGGTGGACATTTCAGTAAGACAATGATCCAAAACACAGCCAAGGAAACTCTCAAATTATTTCAGAGAATGAAAATCAAGCTGTAGAATGGCCCAGCCAATCACCTGAACTGAATCCAATAGAAAATACAAATGAAACATCACATTTTATGTTTGAATTGTTTGGGTTTTTACCTAAATCTGGTTCAAATCCATGTTAACAGCTCCTTTAAATAATATTATTTATATTATTTATTAACCATTTATAAAATTATGTTTGAATAATAGCAATGCTTCATCCTTAACCTATTTTACTTCAGTATATTTTTACTGTGTTTTGCTGTTCAGTTCCTGAGGTGATCAATGGAAACACTCTGACTGCAACCGTGGTGGGTTTGAATGCCTGGGTGGAATATGAGTTCAGAGTGTTGGCCAGTAACAGCGTCGGGATGGGAGAACCCAGTCCTCCATCTACCAAGATCCGAACTGAAGATTCGAGTGAGTAAACCAGCGGCAGACTCTCTTCAATCTCACTGCCTTATTTCACACAGTCATTCAAATGGAAAGCGCTGAAGCAGAGCATACATCCTCCCTTCTCGCTTCATCCGTCACATCCATCACTTTTATTTCACATGCAATACGCAAACCTGCTTTCTTTTTTCACAAATAGCTGATGGATGCTTTAAAGCAAAACACTGCAGGTGAATAGGGTAAAATATTAACATCATAGTTATTTTCATACTTCCGTGTTCGAAGATGTTATGTTCAAATATGCAAATTACTTGATTAGTTCATTAAATATGCACACATTTGCATATATTTTCAGCACACAAAAGATAAAACATAATGAAGTCATGTTCAAATCCTTGTTTCAATTTTGGAATCTTTTTTTATCACTCCATAATTTATCAAATACTGCAAACAGCCAGAAAAATTCATTCATATTCATTTTTAGAATAAAATGTTGTATATAACCAGACAAATTACACATTAACATACTCCTCAGTAAAAACCTTGAGTGCCTTTAAAATGAAGATGTATGACTCAAATGAAACAACTGTTTTATTAAAACAAATTTTGAGAAAATGTCTTAAAAATATGTACTGGTAATAAAATCTACAGATTTAAATTGATAAAGCACAACAAAAGAAATGCATACAAAGGTGTATTTTAGATTTTCTTCTTTCATTGGACTTAAAGGTGCAGTAGGTGATCTGCCAAAATGCTAACAGGTTAGCATAATATATTTGAAACACAGTCCCACCCCTGCCGTCAAAAGCTGATATCTCCAGATATCATGAACGCGCACAATAAAGATGACAGAGACCTACTAGATCATGTAATTCGCCAGTTAGAAAACCTTAAAGTGTTTTATAATAATACAATTCTGAACTATAACTGTATTAAATCTAGCACGTTTTGAGTTGTGTAGTTAGCAAGCAAAACGTGTCATAATGTGCAATATTTCATGCATGCAAGGATCGCTGGTCATTCTCTCACATGCTTTGTCCTAAAGCAACTACTGTATGCTTAGTGGCTGGCCGTCTGTGTGCAGGAATTACACTTATTACTATGCCATACTTACATGTTATTTCAGACTGAATATTCAGAGTAGCATGGTAAACAATATAGGGATCCCGTCACAGGTTGTCATTGTTCAAAAATGAGCCAATGTGAATATAAAACCAACTTCAGCTCAGTAAAGCAGGCTAGGCAGAATAGAGCTATTTACTGATGTTTTGTTGGTAAACTAAATAAAAATCTACATTATTGATGCTGTATAATGTCCCTTATGAAATTAAAAAGTCACATAAATCTTTCGCCGGAAGATTTCAGTGGCTGAATAACACTTCAGTGCATATAACCCATTCATAAAACAACAATATCTATATCAGCTTTGCATGACTAAAATAGTTAATACATAACATTATCTGTTTAAAAGAAATACTTCAGCCATGGTGTCATCCATCCTTCAGTGTGCAAAAGTTTATTTGGAATTTTAAAGTTTTGAATAAGCATTTGTATTTACTGTTGTCACTCTCTCTCGTTTGCACGTGAATGCGTGTCTGCTGTGAATGGCTGCGCATATGTACATATCTACATTTGTTGACAGACAGTTTGGGCTATTTATCAGAATTATGGAAATTGTCGGGCTGACAAATTTTAATTGGATGAACATTTTTTAGTCTTATGCTCACCCAGAATATAAAAATACATATAAATACATTTAGATCATTTACTTTAATCATTACCTTTAAAAATGAACGCTTTACGAAAAGCTAAAATCCCCAATATCTCAAAACTGAGAGGTGCATGAAAAATCTACATTTTTAGCTGCAGTGTCTCGCCCATTAAGAAGTTAAAGTGATAGTTTTAAGTCTTTTATGTGATGAAAAATTAAATACACTTTTGATGCTCAAACATGCAGTAAAAAAATCCCAATCAGAGCTGTGCCGGCGGCGTTTTAATCTCTTCTTTGGGTTTTTGCCTGCAGTGCCTGACGCTGCTCCCACTGATGTCGGAGGCGGAGGAGGCACCAAATCAGAATTAGTGATAACATGGGAGGTAAGTCATTTGTCAGATTTTACTGCTCCCTCGGCCAGCCTGGGCTAAATGCCGGTGCTTAATTGTGTAGAATGAAATGTAGCCATTTTATGATTGCGGCCCACACCAAGACTTCTGCTCCAAATGAAAGTCAGCTGAGGGCCAGAGACTTTCTTTAAAGTTTATTTCGCTCGCAGATAGGCTTCATTCTATTCAGATGCATCATTCAGAAAATAGGGCTTCAGCAAGGGAAAAGTCTGACATTCATTTGCTGTCGGGTGTAAGAAATACCTCAGAAATGCTTTCATTTGAAATTTCAAAGCCTTTCAGTGAGCTGTAGTGGTGATTTAGCGTATTTATGCCAACCTAAATGCTAATGTGTTTCGGAAAACCAATTTTACATCATATTCTGAAACTCTACTGTTCCAAAAGTGACTGAAGTTGTGCAATTTCAGAAAAAGTGGAATGATTCAAACTGTGAAAAACATTTGTGATGCTGGTAAACCAATGCACTTTTAAGTATAGGATAAGTATATATACTGTACATTACCTGTACATGAAATTATTATAATTTTTATATAGTTTTTTAAATACTTATAACAGTTTTACTTCTTTAAGCTGACTAGAGTCATTATCGTTCACATACTCTAAAAATGCTGCATTGTTTCAATCCACAGTTGGCTCAATTATGGACAAACCCAACTTTTGGGTTAAATCTTAAAATGTTACTTTTAAAATTTTCTTTTTAACTAATCAGTTGTACCTTGATGGTCTGTTTACAAGAGATTCCGGCCAAAATCAAATATAATTGTATGTGTTTTTCCTGTTCGTTTACACAATAATGATGTTCAGGGGACTGGAAAAGTAAATCTGAAAACATGTTTTCAAAAATGGAAGTTTTTGAAAAAGCAACTGTTGCTGTGTATGTGTAAACACTGGAAAACAAAAGTCTGTGAAAATGATGACATCATGCATTTGCATGGTACGCATTTAGGGAGGTGTACATCATTTTTATTATTTTTATTATTATTCATATAAAATTTTAGTGGTGTTACTTCTAAAATAATGCTACATACAGTAAATCCATAGATCTTTTGCAAATTTCTGCACAGAAATAGCAGATTCTGTATGGCCCTACTATGGTGACAAATCCTGACCTGGCATATGTACAGCGTTTTTGGTTGTTTTAGCAGATGTGTAAATGAGGATGGTTTTTAAAACAATTCATTTATTTTGTTTAAAAACAAAAGAGAAAAAAATTCAGTTTTTGGCAAATAAAAATTTTAATGTAAATGTAGCCTAAAAATGTTGTTATTTCATCCATATTTAATAAAAATATGGACTAACCCAACCACTGAATTAAAGTTGGGTTATGAAATAAACAAAAAAATGAACCCAGCAAAAAGGTTTGTCCATAATAGAACCAAATTTGTGTTGTAACAATGCAGCAGTTTTTTTGTTTTTTTTTAAAGAATGAATCCTACTAATTTAAGGCCATAAAAATGGCATGCATAATAATAAAAAAAATGTCTCAAGAGAGAAAGAGCTCTTTAGACTAAAAAAGCCCTGTTGTCATGTGGGTCAGTTGGTTTGTTGACCTCAATTTGTTTTAATATCACTATAGTTTTGTGTTCCACTCTAAGCCTGTTCCAGAGGAGTTGCAGAACGGAGAGGGCTTTGGTTATATCATTGCTTTCCGGCCAGTGGGAATGGTGACTTGGACCCGTGTGGTGATTTCAGCACCCAGCCTCACCCGCTATGTTTTCCGCAATGACACCATCCCGCCATTCTCACCATTTAACGTCAAAGTGGGAGCCTTCAACAACCGCGGAGAAGGACCTTTCAGCACTATCGCAACTGTGTTCTCCGCAGAGGAAGGTACAGTAGTGATTTCAAATGTTTTCCTTAAAAGGTAATTACTTACAGGTAAATCGATTTTAATGCCATATTTGGGTCAGATGGAAAGATGAAAGAGGGGTTTCAAACATCAAAGAAAAAAGTAGTAATATATTTTTTACTTTATTTTATACATTATTGCCTAATTAAACTAATTTATTTTGCTGAGAGTAAAAAAAAATGCTGTTATAGTTTTTTTTCATTATTTACATCATCCATACATCATCCAAGCTATTATAGCTTTTATAACAAAATTTTTGCCAGACTTAAGTACATAAATCAAAGCATCACATCGCAATGCCAAAATATTAATCAATTTGCATTTTAAAACTTCATACATTGCCACTATTCTTCAAACTACTTTATTTGACCACTTTGCTGATTCTTTTTATGATACATATTTTAAATAATATAAAATTCATCATGGGTAGTTTCACCCATGTTAATTTTAACCTCCTTCTTCTTCTTCTTCTTCTTCTTCTTCTTCTTCTTCTTCTTCTTCTTCTTCTTCTTCTT
>CAIGQZ010007154.1:17545231-17558234 GCA_903798205.1 Danio tinwini | reverse complement strand
TATTTATTTATTTATTTATTTATTTATTTATTTATTTATTTATTTATGATGCACTTTTCTTAAACTCAAAACGCATAAAAAATGCAACCCAAGCTAAAATTAAATTTTTCACAATATACATTTTTCATCACTACAGTAAATAACAAGTGGAATTTACTTTTAGTTTCTGGTCCCACTTTATATTAAGTGGCCTTAACTACTATGTACTTAAATGAAAACATACATTAAATGTACTTAATGTGTTCATAGCACACAGTTCACTAAAGAACTACAATTCCGCCAGTATATAGACAACAAGTTCCAGTCATGCACTGCTTATGTGCACCTGTTCCTCATTCCATTGATTTTACACACTCACGCCTGCAAGCTGCTCATGAACTGCTTACATGGACTACTGTATATACAAAGCACACACCCACACCTCTTTGCTGAGTCTTGTTATACTGTTACGACACGTTTTCCTTGCCTTGCCTTCCATGTTTGAACCTTACTTTGTTTTGTTTGTTTACATTGTCTGCTGCCTGCTTGTTTTGACCATTCATCTGTCTATTTGACTACGACTCTGGATTGCCTGTATACATGTGTTTGCCAGTGTTGACCATTGCTTGCCTGACCATCTCATCTGCATTTGGATCAACACCTCCCTTGTCAGCGTCCGCTTCACATTATAATATTGTTCAACAACAAGATAATTTTCTGAGATTACTTTCAATTTAGCACAATTTAAGTCTTCTCTTTTCCTAAACCACTAACATTTTATTTTTTTAAATATGACAAAATATACACATTACTTTTCAAAAGTTGAATCACTAAGATTTCTGAAGGATCCTTTGACAATGAAAACCGAAGTAATGATGCTGAAAATGTTATCACATTCTGAGAAACGAAGCAGAGAAAAAACACTTCCAGAGAGCAATAAGTAGAAAAAAAATATTCAGTAAAATGCCTCCCTTAGATGGATCTCATTATTGTCTCATATTTAAATTGGCTTAAATCTTCCCATACTTAATGCCTCAATATTGATGTAACATATAACCTGAGGTTAATAATTGATTATTTCATTTCCGCTGTATAATTGTTTCTCACCTAGCACACAGCTAAAAGTTAATTGAAATTTCATATCCTCAAGATAATCATTTTCACAAGAATATCATATTTCCAGACAGCCAGAGATATCATGCTTTTAAGTTCTGGAAAAGACAGTCCGTTTAATGAAGGTCAAGAAATATATGTATCAAATTTCTAAATGTATTATTTTATTTTATTGATTACAGATTTTGTATTGTGTTATTCTAGCCATGAATAATCCAGTCTCAATAGAAAAATCATATAACCTATAGAAACATTGCATGTAGTATATAGCATAAAATGCATACAACATAAAATGTATGGAAACATGATATGCATATAATGTATCACATTATTTGGAAGATTGTTTATTTATTAATTTCTTTAATTTAACATTAGCTTTGTAGATTTGGTTAAACATTGTAAACCCAATTAACATTCCCGCTAACAATCATTTAGCTCAAAAACATGCCAAAAACCTATTTGTGTAGTAGCACTTCTTTTGACAAAAATTAGCATATTTAGGGTCACAGCGGGTTACAGGAGTGTGTAATTGTTCTGGCACAGGGCTGTTTACATCTAAATCACAGTCAAGGATATATAAAATGCCCTTGTTGTGTGTCCTGGTGAACAGGTGGTGTACTGGGAAGATGACACCAAGCCGGATACAGTGGGTAAAGTGCGGATCACTGGAAACTACACAGCAGTGAATGTCAGCGGCCTGCAGGGGAACACTCAATATTACCTAGCGGTGTGCGCCTTCAATACTGCAGGAACCGGCCCACAGTCTGCACCGGTTAACATTACCACCAAAAAACCACGTAAGTAAGCCCATGTCTAAGGAAAGCTCATTTATTTTGGCAAACCCAATCAACTCAATTATAACTTACTAACTTGATATTATGACTAAGTCAAAGTTATATTGTGTTTTCTGTTAACAATGCATGCAACATGATTTAAATTTAATATTATATCTTTATTTTAATGCAGGTTTAGCTATTAGATTTTGCCTGCCATTCTGCTAAAAACTCAACAATTTCATAAAACCATGTTAAAAATGCTTCCAACAATATAAAAATAGTTGTTAATTAACAGATTATATATTTCATGATTTACAGGGGTTTTGTCTGCTTATTGCTGGTTGCGAATTGTATTATGGGATGTTGATTTCTCCTCTGTCGACTTCTGATAATGAAAATTCGACTGTGCATTCAAAGTGATTATTACTTAAATTTTTGTGATTTGAAACTATACTATATTGTATGAAAGACTATAAAATAACAGAAAAAGTACTAGCTGTTTTTTAGCATGTTTTTGTATAATAATTTACAACACCAAACCAGACATATATCACATCAAACTATTAAGAAATGTCAACATAAGTCACATTTTCAAAAATGTCAATATCAAAAGTTGGTGGAGGAAAGATCAAGGTCCCACAGTGCAATTAAATACAGCCGATTTGAATGTTATCAATCGACTAAATGGGCGTTATCAGTGGTTATCAGCTAATAGATATGGGCCAGTAGGGGCCTTCTGCGCCTACTAGTAGGCTCAGAAGGCTGTTATCATTCATCCACATGGTTAATTGGCTATAGATCATAATAATCTATAGCTGATTAACCAGAAGATAACAAGAATTAGTTATATTTACTTATTAAATTTCCCATTAATTGTGTTTTAACAGTCACAGTAATGTCAAAAACAGATCTTAATCTGGCTTCTCTATTAGTATAGCTGATTAACCACAGGAATTATTTGTATTATTTATTAAATTGCCCATTAATTACATTTTATTAACATGTGGATAGATGACAACAGCCCCTACTGGCCCATATCTCTCAGCTGATTACCACTGATAACGCAAATTCAATTGAGTGATGACATTTGAAGAAAGGTGATTAAAAAAGAATAAATAAATAAATAAATAAATAAATTAATTAATTAAATAAAAAAACATGAATCCCAAAATACATATATTTATTAATAATTTACGGATAATTTTACAGTGTATAGCTAATACATTAATAGTCATATTAATGTAAGAGCATTAATGTAAGCTCATTATAGCCTGTGCTGTGTCCTAAAGTCATTTAGTAATATTTTTGATATGTCATAATTTCAAGTTACTATGTCATAATTTCGACTTCAAATAATTATTTTGACTTATGACATAGTTTTGCCTTAATTACTTTTAAAGTCATCATTACAAGTTAGTTAAAATTAGTTTTATCTCATAGTTGGACTGGGCGATATTGCAAAAAAAATTTGTCACGATATCATGTTTCATGTCATTCAATACTGATAATCATTGAATATGTTTTAAAAATACATTTAGGAATATTATTTTTTTATCACTTTTAATTTACCTACATTAGGCAAATAGATTTAATAGTCAAAAACTAAAAATATTTAAACAAAATATCTCGTACCTTTATAATAAAATAATTCTAAGTGTTAAAGTGTACAAAGTGTGTGCAATGGCAAAGGTAGATCAACATCTGTAAGGTGTCAATAATAATGATACAGTAAATGTCAAACTCTGTAAACAAAACAAATTATGATAATCAAATCTGAGCTTTTAAGTAAAGGAACCAGCCATCATTATTCAAATACATATTACATTACAAATTGTGAAGTTAAATGACTATATTACCCCTATGCTAAAAAAAAAATCTGTCAAATGGGGGTGCTAGTGGCTGGGATGCACAAGAAAAGAAACCAAAAAGCCACTCTAGGTTTCGGTCAATATCAATATTGATTTTATTGCCCAGTCCTATCTCATAATTATGCCTTTTTTTAAAGTGTTGTTTGTTATTGTCTTGCATGGTGGAAATTGGCTTCCATGCATTTTAGATACTTTGTTAAAAAAACAAAACAAAAAAAAAAAACATGATTTGATTGTAAGTGGCTAGGACATTTATTTGATGTGTGCATTTGTAATTGGGTGATGCAAGACTGTCAACAATGAACTGTGTATTAATCTTGGCTTTAATTTAATAACTCTGTAATCATTAGGTCGTTGATGGCATTTAAATGTTGATTTGCAGCAATGTTTCACTGTATTAGCGGACTTGTGCTGCAAACAAAATGAGTGTTGCTGAGGCAGAAATAGACTCTAATTTCTTTAGGTATGATTATACCTTTAAACATCTTCAAAGGCATTTTGCTTGAGGCATCTAGTTGTAGATGTGTGCTATGAGCTATGCCTGTGAAACATTCTGAACTTTTGGACAGATCATTACGTGCACATAAACATTTCTTTTTGTGTTGATAGTAAAACTTTTCACAGAAACAGCTGAAGCTTTAAGGAGTTTTTTTTTTCCACAAATGAAAGAGCTTTCAGCCGTCTATTTTTGTAGTTGTCAAGAAAAGTCATGTTTATTTATAAAGCATTTTAAAGCAGCAGACATTGACCTGAAAAAAAGGCATGAACAGCTTTTAGAAAAGCTAAAAAGACATCGAGATGTAAAAGCAAAATAAAGAAATTTAACCAATTAACCAGCCACCTGAAATTTTCTTTTGAAATTAATATTTTTCATAATTAATTAATAATGTTCATGTTCGGTCTTTTTATTTTAAAGATGATTATAACAACCAATGCATTGTCATAAAAGTGAAAGAACTGAACCTACATGCACGAGCTATAGAAAATTTTAGAAGAAGATTTTTAATGATATTTTGTGGTTTTTGTATCTGAACTCTTCAATTGTTCAGTTTTGACAATATATATATTTTTTATTTATCTTAATTATCTTTTTCTAAATTAAACTAAATAGCTTGTAGTTTACTAGAGGTATGAAAAAATGTTAATTGTTGCGGTCTATCTAAAAATATTGTTAATAATTCAAATTAATTTGTTTTAAAATAGTTTGAATTAATTATTCCAACTATTTAAAGACTAGCAAAGACTTGTTTTGCTACAATTATCCAATTGGGCCTTTCTGAATGAAACTATAAATGAAATGAATGAAACTTAAATAAGTATTTCAGTGACTCATTCGTTGAGACTTTTTTAATTACTGAATAAATCAACTTACTGAATCAACTTTTTGAATGACTAATTAAATGATTCACTCATAGTGACTTGTTTATTTTATTTATTTGTTTACAGGGTCAATGCACATTAATAAACATTACTGTAAAATGTGCCAGAATTAGCCAAGCATGGCTATTTTTCATCTGTAGACCCCTTACAGACTGTTTAAAAGTCACACCTAAAATAGTTGCACAGCATAATAACATAGAATACACTATCATACATAAAATACAATAAAAAAAAAAGCAAAAAAACAAAAACTGAGTGATGGCAGCAGAAGAGAAAAGACAAATAAGTGTCAAGAACACAGTACTAATGCTGACAATGCTGATTTATCAATAACCAATTATAAAAATGAAACTGAAAAGAACGAAAAGTAAGTGATCTTCTAGTTGTTGGTGAGATGGAGTTCCATTCCCTAGCAGCTTTCACTGAAAGTACAGACTGGCTGAATTTACTTTTTTTGAGAGGAATAATACAGTCCCCTTTGTTTTAACTTTTACAAATTGATTTAGTGGTAAAGTCGGGTTATGTAAGATCTTAAACATTAAACAAATATGTACATATTTAAAACAAATGTTCCCAACTAAGCAGGTTGTATTTCTTGAATATTAAACAACAGTGAAATTGAACTGATTCTCATCAAGGGTTTTTAAGGATTGTTTGTATAATGATTCAAGTGGCTTCAAAGTAGTAATGCTATCTTGGGACCAAGTGGTTAAACAATAAGTGATATGAGAAATTATCATAAAGTGATGATAGATTAGGGCTGCCTGAAATGACATCTGATCACAAAGAAATCTAAAAATCTAAAATTACTGGATGAATGGACATTTTGGAACTATTGAATGAGTGACTTAATGACTTGCTCATATAGACTCAACATATTGCTGGATAAATCTGCATTGCTTTAATGAAACTCTTGAATTATTATATAAATAACCCAATAACTCACTTATAAACACTAAACTTACTAGATAAGTCAGTGTACTGAACAGATCAATTGAATTAATGATTAAATGACTCACTAATGAATGATTTAGAATATTAAACAAACTTTTTGAATGAATGGTTCAGTGACTTATCAATAAAAACATAGCATGTTTAATTACTGGGTGAATCAGAGTATGGATTAACCTCTTCAATAAATGATTCAATGACTCATTTATAAAAAGTTCAAATTGAACAAATGTCTTGATTAAATTGTTCATAGACTCATTCATAAAGACCTGCTTCGTTGCTTGATCAGCATCTCTTGAATAAACGATTTAATGATACACTTGTAAAGACTTCACTTGCTTCATTAATGAATCAATCTGTGTCTATGAACAAATTGTTTGAATGAAAACTTCAGTAACCAACATTTAGAACCTTGTTTCACTGCCAGATCAGTCATTTTCAACAACAACAAAAATGAATGGAATCAAAAACACAATTTTTAATATATATTTTTTACATGAAATTGCTGTCTACTTATATAACTGTCATTGTTACAATCTTCAGTTCATATACAATGAACGTCAGTGAGTATGTTTACATAGACAACAATGATCAGATTTTAATATGATTAAGACAATACTCTGAATAAGAGTCTACCATATAAACAGCATTTTTTGAGTAATTTAATCTGATTAAGACCATAATCAAACTAAACATAAATCAAATTAAAACATGTGGAATAGTACATAACGCCTTAGTCATACAATTCTGTGTCCACATCAGATGCGGATGAAGTGTCAAGCACGAGAAATGTACATGTTAAGTCAATGCAAAGATGCGAATAGACATCCTGCAGTGTGTTTCGTGCGAATGAAGCAACGCGAGTTGAGCTCGAGTTGGTAACTCGTAACTTAAGCGGACATTCGGGCCGTGTTAACCAATCATGAGCTTGCTTTTGTAGAGGAGTGATTATGATGTATTGCCTGTTGTTCATCAAACTGGGCTCGGTTCAGTCTGAAGCACTACTAAAAGCCTCCATCATCCAGGCATATTTTCTGGAGGAGTTGATGAACTCACAGAGCTGGATGCACCTCTGAAAGCATCTAGTGGACTCAGACATGGCGCAGAACGAAAATACTCTGATTATCAGCCTTCCTAAAGCACATAAACACAGCTATTCTCTCAATAAAATCCATGTTAGCCATTTAACAATGAAGCTAAAGTCACTGGGCAGACAGAAGCCTTGCCCATGAAGTAAATCCGCGTCTATTGTGAAGTGAATTTCACGCGTGAATGAAGCAAATTTGATGTGCAAATGAAGCAAGTAAACTCAAAATGTTCATGCATCTATTGATGTGCAAGTAGCGTAATTTATTCAGACGTTCTATGTCTGGTGTAAACAGCATTACTATTGTGTAGGATTTTGCCACATTTTGCGACAGGATAGTCACATGGCTGTTTGACACTATTCTCTGCACCTACGGAGTCAGTAAAGGACGACAGACACACACACCGCGAAATGTGGAGGGTGTTTTCTCCCATTCGGCATGCGGTATCAAAATCCATTAAAAAACAACACTCTTTCTCCCACCTTAATTCATACACGCATCAGTTTGTCATGAGGGCATGAATAAAATGAAAGAACTAAATGAAAGAGAAACTGCCAAACTGCAGTTAAAGTAAAAAAATTAAAAATAAAACACCTGAAATTACATGAAACTCCAAGGGAAACATGGATAGCTTGATGACACAATGACATTAATCGAATTATGTGCTGTAACATGTCCAATGGACCATATAAGGAAGATTGAAAAAGTAACTCATGTAAACACCTTATTCATATTATTGTTTTATTTAGATTAAGACAAATAATTTGATTGCTGATGTCCACGTAAACATAGTCAGTGTCTATCTATAAGCTCTACACTTGACTCCTTGTAATGCAAAAAATGTAACAAGTATGTGGTTAAAATTACTAAAGTTGAAAGCAGTTTCATGACTATACTTGTCAGCTGCTCTGAGTAAAGTGTAGATATGAATGATTACATTCTAGATGCATTCAAAATTGTTCTTTTGGAGATAAATAAATGGTTGTTTGACTCCATAGTGCAGTATTTTAAGATCTTGTCAAGATTTTCTGTTTTATTGAATATAATAACATAATTGATTGCACATTGTCAATACTTTCTTTCCTTGTTTTGCTTCATATGCTCAGCACCTGGACAGCCTCCGCAAAATGTTGAGTGGAATCTGATTGGCTCTCAACTCATCCTTCAGTGGGATCCTGTCATTGCTCTCGAAACGGAATCTGAAGTCACTGGATACATAGTGAGTGTTATACTGGTCAACATTGGGATGTGAAAATAAAGGATATGCCCATCATAATAACGGATTTCCCCAACACCAACACCCCCCACCCCCCTAAAAATCCCCAAATTACTAAATATGTTGATTTGGAGCTGTTTCATTGTAAATAAACAGTTAAATGGTAATATGTGTTATTATTATTTACAAAAGAAAAAAAATAGTATACATTAGCAGCAAATACATTAGCAAACAGTTCAGCTTAATAAAAATTAATAGCTACTATAATGAAAAAAATCAAGCTATCAAATCTCATTAGCCGTCTTTCACTGTATAACTTACACATTCTGATTAAAGAGCAACGAATGAATTGCTTATTTATTTAGATTTTTTTAGCTTGAATACATTAAATAACAGGTGTCACTTTAACAATGCAACCATCTAACGTTATAAAGAAAGCATTCGATTGAAAAAAACACCAGATCAACATCTTTAGATATTATTATTAATAATTATGTGTATATCTCTGTTTAAACACGCACCCAAAACCCAGACTTTTGCTCAGTTTTAAATTGCATATACAGAATCTGTTTGGGAAACAGCCTCTATTTATTACTATAGAGCGCTATATGACTGTTTTGAGGATTGCAGATGAAGGGGAGACGGCACCTGTAATAAAAGGAAAGGGAATCCCGCCGTTTTTATATTTATTTTAAAGTGTTTTCATGCCTTACAAAGCTAAAGCACAGAACAGACTCACATTTAAGAGCAAAGGGCGGCCTATACCTGCCAACACTCCCGTTTTTCCTGGGACTCCCGTATTTCAGACCCACTTCCAGGTTTGTCAATTCTCCTGGAAAACTCCCGGAATTTCAACCCCTTCCCCCGGTCTTCAGGTGATTGGTACAATCTGGTAACACCCCATTCACATGGGGCTTCAGCGTCAACGCTTGACAGAGGGCGTGTCTGAAGTTGGGGCTGACGCGATCGTCATAGCAGCATCAGCCAATGAATTTAGCCAGCAATCGGCTACTGTCTGAGCTGGTGTATTTGCATACATCGATCTGATTGGCTGGCAATTCCGTCGGCGCTTGAAAAGTTGAGAAAGTCCCAACTTTTGCAGCGATCACGCCAATGAAGCGGCGCCGACAGATCTACAATGCAGTTCAACAACGGATAAAAGTGATTCAAAGTGAATGGGAAGCATTGAAGCTGACGCCCCCTGTGATTGGGGCATAACACTTCCGGATCGCCGACAGACCAGGCATCCCTTCCAGTCGCTCTGTTCACCCCCCTAACACCCCCCCTCTCCCGGATTTTCTGAGACAAATGTTGGCAGGTATGGGGCAGCCCCTGGCGGTTTGGCGGTATGGGTTGTGTATAGGGAGGCTCTGCTCTTTAAAGTTTATTTACCACCCTTCAGAGAAAGACTGAAAATATGGGCGAAATACGGGAAAATACCTTTACGGGATGATAGCGGGATAGCACTGTAAAATACGGGGGAATCCCGGGAAAAACGGGAGGGTTGACAGTTATGGTGAGTGTTGCTATCTTTACAAATGAATAGAGATATTTTTCTAGTTTCGCAAGACATACATTTATTTTCCTTTGAGCATCTCCATTCCAACATTGTCAATCAAACAATGACGCCAGAAGCTACACTGCATATTCGCATCTGATACTATTGATATATATAATAAGGGTAGTCAGGTTGATTCATTTAACAATAAAGATATGGCAGTTACATGCCTGAAAACCCTTCATGTGTGTGTTTTTTTTATAGATAAGAGCACAGCATATTCTATTCTACGTCTCTCTCGCTCTCTCTTAATTACACATGCATGCAATTAACAGCTCTCACACTGCTAATTTCCCCACAAGGGAAAACAATCATGAAGCTCAGGGGAAACGCACTAGCCATTAGCATCAGTAAACATTATGTGGAATAACAGGGCATCACCTATGTTTAACTCCTTTCATGATCGCATGCATATGTCCCTCTTGCATCATTAGTAGTACTTGCTATGTCAAACATCGCTGCTGTTGATTACACTTAGAGACCACTTGTGTGAATGAACCTCTGAAATATTGAATGGCTGCATGCATGAATGATGCCTCGAAGCATGTAGTAAAATTAAATAACTTTTTTATTTTAGAGGGCACCTGATGAAAATTATATTTTGGAAGCCATTTGGACAGAACTGTGTGTAGGTATAGTGTGTCCACAGTCATAGTGGAGTGATATAAAGACAATAAGTCTCTTTTTTTTTATTTATTGATGTTAAAATAGGATTGAAATCCCTGCAATTCTACATGATGTAGAAGTGTGGTTTTCCCGCCCACCGAATTGATTGACAGCCGTGTATTAACATGTCTCCATAGTAAGGCATATAATCATATCCACAAGACAGGACTCGCGCAAAGCAAGTGGGATTAAAAGATCTGTTCAGCTCTCTGTGATCATCTGCACCTCAAGAATGAGTTTTACAAGTTTAAAATGTTTTTAAAACAGTACATGTTTGTAATAAAGACATAATTCGCTACGTAATTCATAACCACACGTCATAGTGTCAGTACAATTATAAAAGAAGATGCTTCAATCCTGGTTCATGGACTTAAATCAGATTTGTTTTGTTCATTAGCATAACAGATGTACATACAGCAGTGTATATTAACATGCATCTTGTCACATTTGTCTTGCAGAAACAGTGCAAAGCTAAACGTGTGTGAGTGTGCTCAACGTGCACAAAAGCTTTACAACGACATTGTGTGTGACTCATCGCTGCAGAAAGGCTTGAATTAACTCCACAACAAATATGTCAAATAACCATCGGGAAAGTTCTCACTTTAGTAAGGGAGATCTGCTTTATTCTTGTCTGTCACTGTGCTGTAGTAGTAATAGTAAGTGATCTCAATGGCTCTGACACTCATAAGGGAAAGTGGGCGGGGAGAACCAGCTCATTTGCATTAAAGGCACAGGCAACAAAAACAGCTACAATGTCATTGACAGCTCAAATTTTCAATATTCTGTTTTGAGCTTAAACTTTACAGACACATTCTGGAGACACAAAAGACTTATCTTATTAGGTTCCTGGTCTGTCGGCGAGATCCGGGGGTGTTACACCCCATTACCGGGCAGGTGCGTCAGCTTCAATGCTTCCTATTCACTTTGAATGTGTGACAACAGGCATTGCCGAACTGCATTGGATCCGTCGGAGCCGCTTTAGTGGCGTTGATCACTGCAGAAGTTGGAACTTTCTCAACTTTTCAAGCGCCAATGAAAACGCCAGCCAATCAGATCGCTGTATACAAATACACCAGCTCAGACAGTAGCCGATTGCGGACTAATTTCATTGCCTGACGCTGCTATGACGATCGCGTCAGCCTCATTTCAGACACGCCCTCTGTTAAGTGTTGACGCTGAAGCCCCGTGTGAATGGGGTGTTACAGATTGTACCAATCACCTGAGGACTGGGGGAAGGGGTTAAAAATTCCGGGAGTTTTCCGGGAGAAATGACAAACCGGGAGGTGGGTCTGAAATACGGGAGACTCCCGGGAAAAACAGGAGTGTTGGCAGGTATGCGTTTATCAGTGTTACTCATCTGTGAAGAGCGCCGGCACGTAAGAGCCAATCACAGCCCTTTCTGTTGAGCGCAAGACTAATCATAGGGGTGTAATAACGAACTTGGTAGACAAGGCTCAGAAAGCGAGCAGGAAATTTATATTTGTTTATTTGCTATAAATCCTTGTGTCGTTTTAAGGTACAGTTTATATATCTAACTGTTTGTATTAAAGGACAAAATTGTTTTACAAATAGTATGTAAAATTAAATATATTTATACATTTTAATACAAGAATTGCTGTGCTGTGAAGAAAATATAAAACTGTATATGGAAACATGGAAAGCATCGTCAATGCACCGTGATGCACCGAGATATCGGATTGAACCGAATCGATGACATAATAATCGTAACCGAACTGAACCGTGAGACCAGTGTAGGTTCACACCTCTATAAGTTAAGCCTTTGGTGTCTCCAGTATGTGTCTGTAAAGTTTCACCTCAAAGCACACATCAGATTATTTATTATACAATGCAGAATATGCCCATTTTGGCCTCCAAGTGTCGCTGTTTTTGTAGCCTTTACCTTTAAATGCAAATGATTGCTGTTGCTCCTTGTATGTTGCACTGACACTGTGCAGCTGTGCTGATTCCAGTGGTTATGAATTAAATAGTGATTTTTATTACAAACATGCACTGTTTTAAAAATGTTTTAAACTTTTAAAACTCATTCTTGAGGTGCAGCTGATGACAGAGAGTTGGAACAGATATTTTAATCAAATTTTTTTTGCGAATCCTGTTCTGTGGACATGTTTATTTTCTTAACTGTTGAAACATGTCAGTACGCTCCTGTCACACACCTGCCTGGGAGTTTCAAGTATACCTAGTAAGACCTTGATTAGGTTGTTCAGGTGTGTTTGATTAGGATTGGAGCTAAAATCTGCAGGACACTGGACCTCTAGGAACAAGTTTGGTGATCCCTGCACTACACCTACATACAGTTCTATCCAAACAGCTTTTAAGGGGTTGAGGTTAGTGGAAGTGTACTTGCAAATGTTTTCAGGAGAATGCATGATATATGCATTTTTATATAT
>CAIGQZ010007154.1:17499828-17528163 GCA_903798205.1 Danio tinwini | reverse complement strand
AAATTAAATTAAATTAAATTAAATTAAATTAAATTAAATTAAATTAAATTAAATTAAATTAAATTAAATTAAATTAAATTAAATAAAATAAAATAAAATTAAATTAAATTAAATTAAATTAAATTAAATTAAATTAAATTAAATTAAATTAAAATATTTCAGATGGTTTTTCAGAGAAAAATAAAAAAAACTTCAGATTTATACTAAATTTGATTATTATTAATAATAATAATAATAATAATAATAATAATAATAATAATAATAATAATAATAATAATAATAATAATAATAATAATAATAATAATAAATACAATTTAAAATAATGATAATGATTATTATTGTTGTTGTTGTTGTTGTTATCATTTCTTTATTTATTTTTTACCTTTCTTATTTCTCTACTAAATCAAATTCTATTGAATGATTGAAGTATAAAATTAGGAAAAAAAAAATTTTTTCAATTTCAATGGAAGAGTAAAAAACACAGTCAACAGACTGTCAGAACAGAGTATCCCCAAAAGAGAGCTCAATCTCTTTTTCATATTCAATATTTTCTTTTCAAAGCCGTGAGCAGTCTCTCTGGGGCCATTTTTGGGGTTAGATTATATCCACATCTTAATTCAGAGGAACTCCCTTTAGAGCTACTTTGAGGAATAATTTACAGGAGCCTGCTTTTGTGAGGCTTCATCACAATTGTCTTTCTCCCGGTTTATTACCAATCCTGGGTTTTATTACCGGGTTTTCATTACGATTTACCATCCTCTCCGAAAGCCCCTGGTCTATAACGACAAAGACTTAACGCAGATCATAGGTTTTAGTTTTGAAGCATCAATAAATATCATAGTGATTTCGCATTTCGCCTGTGATTCTGGATGACATGAAGGAGGCAGTTTACCATATTGAGTGTTGTAAGACTCCCCACCAGGGTAATTATCTTGCAGATTGCTTCTCGCTAGACATCCTGATACCCTTTCTTGACAACATGCTGGCACCATTAAATCAAGAGACAGCACAATTCTCTCACACTGAACCCATACTGACAAGGATGCAAACTTGATATTGCATAAGGTCGATACATGCCATGCATACATCCAAATGGAACCACAACCAATTTTAGCCGTTCAGATGCTGAACGTCTCTTCGAGTTAATTTTATTCCCTCTGAAATTGCTCAGGGTTTGGTACATCTGCTTACGGGCAAATGTGATTCGAGGATGAAGGTCGTACGTGTGTGCAACCTTAAAAAAGCATACCAAACATTAACACTCAAAACAAACAGACTAAATATACTGGAGGAAAAAAAACTAATTCAAGCTTTTCTGTGACTTTGTAACTTGATATAACAATACAAGGACATTCCCTAACAAGAATACATAAATAGATCAAGAGTACTTGATACAAGTCATGCCATCTCTTGTTGTTAGCAGGCCTGATTCTGTTATGTTATAAAGGACTGTCTTGTTTTACAAATGGGAAGTTAGTGGAAGTTCTCCCATTGAGTATTCTGTGATGGTAACCATGGGGTGAGGTAAGCCATGCAGGGATAAGTATTGAGGTTAATAGGAAGCAAGCACATTTCGTCTCTTCCTTTTGTGTATAATGTAAGCGACAGCCAATGCTAGTGATTTTATTCGGATGTAAATATACCTGAATTATAAGAATAAATGGGTGACACTTTATGTTGATGGTCCGTTTGTTGAATTTAAGTTACATTGCATCTACAAGCAATAATTGTCATTAGATTATAAGTAGGCTGTTAGGTTGGGGTTAGGGTTGGGGTTAGGGTTAGTGTAAGTTGACATGTACTTGCAAACTTTTTATAGTCAGTTAAAGTTAAATATAATACTAATCTATTACTAATACTCAAATGGACCATCAAAATAAAGTGTAACCTAAACATGTTATACATTTGCCAGAAAATGTGAATGGTGCTACTCTGTAGTAAAGTGTTCCGGGTTGTAATGTTTTTATTGTAAACAATGGGCCATAAATGAATCGTTTGTCAATATTTGTATTATTATTGTTTTATTTTTTCTATTTTCGCTACGATTTCCATCCAAATATCCTTATTCAATGTATGTTTTGTATTTTGCAACAAATAATTAATGAACTGCAGCAGGGTGGCTTAGTGGTTAGCACTGTCGCCTTACAGAAAGAATGTCGTTGGTACGTGTACTGGCCGGGCCAGTTGACATTTCTTTGTGGAGTTTGCATGTTCTTCCCGTGTTCATGTGGGTTTCCAGGTGCTCCGGTTTCCCCCACAGTCCAAACACATGTGCTATAGGTGAATTGGATTAACTAAATTGGCTGTAGTGTATATGTGTGTGAATGTGAGAGTGTATGGTTGTTTTTCGGTACTGGGTTGCAGCTGGAAGGGCATATGCTGCGTAAAACATATGCCGGAATAGTTGGTGGTTCATTCTGCTGTGGCAACCCCTGAAAAATAAGGGAATAAGCCAAAGGAAATGAATGAATGAATGAATGAATAATTAATTAGCAAACAAACAGACTGACTGACTGATTGAATGAATAAATGAACCAATAAATCAATCAATCTGACCGCAATACACACCATCTTAAATGTTGTATAAGTCAATCTGAGAAATTAATGCAGGGAATGTACCACATATTTTGCATTCAAATTGCATTCGTTTTGTTGTGTAGCTATGCAATAAGCCAGTGTTGTTAGAGTTTTCCCGCACAATTGGGCTCTTAATAAATACAAAATAAAGTTGCATGGGGAAAAATAAGTTTCAGTTTGTGTTTTTTATGGCATACTTACTTTTTATGCATCAGAAATGCTTCTTTCTCACCAACACAAAATGAATAATTTCTTAAAATGGACATTGATCTGCAATGCATACCTGGCAACCCAAAAATGACTGCAAGTGAGAGTGTAAAACCATCTGACAGCACATTAAAGGAGTGGTCCACTGCAATATCATAATTTAAACTTTAGTTCATGTGTAATGTAGCTGTGTGAACATAACATCTCTGAATATATAGAGCGGCTCCAACCATAATAGAGGAAACTGTGGATTTTGAGCCACAACCTGTATTTTTAACACTTTAGCTACAAATGTTATTTATCTGTGAAACCCCTGAAAAACCAAGGTTATTATAGTTAGCAAAAATAAACGAAAAATATTTAAATTTATTTTAAAATAATTTTCGTTAACTGAAAAATAAAAACGAGAGTTTTTAAAAAATTAGAACTAACTGAAACTGTATTGTGTACATACAAAACTATCTGAAACTAGCTAAAATTATAGCAAAAACCTCCTTCGTTTTCGTCTTTGTAAATGTATTTAATAATCATACTGTATGCCTTTTAGAAGTGAACCTATTTACTTCGTACTGCAGGTGTTTGACGACACTTCAAAGAGTCTGTAATCCTGCTCAGTGTTGCCAGATTGGGCGGTTTCCCACCCAATTGTGCGGTTTTGAGTTTGATTGTGCGGGTAAAAAAATGACATAAGCCTCCTTTCCACTGCACACGACATTTGGACATAACTGTCGGAATACCATCCCCACCGCCCCAGTGTTCAGTGTTGTTGTGCACCATGGGAGAGATGCTGATTCTCGCAGTGTCCAACATAAAGGAGTACAAAAGCAAGAGTCTTTATTCTTTGTGCATTCACCATGGTTGAATGAATGTATGAATGAATACTAGAAACTCATAGACTGCTAAAATGTTTGGCGGGAATGTGGAGACAATATTGAAAAGTGATATTTTTTATTACTTATTACTTATTTTTGAATAGAAACGTTTTTTATATAGACTTTTTCTGATTCCAAAAAGTAAAAAAAAAAAATCCGATTTCCCGTCTCGCGCGCATGGACCTGCTTGGACAACGTTGAAATGCATCACATCCGGTTGGCCGGTTGCATACGGTCGAGTCGCAGGAGTTCAAATATTTCAATGGATCCGCAGCTCCATTCAGATCTGAATTTTTTCGCATACGGAGATGATGAGAAGTCCATGCAGTTCGCAGACTACTCTCCAGTGTAAATGAATGACTTCCGGACTGTCGCTTGTCGTGTGCAGTGAAAAGGAGGCTATAGGCAGGTAGTGAAAATTTGGGCGGTTTTGCAGCGGCTTGCCCCCGAACATTTTCAGATCATGGTGATGTTTAACTGACTGAAATTATGATTGTTGACTACATAGTTTTGGTATGTTGAGTCCATAGAAATCTAAACTTCCCATCACTACTGTGTATTTAAACTCAGAAGCAGCCTTGCACACATATTTTATAGTTAAGACTGCTGTAGTATTTAAATTTGTGGATGGGTAGATAGCAGTGGTAGATGATATACTATAATCTTCTCTGTGAAGCTGCTTTGACATAGTCTATATTGTATAAGCCCTATACAAATAAAGGTGTATTGAATTAAATTGAATAGATGATAGTGTTCATGTGTCCTATAAATACATGTTTAAAAAAATGTATGGTTGAGTTTTTAATTATACAGTACAGTATTTATTCTGATGATTTTTTTTCTTGCATCTAACAAATATCCTTATTTAGAAAAAAAATTAAAACTATTACTGAAAGTAATAAAAACTAAGCAATTTCAAAATATAGAAACAAATAAAAATCTGCCTCTAAAAACTAATTAAAACTAACTGAATTTGAAAACAAAAAGTCAAAACTAAATAGAAATTAAAAGTAATGAAAAATCTAAAGCTATTATATCCTTGGTAAAAAAAAAAACACAATCTTCTGCAATGTCTCTGTTTTCGGCCATTTTCCCTGTGTTCTACATCTCAAATAACGAATGTGAACGTTTCATATTACTTACACATGCTTATTCCAAATATATGTGAAAGATTTTGAAATACATTTGTCAGATTTTATTTTAGAAAGCAGGTGTGAGGTTTAGCAATGTTCTCTTCGTTTCCTGTCTGATTCAGGCTCAAACTGATTCGGCTAACAGCTACACTTATTGACAGTGTATTTACACAATGGCAAAAAGAGCATGCTAGTAGAGCCGTGGCGCTTCCTGGTGGCATTGAGCCGATCCACGAATCATAGCACATTATGTTAAATGACTAATCAAGAGCCTCTTGAGGGCGGGCTTTCGAATGAACTAGGAAATTGTTTTCATGTTAGCTGAGTAGCGGTATATAATTAAAGATATATAAAAAAAAAAACACATGATTTTTTTTTTACAAATGTAGAATGAGCACACATTGCTTTGCACCCTATAAACAACCAAGCCTTAAAAATAAACTCTGGATCACATCTTTAAATGAGTGGAAAGCCACGTTTACATTTGAAAAAGATACTTAAAAGCGTTGTTTGATGTGTGGAAAAATAAACAGTACTATAATACATATACTGGATCCACAAGTATATCTATCACAAAATATCAGTTAAGGTACGGTAAACCAGCAACAGACTTTGATTGGAAAAAGGAAAACAAACTGGGCTACTTTTTATTTCTGTTCGGCCTGGTTTTGTGTTTCATTGGGTTGTAAAAATTACTATGACCTGGCAACCACATAAGAGGACTAAAGCTGGATTTATACTTTCTCCTGGCGCCGCATTGCGCACCTTTGCAGACTGGGCACACCTCACGAAATGGACAAGGCTTTTATACTTGCCATGTTCGCTGTTGAGATATTCTTTAAAACGACAGGGGGTGGGCAAAAGAAACTGACCATAAAGACAGACGGATAAACAGAGAAGTAGGAAGTTTCCGGACTTCCGTCATACCATTAATATTATTGAAGTTTCATAAACTAATTATTTTTATTATTTTTATAAATTATTTTAATGATTATAAGGATTTTTATAACCATTCAAGATTTTTTTTTTGCAAACATTGATCCATCACTTGCTTTTGTTCATATCTCAGACAGTTTTACCTATTACAGTTTATTAAAATATTAATGACAACAGAACATGGATTGCTCTACAAATATATATTTTATTATGGCAAGAATAAAAGCAAAAACTACACTAGTACACTTACTAAAAAATACAGATGGTTTTTTTAGATTTAGCCCAATCCACAATTCACATATTACTGTCTGACTAGTTTCTGTCCTATACTTATGCTAAAAAGGCAATAATGGTCCAACATTCCTGACCATTATCACCAATAAAGCCTGGAAAAACAGGGCATCAATGTATTGTAAACTGATAAGTTCAAATATTCTTTTCCAGTTATCAAAGAAATAATTTGTTCCTTAATTATAGTAACTATTAAATTGTTTTAAATTCAAAATTGTTACGTATACATCAGTGTAAAACCTATGACTGGTGGAAAAACATATTCTGTAACTGTGTACCTGGGTCTCCACTTTTGCCATGTCCTCTTTTGGCTTATCCCACAGGTTTTTCCTAACTTTTTAACAAAAACTTTCCTCCTTTCCCACGGCTTTTGCAATTTCTAGCCAAAATTTATTGGTCATCTAGTCATCCCTATGATCACGGATCATAAAAACGTGTGTACAGTCGTACCTGCTTCAGAGAAAATGTCTTCAAAAGGGATTCGTATTCAACTCAAATCAAACGCGGCGCCACACGCACTTTTTGCTCGAGTCTCAAAACCATGCACTCCGCCAGCCAAAATTATTCCGTGCACACCCAAAGCAAACCTCCGCAAACTCTGCGATGGCGTCACATTCGCCGCACTCACTCAAGCAAGATAGCGGACCCATAGAGTATAAGCCAGGCTTAACTGCTGCAGCAGAAAGCATCCTCAAACCAAGAGACTTCAGCCCAATCCAAATTCTATCCCTTAGCTATTCCCCTTACCCCACGTTCTGCACACGGAAGTCAGGAGATGCACAAATTAGTATTTTTTGTCATTATTACAAATTTTTACAACAAACAAGCATACTGTATGCTTAAATACATTCATAACTGCGTTCCTGTTTTACCGTCATGGTTTAAAAAAAAACACTAAAATAAAAACAGCTAAATTTCGCTATCTATAATCCCTATTAATACATTCCGTATAGCAGTCCCACAACATACTTTCACATCTGTCACTAGAATACCCTGTCAGAAAAGTCTAGTGGCTGTGAATGACCTTTTTACAGTGTCTGCTATAATGTTAATGTTGTTTTCTTGGGTTAGATGAATATGGCCACGGTGTAAATACACAGTACAGTTACGAGCTTATTGCCACATGATATCGTTGCCTTCGGTGATTTTCTGAAGATTAATACCAAAAAATAATGCAACTAGAATAACTACAGCAGTCGTGATCGTCAATCTCATATGAAGCAAGAGCTCACGATGACACACAGTATGATGATGTGTACAAGTGTTGTAGTGCTGTCCCATTTCTTAGGGGGTACATTTTGAAGCCCATTCCCTTCACACTGTTTCAAGGGCCAAGGAGAAGGGCAAGGGGAAGAGGAAGGGGTAGGGCTACAAATATAAAATTGGGATTGGGCCTTCATCTCCATCTTTTGCCGACTTTTTTACTGATGTTACTGAGGTTCAGTCTTTCAGTTGGTGATATTGTAAAAATGCATTATTCTAGAAATCACTGTTTTGGAACAACCAACTCTTGCTATTTTGCTTTGAAAGTCTCGTGTCACATTCTGGACAACTAGACAGTATATAAGAGGTCAAATATGCGATAGATAAAGCAAAAATGACTGTACAGATTTAGCTGTAACAGTCTGCCAAATGAGTGAATGAATGTAAATGTAAGCATCAGTTAAATGTCATGCACTCTGTGCCGGGGGTAAAATGACCACTACACAGCTATAAATGGGACATTTTGCATTATATTTGCAAGGTCAGTGCTGCTTGTCTCCTGTCATTTGTGTTAAACAAGACAATAGAAGTGATGACATTGGATTTTCAGCTAGGGGTCACAGACTACCAATATATTTCACAATTCTGTGACCCCAGAGCGACATAAACAAACAGCGGATCGATAAAAAGGAAGGATTCTTGCTGGGGGGGACGCAAGTGTCAGTAAGAAACAAATTGAATCACCTTCATAAATTTGGTCCCTGTGGCGCTGATCATATTTAAAATTCCTTTATTCAACCACTGAGGAAAAAAGTACAACCTACAAACATATTCCTCTCCCGCTGCTTAGCTGTACTGGTAAAGATTAGATGGCATAGGTCAAAGAACAAAGGACGGGTAATAAATTGCAGTGAAGCATAGCAAGATTATTTTAGAAAACTGTGTAGTGTTGGTGTTTTGATCAACAGACAAGCTATCTATTCTCCAGTAGGAAAGATAAAGGCTAGACTATTTTACCTTCTAACAACAGTAACAGGTATGCTTAGATAACAATTTCAGACTTTATTACAGTCAGCTTCAAAAGGCTTTCACTTTGTGGTTTAATAATAATGGGAATATCTAAAAATGTATAGCAGCATGACTCAATTTTTTGAGTAACTGCTGCTTTAAAAAAAAGAGGTACACCATTTCACCAGTAGAAGACAACAAGTGACTACCGCTGAAGTGAAAAGAATCACTGAAACATTTATTAAAAACATTTTTGCTTACAAAAGCAATTAATTTAACATAAATCACCACTGTGATACCCTTAGATGTGGGATTGTATTTCTGTTTTAGTTGTTTGTGTTGGTGCAGACTAGGACTGAATGATTAATTAGAAGACAATTCTCATGAGCATTTTGTCAGTAAAGCTGGTTCTAGTAACCTCCAGCATGTTCTTTCAATTGGAGCAGCATTAACTACAAACATCACAGTTCACTAACATACTGGTTTAGAATTTAAATCAAAATTGCATTGGACAATAAGGAAATCAAGATATTCATAATTACTTTTCAGTGAACTGTGTAGTAAATGCTACATGTGATAACACCACATTGAATAATGCTTTTACTCACTTCATAACTTTAGTTAATTCTACTATGTAACTTCAGTAAATCCTCCTATGTTCAGATAATTATAGGATTTTTAGTCATGCTGAATGTATAAAATCAGTTAAAACATCTGTTTATTCAGCAGCTGTTATGGGGAATTCCAGGGTTTCTTTATGTTCGGAGTATACACACAATAACCCCATCTGGCCTTTAGAGGAGATTTACTATTGTGTCACTGGTTGTCACGTGCCTTGTTACCACTCATCTCACTCAGCTGTTTTATATCAGTCACAGCTGTTGCGCATTACCGCGCTCCTTATATGTTCATTGTTTGCAGATAGCGTTTGTCAGTCCGTTGTTTGTTCACTCCTGTGTCTGCTTCCTGTTAGATGCTCTCGCTTGATCTGGTGTTTCGCCATAAGTCTGTTATATTTGGACCTTATGCTCGTCTCCGTTACATTGATGTTGTTGCAACTGCCTGCACTGATGACAACTATATTAGTGAGAGACTTCATCCCGAATCCGCTACTCTGATGAACTATTACCGCTGGTAAGCGTGTCGATTTCCTTGAGAGTTGCTCCATAGCGCTAACCTCCCCTTCCCTTGATATCTGGTGAGATATCAGTGAGAGATTTCACTTCGGATCTGTTTCTCGGATTAACTATTATCGCTGTTTAGCGTGTTGAATTCCTGGTGTGAGCACCCCTGCTCCACACTATATCTGGTAAGATCTATACCAGTTGTGACTCTTGCTATTCCTTTTAATAAATCATCTTGCATTCACTTGCATTTGGGTCTCCTGTGTATATCATTGTGACACTATTGAACACAGAATTGGGCTTTCCTGACAAGATGTGCATGACAATCGCAGGTATGATCAACTGCATTTGCGATTTCACTTTCACAGTTTGCCAAGCCTTCTCTAAATATAATTTATGATGCTGACATTGTTCAAACAAAAAATCTCATGCCAGTCCTGATTCTAAAACAAAACTGCAGTGCTTGTGTAGTTTTGAGGCTGTCAGAGTGAAAACAAAAACTGTCATTCTATAATTTTCTGTTTCTCTTTTTTGCAATATTAGACTGAAAGATCTAAAAAAATATATAAAAAAGACATATACTATACACATCCTCATCAAAGACAAAAAAATACAACAAAGACAAATTAAAACATCAGCTGCCTAAGGGTCATTTACACAACAAAATTTTCAGCCAGAATTTTGTAACCTTTAATGCAGTTTTTTAATGCCTGGTCTTTAAAATAATACCTGTGTTTAGGGACTTAGGACGTTTGAAGGAATGGACGTTTTGCCACCATTATGGTTTTCTTGTGAAAATTATGACATCATGCACATACATGCAGAGTGCAGAAGGTAAAAAGACTTCCTCAGGATGTGTGGCACAAACAAACAAAAAATGCAGTTATATTGCATATTAGCAACAAGTTTGCAAACAAAGTGGATTTACTTCACGGAAATTACAACCAACAGCAGAGATACCTCATAAACACATAGTTAATTCGTAATACACATCAGCACTGACATGTCTAAACATAACTTTCTTACAGGTATTGTTTACTAACAAGGTAACAGTGCTAACTACTGACCTGGCATATATATTAGCATTGTTTGTTTGTTTTTTTGCTGATATGTGTAAAATGCAAGAACTGATTTGAAAACGCAAAACTTTTAAAAACACAAGGATAAAAACCTTCTACATAGATATAAAACAAAACAAAATGTATCTTAGCACAAGGAGCTTGTACCATGAAGCTGGATTAGCTGGCTTGCCAGTTAAGTTTCAGTTTAGTTTGCAACTATTCTGGGATTTAGGTACCATAAAGGTAGCTAAGCTTAGCTGCTCCATAATACCAAGGTAACAAAGAGTGATTGAAGTCAAGCTGCCTTAATGTTACAAAAAACAAAAACAAACAATGGTGTAAAGTGAAACTTAACTGACTAGCCAGCTAATGCAGCTTCATGATACAGCTACAGTAGATGTTATAAACTGATTATACAAACTAGCACCATCTCACACGATGTTGGAACTTAGCAGCTTATCCAGCAATGAAACTTATTTAACAAAAGTAAGATTGCGTCACCATTTACAGCATCAAAAAAGTAGCTTGTTTGTTTATTTGTCTGTATATTTTTTCCCTGCAGCTTTCACTAGCTTCTTTAAGGGAGTTAGTTCCGAGCTCATCTCTGTCAGAGTTTTTCTTCTCTCACAGCAGGTGGGCTCATCTACACCACTGAAATCTCAACAGTGGGTAAGCTGCCACTGACGTCTTTAAAGTAATGATATCTTTTCAAAAACCATAACGACTTATAAAAAATAAATCATTCTGAGGCCCACCGTAGATCAAAGCGCACTGTAACTGTGTTGTGCACTTGTTCTGTTAACAAAGCACCCGTAGACCAGCTGCTGACTGAGAAGCGGATGCTTTACTGATGCGTAGGAACATGTGGGTGGAGAATGAAGTTTACAGAGAAAGCGCTGTGCATGTATATATAGAGAGGGAGCTTTATTCACTGTGATCGAGCTATTATTTAAAACCAAGGATAATTATAATAACTGTTGTACATAAAAAGTTACTTAGGAAAAAGACAATAGTGAAACTTGATATTTAGTCTTTTGATGCTGACATCAAAGTGTGTACATAAGTCCAGTCATATGCACTACACTTCTAAAAGTATAAGCTCTTTATTGGATTCAACGGTTCCATAGGAGAACCTTTAACATTTATAAAACCTTTTTATTCCACTAAAAGGTTATTCTCTGTTTAATATAAGGTCTTTGTGAATATTGAAATATTGTGTTTGTTGTATGTTGTTGTTGTACAGTAAATTGGCGGAGGTTGCATCACATATGCTCAAAGACTTAAAACAACAAACAAAACAAGGTTTTACAACTTTTGATGATGAAAATGTAACTCTGCAGTTTAACAAAGTACATTGTATTGATATTTATAGAGTTTAAAATCATTTATTTGTCTGGATTGGTCATGTAAATCAGTGGTTCCCAGCCTTTTTTTTTTTTTTTTGTATGACCTCTTTTTCCTGCTAAAATATAAGGCTTCCCTTACCATTTAAAGATATTATCGCTCATATAAGTTTGCAGTAAGGATGACAAAAAATAGTTTTAAAATAAAAAAATGGTATGTTTATTACTATATCTCTTTATGCACAAATAATAGCCTAATGTCAAATATAAGAGCAAAACATCATAGGCCATTTGTAACTGAAAAACATAACATGTTAATTGGCCCTATATTAGTTTCTAATTAGTTGTCAATTTTTTGACAGTTTCTTGTCAGTAGCTGTGACATCCATCATCTCATTTTGGGTGTGTGTCAATTCTTTTGCCTTGCGCTCAAAAAATGGGCTTGTCGCAGTATTGGGGATGAGTCGTCTGCAAATGTCTTATTAATTTGGATGGCCTCATGCATTCAATAGCAAGAACTTTGGCGCAGGAATCTTTGCTTTCAGAAAATGGAATAAAAACCATAGTTCAAGTAACAATCTTGGTATTTTCTGTGACCTGAAAGGTTTGGAGCTTCCTCACCTGGGTCCAGTATGCTTGGGCCATTAGTATTAGCTGCTGAAGGTGAATCAGTGAGACTTTTTTGTACAAATTTGTCAATTATGTTTTTTGGTCAGCAAGGGGATAAAAAGAACTAAGGCAACATGATCGTTCTCGTAACTGTCCCCCGCTGGATGTATTTTTAAGTCCACGAAAGAAATAGAAAGAATTTATTTTTTTTTTTAACAGACAATTTCCATAGCTTGCAATTCATGTGTTTATTTATTGCATTGTGCATCTCTGCTCAAGCAACTTCTATGCTGAGAATCTATCTTTACAATTGAACAAAATGACTAGAGTTTCTATATTTCTTCCAGTTATTTTATGGATTTATTAAGCCCTGTTCAGATGAACACAGATATTTTCAAACCCACATTTTTTTATGCATTTTTGCTGTTTGTCCACATGAAAACATAATATCGGATGACTGAAACTGAAACTTTCTGGAAAAAAGGGTAAAGATTTTCTGAAACTCCACATGCTAGGTGTGAACCTACACTGGTCTCACAGTTCGTTTCGGTTACGATTCTCATGTCATTGATTCGGTTTAATTTGATATCTCGGTGCATCACAGTGCATTGACGATGCTTTCCATAAATAACTTTATATTTGTTTCACAGCACAAGAAAAATGTATAAATATATTTATATGTATATATTATTTGTAAAACAAATAATCAAAAATAATAATAAAATAAAAAAAAAGTCCTCTCAAACAAACAGTCAGAACTGTACCTTTAAGGGTGCTTTCACACCTGTGGATGGATTCTTTTGTTCCCAAACAGAGATTAAAAGTGTTGCAATGTTGCACTTTGTTCTTGGTGCTGTTCGCTTTCACAAGGCAAAGTTTTTGTATGGACCAAAATAGCTAAAACAAGTCACGTGCAAGTAAACTCTCGTCACATTGGTCAGAGTTTCACGGATTATTTTGCAGAGTCCAGCTGAGCTGTCATGCATCCTTATTTTAATTTATGGCAATGAGCAATAAGACATTATAAGCAAAAAGCTGCCCTTTCATTTTGAATGGTGACACCCACAGACATCGTCACCAGATATAAATTAGAGGTAAGACTTTCTTATGCATAGCAGTGGGCTTATACTACATTATAGGCTTTCAAGAGTTCAAACTTAGCTGATGATTAATTAAAAAAGCAAGTTTGGCATGCTGTCCCGGTGTGTTTTGGGGAGTTAATTTTTTGGTTATGGACATGGCTTTAGAATGTATTTTCAAAAATAAGATCAATATCATTCAAATATACCAATCAGTCCATCCATTTCAAACATTAGACTGCTAATAAATGTCAAATAATAAAAATCATTTTATGCCACAACACAAATCTCACATTCTAAACGTCATTTTGATTTGACCATATAATAAAAAGGGCACTTTACTATCAATTTCATCCAAATAGATATTGGAATGTGGAGATTTATACACATGGATAAATAAAATAATGAAAGTTTTTAGTTAAGTCATAATTAATTTATTCATGTATGCAAAAAAAATTATTCTGTGTTTAGAAATCTTCTAAAAAGCCTTAGAAATTTGGGGAAACTTTATTTATTTGTTTTTTTATGAAATATCCAAGACCTTATGTGCTTTAAAAGCACAACCTTTGAGATATACAAGTTCTCCTGGTATTCTAGAGCAGACTGTTAATTAACTTAACCTGGTCAGACAGATCAATACAGACTTCTGAGTCTGTTTAATTGGTCCACATCTTTTGGCACATGTCCACCATACATGTTAATGTTTCTGGGCATGAATTCAGAGTGTGAAGAAACACCAGCTGTTCATGCTAATAAAGGCAGAGAGAGAGAGACAAAAAAATGAAGCAGAAAGAGTGTTAGAGAAAGAGAGAGAAAGAAAGAGAGATAGCTGCCATTTTACAAAAGCTATTTTAAGATTTTGCAACAAGGGTCGTATTTTAATACTGGATGGCATATCAGCAAATCATTCTAATGAATATTTTCACAACCTTTCCCATCGTGATGGTCCCTCAGGCGTGGAGGAGACACACTTACGAAGACTTGTCTTTGTTTTTATGCAATGCAATTATTTTCTCATTCACTGGTCAGACAAGGGCTCTACTTAGGGATCAAATGAGTCTGACAATGTGATGTGCTCATTATAGCTCCTGCTGATTTGAATCATGAGGCATTTTCTTGTGTCTCCACAGCTTTTTGTGAAGCATCGCAATAACCAACAGTGTTTCTCTGCATTTACTTTCAGACATATAAAATGCTCCGGCTCCATAAGATATTCACTCTGTCAAAAAAACATATTGAGTCGCCTACATAGACCGAATTTTAGGCATCACTCCTGACTTTGAAAAGGTGGGTAATGGAATCCTAAGGCAACATACTATGTATCCTTCACATACAAAACAGTGGATTAACTGGATGAGCTCAGTAAAATGTATCCAATACTAGAAACCACACTGTAAAAAATGCTGGGATCCACACAATTTCTTCATGTTGTCCCAACACAAATCGATTAATTCAACTAAATTGTTTTTACAACTTTAAGTTGATTGAACATACAACATTTATGTTTTCAAAAAAAAAAACTATAGAATTGTGTTGATTCGGGTCATTTTAAATAAGTAGTATGAACAAGCAGCAAAATAACATATTAAGTGCATCTACAAAATAACATTCCAACAGAAAATGTATGTAGATTCTGATTTAACACTGTTTATTATTGCTTTAACACACCATATGTTAAATAAAAAAAATTGTTAACAAGCAAGTTTTAGCATTATTTCAGTAGAAACTAATGAAATTGCATAGAAAAATCATTACCAAACAGCACAGACTGACAGGTATGCATCTTCTGTAGGTGTCAACAATCAATTAGGAAGCTCCATAGGTTTGGGACTGAGCTTTTATGCAAATTATGTCTTTTTATCTAAACAATGTACAGTCATGCACTCAAAATTATATATTTTGCTGCTTGTTCAAACTACGTATTTAAAATGAGCTGAAACAACACAATTCTTGAGATTTCATTGGGACAACTTAATTTTTTATGTTCAAATCTCATAAATTTGTTAAAAATGTTAACTTAATCAATTTGTGTTGGGACAACATGAATGAATTGTGTGGAGATGTCAAAGCTCATAAAAACAGTCAGATTATCTAGTTTATTTAACAGTATTTTACTTGTTTATTAGTGCTCACTTTTTCAAATGTTTTGGACACAGATGTCACTCCTTCAGAGAAATAACTTAGTCGGCTTAGACAAGTGCAAGGCTATTTGTATGGCGGACAGAGTACTACCTGTATAGTGTTCTAAATGAGTGACCATTTGAGTTAGGATGACGCCGTAGGGGCTGTTCACACGGGATGCGCTCTTGCATTGAAAAACAGCTCAACAGAGTGCAACAGACTGGAAATGAATGCAGCTGCCTTTAGAAAAAGTTTTTGAAAGTTCTCATAGTTTCTAAAAACATGTTTTTTGTGAAACAGACAGATGTATTGAGAGGGAGCAAAATATAGTGCATTGCTTCTAGACCAGGGGGCTACTAAAAGTTGTTATTATTAATTTTTTTTAATCATGCAATAAAAAAAATTATTTGTATTTTGAAACTACAAAACACTCAAGATGTTAATCTTGATGTTGTTCCCAATAACTAACTATTATTACTAATTAAAATATATATACACTAGCACTCCCAGTTTTTGTTAATAAAATAAATGCACACGTTTGTAACTAAGCAAAATTATCAGTCATGAAATACTAATAAATTAGAACAGTAATTACAAATATACTAAATGTTGTGGTTGTTTTCATATGCTCCATATTTACATGTAAAACTGTTTAAAACAAATAACTTATATTAACAAAAAATCAGATTTTAAAACTACAAAATCGTGAAAACGTAAAATCATCCTACCCCTTAAATTAAAGAGCCCCTATTATGGGTTTTTGAGAATGACCTTAGTGTGTAACACAGCTCTAAGTGAAGTGAAATATCCAGCTAAGGCTTAAATCTGAAAGTGGACAGTGTTTAAAACTATTGATGCATCTATAAAAGAGTCGACTCATAGTGGTGCGAATAAATTGCCGTGATAACGAGTCTTTAGCCGTTTCGGCGTGACGTGGATACGAAACATAAGTCCCGCCCATTTGTTGCGCTTAAAAAAATTAAAAATCCCACCCACTAATACAGTAGCAAAGAAGAGAAAGATAAACAGATCCCAGTTGAACCAAGTCATGAAGATGCTGCGCTTAGCTGGATATTATTGGAAGTGTGATTGAAAGTTAGTGTTATTTTCTTTACCCAAAGAAGAAACTGTGAAGAGTCAGTGGTTGAGGTTTTTTTTTGCAAAAATACCTTAGCATTATAGCCCAGCCTCGTGCAGTTCGAGTGCTTCTGGAATCTACACACTTACAACGGGGCATTCGTCAGCCGTTTGTTAAAGGAAGGATCATAAAAGATTATTGATGTAAGGGACTTTGTCAGTACATGGATCAATGGATCAAGGATCAGTTTCTTCCTCCATTTCACAAGTGTAAGTAAGTGCATTACCATGGCTGCCTCCTTGGTTACTCTAACTTGCAAATTATGTATTTAATTGTGTTTGGTTACTTGTAACCGCGTGTTGTAAGTGCTCTATTTTTACTAAAGCTCTATTTTTGTAAATATTCAAGGGTCGTTTGATTGTTATCAGTTTTATACAACTTGTATTTTGTTGTAAAAACACTTTTTTATGGACTACACGTTATGCTGGTGGTGTAACAAATGTGATAATTTTGCTAATATTTGATTTAAATGGTCTCATTTAATAGATTTTCCTCATATGCATCATAAGATTTGCATAAAAACTATGTGCATTAGTAAAATTGTAAAAACGTGAAAAGTCAAAGTGAATGTATGTACAGTACATACTTTCCCCTTCTTTGTTGTAGTTTTACAAAAAAAAAAAGAAAGATATTGAGAAGAACAATTGCCAGAAAAGTCTTACGCAATTGCCTGCTGTTCTTACGCTATTGAGACAATACAATTGGTTGGGACAGAATAATAATTATTATGTCTACAATCTGTAATATTTTCATAGCAATTTAAACTATCCCGTCAATATGTACAACAAGAAACAAACAGCTAGAGTTTTGACTACATATACTCTGTGGAAGAATGACAGTGTGTTTCTAATGCTCAGTAATACACACAACAACCACAGATATATTTCACAAGCTGATGTGTGACATGATAAACATGCTGATATGCATTATCACAGGTGATAGGTAATGCTTGAAATATAAACACCATGTCTGTTCTAAGATGCATCATTACGTCAGGTTTCCACTTTTTTCTTGTGCTTGAATGGTTAAAACGGCCCTCCTATGAATTCTTGGTCACTGAAATGGCCCCGTGCAATTTGAGTTTGAGACTTCTGCTGTAGAATCACAAAATCTATCATAAAATAATTTTGTAACATATTATTTTAATATTTATCTTCCAAAATATGAATAAGTTTACCACTAAACATATGGTTATATTCACATGCTATATAATGGTATGTTTGTCAAAACTTAAATATTATTTAATTATATTTCAAATGTTTTTAACTCAATGTCTAAAACTACACATGGAGATCTGAACTCTATTATTACTTTACTCAATTAAATTATGACTCAATTGTTGAAGAATCAAACTAATCATAATGTTTATCTGGAATCCCACACTCCAAGTTTCTGTTAATGGAAATTATTTAAAAACAACCGTTTCTATCATAATTCGAACAGAAATAGCCAAGAAAACCTCTCCGGTATGGGGGCCTATAGATACAGTGTTGGGCAATGGGAGGTCTGCAAATCAAAGTGGTTGTGAAGCTCTGATCTAATGCATGTTTACACAGAAAATAAATACTATTAACAAACTGCACAGATGGACAATAATGCATCTTCTGTAGGCAGCAAACAACAAGGCAGCTCTATATGTTCTAGGAATGAGCTTTTATGTGTGTTGAGCTTCTTTTAATCAGGAGCCAGGACACTTTAATATGGGGAGGACAGCTGGCTGTCAAGTTTGGTGGACACACTGATGGCCAGCAGTGTGATTAGTTCCATTGTGTTAATCATGGCTCTCAGAGCATCTGTCTGATGACCATCAAAGCAGAAAAAAATGAAAGCCGTTCAGTGAGTCGCGACAACACAGAAAATAACAGGACCTGGCCAAGCATCCTTCATGTTTGTGTTTTTTAATGAATCTCAGAGCAAAATATTCAGTTATAAGACCAGATATCCAACATAAAAACGTTTTGTTTGTTTCTTTTTTTCTTTGTTTGAAAATTGTAGATATTCCATATTACCAGGATTATATGTTACATTTGATATCCTGATCATCAAATTCATTTAAAGTTTGCAAACTATTTACTCATTTATCATACCGAATAGGTATAATGTCACATGACGTTACAAGCAGTAAATGCTTTTATTGTAATGCGAATGTCATTTTATGAATCTCCAGCCAAGTAAGCAAACTGATGGGTAAACTTCAGTCATGAACATGTCACTGATCAAAAATCCATTAATCTACATTATTTGCTGATACAGTACAGGTACTGAATGATCATAATAAGAAAGAAGTTATATTAGAAAATGCCTTTAATTTGTAATAATAATAATAATAATAATAATAATAATAATAATAATAATTCAGATTTTCAAAATACTACATTTAAATCATTGTTCTCCTGAATGACTACAGTTTATATTTAACAAAATATTGAATCAAACTCTTGAACAGCAGAAAATTTTCTATATATTTTTTATACTCGTTAAGCAATGGCCAAGTCAATCACCTGACCTGAATCCGATTGAGCTTGCATTTCACTCTCTGAAGGCAAAACTGAAGGAAAAATGTCCCAAGAACAAGTAACAACTAAAGACAGTTGCAGTAGATTAGGGGTGCTCAACCCTATTCCTGGCAATCGACCTTCCTGCAGTTTTCAGTTGCAGCCCTTATCAAACACACCTGCCTGTAATTATCAAGTGCTCCTCACGTTCTAAATAAATGGTTCAGGTGTGTTTGATCAGGGAAGGTCGATCGCCAGGAACAGGGTTGAGCACCCCTGCTGTATTGCTGTAGATGCTTGGCAGAGCACCACCAGGAATGAAACCCAGCGTCTGATGTCTATGCAATTGAGACTTCAGGCTGTAATTGACTGCAAAGGATTTGCAATCAAGTACTAAAAAGTAAAAGTTTGATTTATGATTATTATTCTGTCCAATTACTTTTGGACTCTTAACAAGTGGGTGGCACATATGCAAACTGTTGTAATTCCTACAGCATTCACCTGATTTAGATGTAAATACCCTCAAATTAAAGCTGACAGTCTGCAGTTAAAGCACATCTTGTTTGTTTCATTTCAAATCGTAGAGCCAAAAATGTTAGGTTTATGGACCTAACTAAATATATATAGCTCTCGTACCTTTATTTCTGAGAGTATATAAAACTTTTTTTTTAAACTAAACAATATTTATCAGCTGTTCCAGTTTATGAAAAAGATTTGAATGCATCTAGTGTATTTAAAACAATTTTTTGTTTATTTGATTATATTTAAGCATAATTTTTTATAATTACTCAATTAAAATTATTGTCAGAAATGATTATTGTTTATATTGAACAACAATCAAATTCTTGAATCATAAAATTCATCATAAAATATATTGTAATATATTAAAGATCATTTCTTAGTACTCGGTTGCGACTGGAAGGGCATCCTTTGCATAAAACATATGCTGGATAAGTTGGCGGTTCATTCCGCTGTTCCGACCCCAGATTAATAAAGGGACAAAGTCGAAAAGAAAATGAATGAATGAATATTAAAGATCAAGCAAAACAATGAATTATGAGGCCAGATATCCAACAGATAATTATGGACAATCGTAGACAAATACCTAAACTCCAAAAAAATGCTTTTCTTACTTAGATTTATTGTTTTGCTTACTCCATTGAGGGTTATTTTGCTAGTTTGAAGCAAAAACTCACTCAATTTTAGCATATCATTTCTTAAAACAAAACAATATGTTTTGCTTGTCTAAAAAAAGCTTTTTAAAATACTTGTCTAGAAAATGCTTGTTTTAAGAAATTTTTGATATTTGGATTAGGTAAGAAAAGCTTTTTTTTTGCAGTGTACAATTTTTATGTATTCCAGGATGCGCTGACTGAGAAGATCTCATCAAGCATAATGTCATATAATGTTACATGCATACAGTGTGTTTAATGTAATGCAAATGTCATTTTATAAATCTCCAAGTTATGATCACCGATCATTACATCTATCATTTAAATGCACAATGTTCATAACTAAGCAAATGGATGTATAAACATACCAGTCATGAACGTTACACTGAATGTGAATCTACTAAACGCCGGTGTTGTTTTCACAGGGTACATAATTATATTGTTTGCTCATGAATTAAAAAAAAATGGCTTTTAACATTTAAGCGGGGCACTGGCAGGGGTTTGCATTGAAATGAATGGCACAAACCCAGATCCCATGGGTTGACATATGTTAATATGTTCTTTGGCTACACTCTAATTCGCTGTTCTGCACATAAGCCTCAAGCGAACAAAACTCAAGACGTGAATTATACATGAATTATACATATTCAACTAAAAACTCAAAGTCATTGGCATTCAGGTCACAAATGCCGAAATGCTGGATTTGATGAAACTGTTTGAATTCAGAGACAAAAATGTTTGAGTGTACACAGAGCGTGTTTTATTTGAGTGATCGCAAAAGGTCACACGTGTCCACTACAAAATACCATCCTGCCGGCATGCCTTGAATTTAATTAAATTCAGTTAGGAGGAAACATTTACTTGCCATTGTGGATGAAAATGTAGCAAAAATAACACTTTCCAAAGATTTGAAGAATGTAGCATGTGCAATGTGCAGATGGCTTCGTTTTATTAAATATTTAGGTTTTCTTCAGACATAATGCAGAGCTTAAAAATGAAAAGCAAAACTACTTGGAAAATAGCACAAAAAAAAGCGTATGCAAGCTATGGGTGCCTTAGTGGCTTCAGTGACTTGTTCTCCAGTTTAATTCATTACACCAGTAGGTGGTGGAAAGTGTGTGTGAGTCACTAGGTATGTTTCCATCCACCTATTTTTATGCACATTTTAGATGCGCATAAAAAATTGGTTGATGGAAACACCATGATGCGCATAAATTAAAAAAAATGCACATAAAAAATATATGCGCATAACTGAGTAGGATAAACTTTTTATTCGATAAGAAAAGATGCGCTTAAACTGCGATGTAAACACTTTTACCGCATAAATTCCAGTGTGCGCATTAAAAAAAGGTCATGTGATTTTGTTATAAGAGATCATGTGATGATAAAAATGTGTGTGAATAGACAAACCAGCAGGCTGAGCACACTATAAACCATCTGAAATGTTGTTTTGGTCATTCTAAAACGCCTTACTGTTTAAGTATTAGTGTTATTATATTATTAATGACATCCAGAATCAAGACACCTTTAAACGCCACCGCGCGTTCACTGCATGTCAGGATTGCCTTCCGAGGCGCAAGCCATTTATTAGATAAAGAAAAGATTGACGCAGCCTCTCCTACTGCAGTAAATTCAGTTTTTACTGTTAACATTTGGCACCGGTTAATCAGAAAGTGACGATTTTGTTCGCTTTGACTCGTTGGATGGAAACGCAGCTTTATTCGCACATTTTTTATGCGATAATCCAGTTTTGCACATAAAGTTCATTCGCATTTTTGGATGAAATCATAGCTACTGAAACACTTCATAAATCAATTCATTTAGTATCTAAATCCTAAATCGCATTCTGTTTTCACAGGCACTGATTTTAAATAAGTACTTCCTTTTTTACCCCTAAAAACGTCACTTATTTAGTGTAAATGTGTGTATTCAATATGGATGTATCAGCATTGTTGATGTCATTTACAAATCATGTCATGTGACCTATTTTGAATATTAGTGTCCATCATTTGCACATGCCAAGGGACACTTAGCTTAGTCCATATCAGATTAGTCAATTAGCATCTCAAAAATGACCAAAGAGTATTGATAATCGATAATCCATGAAGTTCCTGGATTATTATACCAGAATGAGAGCCAAGAATATCAGCCAAGAAAATGTTTACTTTTCATTTTCTGTCAGTATTAGAACATGATGGAATAAGCTTAGACCATTCAGACCATTTCCGAAACTCTTTGGTCATGTTTTAGCAAGATGCTAATGGTCTAATCTGATTTAATTATCTATGCTAAGCTAAGCTAAAAGTGCTCCTGACAGACACTGACTGACTGGAATCAAAAACTTAACTGTTTCACTAGGGGAGTTGTAAAATTTTCAAAAACGTGGAGTGTTCCTTTTAGAATCTCGCTGGAAGGCACTTTATGTCTTCTTTTTTGCTCTCAATTCCAGTGTTGGCAAAATGCAATCGATTACAAATTACTGATTACTACTGGAAAATTGTACTCTGATTACATTACTAATAACTTAATGTAAAGAGTAATCAGATTACTAATTACTTTACTTTGAAGTTACTTTTAAAACGTATAAAATATACCTATAAACAATACAAAATAAACTGCAGCTCTTTCAGTAATTTAATATTCACTAAAAAAACATTACAAAGGGTTGATCACAGCAGCTTGACATATTCAAAAGACTTAAAGAGTTTACCCAAAACTTAAAATTCTCTCATCATTCACTTTAATAGAAAAGAAAAAACTGGATACCAGTAACCCTTGACATCCATAGTATCAAAAAGCACTGCAGTGTTTGAGTGTTCTGTGTTTGTCTGGGGTAATTAGTCTACCTAAATGTACAAAGTTTCAAAGTATGATGCTGATCGGTCAGTTCTTGTCACGTGACTCGTGGTTAATGTCTGGGAAATGCAAGCGTGCAAAAGATGCGATATGTGAACTGCCCTATAAGCAGCTGCGCTTCTCTTCACATTCAGAAGATACCTTCACTCCCATCCTGCACAATTTTTTTTTATTTAGGCTGAGTTGGGCCGCCGTGTTTTTGGGCGCCAGTGTTTTCCCTGGTGACAAATATTGTCATAAAATGCTTTTTATTCTTTCCAGTGAAAAGCAGTCGAAAGTTCTTTAGACTGCATTTGACAGCAATATTTTAGTTTTTACGCTCAGTGAAATCAAAGTAATGTCTGTATTTTCATTTGAAGAAGCTTCACTCTCGACAGCTATTTCAGCTTGCATTCTCCAGCAATCTAAAGGTGCTTATTAACTGATGTTGCACTGGAAAACATGATTTAAAAGAAGCTTTTTTTTTAAAAAAAACTATATTGGAACGTAAGTACCACAATTACATTGTCTTTAGTAACTGTAATCAGATTACACAAATTTAAAATGTAATTTATTACATTACTGCGTTCCTCAAAAATGTAATTAGAATACAGTAACGTAATACTGTGGAACGCGTTACACCCAACTCTGGTCAATTCTGACATACTACTCCTGTCATGTTCTGTTTTTCACCTACTTTATCCAGCTTTTTCCTACACCTCATGATGCTATGTGTGACTGGAAGTAAAATATGTTTCAAGAGTTTACACTTAGCTGATGATTAATCATAAGCTTGTTTGGCATGCTGTCCCGGGAGAGAGCTCTGAGCTCAAGGGATTCTTGAGCCCAGGGCTCCCACCCATTCACAGAGCAAGAGGGGAAATTGAGCTCAGGTAGATCTCAAAAACTCCCCGGCTGAAGTGGCTAATGGGAATTACTTTGAGAAGGAAAGGTACTGATGGTGGGAGCTAGACAAAGTGCCTGTCTGGCTTAGTTTGTTACGTTTGACTCATATCTTTGGACAGTGGGAGGAACCCGGGTGAAACCCACACGGACACAGGAGCACATGCAAAATCCGCACAAAAACACCAACTGGCCCTGTGAGGACCAGAGCCAGCTGTGTTTTTGCTGTGGGGCAACAGTGCTAACCACTGGGCCACCGTGTCACCCAATCTATGAGGGAAAAAGGAGGAGAAGGGTAGGAAGGGTGGTTTCTTCCAGACAAAAATAAATGTGGAATGAAGATTGTAGTTATATATAGTAACTTAGGAATCATATGATTGGAGGATCTTGATTAGCTAATGCGGGACCAGCTGTGGTAAATCATAAGCATGTGATCCTCTTGAAATTAGTTTACAGTGAACAAAGTTTGGGGACTACAAAACAATACATCTGGGTTAGTGAAATTACAAACAGTTCAGGTTACACACTCACTATGCGCATACACCCCACACAGCAAAGGGGCGAGGCATGGCTAGAGGCGCTGTAATGTTATAGCAGAGAAAGATAAAATGCTGTCCAAAAACTGCTATTTCTGCTAGTTCTGTTTCTGTATTTGGGCTTCCAAAGGGCACAACACAAAGACAGTATTGCTTACAATTTAATTTTAATTATGTTCCAGAGAATTATAAAAATATATATATTTAGCTCTAGCAATTGACAAAGGAGAACTTCCTGAATCTCTTCCAGTTCAGTGCGGGATTCAGCTAAAAGAAGCTCCTCAAAGAAGCTCCAACCATAATAGAAGAAGCTCTGGATTGTGAGCCACAACCTGTATGTATTTTTTATTTGTTAAAATTGATCTATTACATACACAGTGTTGTTGGTATGTGTAGCAATGGTGTAAACAAGGATGTAAACAATGATAATTGCTGTTTGGCACAGTTAACAATTTAGCTACAAACTCAAATGTATCCGTCAAACCCCTGTAAACACCCACTATTTTCAGCAGCGCTGCAGTGTCTCTCTATGCGGCTGCTTTACATGTGTTCTACATCTCAAATAATGAACTCACAAAAGATATGTGAATGTTTCATATTACTTACACATGCTTATAACCCGAATACATATGAAAGACACTTGTCAAATCATATTTTAAAGAGCAGGCATGAGATTCAGCTTTGTCCTTTTCATTTTCTGCCTAGTTCAGGCTCAAACTGATACGGCTAACAGCTACACTGACTGACAGTATTTACACAAAAGAGACAAAGCGTGTGCTAGTAGAGGCATTGTGCTTCCTGGTGACCTGGAGTCAATCTGCAAATCACAGCACATTATGTTAGTGGACCAATTAGAGCCTTTTAAGGGAGGGTTGTTTTCATGTTAGCTGAGTAGCTGTACATAAACAAAGTAAGATATATATTAAAAAAAAAACATGTTTATTTTATTTTATTTTTTGAAGCATGAGCACACATTGCTTAGCACCCCTTAAACACAACCAAATCCTAAAACATACACTCTGGACCACCCCTTTAAAATACCAAACCCAGCATTATTTTCCAAGCCAAATGTATCTCTTACTCAATTTTTATATGTATATATAGAGTTATTTGTTGATTATTTTCAGTACTTGTGAATGCAAGATCTGCAATCTTACACTGTAACACATCATCTGAAACAAAGTAGTCATATGTGGAAAAAAAAATGGATAATATTAAAGTATTTGATTTTGGATGCAGCCAGTAATGAAGTACTGACAGTTTTTATTGAAGCATTGAATCACTCGTTCAACCAATTTGTTCATTCAAAAAACTACTGTGATTAGAACATTATAACATGAATATGTATCTACACACACACATCAGACAGTCAGTGAACAGGTGTGAGTGGTCAGTACGCCTGCTTTCTTTTGATCTGACCAAGGTCGCTGACACAAGACAAGATATTTAGCAAGCGAACTGCCAGGAAGCATAAGACTGGGTAGCTCTTAAAGGTATGCACGGGTAACTATAGCAACAGCAAAATCGTGGTGCAGCGGCTGAGACCTGTGACAAACCTGGGTGATTGGATGGCCTGTGATGTCTGTTTGTTTGGAAAGTAGCAAAGGCAGCAAAACTCCTGCGCTAAAAGAATGCAGTTTGGCAGCAAACCTTGTACTAGCAAAACACTGTCATTTAAATCTCTTTGACCACATCCATGCATGTGCATTTTTTCTCCGATTTGAGCTGGCATTTCAGTCGTTTTGTTTTGAATCCTTGAGGCAGGTTAATGATAAAAGCTGACGGACGCAAAGGAAATTTGCAGTGTAGAAAGCTTATTAGCCAACAGCATAACTGACAGGAAGAAACATAACATGCTCTTTGTTCAAAACACCATTATAACAGCTCACAGATTGAACGAAGTCATTGTTAGCTCTAAGTGGCATCATTACCCCGAGTAAAGCATGAGAGAGATCGGGATCAGAAATGTCTGTCATGATGCACAGCTCCAGGACACCAAACACACAGTGAGTCAGTGAAGATCAGAACCCTAAGCTCAATGTAGTACTGCTCATAACATACTAATTAACCCACTCCATGTGGCCAAGTATGCGAACATTTATAATGATGATGCGGATGCTTTCTCCCTTTTGGGCTCATGGGAATTCAGCTCTTTTTTTTTTTCAAAGTAACAAGCAAGACATCATTAGAGTCAATGCGCATGGTTACACATGCCGAGGAGGTCATGGTGAATCTTCAACGGAGCAACGTTTGCGATATTACATTTGTCGTCTAAGACACTTACTGTTTAAGACAAGCAGCAGGTAAAGGATCCATTGTAATTCCATGAGGAAATTTGTATACCCTTTTATTCCCAATACGCAGTTCAGCTTGCACTGCAATCATATTCCGTCTTCAGTCTGTCCTGATTTCATTGTCTCTGATTGCGTGAGAATGATACTGATAAGGTTTAATGAGGATGTAGTGAGCATTAATCTAGAGTTGTTTCAATGATGGACACCATTGCTTTCGTGGACCCAAAACTACTTAGAACACACTTTTAATAAATCTGCACGCAAGGAAACTGGCACTCGCAAACTGTTTAAAGGGGACATATTTAGCAAAAATCACTTTTATAAGGAGTTTAAACAGTTGTGTGGCAACAGTCTGTGAATATAACAGCTTCTAATGGTAAATAATGTATTGATTTAACTTGCTTATAATCACACTTCATAAAAACAGTCTGCAAAAACACTTTGATTGACATTCTCTCTTTGTATGTTTCATCAGAATGGGAAAGCCCCACCAATTAGGTATGATCTCTCCCTCATTAGCATAGGAATCTGCTAATATGCTGACACATTGCATTTGTAGCTCCACTCTTTCTTTTAAAAAAAGAGGGCTAGGAGAACATCTCATTTGAATTTAAAGTGCCAGTCACCAAAATGGCACAATTGGGATCAGAGCCTAAAAGGGGCAGTTTCAAAGAGTTATAAATTTTTTTTGTGTGGTATTATTAGCTAAAATTGCACTGTGACGAGTGGGCGGAGCAGAGAGCCATGGGAACGGAATGAGGCCGGGGCTTGAGTGGAAATGAGAAAAAATTATGTAAAAATTATTTGCTGTACTCTCCCATTCACTGTGTAAAGAATGGGTTTTTAACAACTGCGGTTTGAACTGTAGTTCTGTCGAATGACTAAAAAGTATGATGGTGAAAAACTGTACATTTCTAGTCAAACCATCCTTCTGCAATCTTATACCAAAAACGGAAATAAGGGCAGTTATAATAGTTAAATGTGGGAGAGCATTGCTATCATGTGATTGTTTTGTATTGCAGTATGGAGCAATTACGTGTTTTTGTTTAATCAAAAGTAATTAAAAAATATTTAAAAAATTGAAAATTTAATGATTATAATTTGCTATGGTTGCATCTGAATTAGTTACAAAAACTGCATAAAATGATAAAACATGAAATGATAAAAACAAATAATATTAATTATACCCAGCTTACATGTAAAATAAAGTTACCTGAGAGAGAGAGAGAGAGAGAGAGAGAGAGAGAGAGAGTGAGTGAGTGAGTGAGTGAGTGAGTGAGTGAGTGAGTGAGTGAGTGAGTGAGTGAGTGAGTGAGTGAGTGAGTGAGAGTGTGAGTGAGTGAGTGAGAGAGTGAGTGAGTGAGTGAGTGAGTGAGTGAGTGAGTGAGTGAGTGAGTG
>CAIGQZ010007154.1:17477321-17489828 GCA_903798205.1 Danio tinwini | reverse complement strand
TTATTATTATTATTATTATTATTATTATTATTATTATTATTATTATTGCAAGCATTCACATTCAAACAAAACAAATAAGAATATGCCTAAAAGTTTTATAGTCAATTTGCATACTATCAATCCTAAATAGGCATTTCTACAACTTATTTTTATCCATCGCAGTGTGTTTTATATATATGCAAATTGGGTGTCTAAGTGGGGTTAGATACCATGTCAAACCCTTACTGTATATACTTAAAGATGTTTGGTAACATCTTCCAGTCAGGTAATAGACCTCACTGAATATCAACACAAACCCCTACATGCTACACGCATGAGGACATGACCCTGTTATATCATAAGCTTTGTAATTGATTACCTGCAATAGTGACTCTGATTGAAAGATATTTCCCATTCAGAGATGTTGCTGCTTGTTTTCACATAATCCTTTTTTAACACTCGAAATGCATTTAGAGTCAAACCAGCCTCTTCGTTTTCATGGCATACTATCTTTGTCTCAGTGTTTCTGGGACACAGCAGACAGCTCGGATGAATGACCTCGGCCACGGCATTGATCCACACACGATGCATGCCAGTGTACACATAGACTTGTCATGCCAGTATCGGAGTAGGCTTCAAAAACTGCAGCCAAACCAAAACCCTGAGGCAGAACTTCAGCGGAGCAAAAGCTTAAAACAAACAAGCGAAGGACATTGCCCAACAGACGGCAGAGTAACTGGCGTTTATTGCATGTGATATGAAAAAACAACTACCATATAAAGTGAAGCTCACTGAAGCACAGTCAGTGATAGACGGTATAGGATAAAAGATAGCTCTCCAGATCAGAGGCAGAACTGGACTTTCAGTATTTGGGAACAAGTCAAAAAGTTGCAAGAGGAATTTGACAGAAAGTGGTCCAAAGTTGTTCATAAAACATTTGGCTGAAGCTGAAGATGTTTTCTTGTGTGCTGACTTGGCTGAACCTAAATTTAAAAAAACAAAACTAAAAGATACTGATTGGACTTCATTAAGTAGAAAAAAATATAATAAAATAACTAATTAATTAATATTAAACTTCTTTAACATTATTAAATGTAGATGCTGAATCACTAATATGTGTTGGCTTTGAGTCACAGTTCTAACAATCAATATCAAACGGTTTATTTTATTTTTTTAGATCTGAGGTGTACTATCTGCTGCTGCTTTCAGTAGTGTGGCAATAAATGTTGTGTAAAAAGGCATTCAAACTCACATTCTTAGCATTTAACACTGAATGAATCACATGAGGTGTACCGGACGAGATCATTGTCAGTTTTCTGTTGTACGGCTGTAAAAAAAAAACAGCAATTTAAAATCAGCCTTAAATCATCTTTTAGGCTCGATAGTTAGGCTTCTGTTGGTCCTCAATCTGGCAAGCTGCACTTACGTGTGTTTTAATACAGGAATGCAATACCTAGTTTAACCACTGAGTGTTAAATTCACATAGTACTGCACCATTTAAGCAGGTGTGAGTTGAACCTGGTTGGAGCTAAAATGCAGAGCAGTGGCCCTCCAGGAATCGGGTTTGAGATCACTCGTCTATAGGCATGAGTAAATATTTTTCAGCCATGTAAAATAAATAAATAAACAGCAGTGGAAAACAGCACTGTACATTATGTGCATAGCATTTTTTTTTTTACAAAGACATTTTGCAATACTGGTCTGGCATGCATAATGCAGCATTTTAGTCATTTTTTGCAGATCTGTGTGAATAGCGATATTTTTGACATTATTATCTGTATGCGAATTCTTAAAATGCGGAGGAAAACCTTTTCTGTTTTAGTACACCATTGCCTTGTAAACATGCCAAAACTTAGCTGTTTTATTTTTAGTTCTTCCACAAAATAATAACCATAATTTGTTTTCTCCCATGCCAAACCAACCCCCATTATACAATGACGTATGACAGAGAACACTGTTGTTCCTAATATCTTCATTACATTTAGAACACCTTTATTTATGTAGATCATTACCCACGTAGGTAATAGACAGCAGTGACACTGAAAAACTTTTCAGCATTCAAATAGCTTATAATAAAAAGAAAAAGAGGGCAAGCTCTAGCTGTCTAAGTATGTACAGAGCATGGCATGTACCTCTCAGGATGGTATGCCTTAATCTCATTAGTTAGAAAATGAAGTCTTGATTATTGGCATGTTGTCAAGCATAACCACCCCCATTACTGGTGGCAGGCAGCCTGTTCATCTGCGCCTTTGACAGATTCAGTGTGCACATCCAGAAGGCAGCACCAGCTTATAAACGTCAACATGAATACTCAATATATCTTATTCACATCACAGTAAAAAAAAAAAAAAGTGTAAAGGTGTATTTATAATACACAGACAAGCTGCTAAATTGGAATATATCACATCACAAGTAATTAACCATCTAATGGCAGAATTACACAGGGAAAGAAAAGATTAGCGCAGTTTGTTGTGAATAATGACCTTTATTTGTGCATTTTTACCTCTTTATGTATTTATTTGTATTCTAACATTTAACCTTAGAATTTAACACCTCTTTAATTACACAACAATGTGTTTGTTTTCAATTAAAATGACAAAGCAAACAACAAAAATCTGTATGCTCTGAAGAAAATGTAAGTGATGGAAATGCATGGCTGCTAAGGTGTTGTATGGTTGGTGTATGTTGCTATGTGGTTGGTAAGGTGCTTTGGGTGTTGTTGTTGTTGATATCCAGTTGCTAAAATGTTGTAAAACAAACTTGTTACATTTGTTTGATATTTGAAAAATAACATTGTTTTTGTTTCATTCCTACTCGACACCAGAGGGCGGCATAACAAAGAATGTCCACAAGCAAGACATATAGGAATAATAATGCTTGTAATTTTCTAGAAAATCCCTAAAATGAACAAAGACAACCAGCTATCTTCAACTGAATAAAATGCAGATAGAAATGTGTTGACTGATGACAAGTAAAGAGAATCGACATTTGCATATTTGAGGTATTGATGTCATTGACTGGATGAATGCTGCTCGCAACCTGTTTATATAAAGGCTCTAGTGGCATTTATTCTCATAATTTTCTGAATATTCAAGATATTTTTATTTAATTAATTTTTTTGTAAGTAGAATGAAAATCTTCTGTTCGTTCCAAATATTCATACGTTTTTTTTTTTGTCATAATTGGACTTCTTTCTTTTGAGGAATAAAATCACTGATTTATACAAAGTGCAATGTTTTCTGTCACTTGCAAATATGAGGCCCATGATCACAATTTGAAAAGCCCTAATGCTCTTCCTGTACTCTATATGGAAGTAGGCATATTGTGATTATTTGACTTTTTTTAAATTAGTAAATCTGTTGCCTTTAAAGCACTTAGTTGACTTAGGCCCAATCACAATTCTATTTTTGTACCCCTACCCCTTCCCCCTTAAAAATGAGTGTGAAGGGGAAAGGCTTCAAAATTTACTCCTAAGAATTGGGACAGCAGTACAGCACCTACACACGTCATCATATGTCATTGCAATCTTTTGCTTCATATGAGATCAGATGATTGTGACTGCTGTAATTATTCCAGTTGTGTTATTTTTTGGTATTTATCTTCAGGAAATAACTGAAAGCAACAATATCATGTTATCATAAGGATATAATGTGGAAAAAAGATCGTAACTATACTGCGCATTTACTCTGGGGTGATATTCAACTATAAACACACAAAAACAACATTAACATTATAGCAGACACTGTAAAACGCTCATTGCCAGCCACTAGACTTTTCTGACAGACTATTCGAGTGTCATCGAGTGTCAGAATGTTGTGGGACTGCTGTACAGGAGTTATTATAATGGATTATAGATAGTGAAATTTAGCAGTTTTTTTTTTTTTTTATAAAAGCATGATTGTAAAACACGAACAGAGTTATGAATATATTAAAACATGTTCTTGTTTGTTGTAAAAAATTTGTAATAATGACAAAAAAAAAATTATTTGTGGCTCTCCTTAATTCCGGGTGCAGTGATACTGCCGCTGTAGCTGGTGTATTCTGGGAAATTTTCTTAACCCTTGGTTTTGAGTGTGGTCCTGAAAAATCTTTGTTCGAAGGGGTGTATACCCCTTCCCCTTAGCCCTATGCCTTCAAGCTAAAGAGAATTGGGACACCACTTCACATGAACGTGCAAGGCGAGGGGTAGGGGTAAGGGGAAGGGCTAATGTGTAGAATTGGGATTGGACCTTGAAAAAAAGTGATTAAACTTGTTGCCTTAAAATTATTGTAAATGTGTATCTTGAGAGTCCTGTGCTAGAATCAGCATGTTAGTTTTAAGGACATCTAATAGCTAGTGTGCTCCAAAACAGTAAATATAAAACTGATATAAACATCCAAAGCTTGCAGTTTGCTACTTTGGCCTAAATGGATCAACTTTTTTTTCACTTCACCTCATACTTCATATCTTGACCAATCAAATGTTCTCCATCTGTCATGCCCCACCCCTTCAAGAAACTTCTCATTTACTTTTTATTTGTTCAATCTCAAACTCATTTTCTTTTCATGTTTGATCTCAAACTCTCTCACTGGCAGACCTGTGATAAAAACAATATGCTGTTGGCTGTTTTATTTAAAACGAGAAAGAGCTAATATATGTCTTACCCTTTCTTCATGTTTCAGTAAAGATCATGTCAAACATCAAATAAAAAATGCACATTTTTGAGCACTTCACGGGACCTTTAAGTGGAGTAAGCAGTTTCAAGTTACACTGGGTTTACTCGCTCTTTTATGTAAAGTAAATACAAAGCTCAGCATAATTGAGTACACCCTATTTTGAAAATAAAAGGACTCAAAAACATGACGGACCCTGCTGAGCTATGGACAAGTTATGTCATGTAATCAGGATATTAAAATAAACGAAAAACAACTCACTTTTTAAAGACCACCAATCACTTCACTGAGCAACAGTCACGGCATAATAACACATACATATCTCAGCAGGGTCCATCATATTTATGGGTTCCCTAGAAACATTTCCATTGTGTTACGTTGATATTTTCAAGTGCTGTGACCAATTTTCAGCGCGTTTCTTCGGTTGTTTGTGTTGTGACCAATTTGCAACACATGTGCTGTCAAATTGATAAAGATAGTTTCTTTATTTGCTGGTGTTTTTTGCAATTGCACATGCTTTCTTAAATTGCAGTGTGTTAAGCTCTCTTAGCCACTGTGTAAAAAGTCCATCCCTTCAATGCAAATATGCAATTTGAGCACAATTTATCACAAATTCGTTTTATTGGCTGATAGATGATTTTCTGTAATGCTCTATACTAAAGGTTTTGGAAAGAGTTACATTCAAGGCATTCCTTTCAGGGTTACCCATGCTTTTAAACATGTTCCATGTTTTATCCCTCAAGGGTCATTTTCCCAATCATGTCATCTGTAGTGTCTGTCAGTATAAACACCGCTATGAAGCTCCATCTAGGAATTAATTTTATTTTTATTTTTTTCAGCAAGACACTGAATTGCCTCTGCTTACATCAGTCTTCAGATCCTGGAAAGAGAGCACCTGTGAGCAAACTGTTAATTATTATCTAGACTAACAGTTCATTCAAAATATCAATCTCACTCATTCATATTTAATGTCATCTTGCCCTGAAAGTGATGGTTATTCATGGAAAGAAGCCTTGAAAGAGGATGATTTGCAAATGTAATGCATTCAATAGAATACAGGCCAAACAGATGCTCTGTTCTTGTCCACAGTATCTGAGTTTCTGTTCGTCAACCACCGACAGCAAGCTAACATACCACACTACTGCATTATTAACCACACCAATAGAAAAAGGGGAAAAAATGCGAAACCACTCAGGAATGAGGAATCCACTGCTACCTAATAAATCTAATTCTTGTCAAATATCAAATTTACAGTTTTGTGTTTGGATGAAAGCTGGCAATCATTTACATCTTTGAGCAGCGTTTTGATTGCGGCTGAATGTTCACACCCAGAATAAATTCTTCAAGAGCTTTGAAATCTGAAGGAAAGCAGCAGATATCCGGTGAAAGCTAGATGAGCCGTTCTTAAATTATTCATAACTCACACTTTCTTCCATCAAAGCCTTTGAATGGATACACACAACAAATAAAAGGCCTAGAATTGTCTCCCTCATAGCAGTTCTGATGTGTGGCTTATAACCGTTAGTAATTTTAAGCAGGGTAAGTATGAGATTTTAAATGTTCACGGCACATTTCCCAAGTGCCACTTTCTTTTTTTTTTTCAGCCCATTGATTTGTTCGTCTCATCTTCACACTTTTTAAATTCCAAACAGCTTTGACTTTCTTTTATCTGTTACTTGTAATAACCAGGAATCAAATCTACTTTTTTTTACATTCCGCTATCTTTATGGGGACTTCCCATAGATGGACAGTGTGAGGGAGCCGTAGGTGAAGACGTGGAGGAAATATGAATCCAAATGCTGGAGGTTTATTAAACAAACAACGTATATCAAACAAAGGCAGAATCGTAATCATAAACCAGGTAAAGTCAAGCAAACTAAGAAGCAGTCTGAGAAAGTCCAAAATCCAAAAACAGTAGTCAAAAAGGCAGGCAAAAAGGTCATAACACAATGGCAAACACAACAGCAGAAAAACCACTTGGTAAGGCAGTGAAACTGGCAATACTTCGCAAAGAACAGACATAAACCGTGTGCTTATATATGGTGGCTACCAGGAAGTACCACCGAGGAAGTACCCAGTTAATATTCCGGAGAGCGCTCCCTCTAGTGGGTGTATGAATGGTAATCTGCCACATTCATTACAGACAGTATAGACCAGAGATGCCTAAACAAACGCCCGCAGGTCAACGATAGCCAATGGTAACCTTTGATTTGACCAGCCATCCCATATGAAAAGAGAGGGAGAATGATGGGAAGGTGGTTGTGATGACTGCCTTTTACAGTAATTGTCATTTCGAGTTTAATGTAACAGACACAAAAAAAGCCAACCGAAATTAAATAATTCAATTAAATACTGTAAGTGAATACGATTTTTATTATATAAATACTGTCCGCAAACTGCACAAGACATCTGTGAGCAAATCAAAGTTAGGTCAACTAGTGTATTCAGCATTGTTATAAATGAGATTGCAAATTTTTTTACTGTAATAGTTTCACTATAAAATGTTAAAAATTATTCTGCATTAGTCAATATGATTTAAATCAATGTTTCTAGTTATTTTTAAATATTACTGAATAAATTAGAAAATTACCCATGGCAAATTTAATATATACAATTTGGTATATATTCGGCCCACACCATTCAGTCAAGTTTGCTTTTTGGCCCTTTATAAGAAAAGTTTGAGCACTCCTGGTAAATGGACTTTGTAAATGGAGGCAAAGAAGCTGCAAAAACTCTTTGAGGCTTTAATTATAGTGCAAAACATTCTCACATAGCAGAAAAACCAAGCTATTATGCAACAAAAATAAATCAAAGAAATGACCAAATTATATAATATTTACAAAAAAATTGCATACACTTTTTATTCTGACCACAGTCACGCTACTTAAAATGTCTTTCAAACTGTTGTACAGTGGCCTTTTTTAAATTCCTGGCCCCACTTTCAAACTGTACTATGCTATACTGTAGGTCAGGGGTTCTTAAACTGGGTTATAGAAGGCCAGTGTTCTAGCTCCACTTTGCCTCAATACATCTGCAAGGATGTTTCTAGAAACCCTAGTTAGAGCTTGATTCACTAGCGCATGTAAAAAAAAAAAGTTTTAAAATTTACATTTTTTAAACTTAAAATTTTAAAGCAACCGGCTGCAAAGAAATTTTGAGTTTATTAAACTTCAGTGGTTAAAGTTGTGCCAAATCATTTTTTAAGTTGACCGAAAAGGCTGGTTTAAGTCAAATATACTTAATGGAATAATTTGGCACAACTTCAAACACTAAACACTAAACACTAAAGCTAAAAAAAATTAAACACTAAAAAAAAATTTTGAAGATATGGAGAAATAAAAATTTTAAGTCTACTCAACTGAATATTTTACTTTCATTGAACAAACAGTACCAAACATGCAGCTGAATCATTTTTATGAGTAAATTCAACTCTGACCTCAGAAATATGTCCACCGAACTTACAATTTTAAACTGAGTTAACTATTTGTAAGTTGGATTTTTTTTACAGTGGTGTCTGATACTAGCTAAAATCTGCAAGACATCGGACCTCCAGGACTCCAGAACCCCTGCTGTAGGTTATACCAACCATGTTGTACATTCATACTCGTCTCTTTTCTTTTACATGAAAGCAATCATAGAACAATCACTTTACAGTATTTCCTATAAAACAACACAAAAGACATATGACCATGGGGAAAAAAGGAGGCCGTACAAACTCTTAGCTTTAGTTGAATGCTGGGTAACCAATCAATTGTTTACAGAATAAAGCAAAATCTGAAAGATCTGGACATTTTCATGTGGTCTTTTTTTATATATATTTTATACTATTTTAAATATTATTACACTAAAAGAATATTCATTGGATGGATTTACTAAATAATTGTAAGGTAAGTGGTTGAATACAATTTATATGGGCTGAATTTAAACAAACTAATTAAATTTAGTAATGTTCAACCTAATTTGTTTGTTTAAATTCAGCCCAAATACATCGTTTGCAACAACTTATCTTAAAAAAAAAATCAAGAGTTCACACTTAGCCGATGGTTGATAATAAAGGTTGTCTGGCATGCTGTCCCAGGAAAGAGCTCTGAGCTTAGAAGATACTCAAGCTCGAGGCTCCTTGTTTCATCAGGACAGAGGGGAGTCTGAGCTCAGGTGGGTCTCAAGAGCTCCCCCGAATTTGTTCGCTCAGCCTATTCCTTGATTATTAGAGGTGGCTATGTCAGAATGAACTGCCAACTATACCATATGGTTATGCAATGAATGCCCAGTACTAAAACACTTATATACTGTGCCAATTTAGTTTATTTAATTCACTTATACTGCATGTCGTTGGACTGAGGGAGGAAACCAGAGTTTGGGGAGAACGTGCAAACTTCACACAGAAACGCCAAACTCCAAGATGACACTCAAACCAGCGACCTTCTTGCTGTGACAGTGCTAACCACTAACCTGCCATGCCACCCAGTCCTGGATTAAGGGGGAAGGAGTAGAGGTGGATGGGGGGATTATTTGAGGTGAAGATGATCTGGTTATTTATGTACGTTTGGATTCGTCTGATTGGTAAATCGTATGATAGCTAACGCAGGATCAGCCAGGGTCAATCATAAGCACAGGATCCTCTCAAAATGAGTTTATACATACATTTCACTTAGTAAATCCAATAAATATTTTTTTGTATCTTTTTAACATTTTATTATACATTTATATACTATTTTTAATATAATAACTATTTTAAAGTATCTATTAATCTTTTTTATTGATTTCTCAGTGAACATGGATAATATATACAGTATTACTACAACAGTCATATTCATTAACATAAGAGTGTCGCCTGACATCATAAGGATAAATTAAATATTATATTTAAATAAATAAAAAGGTTATTGTAAGCAGTGTTGGGGAAAGTTACTTTAAAATGTAATGCATTACAACATTGAGTTACTCCCCAAATAAGGAAGCAGTTGTGTTACTTTTTATGATAAGTAATGCATTACGTTACTTTTGAGTTATTTTCGCATTACTTTTTCTGACCTGGCTGAGGCTTGATCTTGCAGGATTTAATTTAATTTTTTAAATAAAGGAGCTCTGCAATTATCAATGAACCGTATGGCCTACAACTTAGGCCCAATCCCTTACCCCTACCCCTCATTTTGTGCGTTCACGCCAAGGGGTAGGGGTGTCCCAATTCTCTATAGCTTGAAGCTAAGGGGAAGGGGTGAACGAAGATTTTTTAGGACCACACTCAAAACCAAGGGGTAAGAAAATTTCCAAGAATACATCAACCACAGCGGCAGCATTGCTGAACCCAGAAGTAAGGAGATCCACAAATTAGTATTTTTTGTCATTATTACGAATTTTTACAACAAACACATGTTTTAATAAACATTCTGACACTCGATGAAACTCCAATACCCTGTCAGAAAAGTCTAGTGGCTGGGAATGAGCTTTTTACACTGTCTGCTATAATGTTAATGTTGTTTTCGTGTGCTTACAGATGAATATGGCCACGGTGTAAATACACAGTATAGTTACGATCTTACTGCCACATTGGATCGTTATGATGACATAAAATATGCCTTCAGTGGTTTCCTGAAGATAAATACCAAAAAACAACACAACTGGAATAACTACGGCAGTCATGACCGTCTGATCTCATGTGAAGCGAGAGATTGCGATGACATATGAGGACGTGTGCAGGTGTTGTAGTGCTTTTCTGATTCTTAGGGGTACATTTTGAAGCCCTAGGGTTTTTGAAGGGGTAGGGGTACAAAAATAGAATTGGGATTGGGCCTTAATTTACCTAAAAAAAAACACACACACATCAAAAAATAATAATATGTATAATAAATAGTATGATAATCTTCCAAAACTTCCTGACCCTCAAGCTATATGCTATACTGTATATAGGATTAATGAAAGTCTAAAGCAATGCATTTGCTACTTTTGCACTTTTTGTCTTTTTAGTGAAGGGACATCACTGTCTGACAATCTTTAGTGAAGGAACATCACTGAGACAATCCTCCTTTCCCCTTCTTTGATCCGTTCAGAATGAGAAAATTTCCATTGCAGAAATGTAAGGCTCTGCCATCTTGGATTTTGCCTGTTCCTGCATTCTCTCATTAAGTGCGGGATTCAACATGACAATGTTTATTTTAATTTAGCTATTTATTTTTTATAAGCTAATTAATTAAAGTAAAATCTTGCATTATATTTTTTAAAAAGTAACTCAAATATTATTACTTAATTTTTTGTTAGAAAAGTAATATTATTATTAACTCACGTTACTTGTAATGCATCACTCCTAACACTGATTGTAAGAAATCTCATATTATTGTGCTGTACAGTTGAAGTCAGAATTATTAGCCCCCCCTGAATTATTAACCCTCCTGTTTATTTTTTTGCCCAATTTCTGTTTAACAAAGAGAAGTTTTTTTTCAACACATTTAGACATAATAGTTTAAATGACTCACTTCTAATAACTGAATTATTGTATCTTTGCCATGATGACAGTACATAATATTTCACTAGATACTTTTCAAGACACTTCTATACAGCTTAAAGTGACATTTAAAGGCTTAACTAGGTTAATTAGGTTAACTAGGCAGGTTAGGGTAATTAGGCAAGTTATTGTATAATGATGGTTTGTTTTGTAGACTATCGAAAATATATATATATATAATTTTGAACTTAAAATTGTTTTAATAAAATTTAATAAAACAAATAATAATTTCTCCAGAAAACAAAAATAGTATGAGACATACTGTAAAAAATGTCCTTGCTGTTAAACATCATTTGGAAAATGAAAAATAATATCAAAGGGGGGCTAATAATTCTGACTTTAATGCACAATTACACACAAACATGAACATGTAGAGTAGTTTATTAAATAACAAATACACAACAGTTACTAATCATAGTATATATGTTAAACTAAATAAAAGGTATTTTCCAATTTTCATTAGAAACTAGCTACAGTAGTCGACATTTGAAGTGGATCAAAAGCGTTCCTCAAAATTGTCCTTGATTAAAAGTTTTGATCCACGTCAAATGACGACTACAGTATGTATACACTCACAGGTGTATATATGCTGTTATTTGACTATGTATTTCTCAACTAAATGTATTTGTTTTTTGTGCAAATGGTTGTAACAAATTATGAGGAACCACCAATAATCCCTAGTAGTTTTCTCCCTGAGACACACACACACACACACACACACACACACATGCCCCACAATTCTGCTTTCATGCAGACCGTACAATCAGTTTCTTGACCCATATCCTACAGTTTTCAGGAAATAGGTCACCCTTTTCCCCCCTAGTCTCTGATGAAAGCAAATAGAAAGACACTTGTGTGCATTGAGGTACAGTATAATGTGTACATTGTCATAACAGTGTCTGAAAAGCCTACATCAGCCACTTCCCCAGATCAGCATCCTGGAGTCTGACACAATGGGGCTGCAGTGCCGTCACTCATCTTAAAACGTGGTTAATTAAAACAGAACCACCGGAGAAGAGCGTGCTACTGCAGCCAGCCCACCAGATTTCAAATAAACTATCTGAGAAGAAAAGAAAGAGAAACCTTCAACTAAATTTACTTACACCGCTCCGACAATGAGGTTTTCATACCATTATACTGTATATGGGGAAAATGGATAGGCTTTTAAGAAAGAATAAAGCAGCATTTTTACTTCCCTCTTTCTTTCTGCTTGCATGAGACTCAATCAGGAAATAATAATAATTAATGCTAATATAAATAAAAGTCTAAATTAAATATGTTTATGATATAAAATTTGTTCTGTAGATAATAATAATAATAAATTTTTTATTATTATTATTATTATTATTATTATTATTATTATTATTATTATT
>CAIGQZ010007154.1:17458167-17477311 GCA_903798205.1 Danio tinwini | reverse complement strand
ATTATTATTATTATTATTATTATTATTATTATTATTATTATTATTATAGCAATAATATTAAAATGTATATTATTAGTAGTATTATTATTACTACAGTTATTATTATTATTATTATTATTATTATTATTATTATTATTATTATTACAATTATTATTATTATTATTATTATTATTATTATTATTATTATTATTATTATTATTATTACTGTTGTTGTTGCTGTTGCTGTTGTTATAATAATAATAATATGAAAATAAAAATTTTATTATTATTATTATTATTATTATTATTATTATTGTTATTATTATTATTAATAAGAATATGAATATAAAATAATAATAATAATAATAATAATAATAATAATAATAATCATCATCATCATCATCATATACAATTATTATTATTATTATTATTATTATTATTATTATTATTATTATTAATAATAATCATCATCCTCATCATCATCATCATGATATAAAATTATATTATTATCATTATTAATAATAATAAAATTATTATATTCATATTATTATTATTATGCAATAGTTGACAATTCATTCTGCTGTGGTGACCTCTGAAATAGAGACTACGCTAAAAGATTATGAATGAATAAATATCATTATTATTATTATTATTATTATTATTATTATTATTATTATTATTATTATTATTATTATTATAGTATTATCATTTTGTGTTTGGATATAGACAATAATCTATTAATTTACATTAAAGAAAACAATCTTAGAAGTTTATAAAGTCATGCGGCTAACCAAATGATGACTTTTTTCATACTGTAATGAACTTTATTAGTGAATCTTTTTTATATATATATATATATATATATTTTAGCATTGCAATTGTTTATATGCATGCACCACCTAGAAGACGATGATGTAGATAAGAAGCTTACTTGCTTCACGAAAAGAGCTAAAATGTCTCCATACTTCTTAAGCAAGATCTCAATTCCTGTTAGTCAGCCAATAAGGGAGTGCAGGTTGTTTTTGTCCTTTGGGCATTTGTCACATTTACCAACAAGCAATGTTTTTCACCCAAAGTCAAATAGAGTTGCTTTCTATGGAAGCTGACCTATGGTTGTCAGAGAACCTGCAGAAAATTCTGCCCCAGTCTCACTCACATATATAATTTAATTCTTGCTGCCCTTTTACTGCAGGACCTTTAAAATTAGATTATCCTCAGATAAGGATGCAATGAAAAAACTTTTTCTCTCTTTCTAACAAGGCCTATTCTCTCTTGCCTGTTGTCCTTGTCCAAAATGTAGTTGAGAGGTTGGTTTAAGCGACATCTTTACTCACAGTCACTGTTCTCAAGCACTCAGTATGATGTCAGTTTTTTTTCACTGCCCTCTTTTTCCCCTTTGTAAAAAAATAAAAAAAATAAAAAAAACACACCAGTCACAGGGTTTCCAGATCCCCTGGAGGGCTGGCCTGGGACTTTACTTACTCACAGTAAAACGCTTAGTAGATTTTCCACAAAATGGAGCTTTTTGACACAAAAACATTAACAATATAATTCTTTGGATGAAAGCAGCTCACTTGAGAATACTGCAGTGGTTGAATACATGGGGGATGGGGTTTTATACTATTAATCTAAATCAAAAATGGCACTTAAATACCTTACCATATAGGAGAAAAAAATATTCCTTTGAATGTATTTACATCATGTGACTCTGAATAACAAAACCTCTCATAGGTTTCCATTTGGTCTGTATAAATAAGCTTTGATATGTGGTTTGTTGGGATTGGACAATATTTGGCGAATAAACAACTGTTCGAAAATCTGAATCTGAAATAAAATAAAAAAAATGAAATACTCAGAAAATCACTTTTAATGAGGATATATTTGCCTCTTCTGACAAGCTGTAGAATAAGTGGCCGCTGTCCCTAGAGTGTGTATGTGAAGTTTCAGTTCAAAATACCACACAAATAACTTTGAAACTGCCTTTTTTAGATTTTGATCCAAATAATTGTGCCATTTTGGTGACTGTTACTTTAAATTCAAATGAGATTGTGTTCTTTTTTAAAAGAGGGCGGAGCTAAAATGCATATGCATCAGCATAGGATGAGCATTATCTCTGTGAGTGTCTTAAAAGAAAGCAGTCTTTGGAGATTACAGCATTCATCCCAAAACTCCACATTTATAATGCCATTAAGTTGCTGACATTATCTTCAGGAGGTGAAAACTCTAATGGTGGATGGCTGCTTCTTACTCAGAGCTATCTATGCTAATGAGGGAGAGTATGTCACTAATGGGTGAGGCTTTCCCCTCCAATGATATGTACAAAGGAAGAATGTCAAAGTGTTTCTGCAGACTGTTTTAGCAAAGTTGTGATAAAATATAATGTTTACCAATAGAGGCTGGCTTTATTCACACACTGTTGCCACACAATTTTGTTTTAACCGCATATAAAAGTGACTATTGCATAATAGGTCCTCTATAAAGTTGTCAAAATGAAGCGCTTAGCAATATGCATTACTAATCAAAATTTGAGAGGGTATTACCACTCATGCAATGTGCCATGCTACTGTTTGTAAAATATTTGCAATGTTTTAAGTCATTTAGCGATAAATTAAAATTTTGTCTCCATAGATTGCTCCATGTGCATACTGACTGTCCACAAGCAACATGTACTTAAAGGTAAATCCACTTTGCATGCACTTCCAAATGATGACTCAAAATACTACAGTAAAGCTGATGCTGTTTTTACTGTTCATATCACAAGAGTTTAGGAAGACACCAGAACTGAAGTTCAGGGATGATAACGGTTTCCAGCCATCTGATCTACCAAACCAGGTTATAGTCATCTGAACAATTATTCAGAAAGGAGCCATTTAGAGAAAGCTGAGATAACATTCGGTAAAAAAAAAAAAAAATGTTTTTGAATTTGGGTGGAGTTAAACCTACAACAGGGGGCATCCTAAAATTAGGATATTTAAAATTATTGGAAACATTAGACACTCACTTATTATCCTTTGGCTTAATCCCTGATTTATCAGGGGTGGCCACAGCTGATTGAATCACCAATTACTATTGCATATGTTTTATGCTGTAGATGTACTTGGAAAGTGCAGCACTTGGAAATACCCATACACTCTCTCATTCACACACACACTCATACATTATGGCCAACTTCAATCACTCTAGTAGATTCTGAAAATGGGAAAGCTTTGTTTGACCCAGTAGTGTTTCAGTTCTAATGTTTTCAAAGGTAAATGAATGCTCTATTAGCAATATTAATGTTTATCTATAAGTTTGAGAGAACCTTGTCGGAGGTTTGGAATGACAGAGCACTGTCATTTTTTTTTACTAAACCATTTCAGATTGCATTTAGAAAACAAGTCTCTTATTATACCGCAATCACCATCACGACAGGCCTTTTATTTTATTTATTTATTAACTTATTTATTTATTTCTGCAAGATAAGTAATCAGAGAAGCCAGAATGTTTCTCTGACAGCACATGCGCAATACTTCAAAACAACAGGCTCTGTCAGCTTTGAGAATGACGCTTTGAATTAAAGTCCAACTTCATCAGACAGAAATGAGCGACTGGATCAAAAAGGCATGAAATGCATGCAAAGCTTCTGTTACCAATTTCCCCAGCCCCAGGGTACACATGCTAAAGTGGAGGTAGTCAAATTAGACAGCAAATCGCATACTGAGTTGATGTGTATTCTAAGTCTGAAAGGGGGGAGAAAAATAATAAAACATGCCATCAGGAAAGCGTCATGACATCTTTAACAATTAACCTTAAGGTTAATTAACCTTTAACAAGGCCTGATAATAACATCCACTCCAATCTATAGTGTCTGGTAGGGCTGCGCTAATATGTGAAATTAAATCAAGATTGTGTTTCAGCAAAACTACAAATATCCCACAAAGAAGAGACACCATCTACTGTAGTGATTGGAGAAAGAAAGCTATTTAAAGCTTTAAAACAATTGAACCAATTGCTTCATAAAATGATTCACTATATTGAAACTTTCAAAACATCACATGCTAAAGAGGTCATGAGGTCACCACACTTGGTGGTCAAAACATGCATTAGAACTGACTTTTCAAGCATAGTGTGAACTTTAAATTGAAAGTATAACCTATAACTACATTTTCAGGGCTTCAAAACTGTTTGTTCTATGGTGGGCTTTGCTAAACAGGCCAACAATAAACTATTCGTATTATTAACTATTCTTATTATTCTTATTATTATTCTTATTCTTATTCTTATTATTATATTTATTATTATCATATTAAAAAATATTCCTTTTCATGTTACAAATGTCTCATTTAAACGTCTACAAATTCATAGAAAGTACATGAAATCAGGTAAAAAAAAAAAAAAGAATCCTGTTCATTGAATTTTATGGTATTTTATGGTTCATTGGATTTTATGGTATTACACAGATTGCCCCCAAGTGGAGAATAATCACATTTTCAAAATGTTTTGAAACAACAATGACATAAAGCCCTGTTTATTGAAATGACGTGACCTTGCCAATTTCATATGCACTCCTAAACTAATGATTACAAAAAAGATTCATAAATGTTTCAAAGCCTTATAAAGCAGTGTTTCAAAAGTAGCCATCACTATGGGAATTCAAACAGAGCTAAAGATGTTTTGTTATAGATAATAATAGTCACTTACTGCACCGACCATGAGATAAATTAGCACCAACTTGCACTATAATTCTAGGTTTATGCTAGTTTAATGAATAAAATCAGCAAACAATGTAAATTAAATCAACAAGACGCTGCAAAGTAAATGGCTAGTTTTCAAAGTAACTTATAAGGAAGGGTGCCTGATCATATATAACAGTGCCAGCACCTCAATCTACATACTTTCCAGCCTAAATAATTGAATATTTCAAATGTATACAAAGCATTTAGATCAGAAATGTGGATATGCACATTGAGACGCAGGAATATCGATGGGTCACACGAATCAATAATAACGGAGATTCGTTCACAAACGAATCGCTTCCTCAGTTAGAATTAGTAGTGAAAGTGGGAAAGGGTGTGTGTTTCAGGACATGGATTAGATCAAATTTAACAGGGAGGGAGGATAATACATTTCCATGCACACAAACACATGCGGTCACTTATTCATTGATGTAGAACATTTTTGTTATTTAAAAACATATTTGCATACTGACCACCAGGAAAACTCTCGATCATAGATATGAGTATATATGTGTATATATATATTGGGCTCTGGATGGCCAGTCCTCCACTGCACCTTGGTCCCAAATTCATTTCAATGGAGAGCTACCCTGTACCAAAATAGCGGCTCTGTTGACACATTATTTCCAATAGACAACATAAGCGTAGGCAGCATCTTATGGAAATATCTTTGAATAGCAACATAGAGCCATAGATCGCTGACAAGTGATGCAAATCACAAAACGTTTGTCATCAATTTCAGAATCTCGCCAATTTAATCTTCCGCAATGTTTTGTATAGTTTGTCAGTAAACTTGGGCTCTGTGTAAAAAAACACTTCCAGAGATTTTCTTACTATGAACAGAAGAAAATATCTGTATTACTTACTACTGTTAAACTCATAATGCTAACTTGGTCACATGAAGCACGTCATAGCTAAATCACATACACTGTAAAACCCAACAGTCAGCTTTATCAAATGAAATGAATGTAGTTAACTCAAAATGCACTGAAAGTTAATTCTGCTCATTTGAAAAGAGTGTTGAAGATAATGAGTTAATTAAACACCTCATTACTTCAACCTAAATGGAGTAAGTTCACAGCACTAGATTAGGTTTTTGTTTTTTTTTTTTGCTCAAATGGTTTGTAGCAATCGGCTTCCTCAACGGTTTGAGTTGCCTTAACTAATTAGGTTTTACAATACTTGGTTTGAGTTCTGTTCATTTATTGGGTTTTACTGTGCTCAAATTCCTTTGTTTACTCAAATGGATTAAGTTCACAGTACTCATTAGGATTAGTTTTTGAACTTAAATGGTTTGTTGCAATCGATTTCCTCAAATTATTCGAGTTACCTTAACTTTTTGGGTTTTACAGTGTAGCATCATTTGGTCTCATTCCCTGCAAAATGCCATAGAGGCAGTGCTAGCATTAGCCATTTTTTTTTAGCTTTTTAGGATAATCATTTCAGGCTTGCCCTCAATAGGCTCTGACACTTCTCCATCTAAAAGCAGCTGGTGGAGATTTACAGCTGATTACAGAGCCAGTTTTCTGCCAAAATGCGCATGAATATCACCTTTGATTAATCCCCCAGCCCTACTGTCTGGCTTGTAAGATGTGCAAGAAATGCAAAGTACAAAGAAACTAATGTGTGATGTATGTGTCATCACTATGAAGCTTATTAGTAAATGGTGACAATGCAGAAATTTATTTGAAACGGCATGATGTGCAGTAGTAAACATCGTTATTCACAATTATCCAGCATTGAATTTTTTGCCATTAAGGCGTCTACCATTCGTTGAGTAGCTTGTGATTTGTGTCTTACTTAAAGATGCGCTAATGGTTTCCAGTTTCTATGAAGTCCAGTTGAATCATCGTCGCCTTATGCTCGAATCAATATCGAGATGTGAGACTGAGGTCTTTTTTTCTCTCACCTGCTGATTTGAGACGGCCTTAATTGCTGAAAGCTATTCAATTGATAAGGAATCACTCCCATTAGTGTGCAGCTCATTAACTCACAACTAATTAAAGGGGTGAAATGAGAGACAGGGCTGGCTAATTAATTGAGCTCAGCGTGCTTATATCCAAACAGAATCGCTGGCGTGATCATCATTTCAACAAACTTAAATATAATATGTGCACACTGTAGCAGGGAAAAATGAGGAACAAAGAAATCTGTGCTTTTTATCAAATTTGATCTTAAAAAAATAAAAATAGACACTTACATTATATATCAAGAGGGAAATGGCTCCTTTGTGACAGTTCAAATTCCAATAAAGCCCACCCAGAAAAGAAAATGGATACTTTACAATAAGGTTTCATTTATTTAATGTACATACTGCAATGAGTTTAACATATCCTACAGGATTTATTAAGCAATTTGTTAATTAATACAGTTTTTTAATTAAATGATTTATGTTGTGTGTGGCACGATGGCTCAGTGGTTACACTGTCATCTCACAGCAAGAAGGTCACTGGTTCAAGTCCCAGCTTGGCCAGTTGGCATTTCTGTAAGGAGTTTGCATGTTCTCCACATGTTGGCGTGGGTTTCCTCCGGGTGCTCCAGTTTCCGCCACAGTCCAAAGACATGCTCTATAGGTGAATTGGGTAAACTAAATTGGCAGTAGTGTATGAGTGAATGAATGATTTATGTTACAAAGAAGCAAAAAGGTAATTTATTGATATATATTTATATATTCAATATACAGCTAAAGCCAAAATGATTCAAAATTATTTGAAATATTGCCGAAGTGCTGTTTAACACATATTTAAAACATAATAGTTATAAAAACCTATTTCCAATAACTATTTTCTTTTGTCTTTACCATGATAACAGTGTATAATATTTCAGTTATTTTGCAAGATACTAGTATTTGAGTGTAATAAAGGCTTAACTGGATTATTTAAGAACTAGGCAAGTCATTGGACTATGGTAGTTTGTTCTTTAGACAATCAAAAAAAAATTAAAACAACTTTTATTCCAACCAAATAGAAATAAATAAGACTTTTTCCAAAAAAATATATATATATGTATATATATATATATATATTATCGTAAATACTGTGAAGCATAATTTGGGAAATATTTGAAAAAGATTTACACAACTGACCAACTGAAACCACAGTGAATAGATGAATCAATACATCGATTAATAAATAAACTCACAGCGGCCTAACCATTTTAAAAGGCACCTTTTTCAAGATTTAAGATAAGTCTTTTGTGTCTCCAGAATGTGTCTGTAAAGTTTCAGCTCAAAATACACATCAGATTTTTTATGATACCTTTCAGAATAATATAATTTTCTGCTGTAAACACTATGTAGCTGTTTTTGTTGCTTGTGCCTTTAGTGCTAGTTCTCCCCGCCCACCGTTCCCACATGCCTGTCAGAGCGTGCCTCAATCTCCGCCTCGGCTGCGTCAGATAAACAGCAGTGACAGATATGAAGGATGCAGATCTTATGTAACGTTTGTGAGAAAAACTACAGTAAGAACTTTCCCAATAATTATTTGATGTATTTGTTGTGGAGTTAATTCAAGCTGTTCTGCAATGATGAGTCACACACAATGACGTTTCAAAGTTGACCCACACACACCGCGGACACACACACACACAGCACACGTGTTTAACTTTGCACTGTTTTTGCACGACAAATGTGACAGGATACACGTTAATATTGACTCCTGTATGGATATCCGTTATGTTGATGTACAAAATAAACCTGATTTAACATTCACAAACCGGAATTGAAGCATCTTCTTTTATAATTGTACTGACACACAGCTGTGGTGATAAAGACAGTAAAACCACTGTAATTGATTACAAACATGCCTTGTTTTAAAAAAGTTTTACTCTTGTTAAACTCATTCCTCATCACAATGATGATTGATGATCACAGCGAGCTCAACAGATCCTTTAATCCTGGTTGCTTTGCGCACGTCCTGTCTTGTTGATATGTTTATAGACATTACTACAGAGACATGTTAATACGCAGCTGTCAATCAATTCGGTGGGTGGGGAAACCACACTCCTATGTAACATTGCAGTGGGCCTCAAAATGGGAGGGATTTGGATCCTATTTTAACATCAGGAAAGTTAAAAAAGAAACAAATTGTCTTTAAATCGCCCCAATATTACTATAAACACACTATACCTACAAACAGCTTACAAAAGATGATTTTTATCATAGGTGCCCTTTAAGAAGTTAGAATTCATCTTAATAACACAACAATAAAGCTCTGCTTATATACAGTATATAAGCAGAAATCCAGGTTAATGTAGCTCTGTAATCTGGGTCTGTGTTTAAACTGGTTTTGCGAATGGCCCACTTGGCTCTTTTGGAGGATCTGGCAGAGCACGTCTGTAGAGAGCAACATATGTTTGATCAGAGTGACGAAAGGCTGTAAAGCAAATCTAATGCAGTAAGCCCATTTATGAATTTTGTTTGCCTGTACATTTTGCAAAAGACTAACTTTGTGCAATTAATCACTCATTTATTCATTCATTAATTTTATTTTCTGCTTAGTCCCTTTATTAATCAGGGGTCACCACAACGGAATGTGCCCTTCCAACCACAACCCAAAACTGGGAAACACCCATACACTCTTGTATTCACACACATACACTATGGGCAATTTTGTTTATTCAATGCACCTATAGCGCATGTCTTTGGACTGTGAGAGAAACCGGAGCACCTGAAGGAAAACCATGCGAACACAGGGAGAACATGCAAACTCCACACAGAAATGCTAACTGATCCAGCCGGGGCTTGAACCAGTGACCTTCTTGCTGTGAGGCAATCTGCTAACCACTGCACCACTGTGATGCCATCACTCATTTACAAAAAACTAAAAACATATTTGAATTGTTTAGCAGTATTGTTTTAACAATAGCAGTATTGTTTTTTAAAAATATGACCTTTAAAAATCTATTTTTAAATGTTTGTGCAATTGAACAGCCGTGCATGAAAAAAAGGCAGTGATAGTTTAAAACTTATGTGAATATACTCTAAGCAGCAAACAAAAATTCTATTTCGATTTCTTTTCGAATTCCGATATTTCTGGTCCCAATTGTTTGCAAAATGAAGAAAGAATTAACGACTGAAAATAAAATAAAAGGCAAAGAAGAAAAAAATAACTATTAAATAAATAAAAGGCAAAGAAGCATATGCTGTTTTTCTCTGGCCTCAGATACACACACACACGCAAACCATACTTGCAATGCAATTACACTGCAGGGAAGTCATATCTGGGTGCTGCTGTATGGATTATAATAGCAGTCATTTTATAAATATTAGTGCTGGTGCATATTTTCAGCCTGGCTGGTTCCATTCATTCTTATTAGACGACAAACAGAAACAGACTCTCTTGTTTTGGATGCAAAGAGCTATGCCTGCCTTATCAACAGTAAAATATTATTATAGAAAAGAAAGCTACACTCGTAAAAAAATAGATACATACTGTACTTCATACAGAAAGAAAGAAAGAAAGAAAGAAAGAAAGAAAGAAAGAAAGAAAGAATATAGCAACTTAAAACACTCAAGCAGTCAAAAAAATGACATTCGCTGTTTGTTCAAAATACTTATTTAAAATGAGTTGAAACAACACTATTCTTAGTCTTACTGGGACAACTTAATTGTTGTATGTTCAATCCACTTAAATTTGTAAAAACTTCTAAATCAACTTGATTCTTTTTTTTTTGTTGTCCCAACACAAATTGATGAGTGGAGCCCAGCATCTTTTACAATGTAGATATTGTATTTTAGATATATTGTCAGCAAATCTTAGATTCTGCTTCTTTGTAATGACTTGATTAATTGATTGCTTGATTACTTAAGTCAGATTACCTACTGTAAATTGCTTCAACATTTAGCAATACTTCATTTATTGTTTTGAATGGATTGACACTACTGACAGAGAACAAAAAAAACTCTCTTCAAACCAAATCAAACTACAGAGGATCTACTTGTCATATTTAGCTTGCTACACACATTTATTTTGATAAATCATATTCTTTTCCTATCCATCACAATGGTTATCTCGGTCTCAATCACTGGAATTTGGAATCACTGGAATTCTACAACAAATCAGTAGATATGTCTGTGATTAACTATATTCAACATTTTTGACATGTTCAACATGTCAAAAAACAGGTCATAAACAGAAACCTATTAACATTAAATGTAAAATAAAAATAAATAACTACAAAATGTAAAATATAAACTGAAATGTTTCTCAAATCTGTGTTACATGTTATTATTGCAGCTTTACTGTAGCTGAGGATGCGCAGCAAAATTGCAGGAATACTGAGGTGGTGTATCCCAATTCTTACTTTTCCCATATCATATTGCAATGTACATTTATTTTAGCAAAATGTGTTATTTTTTTAAGTTTTGTAAAACAAATAGAAAATAAAAACAAATGAAACCACAAGAACGACCAATTTAGTTTAATCCAACATTATTTCTTATTTCTTATTTTTGAAGTCGCTTTAATACTGTCCATATACTGTATTACAATGGGAAGCATTTTCTTTTACAGTCTGTCCATCAACTACAACTGAATCTCAACCCATGTATTTACTATGTATAACCCAATACTTTCTTAGTACATACACTAAGGACATGTCAAGTTCACTGAAATATTACACTGAAAAAAAATTGTTAGTTGGAAATTGTTGCAAGCAATTTATATAATCTGAATTTAAACAAACAAATTAAGCTGAACATTACTAAATTGTATTTGTTTAAAGTCAACTCATATAAATCATTTTCAATCACTTAACTTAAAAAAAATGTCAATCTAATTTATCATTGTCTTTCAGCATACAGTAAAATAAAGTGCAACCTAAATGTGCAAGATTTGACTCATCTATGATTAGAAGAGCCACAATTAAACAGTTATTTACTGTTTATTCCAATTACTGTTTATTGAATTCTGGCTTCTATCACATTACTGTTTCCTACAATTTATAAGCAATTTCAATGCTCACAAAAAATCCCTCTCCAACAAGTAGCAGCGTTATGGCGGTCAGTTTGAGCAGATATACACCCACCGGCCACTTTATTAGTACACCTGTCCAACTGCTCGTTAATGCAAATTTCTAATAAGCCAATCACATGGCTGCAACTCAATGCATTTAGGCATGTAGACATGGTCAAAACGATCTGCTGCAGTTCAAACTGAGCATCAGAATGTAATTTAGGGTATTTTGAACATGGCATGGTTGGTGGTGCCAGTCGGGCTGGTCTGAGTATTTCAAAAAGCGCTGATCTACTGGCTGCGACATTTGAATGGTAGGGTCAGAATTTGGCATCAACAACATGATAGCATGGATCCATCCTGCCTTGTATCACCGATTAAGGCTGGTCGTGGTGGTGTAATGGTGTGGGGGATATTTTTCTGGCCCATTAGTACTAATTGAGCATTGCGTCAGCCTTCCTGAGCAGTTCTGAAGGCAAAAGGGGGTCCGACCCAGTACAAGTTAGGTGTACCTAATAAAGTGAGTGTATATTGAATGTCACACTGCACCTCATAATAGCTCATTGCTTTAGGATGTAAAGATATTTTTACTGAAAACAGGACAAACACATCGATTAAAATTGGGGAACTTGGACACAATGTCCTTTTTTGACTACAAACTGTGTGGCAAACAGCAGCGCATTTGGGTCAGCTTCTTATTGTTACTTTTTTTCTCTCTCTCCCTCTAAAGGTTGTGTCAATAATTTAATAACAAATGCTGCTTTAATGTTTAAAAAAAATGACATGCTGAATCATTTACAACGACTTCTGAGAGTTGAAGCTGAGGCTTAACATTGGCTTTCTTTTTCATTCTGTGGGTGTTTTTATGCCTCCCTTTCCCTCCATTTCTCCTTGAGGAGGTTTCATCCACAGTTAATCAGCTCTTTTTTTCCCCTCATGAAAAATTTGTGAACAGATGTCCATTGAAAAAAAGAGAGAAGAGAGTGTGTTGCAAAAGAATGGGAAGGAAGAAAGAAATGGAGATTACAAAAATGAAAAAAAAAATGAAGTCCTGAACTGTGGTTTCACAGACACACACGCCAACTCAGCTATTTTTAGCTGCTGGTACTGAGCCAGGGGACATGAGCTGTGGCGGCCAAGGTGGCACGGACAGAAAAAAAAGAGAGAGAGAGAGAAAGACATTCATGAGAGCGGTTTCTTATCAGGGAGTTGAAGATTACTCCTGCTACTTTTTTACTGCAGCCCATCACCTCTGCGGCCCTGGAGGCTGCACTCATTTACAGAGTTCAGACGTAAAGGACAGCAAGCTGAGAGAGTAAACACATAAACAGACCTGCACTCTCCCTCCCTCGCTCCTTCTGTGAGATACCGCATACCGCTTCCTTCACCCACAGCAACTAATGCCCTTCTGTGGCCAGGATAAACACACACATCCTGCTTCCAGTCAGTTTGTCTCAAGCTTATACTGTCACAGGTTGTGTTTTTTTCTTCCCCCTGCTGCATTGTGTGACAGTTAGGCACAGAATGTTTTAGGGTTTAAATACATGTAGTACAATAAGTGATAGAATAGCTAGTTGTCACACTTTTTCTCAGTATGGGTTTATATAAAAAGCCTATATGTATACAGTCCATACAAAACATCAGCCTCTTTCACACAGTAATTGCTGCAAATTACTGTGCTCTTCACACATGCTATGTCCACATGCCTTTTCTGCATTAACCTGGATAAAAAAGCGTTTTTCTATATCTGCAGAAAAATAACAATGACTGCATACAGTCGTAAAATGCCCCTGATATTGATTTTTAAAAATGACTTTTCTTGCAGTGTGCAACACAGCTCTAAGTGAATGAAAACATCCAGCTGAGTTTTAAATCTGAAAGTACATTGTGTATTATTGGGTCTCAAAAAGAAAAATGCAAAGTCGTTTTAATGTCACTCTCCAAATGTTTAACGTTTGAATAAAACATTGAGGATTTGCAAACGAGTCATTCTTTCTAACTGAAACTTCTATGTGAATCAGTCAAACCAGTTCACCAAATTAAACTGAATTACTGCATCTCCATTAAGCATTCAATTTTCCTTCAGCTTAGTCTCTTTACTTATCAGGGGTCGCGCCACAGTGGAATGAACTGCCAGCATATGTTTTATGCAGTGGATGCCCTTCCAGCCACAACTCAGTACTGGGAAACACCCATACACACTCACATTCACACACACTCTTACACTACGGACAATTCAGCTTATTCAATTCACCTATAGCGCATGTCTTTGGACTTGTGGGGGAAACCAGAGCACCAGGAGGAAACCCATGGAAACTACGGGAAAACATGCAAACTTCACACAGAAACACCAAATGACCCAGCCGAGGCTCGAACCAGCACCCTTCTTGCTGTGAGGCCACAGTGCTAACCACTAAGCCCACAAATTTGTTACTTTTTAACATGCCTGATACTCCCTTTGGCTTGAAATAAACTAATATCCTGAATTGTTCAGTTACTGTAACAGTACACTGACTGATGTTAAAAGAGAAATGATTATGATACATATAGTACACCAAGGATGAGCCAAGGATCACTGTTGTGGTTCTCAAATCTGGTTCTTGGGTAGAATCGGTTGCAGCAGTCTTCAGATCACAGGTACAGGATCGAAAACATTCATTCATTTGTTTTCCTTCAGATTAGTCCCTGATTTATCAGGGGTCACCACAGAGGAATGATCCGCCAACTACTCTGGCATGTGTTTAACACAGAGGATGCATCAAGAACGTTTTCTTCAATACATTTAATTTGAGATCCGATGAACTGATATATCTACGCTTGTGTAATTCAGCGTGTTATGAACTGAACACTTTGACCCAGCACAGCACTGTCTTAACCAAACTTGGACAACTGATTCTGTGCTCATGCTAGGAGTGACCCAGTGTGTGTAAACTGAAGACTTGAATGAGTGGATATGGTAAAATGTAAGTTTATCTAATAACAGAAAGAAAAAAATAATAATAATGCATAGTAAGTAAATCATGCTTCACTGCAGTGCAAAACAATCTTAAACAACCTTTCAAATCATGAGGTTTTAACTGACTGAAATTTTGATAGCTGACTATACATTTTTGATATGTTAAGACACAGATAGTCATTATGGCATCGTGGTTGACCATTACATTATACCATTTCATTAAAATGAGCTTACCGAAAGAACCGTTTAGTGGAAAAAGAACTGAACCTCCCATTACTAGCACACGTAGACCCCTTGTTGAATTATGAACTCCATTATTTAAACACTATAGCAGATTCCAGGAGATAAGATTGCATCATGTTTTGAAGATACTCTTCTCTGCACTATGAGGAAAATATTTTTTTGTTCAATGCCTAAATATGAGCCTGTGGGTAATCAATAGTTAAAGTATAGCTTTTATTATTATAGTCCCACCCTAGTGCTGTGTTCCAATCACTTTTCTGATAAGTGCTACAATGTGTGCCTTATTGTTCTCTGTAGCATGCTAAATATGAATTTCGGTGTGTATATTTTTAAACCCAATGAACAAACAATTCCATTTTTGGCTACATTGTTGTTGTCCAAACCTAGCCAAAGCGGGACCTGATATTCATTTCATCATTTTGTCACTTGTCCCTAGCTGACATGAGCCCCCAAATACTTACTGGCCATTGTATTAGGTACACCTTACTAGTACCAGGTTAGACCCCCCTTTGACTTCAGAACTGAAATCTCAAATATTCCTCAAATATTTTGGTCCATATTGACATAATAGCATCTCACAGTTGCTGCAGATTTGTCTGCGGCACATCCATGATGTCAATCTCCCATTTCACCACATCCCAAAGGTGCTCTATTGGACTGGGATCTGGTGACTGTGGAGGCCATTTGAGTACAGTGAACTCATTGTCATGTTCAAGAAACCAGTCTGAGATGATTAATGCTTTATGACACGGCACGTTATCCTGCTAGAAGTAGCCATCTGAAGATGAATACATTGTGGTCATAAAGGGATGGACATGTTCAGCAACAATACTCAGGTGGGCTGTGACGTTGACACGATGCTCAAGTGGTACTAATGGGGTGTGCCAAGAAAATATCCTCCACAGCATTACACTACCACCACCAGCCTGAAACATTGATACAAGGCAGGATGGATCCATGCTTTCATTTTGTTGACACCAATTTCTGACCCTACCATCCGAATGTTGCAGCAGAAATCGAGACTCATTAGACCAGGCAACGTTTTTCCAATCTTCTATTGTCCAATTTTGGTGAGCCTGTGTGAATTGTAGCCTCAGTTTCCTGTTCTTAGCTGACAGGAGTGGCACCCGGTGTGGTCTTCTGCTGCTGTAGCCCATTCGCCTCAAGGTTGGATGTGTTGTGCGTTCAGAGATGCTCTTATGCATACCTCAGTTGTAATAAGTGGTTATTTGAGTTACATTTGCCTTTATATCAGCTCAAACCAGTCTGGCCATTCTCTGTAAACCCTAGAGATGGTTGTGTGTGAAAATCCCAGTAGATCAGCAGTTTCTGAAATACTCAAACCAGTCTGTCTGGCACCAATAACCATGCAACATTCAAAGTCACTTAAATCACATCATCTTGATCATGACTACAGGCCTAAATGCATTGAGTTGTTGCCATGTGATTGGCTGATGAAAAATTTGTGTTAATAAAGAGTTGCACAGGTGTACCTAACAAAGTGGCCAGTAAGTGTAAATTCCATTCAGCAGCGAAGAGGCTCCTCATGATAAAACTACCTTTTGTTTCAGTTCACTTGTGAAACAGCTTTACTTTGTGACAACTAGAGATCAGTTTCTCTTAAAAATAGTATATCAAAACTGCAGCTCTTGTTAACCCTAGTGCTTTTTTTGACCTTTCCCACCATGCAAACTTGCCTTTTTCTGTATATTTATCCCTGCACAGATTCCCAAGCATCATCACGTGTTTATTTCTCTGCAGTTTTGGCCGACATTTTAACTTTTCTCATTAAGATATGGGAGACTGACATTTTTACGGGAAGAGCACAGGCATCCTTCTGGCGATTCCCATACGGAGAAGAGGAAAAACACACACGAGCATCCACACAAATCCTGGCCTCTCGAGACGCGGATGTTTATGTGATAACGACGATATTTCAGCACACGCCACTGAATTCGCAATCCCCTCTCGAGATGAGATTATATCCGTCTGGATGTGTGCAGCCTCTACATGTGTTAAGGGGTAGACTGATGTCGATGTAGGTGGCCGGAGCCTTGTACTCGCGTGTTATTTGTGCTACGGGTTCAAGCCTTGACAAGACACGTCAAATCATATTGTGTCTAATGAGACACCAGCGAGCATCGGGAGATCAGCTCTCTCTCTCCCTCACCAGTCATCCATCCCGTCAGGCCCAAACTCCCACCCCCATCATGACAGAACGTCGATCCTTCGGGAAGACCTTCTGGTCATTAAAGTATATGGGTGGATGGACATTATTCAGAGAGCATAACTGCGCTCCAGCTTAACAAGATAACATGGAGCTTTTTGAAGGGTAAGTTTTCCCAGTAGGCGAGTTCTTGGTCACTGACTTGCACTAATTAATCTTAACAAGTGATAATGTTCAGTTTTATGCTATTTATTCTAAATGACAGGCGCCATTAGTCATTCTCAAAGACAGTGGCTTGGCAGTTTTACAATACTTCTGAACCAGCTGTTATTGTTTGAATAGCACTCTTTAGCTTCTGCCTATAGATGTATGCTCAGTAAATTGGTAGTTTTGAAAACTGTGTCACAAAAGTCATATTTCAATGCTTTCGAAGCTGGTTGACTCAGAGTAAAGATTAATTGGATATGACAAACTTGTCTCACTTGGAACTAAGAAAAAAATGTAAAGATACTTTAAATACTTACATATACTTTTCAAGACACTTTGAATTTCAAATTACAGAGGTTTAAGAGTTAACATACAAAAAAAAAAAACAAATGAATGGAAAATGAATGGAAAAGTAGATGTTCTGACAAATGTTCCTAAAAGGAACTAGGATTTAAAAATGACTCTCAATAAACAAAATAAAAAAGAAAAGAAAAGTAAGAAAAAATAAAATAAAATAATAAAGTAAATAAAATAAAATAATAATAATAATAAATTAAAAACATTTAAAAAATTAAATAAAACAAAAAAAATAAAATAAAGAAAAAATAAAATAATAAATAAAATTTTAAATTTTTTATTGAATTAAAAATTTAAATAAAATAGCAAAAAAATGTATTAGATTAAATTAAAAAAATATTTAATTACAAATTAAATAAAATAAATTTAAAATAAATTTAAAAATAAATTTAAAGCAAAAAATAAAATAACATAAAAAATAAAGCAAAAAATTATAAAAATTAAATAAAACAAAAATGTAAATAAAGCAATAAAATAAAATAAAATAAAATAAAATAAAATAAAATAAAATAAAATAAAATTAAATTAAATTAAATTAAATTAAATTAAATTAATTTAAATTAAAACATTAAATTAAATTAAATTAAATTAAATTAAATTAAATTAAATTAAAATAAAACTTACAATTTAGACACCATGTTTAAGTTTTTGCTTTATTATATATGCAAAAATCAATCCAAAAAGTATATGCGCTTCTAACCAACACAGCGGTGTTTTAAAGTGATGCATAGATTACAATATACTAAAACCAAACGTATTAAGCTGTATCCTTCTATCTCCTTCCTTTGTGATAGCTGCAAAGGCATGGTTAAACTGGTCATATATTCTGGTCCTGTGTCCAGAAATATCTGAATTTTGGAAAAGTATATTCAGACTTTATTCTCAGGTCTTTGAAACAGACATTACAAATAATGTGGAATTAGCATTATTTAGATGTTCAGACCTGGCTCTGACTTGGCCCAAACATCAACAACTCTCCAATGTTTGGCATGGCCAAGAGAGTGATTCTGATGGAGTGGAAATCCACGACACCTCCAAGTTTTTTTTAAATAATTAGCTGAAATGGGTTCTGTCCTTAACCTGGAAATATTACATTCTCTAGATTTGGCAAACAGAAGATGTATGATAAAATATGGGGCCCCTTCCTTAGATGTATATGCTAACAATGTCTAATTTTTTCTCTTGTATTTTTACATCATTCTATTTTGTTTCTTATTCCATTAGTCTAGCTGAGATTCTTTTGATGGTGCTATATAATTGCAGTATTGTTTGATAGTGTTTTGGTGCATGCTCTTGGTATCAGGTAATAACACTGAGATAATTTTAACATGTACAGTTGAAATCAGAATTATTAGCCCCCCTGAATAATTAGCCCCCCTGTTTATTTTTTCCTCAATTTCTGTTTACGGAGGGAAGATTCATTTCTAATAACTGATTTATTTTAATTGATTTATTGATGACAGTCAATAATATTTGACAAGACATTTTTCAAGACACTTTTATACAGCTTAAAGTGACATTTAAAGGCTTAACTAGGTTAATTAAGTTAACTGGGCAGGTTAGGGTA
>CAIGQZ010007154.1:17443691-17457767 GCA_903798205.1 Danio tinwini | reverse complement strand
TAACAATAATGACCTTAAAATGTTTTTTTTTTTTAAACTGCTTTTATTCTAGCCGAAATAAAACAAATAAGACTTTCTCCAGAAAAAAAATATTATCAGACATACTGTGAAAATGTCCTTGCACTGTTGAACATCTTTTGGGAAATATATATATATAAAGGAGGGGGGGGCTAATTACTCTGACTTCAACTGTATACATGATGTACACTGTTGAGTGTTATGTATTTTTTAAAAACTTCTACAAAGTAAACACACACACACACAAAGCAGTGCTATCTTACTAAATCAGCCAGCTGTTTTGATCAAACTGGTTGAATAAATGATTATGTGACTTATTAAATTATTTACTGTGCCTGCTGGTGGTTTTAGATTCACATTCAAAAGAATCATTTTATTTTTCTCTGTATTCAAAATGTTACATTCAAAACAATAATCTCATAGCATTACTGATGCAGTTGAAATAACACAAATTCAGACACAATCAGTGTGCCATCTCTGCAGGGCAAAGACAAATTTGGTTGTTAGTGCTTTCATTTTACTGGTAACAACTCTAGACTGTCTCAAATCTAATCCATAAATACAGTTCAGATAAATAAGACACATCTAGAATAATAGGAATTTTAGGAGTTCTGGTCTGGTATTGGCCTCGTCTTTGACATCAGAATAAAACGATAGCAAAAACAATACATTTGGAACATGCAAAAAGTGAATGAGATCTGAAAGCTGCAATAAAGGAGAGAGAACGAATTGAATCAACAACGTGAGCTTAGGGAAACGTGGAAAGAATGTTTATGTTGTGTGTAAAATGAGCCTTTAAAATACACGAAAACAATCTTCTTTACAGATAAATTATTGAAAGAAAAACTGTGATTCATCCTGACACTGCGGTAGATCCAAGCGCAGGTTCTTTAATAGCTCTTGAGGTGATTTGTAATAGACTTGAGCACACACTCAGCATTCAGAAACACCTTTTAGACAGAACGAAAGAGCATGGGGTTGCTTACAAAATACATTTTTGCTGCTCAGGGGAGCTGTCTACTTTTGTCAACATCTCCCAATAAACTGCCCCCTTGAAATGATCCAGAGGTATATTTGCGCAATGCTGTCGTCTGAAGTATGATAACACTACATCAAGGTCTTCCATGAGGAACCTCAGCCATCATCCCTTTCTCTCACACATGGCCATAATGCACAGTGACATTCATTGCATCGCTTTTGAAAAAAAAAAGTAGACAGCGTGACCTCCTTTTCGCGCTCATTCTGCAGAAATATTGTTTGACCCAAAGCCACTTGACTTAAATAAAGTTCAAGCAGAGCATCCGTTCATCAAGTAGCTGATTGCTTTGCTCGGCTTGCTAAACCTCGGGCTGCTGCAATTAGCGTCTCTTACGTGACATCATCTTAAACCTCCGGGATGTAAAGAGAGGAAGTCTACTCAAGACCACACTAAATGGGGATTTATAACTGTTTAATATTGCACTACTCAATGACGCACTTTTGGTCTTCTCAATCTCTCATACAGTAGAGGAGTACGGCAGTGGTTCTCATTTAAAAAAAAAAAAAAGTTTTATAATACACTGATAATATTATAAATAATTTAATAAAGATAATAATTAGCAAAAACAAAAATTCTGAGAAATTCTGAACACTAAGGAAAAGTAAGATTTCAGTATCATTATCAGTATTACTACTGCTATCATCATATACAAATAATATTATAATTATATTAAGTATATAAATGAAAATTCATTAAATATTAATAAAGAATCTAACAAACCCAGTCTAGATGAGACATAGTAATATAGCACATTACTTTCTATAAAAAGTAATCAAATAACAAAATTATCTACTTTTTAGGGAGTAACACAATATTATAACACAAAGTCTTGTCGCCTATTCAAGTTTTAGGAACAACAAAAAATTTGACTTCTAGTTGATCATTTGGTATCAGAAGTGGCTAATATGAAAGGCAACAGAAATAATGTACAGTATAAAATATAAAGTCATAAAGCAGTGGAAAAGGAATTAATATTGTGTATGACTCCCATGAGCTTGCAGGAGTGCATCCATACACATCTGCAATGATTCTTTGGATTCATCTTCAATGCCTCTTTCTCCATCTTACTCCAGACATGCTCAATAATGTTCATGTCTGGTGACTGGGCTGGCTAATCCTGGAGCACCTTGACCTTCTTTGCTTTAAGGAACTTTGATGTGGAGGCTGAAGTATGAGAAGGAGCGCTATCCTGCTGAAGAATTTGCCCTCTCTATTGGTTTGTAATGTAATGGGCAGCACAAATGTCTTGATACCTTAGATTGTTGATGTTGCCATTCACTCTGTTGATCTCTCGCACACCCCCATACTTAAAGTAACCCCAAAACATGATTTTTCCTTCACCAAACTTGACTGATTTCTGTGAGAATCTTGGGTTAATGCAGGCTCCAATAGGTCTTCTGCAGTATTTGTGATGATTGGGATGCAGTTCAACAGATGATTCAGGGGGGGGAATTAACCTTCTGCCACTTTTCTAAATGATCAACTGATCAAGTTATTATTTGTTGCTTTTACAATTAGGATCAACAATCATTTAAATCATTTATAAAAAAAATAATAATAAAAAATAGCGAGAACATTTATTTTATAGTAAATGGAGCCTTTAAATACATAAGAACACAATCTTCTTCATAGATAAAATGCTAAATGATCAACAGTGTTTATTTATTCATTCATTCAATCATTAGTTTGCATTATTATAATGTTTAAGAATAGTTCAACATATTTTTTTCTGTGAACTAACCAAAGTCAAAGGCTAAAACACCACTGAAGCCCACCAAGAAAAAGGACTGATACATTCAAAATCTTTAGTGTTTAAAAACAGGTTTGTAAAACAAGTCAGAATTGTTTTCTTTTTTTGTCACTATCACTGTAAGCTTAGACATTGTTGATTAAGCTTATTAAACAGCCTGGTGGGCTCTTTCCTGCTGGGTGCCGAATCTTCCTTCTTTTTTTCCATCAAACATTAAGAAGATTCCCTCCTGTTCTCATCAGCCCTTCCCTTCTCGTCTACACACCAGGCACATCCTCTGTCTTTTTTCTTCTCCTCCCTCCTCTGCCCTGAAAACCCTGCTGTGCTTCTGGAATTGAGACTTCCAGGCTCACGAGAGACTCTGCTCACCTTGCGCAACAGACTCCTGTCTCTTTAATTGGCCTCACTGATGATACGAGGTAAACAAGGCAACACATAGGCCTGCTTCTTCACTTAAATGAGAAGTCCTGTCATTATTTAGCCAGCTTCAAGTCATCCCAGACCAGTGGCTGTGGCTTTTGTTGAGCAAACAAACAACAATCGCAAAATTTTTTAAATTGACCAAGCTACAAAAGCCACAAAAAAGACCAAAAAAAAGCCTATAAAAGTTGTACAAATAGCTTGTGCGCTACATTTGAAGTCTTCTAAGGTTGTACTGTAAATGATCAAGAAACCTCCACTGTGACTCCTACATCAAATATGATGCAACAGGCTGCATGCCATTATTGACTCAAAATGACTTGGGGTTTAATTTTAAACAACAGCAAAGTAAAGCAACTAAAAGTTTTTGGTAAAGAAACATTACACGGCTGCACAAACACAGTGTGCTCCTTTAGCTAACATTGTCGCTTTGGTTGCCAAGTACTCTCACATGCCTATAGACTCAAGCAATACTCATGTACACAACAAAATGTTTTCAAAAAGAATCACATTATTGTAGTTCTAAAACACATTTACACTGATTTACACTAATTTGCTTCCTTTGTATTAAAAACTGAAGCTTCATTCATTCATTCATTCATTCATTCATTCATTCATTCATTCATTCATTTACTCATTCATTCCTATAAATCTTTAAATAATCTGGCTTCTGTTTATCTATTCAATCTTCTGTCTCGCTACAATCAAAACTCAGGGCTTCTGGTAGTACCCAGAATAGCAAAGTCCACTAAAGGAGACAGAGCCTTTTCATTTATGGCTCCTAAACTCTGGAATAGCCTTTTTGGTAATGTGCGAGGCTCAGACACACCCTCTCTGTTCAAAACTAGATTAAAGACCTATATTTTAGTAAAGCATACACACAATGCATTACATAACAATATCATGCATGAGTGTGCTCCATGCAGGTGAGTGGGCTTGACAAACCACCAGGACACACTCCTCCTGTCTGATGCACCAGACATTTTGTTAGAAATATCATGTGCTGTTCATGTTTATTCATATAACTGCTATTTTCATTTATAGCTCTTCATTTTTGCCATGATATTTAATATATTGTTTAAATACACTATAAACAGCAGCTACGCTAATTATTTTCTTTGTTCCCTATTTTCACCTGAGGATACTCATCCCAAAGCCTCTAGAGATTGTGGCCTGTAAAGAGATGATGGCAACCATAGAGAACTTCTAGAGGTATCCAGAAAAGATCAATTGAATTGAATCATTCATATTGTGTTTGTCCATTAAATGGTAGACAGTGTGCATTTACAGTTTAATAGCTATGTTCAATTTAGCTCAATCACATTCTTGTACCCCAAAACACTTTTAACTAATTTACACTAATTTGCTTCTTTTGTTTTATTTAACAACTGTTTGCTTTATTTATGCTTTCCTTCTCTCATTCATATTTTGTTTGTCCATAAAATAGAAGTCAATGACCATATATCGTTTAATAGTGCATGTTCAATTTTACATGTTTTTTATCTTCTTTCCACAAAATAAAAAAAATATTGTTTAAATTTTTTTAACTTTTAAATAAGATCAGTTCTTTTAAACGGCGACATGGTGGCTCAGTGGTTAGCACTGTCGCCTCACAGCAAGAAGGTCGCTGGTTTGAGCCCCTGCTGAGTCAGTTCGCATTTTTGTGTGGAGTTTGCATGTTCTCCTTGTGTCAATGTGGGTTTCATCTGGGTCCTTCGGTTTCCCCCACAGTCTAAAGACATGCACTATAGGTGAATTGAATAGACTAAATCGGCCGTAGTGTACAGTATGTGTTTAAATGAGTGTGTATGGATGTTTCCCAGTACTGGGTTGCAGCTGGAAGGGCATCTGCTGTGTAAAACAAATGCTGGATAAGTTGGCGATTCATTCCCCTGTGGCGACCCCTGATGAATAAAGGAACTAAGCCAACAGAAAATGAATGAATGACTTTTTTTAAATGTTAGTTTACTCATCACACAAAGCTTGCAAGTAAAGTCATGTGAGTAATTTAGTAATGATTGCACTTTGATAAATTTGATTAGAAATTATTACACGCTGTATATACACTTAGAGCTTGATTTACTAACAGCTTGTGCCAGTGCAAATCCACTTTTGACCTCATTTTGGGATTTACTAGTCAGGCAGTGAAAAAAAAAATTGGCGAAAAGTCATGAAGACAGTTATCTAGTATATGCATTTTAGGAGTTTCTCTTTCAGAAAGCAAAATGTTAAAGTATATGGATAATTTCAGGATTTACTACAAAAATGCAGTTAAAATGTGCAATGAAAAGGCCTGGACACACTCAGTTACCTGTGCAAAATACACGTACTGTAGGTATAAAGAAAGAATGATACAATCTGGGATATAAAATAGTAACCTGGAACATTTTTAATTATTTACAAACTGTGTGGAAGGCGGCAGTGCATTTGCTGAGTAATAATCACATGAAACATCAGAAAATGTTAGACTAGTTTCTGTTTTGATAAGTTTGAAATACAGAAGTAGACTTTAATAATAAACAATAAAAAAGGTTTTGCTATGAAAGCATCATAGTGTGTGTGGTGTTGCATGATGCTATTTTATTTACTTGCTGACAAAAGTAGGAAAGAATTCAGCTTGTTTGCAACTGCATCTCACCTTAATAGGTCGCAATGGCATTCATTGCTATTAACTTGCTGGTGACGTTATTATACTATATACTACAGTAGCCTTTACTAACATAAAGTAAATAAAACTACAGTCAAAATTCCCCCAGATTTCCATAGTTTGTTCAGTAATGTCTGAAAGGTATACAGTAGAGAAATACAGTATTTACCCATAGTAAAAATAAAGAAATAAACCTAGTAGGCTATAAAATGGTACTATGCAGATATGAAGTTTATCTTCAAAAACAGATGCAGTGTTCAGCATACTGTAAGTGAGTACATCACATTTTGAAAATGAATGATATTTTGGTGGTGTAATGTTTGGGGGATATTTTCTTGACACACTTTGGGCCCATTAGTACCAATTGAGCATCGTGTCAACGCCAAAGCCTACCTGAGGATTGTTGCTGGTCATGTCCATCCCTTTATGACCACAGTGTTCCCATCTTCTGATAATGCGCCATGACATTAAGTGCAAATAATCGCAGACTGATTTCTTGAACATGACAATTGGTTCACTGTACTCAAATGGCCTCCACAGTCTCCAGAACTTAATCAGATAGAGCACCTGCTATAATGTCAATATGGACCAAAATCTCTGAGGAATATTTTCAGTACCTTGTTGAATCTACAGTATGCCACAAAGGATTAACGCAGTTCTAAAGGCAAAGGGGTGTCCAACCTGGTACTAGTAAGGTGTACCTAATAAAGTGGCCAGTGAGTGTAATATTGTGTAGCATCCCAATAAAAAAGTCATTTAAAGGTAGATTTGTAACGGGTGTACTCATATATGCTGAGCTCCATTTGATACATTTTATACATCTTTCTAAACTCAACTGAAAATAAAAATTAATAAAAAATATATATATTCCTTCTTGGCATAGTAGTCATTCCTTTTAGAATAACCCTGAACGTGATAAACAAACGTATGAATTTTCATTTTCCAGGTTGTTTCTCCTTTACTTTCCAAAGTTGTATGCTTATTGTTCCCTTATACTGATACTGCAGTACATACTGGATGTAAAATCTTCCACACATCTGATTCTTTCAGTGTTCCCACAAGGTCACTGGTTCAAATTCAATCAACGTCTTCGTTTTTCATCTATACACTCTCCTATCAACTTAAAGCAATACATGAAAAAGAAAAACAGCCATCCATTATTATCATCATTTTAGTCTGAAGTCATAAAGCATAGGCATGTGAGGCGTTTAGTTCATAACATATTTTGTTTGTCTTTGAATGGAGATTAATCTTCCCTTTGTGCTAATTATTCAGAGAGGGTTGCGGTGCAGCTGGCAGAGTCAGATTGAAATGATTTCTCCTGACTTTAAAACCATTATAACAGGCTTTCTGAAGCTCTGCAGCCTCAAAAGTGAACATATCAAACAACATCCGTTAATGAAATTACTGTGCCTCGTTTTAAGTCATTATGTGACATTGATATGCTTGCAATATGATGATAAAGGCTGCGATAGATAGAAGGGGAAAGAGCTGTGTGTGGTGTGTTTCGAGTGAGCGCTCAAGCTCTGGGGGTGGCAGAGAGAAAGAGATCATACGGCATAGAGGATGATGTTTTTGGGAGTGATACAAAGGCTACAGCATTTGAGGATGTCTCCAGAGCTCCAGCATCAGTTTGAGAGAGAGGGATAAATATGAACTGATGGAAACCAAGGTCCCAGCGGCATGTGAAATGTGCTATGCTGTTTATAGTGTAAGGATGGTGCCAGTCGAAGAGGCAAGCTTTTTTGTGTGTGTTTCTTCCAGAGCTGTTCTTAGGGAGGTAAATCCCAGAAGGGTGAATCCCAAGTATTTGTTTTAATGTAGAAATAACTGTACAGGCCATTTTTAGCAATACAGTACAAGTAAATTAACATTTTGAGGTTCTTTCTGAGTAAAGCTTGGATAAAATTATCATTTTAAGTTTACTCACTTTCTCATTTTTCACATCAAATTCACTTCACAACAGACGCAGATCCGCTGCAGGGCTCTAGCTTCGTTGATAAATGGCTAACATGGATTTTATTGTGAGAATAGCTGTGTTTACCCTGCAGGCACGTTAACATGACGTCATATTGATGTTGTACCCCAACATCATGGAAATGAAAATCAGGTTGACATCAGAACCCAACATCAGGCCGACGTCAATGTCCAACCTAAAATCAACCTAAAATTAAACAAATATCAACATCTAATCATGTTACACCTTGACGTTGTGTGGACGTTACCACTATGACATCTATCTGATGTTGGATTTTGGTCACTTACTAACACAACCTAAAATCAACCAAATATGAACGTAATGTGATGTCATTATTGGATTTCAAATTAATGTTGTCCTTAGACGCTGACTAGACATTGAATTTTGGTCACTTGACGTCATGGCCTAAATCTAACCTAATATTAATGTCTCATAATGTTGTGTGCCTGCTGGGTATGTGCTTTAGGAAGGCTGAAAAATTGTGTATATTTGTTCGGCGCCATGTCTGAGTCCACTGGATACTTTCAGAAGTGCACCAAGCTCTGTGAGTTCATTAACTTCTTCAGAAACTATACCTGGATGAAGGAAGCTTTAAGCTGTGCTTCCGACTGAGCCGAGCCCAGTTTGAAAAACGGGCCTTGGAGAAAATCAACAGCAGTTCAAATGATGAAAAGACAGTGCAGAAAAGCTAAGCGTATGTGGAGGAAGACGAAACTAGTTGTCCACTATAATATCTATAAAGACAGCCTTCATGCTTTTAATGTGAAACTAAAAACCGCTAGGCAAACTTTCTTTTCAACCCTTATAAACAGCAACTTAAATAATGCGCGTACACTCTTTGCAATGGTAGAGAGACTCACAACCCCCCCCCCCCCCCAGTAGGATTTCCAGTAAACTAATCTCGGAAAGTAAATGTAATGAGTTTGCTCATATCTTTACTGATAAGATCAATAATATCAGAAAGGCAATCAGCTCATCCAATCAGCCAAGTTGTGCCGACGTCAGACAAGCTCAACCACAACTTAGGAAATCAGACATTATGTCTGATTTCATGGCAACTAATGGTAAAATTTTAGAGGAGAGTGTGCAAATTATGAAAACATCCACCTGCAGTCTTGACACACTCCCCACAGCATTCTTCAAAACAGTGTTTAACTGTTTAGAAATAGATCTCCTAAAAGTGATAAATGCTTCATTTGTCTCAGGGTTTTTTCCAAACTCACTTAAAACTGCAGTTGTTAAACCCCTCTTGAAAAGGAGCAACCTGGACAACACACTATTGAGCAATTACAGACCAATCTCTAATCTCCCCTTCATTGGCAAATCATTGAAAAAGTTGTTTTCAACCAGGTTAACACGTTATTACATTCCACTGGGTGTTTAGATCATTTTCAATCTGGTTTCAGAGTACATCACAGTACAGAGAGCGCTCTTATAAAGATAATAAATGACATCCACCTAAATACAGATTCAGGCAAACTAACAATGCTGGTATTGCTTGATCTTAGTGCTGCATTTGGAACTATCAATCACAGCAAACTTCAGGATAGGCTGGAAAATTGGGTTGGGCTGTCTGGGACGGTCCTCAAATGGTTCAGATCTTATCTTGAAGGGAGAGGTTACTATGTCAGTATAGGTGACCATAGGTCAAGGTGGACACCCATGACATGTGGAGTCCCACAAGGCTCAATTCTGGCACCTAATCTCCTTTTCAACCTTAATATGCTTCCTCTGAGCCAAATAATGAGAAAGAACCAAATTTCCTACCACAGCTATGCTGATGACAGTCGGATCTACTTAGACACCCTCTGCCAATGCATTGATAAAATGAACTGTTGGATGTGCCAAAACTTTCTTCAGTTAAACAAAGAGAAAACTGAAGTCATTGCGTTTGGGAACAGAGATGAGATTCTCAAGGTGAATGCGTACCTTGGCTCTTAAGGTCAAACAACACAAAATAAAGCCAAGAATCTTGGTGTGACTCTGGAGTCAGATCTGAGTTTCAATAGTCATGTCAAAGCAATTAGTAAATCAGCATACTATCATCTTAAAAACATTGCAAGAATCAGATGCTTTTTTCTAGTGAAGACTTAGAGAAACTTGTTCATGCTTTTATCAGCAACAGGGTGGATTACTGTAACGGCCTCCTCTCCGGCCTTCCCAAAAAGACAGTCAGACAGTTGCAGCTCATCCAGAACGCTGCGGCCAGGATTCTGACCAGAACCAGGAAATCAGAGCACATCACACCTGTCCTCAGGTCTTTACACTGGCTCCCAGTTACGTTCATTACTTGTCTATAAATCACAAAATAGCCTAGGACCTCAATACATTACAGATATGCTCACTGAATACAAACCTAATAGAACACTCAGATCTCTAGGATCATATAAACTAGAAATTCCAAGAGTTCAGTCAAAGCAGGGTGAATCGGCTTTCAGCTACTACACCCCTCGCTGCTGGAATCAACTCCCAGAAATGATCAGATATGCTCCAACATTAGGCACATTCAAACCAAGACTGAAAACACATTTGTTTAGCTGTGCTTTTACTGAATGAGCACTGTGCTACGTCCGACAGATCGCACTATTATGTTTTTCTCTTTTTTTTTCATTATTTCACAACCTGTTTTAACATTTTTATCTGTTTTTATCTGTTTTTTATTATGTTTTTATTTTTTCTTACACTTGTCTTTTTTATTCCTGTTTTTGTAAAGCACTTTGAATTGCCACTGTGTATGAAATGTGCTATATAAATAAACTTGCCTTGCCTTGAACTGTTGTCCGGTGTCGGCAATAGGATTTTCCCTCGGGACACCAACAACAGGCACTACGTCATAATCACTCACCTACAAGAGCAAGCTCATGATTAGATAACGCGGCGCAAATGTCCGCTCAAGTTCAGATTTTCCAACTCTAGTGATTCAAATGCGCAAATCACCTCATTCGCACCGCCTCTTTGAATTGACTTAACATGTAAATCACTCGCGCTTGATGCTTTATCCATGTCTAGTGTGAACAAAACATTAGTCCTAAAATTAGGTGCTAGAGTAAGTGGAAATGCTTTTTTTTTATGGACAGAGAAAAGTGAAATGTGTTTCTACAGGTGGTTTGTCAAGCCCACTCACCTGTGGACTTTTTTTTTGTAAGAATGTGTCCTACGTTTGGGTTTAGGGGTAGGGAATAGTTATGGATTACATTTTCGAACAACAATTATGTTACAGTATCAACATAGATAATCCAGGATTGCAATGTACTTGGCAAAGCCATGGCGTACATGGTGAGGGGGGAAAAGAAAAGATTCTGGTTTTATTCACAGGGATTCAGGTGATCTCAGAATAGATGGGTTTTTAGTTGACGCTTGAATGATACCAGTAAATCAGCAGTGTGTGTAGAAATGGGAAGATTATTCCACCTGCATGGAACATTGAATTAAAAGGTTTTGGAAAGTGACTTATAGCCTCTGTGTGATGATATCACAGCAAGGTAGACAGCAAAGATCCCAACTCAAAGTTCAGTATAATACAAATAATACATTCTCAAGTGTCATACTAGGGAACATGTGCAATATACTGACACTGAGAAGAAGACATTTTTATTTAAGTTGTGATTTTTGTTTTATGTGCACAAAAATATTCTTGTAGCTTAATAATATTTCGACTGAACCAATAAAGGGGAGTTCTCAGATTTGATCTAAAGTGTAATAAAAAAAAAATTTAGAAAATAAACAAAGGTCTCTGGGATTTGTTTAATATTTATTCATTTTTGGGTTAACTAATCCTTTAAATTCTACAACTTACAATTATGCTAAATACATTTACATACAAGAGCACTGACATACAAGTAGATGGATGCTGACATGTGTAAGCATGAGTGTGTGCAAATTTTTGAATTAAAAAAGTCAAGACACATTCCTGATTTAAAAGATAAAGAAACAGATAGATAGAATTATAAATCAGAAGGAGTTCAATAGCAAAAATGTATGTTGCTTTTCTCAAGCCAAGCAAAGATGACCTGTAATCTATGCATTGACATCTACAGGCACATTTCAAAATTACTTGACAAATTATATTATAATGCAGAAATAACATAAATCTTTGCTACCTGTATAAATTCATAATATTTCAGACTTTCAACTTTTAACTGATGGCACTCATGTACAAAAGTCTTTTCATCGATCCCAGTTGTAAGAGCAACAAATAATAACTTCTAGTTGATCATTTAGAAAAGTGGCAGAAGGAGAGGGCAAATTCTTCAGCAGGATAGCGCTCCTTCTCATACTTCAGCCTCCACATCAAAGTTCCTGAAAGCAAAGAAGGTCAAGGATTGGCCAGGATTGGCCAGCCCAATCACCAGACATGAACATTATTGAGCATGTCTGGGGTAAGATGAAAGAGGAGGCATTGAAGAAGAATCCAAAGAATCTTGATAAACTCTGGGAGTCTTGCAAGAATGCTTTCTTTGCAATTCCAGATGACTTCATTATTTATTTGAGTCACTGCAGAGATGTATGGATGCAATCCTCCAAGCTCATACACAATATTGATTATTTTTCCACTGCGCCATGACTTTATATTCTATACTGTACATTATTTCGGTTAAGTGACAAGACTTTTGTCTAAGCAAAGTCAGACCTTACTGTCTTAATTTAATAATTCAAAATCAAGGCTTGATCATATTTTATTTTGGTAAAATAACCGTAATCTAGAGGCCTTTGCCTTTCATATAAGCAACAATACTATGTCAGGTAGTGTACAGTACAATGTACTACCCCATGATAGAAATGTTCAAATTCACCATTCAACAATCATCCCAAATCTTCTCTATTTAGTATTCACTGAGGTTGTCAACAATGGAGCAAACTTCTGCAGGAAAGTTGTACTAAGCAGAGTGTGTTGTTAATTAGTCAAATCAAACTTCGGATTTATGACGATGTCTATAGATGATGTCCTAGAGATTAATCTAGTGCCACGCCGATCATGATAGATGTTAATATCAGGCAATTATCGTTCATATAATTCAAGTACAGCTCCCAGAGAAACGCTGACTGTGGGAATCAATCCCTGTGATGAATGATAATGCCCCTTTATTCAACATAGCATCTGCCATTGTTCTCCTTATGAGCTATGAGTTATACCTACGGCCGGGGATATTTTGTACACGCTTAACAGTTTAATCATGCTTGGTCGTTCTCTTCTGCAAATTTATCATACCCCATTTGTACATTACGGAAAGTGTTTGTGAGTAAATTCCTGTGCCACTGCTTCATATACATTATAGTGAGTAGATTCCCAGCGTCACCGAAAAAGCCAATTTCTCAGTGTTTTATGAAAAGAACCCCTCCCTAGATGGTATATTATTATTTCTCATTACCAATAGAGTTAACCACTAGGGGATTATGTTTGGAAGAGCAGTGCACTTAGGCGATTGACTTCCCTTGCTCTCTCTCTTGCTGGAATTGATTACGTTTGTTCTCCCACCGTTTCTATTTAATCTCAAACTCAAAATGCATTGACCCCAATTTCCATGAGAAATGCTCTGTTAATAGTTGCGGCCATGTGGCAGGTTTGGGCCACTTTTAACACAAATGAATACTTAATTTGCAAATTACACCTGCAAAGAGACCGTGTGGATATTGCGTTACACAATAGCAATAACAGTGGAGTGTGTTGCATTATGCAAATGTGTCCCTACAGATCAAATGCATACACTGATCTGTCAGATTAATGATTGTGAGTGGTAAATGAGGCAGATTTTGAAGGTGGTGATGGAAGCTATGTATTATGATTTAGAAAATATTATTTCTGTACTAATTTAAACAATTCAGAAATTCATCAGCTTGAAGTGTGTGGATAAATTGTTTTCCGACCTGTGAAATTGTAATTATTTTTCAAATATTTCGTAAGTGCTGTTTAACAGAGAGCAGATATTTGCTGCACATTTTTAACTAATTTGTTTGTCTTTCATATGAGATAATATTATATTAGTTATTTTGCAAGATAGAAATACTCAGATTAAAGTGAAATTTAAATGCTTAAGGTTAATTTGAATATGTAGGCAAGTTAGGTTAATTGGGCAAGTTATTGCTCAACAGTGGTTTGTTATTTAGCCAATCAAAAAAAAAGTATATGTATGTATATTATTCATTCATTTAAATGTCGCCACAGCAGATTGAACTGCCTATTATTATTATTATTATTATTATTATTATTATTATTATTATTATTA
>CAIGQZ010007154.1:17417254-17443681 GCA_903798205.1 Danio tinwini | reverse complement strand
TATTATTATTATTATTATTATTATTATTATTATTATTATTATTATTATTATTATTATTATTATTTTATTAAATAATAAAAAATAATTATAATAAAAAATAATAAATACAAAAGTGAAAAATCTATATTTTTTATTCCAGTCAAACTTAAGGAAATAAGACTTTCTCTTTCATTCCTTCATTTTCCTTCAGCCTAGCTTTTATTTATTAGGGGTCGCCACAGCGGAATAAATTGCCAACTTATTCAGCATATGTTTTACGCAGCGGATGCCCTTCCAGCCGCTCCCCAGTACTGGAAAACACCATTTGGCACTCGCATTCACACACACACTCCGGCCAATTTAGTTTATTCAATTTGCCTATAGTACATATCTTTGGATTGTGGGGGAAAGTGAAGCACCCAGAGGAAACCCACGCATGCAGGGAGAACATGCAAACACACAGAAATGACAACTGACCCAGCCGGAACTTGAACCAGCGACCTTCTTGGATTGAGGCGACAATGCCAACCACTGAGCCACCATGCTGCCCCCAATAACAATTTCCCCAGAAGAAAAATATGTTTTACTTATTTTAATTTAACTTTGCTCTAGAAGACAATATATACTGGGAAAACCCCTTGCTTTTATAAACGTCAATTAAAAAATATTCGAAAATTATTTTAACAAAAATTAGGCTAATAGTTTTTCATTCAACTGTAAAGTTCCAGTCACATCAAATCAAGTTTTATCCATTTTTTATGTAAAAAAAAATCCATATACAGTACCATTTCAGAATGAGTGGCCACTGGTTGTCAGTAGTTTCATTAATGAATGAATAAGTATTTAACAATTCAGTTAATGTTGCTAAAAGACAACTAACCAATTACCAGTTACTAATACGTTATATTGTTTTTAAAAATAATGAAACCCAAAAAACAATTGCAGAATATTCCTAAATAAATAAGGATTGGTTAGCCAGCACTCGCTTCTGGGAATTTACACCTACCTAATTTTAAACAGTAACAGTTCCTGATCCCAGTGAGCTACAAACAAAAAAATATGTATTCTTTAAAAGCTTCCCATTGAAAAACAACTAGCTACAATAGCTGCTTGAGGGTTGTATCTTTACTTTTTTACTGTACATTTACACTATATGCTGTTTTGCATCTGCACAACTCTGGTTTACATTCCTTGCCATGTGCCCTTAAAGGTGCAGTAAAGGTAAGTTTGACACCTAGTCGTTATACTAGGTATTGCACTCCTGGATCAAAATAAACACAAGCGTGGGATGCCAGATTGAGTACAGCGAGTGATTTAAACTGTGTTCAAAATAAAAGCAACGACACACGATAGAGGGAATATTTTCCATATTAAAAGGAGTTTTGGTTTGAACCAACACCTTAAATTGATATATTAGAAACGGCTTCTATTTGTATTTTCAGCTGAACATGTGAAAGCTATGACAGTGATCACCTCAGGTAAACCTCATGTGCTTTATTCATTGCTAAATGCTAACAATGCGAGTTTGAATGTTGAATGTTTTACATGACATGTATTGCCATATACTGAAAGCAGAAGCAGACAGTTCACCTCAGATCTTGAAAATACAATAAACCGTTTGAAATTGAACTTTAGAACTAAACACATATGAGTGATTCAGCATCTACATTTATGGTGTTAAAGAGAGTTAACATGTATTAAATAGACTATAAACCTTACCGCTTCGTGAATGAGTGCATATTCTGTGCTTCTGAAAGGCTGTATTTAAATTTCTGTCATGTTTCATCTGGTGCAAACAGCTAAAATTGCTCATATCACTGCATATCTCGTCATGAAGCGTGTTGTTAAGACTGCCGTTTACAATGTAACCTGCTCACCTAATGTTTACGTTTGTAATATTTATATAATTTGCTAATTAATAACCTCATTTTGACATCTGATACTGTCCACTGACACATTTCGCTCACGGACACATGCTTTCAGACTCTTTCTGAATGAATGAATGAAATACGCTGTTTTCCAGCAAGATAACCCAGGGTGCTGAATTATAATTGGCTAAACTGGCATTGTGCAGGTGAAATTTACCTAAACAAAGACAGCGTTCCTGCACGGAAAAACAAAAAACCATTTACAAAGCAGAATATCTGACTTCAGCATTGTTTTTCAGTTAAACAAGTATGTTCACTCGGGATGTTTCTTAAATATTTGCACACATATTATGGTATTTTTATGCTTTAGAAGAGTCAAACACTTACATACAGCACCTTTAGGTGTAATTGTATTGTTTAAACCTTTTTTTTTTACTTATTTTTTAGATCACATTAAATGTGTAATTGTATTTATTGTAATTTCATAAATTAAATTTTTTGTATTAATATTATATGTTAGGCACCTAGGGTGTGAGAGTTTGTTGAAATTATGATTATCTGTGTGTCCTGGTGTCCTGCACTAGCGATTGAATTGACAATAAAGCTGACTTTGACTTAACACTGACTTTAGACTGATGCATAGTTTGCCAGTTTGTTCTTTTTGATGTAATCTATTCATAAAACAATATGTGCAAAAACAGCAAGTCCACGTCCTGATGCTGCCTAATGATTAAGTCAATCACTAATGTATTTGATCACTCACAGATACCTGAATAAATGTTTCCAATAAAATGATTAAATATTTCAGTAATCCGCTCATACAGACAGCTGCAAACTAAATAATAAGTTGCAGGTTCAATAAAAGTATCATTTTTGTGCAAATTGTGTAAACAATTAAATGACTCACTCAAAAAGACAGTTGACATTTATTATTCACTCAATCAAAAGAGGCAACTGTTTCTTCAAAGGCTGCACGGTGGCGTAGTGGGTAGCACAATCGCCTCACAGCAAGAAGGTCACTGTTTCAAGCCTCGGCTGGGTCAGTTGGCGTTTCTGTGTGGAGTTTGCATGTTTTTCCCGTGTTGGCGCGGGTTTCCTCCGGGTGTTCCGGTTTCCCTCATGAGTCCAAAGACATGTGGTACAGGTGAATTGGGTAAGCTAAATTTTCCATAGTGTATGTGTGTAAATGAGTGTGTATGGATGTTTCACAGTCATAAGTTGCAGCTGGAAGAGCATTCGCTGCAAAAAAAATGCTGGATAAGTTCATTCCGCTGTGGCGACCCTAGATTAATAAGGGGACTAAGCCGAGAAGAAAAGGAATGTTTAATCAAATAATTTTCTATCGAGAGGCAACATTATAACTTGCAGTGATTGAAATAAAAACTTCCCTTCACTAATAAACTGACTATAAGTCTATTTGGAAGCACTTCAGGCTATAATACGCTGTCAATGCTGTACACATCTATCTAATATAGTCTAAAACTTTCTGTCTTGAAAGCAGAAAAAAAATGGCATTAAAAATAGTGTTAGATGGTATATAAATGGGCTTTCTACCTTAAATAGACATCAGAGCAGAATATAAGCCAATAGGTGATATCATATTGCATCAATTTCCTCTTTTTTTTTTTTTTTTTTGAGATTCAGTACTGCACACACTGTTTTTAACATTTAAACAGGTTAGTGTACTGACTGATTACTTGATCCAAGTAATAGTTTTCCTGCAATGCCATAAAGCAAGCATTTACGAAGTCACACAGCTACTGATCATGGAAAACGTTGATTAGATTCACAGAAAGAGATTCCCTGGAGGGAAAACGAGATGGGTATATGGAGCGCTGTCTGCTGCATGATGAGAAACCAGACAATACTGACGTCAGAAGGAATTTCAAAGTCAGACATAAATATAGTATGCCTGTTCCACTCAGACATTTCTTCACACCAGCACTCTTGCATTTAAAGGAAAAATATGAAAACCCAAACTACAATTGCTCTATACTTTATGACAAAACCCCAAAGCAAATGGAATCTACAAACAAATTACGCTTGACCTTTTCTCAGAAGCATATTCACTATTCTTAGCCTCTCTCGCAATTACTTTTAACCTCATCCCAAAGTCATTTACATTGGATGTGTAAGAATAATAAGAGCGTGAAATAAATTAAGTTTTCCAACCACACTGCTCCCAATTACAGTATCTAGGGCAAGAGACGCAGCAACAATTAGGCTCACGAGTTTTTTGCAAGATTAATAGGCGAGTGTTGCCAAACATTAAGACTGCTGTATAGGGATTACTGTAAGTTGTATAGTCTGTAAGAGCAATAACTTATGGCAAAGTATTAAAGTATTCAATGTGCTAAGCATTAAACCTTTGACATGTATGTCAAAGCTTACAGCTAAGGATAATAATGTTACTTAAAAGCTGCAACGTTCAACAGCATTGTTAGGCACTGTCAAAATGCTGAGTTCCACACAATTCCTTCATGTTGTCCCAACACAAATCGATTAAGTTAACATAATTGTTTTTACAAATTTAAGTGGATTGAACATAAAATGGCTCTATTTTACTGATCTGCTATTTTAAGGATGGAAAAACACACTCTGCGCCCTGGCACATGGTCTAACAGGGTTTTGCTTATTCTCTTAATGAGTTATGGGTGTGTTTTGAGCACAACGTGCATTAAACCAATCAGAGTCTCATCTCCTATTTCCTATTTGTAAGAGGAAAAACTGAATGCTTCACTTGCAAGAAAACAGTAAAACTATCCATCTGTGCGAGGATAAAGAACGAGCCTCCTCCATTCAGCCTCTTTACTTTCTTTTTACTTCACTTTCACTCTTTACTTTACATTTGTGATGTAAGGAAACAGTGTTGTATGCACTCCACTGAAGACATCCATTAGCCTACATTATTTAATTTGCTTTGTTATGCGCAAATATTTGTTTCAAAATTATTTCTAACTTAATTTCTAATTTCCAGCAAATTAATAAACCAACAATAATAACTTCCTATTGCCCCATATGGTGATGCATACATCTCTCAAACAGGTGGACAAATATAACTTGTTTTTATTAAAACAAATATAAATATAATAAATACTACTACTACTAATAATAATAATATACTAATGCAAATTGTCATGAATAAACAAAGCCAACGAGTCAACAACGCACCTTAACACACTTCTGTTTCAGACCAGCACACCCATGAGTCCACAAAATGGCACAAATGGATTTGCTATTTAAATAAGTGGCGCAAAACGTGAAAATTACTGTTGCGCTGGTCTGGAAATAGCAACAAATCAAGCCAAACCCATCTTGCACCTTATTGTGCTGAGTGTATAATACGCTTCCAGAAAAAAAGGTACACGGTGGTACAAATAATGTTCCTTAAGGAACAATTTTGTACCTTTGTGAAAGTTGTACCTTATATGGTACAGAAAAGGCCTCTTATGATACTGTTCTGTACCTTTTGTGGTACAATCTAAATGAAGGTACACAATTGTTATCATAGAAAAGGTACATAAGTGTTGGACAACTTCTTTATTACAATATCTATGAAGATTAAGAGAAGGCAAAGTTGTTTTATAAATATGTCCATATTAAAACATGAATCATCATTTAAAAGCTTATGTTTATAACTCAAATATTAATTAGTAAGTTCTATAATACAAAATAATTAGTAAACAAAACTATAGTTATTGTAAACTAAACATTTCAGGCATTTTTTTAATAAACATTTGGTAAGCATTTTCTGATAAATACATTTTCATTATTGATATCCACACCTATTGGTTTCCGGACCAGGCCGTATCCTGAGCTGCTGCTGTGGTGGTCATGATGGAGAGCATGAGACTGATTCCTGTGATGCTCCAAGGACAGATGTGTCTTTACTGAGGTCCAGCTACTGCGCCTAGACTGCAGCCCTGCACAAGACGTTTGGCCATAGGAGAAATGGTCGTGCCCAACTGAGCCTGGTTTCTCTCGAGGTTTTTAAATTCTTCACTTTCGCCAATTGGTGAAGTTTTGTCCTCACCGCTGTCGCCACTGGCTTGCATGGTTCGGGATCTGTAGAGCTTGATGGAATTGCTCCTCAGTGTTTGGACTCTCAGTAGTGATTATTAAACCACACTGAACTGAGCTAAACTAAACTGAACTTAAACACTGAAAACTGAACTGACACTGTTTCAATTCACTATAAACTTCCATGTGAAGCTGCTTTGACACAATCTACATTGTATAAGCGCTATACAAATAAAGATGAATTGAATTGAATTGAATTGAATTGAATATTGGCGTTTGCTTTCCACTACACACGTGAGCTGGCAAAAGTCCTGCATATGCAAAGTGTTCATGCAGACATTTTACTATTGTAAAACTAATTAAACATCTCCTTACAATACTTTTGCATAATTCTATTGCTATTTTAAAATGTATTAAATTAAATGAACTTGTAAGTGATTACAAAGATATTGTGTGAAAAAAAAATGTGTGAAATTGTGGAGAATAAAAATGTTATATATTGTAGATGGGAGAATGTATTTCTGTAACATTTTTGTGAAAAGTGTTGTGAAATGTATAGCAAAAATAGATCTTTTGATTTATGTTAAAGTATTTTTTATTCTTTATTAAAAATGGAAAAGGTGCATTTACACAAAAAGAAACTTAAAAAAACATTGTTTGAAAATGTATTTGCTGTTTTATATTTACTAAAAATAAATTTTTACTGAGAGTATATGGCCCAAAAATAGTTTTCCTAAAAAAACTCCAGAGTTTGGTTGATTCTGCCCATTTAAAATAAGTAGTTTGAACAAGCAGCAAAAGTCATTTTCTGAGTGGGTGACAGAATTAACATTTAAAACAGTACAAACAATCAAGATCACTAAAAGGAGAGGAAAAAAAAATTGAAATCCAATTAAGTCAGATTCCATTGTGTCAATGACTATGAAAAAAAAAACTTCACCAGTTCACACTTACAGATAAAATATGCATATTTGGCATGCTGTCCGGGGAGAGGCTCCAAGCACAGAAAGACACGTTAGCTCATGCTAATACCCTTGTCAGGATAGAGAGATAGATAGGGGTCAGAGCGTAGTGTCTAGATCCTCCACCCACTCTCTCCGCTCCAATTAATGTAGTAATCAGGTTTAAAGTGTGGAGTTGGGCTGGTGAAGGGATGCTGAAAGTCAAGAGAACATGGAGATAGGACATGCTTGAATATTTTCACTCACCAGCCACTTTATTAGGTATACCTGTCCAACTGCTCGTTAGTGCAAATTTCAAATTTCAGAGAATGTCCAGACTGGTTCGACCTGATAGAAAGGCAACAGTAACTAAAAAAAAAACACTCGTTATAACCAAGGTATGCCGATGAGCATCTCTGAACACACAACATGTCCAACCTTGAAGCGGATGGGCTAAAGCAGCAGAAGACCACACCGGGTGCCACACCTGTTAGCTAAGAACAGGAAACAGGCTACAATTTGCACAGGCTCAAAAAATTGCACAATAGAACATTGGAAAAATATTGCCTAAAAAAAAATGCCAAAAAATAATTTGCATTAACAAGCAGTTAGACATGTGTACCTAATAATGTGGCCGGTGAGTCTCAAGAGAAAAAAATGTCAGACAAAATAAAAAGCACAAAAATAGAGCAGCAATTGTAGATAAAAAGTTTACATCTTGCAATTTTGAGATTATGTCTTAACTCACAATTGTATGGTGGAGAAAAGTTGTAACAATTGTAAAAAGTTGCATTTCTGTGATTTTTTTATTTTATTTTTTTTACATTCATACATTAAAGTATGTTTTACAGACTTTGTTCACACTATAAAAAAAGTCAATTCCAACCTTTAAGACTGGAGTGATCTTCTGAAATCCAAACAGTTTGTTGTTGTGCCTTTGCTTCAGTTGCTATACTAATAATGTAAGTAGGCATCAGCACAATGCAAAGAGACTTTCTCATACCAGGACAAAACCGGACATTTGCTGGACTCTGCTTACATTCATCATGTCACAGCTGTGCTGAACTCACAAGTTGCATGAAAGGACATAAACAACAGAGGCATTTTATGCATTCATGCACACACACGCTGTGTCCAATACTGCTGACTCATGCACTTATTCACTATTTACTACATAGTGGATGTCATTTGAAATAAGAAATAACATTAGAATGAATTAAATAAAATGAGAAAATCTTTACATTACATATAAAAACATTACATGACATTACATATGCGTCACATACTGACTCAATGGGGGAAAAATACTTGAATAAACAAACACATTTGATGAACTATATTTTGAAATGTGTGTGTGTTCAGGTAATTGACACATAGGCAGTACAAAAATGAAGAAAATTATCTAATTCTCTTTGAAGAAAAAATATGTTTGTGATTTTAAGTCGGATGTAAATATAAAAAAAATATAAGGGCTCGAAAATGTTTTGTTTTGTTTTGTTGTTGTTTTTTTGGGGGGGGGGGTTTACATACATTGCGAAAAAAAATGCTTTTATTTAGATTTGTTTTCTTGTTTCTAGTCTAAGTATCTAAAACTTCTTAAAACAAGGAGCATTTTCTAGACAAGCAAACATACTGTTTTGTTTTTAGAACTAATTCTGAAAATTAAGTGAACAAGCAAAATAATCTGCCAATGGGGTAAGCAAAATAATCTTATGTCAAATGGATAACAAGGTTATTTTGCTTGCGCCATTAGTTCTGAAAACAAGACATTTTTTGCTTGTCTAGAAAATGCTTCTTGATTTAAGGTTTAAGATTTTTTTTTAATATTTAGACTGAAACGAGACTAAAACCAAGTATGAAAAGCATTTTTTTTTGCAGTGCACACTTTCAGAAAAAAAAGGAACACAGTGGTACAAAAAAAGGTACACTGTGGTTTTGTACCTTTGTAAAAAAAATTTACCTTATAGCCTTTTATGATACTGTTCTGTACCTTTTATGGTACAATTGAAATGAAGGTTCACAATTGTTTTCATAAACAACGTACATAACTGTTGGACAACTCCTTTATTACAATATCTATAAAAATAAGCATTACTGGTAAGGCAAAGTGATTTTATGAATAATTTTCATATTAAAACATTAATTATCATTTAAAAGCATATGCTTAAAGAAACTCATAAACATTAATAATTAAGTTCTATAATACAAAACAACTGGTTTAACATAAAACTATAGGTATTGTAAACTAAACATTCAAGGCATTTTTAACAAATGTTTAGTAAGCAATTTCTGATAAATACATTTTCATTATTGATATCCACTATCAATTTGTTTTCCACTACGCATGTGAGCTGGCAAAAGTCCCACATATGCAAAGTGTTGATGCAGACATTTTAGTATTGTAAAACTAATCAAAAAGTGTGCAAATCTCCTTACAATACCTTTGCATAATTCTATTTTAAAATTAAGTAAATTAAATCAACTTTTAGATCATTACAAAGGTATTCTTTGAAAAATGGAGAAAAACAATTGTAAAATTGTACATGGGAGAATGTTTTTCTGTTACTTTTTGTGAAAAGTGTTGTAAATGTTTTATAACACATTTTTATTTAATTGTTTTATATAATCTTTTGATTTATGTCAAAGCATTTTCTATTCTTTATTGTAAATTGAAAATGTGAATTCACACTTTTTTGTATTTAAACTGTTTTTGTAAACTGAAACATTGTTTAAAAATGTATTTGATGTTTTATATTTACTGAAAATAAATTGACGCATTATGGATATAATAACATAAGCAAAATGCCTTTAAATATTCTTTGAGGAACACATTTGACACTATTAAGGTACAAAGTGTCTTGCCACTGTAGTGGTACCTCTATGGATAAGAAATGTACCTTTGATGAAGGTACAATAGTGTATCTGCAGGTTTTAAAAACCAAAGGTACATTTAGGTTTACCCAAGGTACAAATCATGTCCTTAAATGTACAAACTGCAATGGTACAAATTTGTTTCTTTGTCATAAGGTAAAATTCTGTCCCGTTAAAAGGTACTGCTCCAGTGACAAGGGTTTGTACCTTATTTGGTACAACTTTGTACCATTTTTTTCTGAAAGTGTATGGTGTGGCAAAAAATAAAAACTCCTAATAATATACACATAGCATAAGAGCACTTTATTGTCCTTGTTGGACACTTATCTTCAAATAGTGCAATTTGTTTTATATTAAATTGTTAATACTATTTGTTTTACTCCATGGTGAAGGTGTCAGGGGTGTCAAACAAAGGAGATCTAAACATTATTTTTTAGTTGTTCAAAAAAGTTAAATATGCGACAAAAACTGAAAAGGTAAAGAATAAGATTTTGAATGATAAAGTCTAAATAGCTGCAGATAGACACATCAATATAGCATCATTTTAATCACACAGAATAGCAATAATTAATATTTTTACAGTACTGTGACGATTGGCTTTAGGGTAGATGTTTAAAAAAATACAAATTATTGGGTAATTTAATAAATAACAAATAATACTTGGTACAACTACTGTTTTTACATTACTGTGATGGTTGGGTTTAGGGTTGGGGTAGGGGTAGACGTTAATAAAATACAAATAGATAGGAATTTTAATAACTAATAATAAATATTTCTCGTTAACATCCGGCTGCAACCATCTCTGATTAAGTTACAACGATATTGAAAGGGGTCCTTCAACTAATTTAAGTTTTCTGTGGTACTACCTCATTTAAAATTAGCAGATAGTGTCACACCCGAGGACATGCTTTTCAGTGACAAAATGTATAAAGTTTAAAAAATTTTAGCAATATGGATGGGAAAAAAAGTTGCCATTTACTAAACTATCCACTTTTAAAATTAGACTTGATGTAATTATTAATGATTTTATGATTTTCTTTAGATTTATTAAAGTTGTAATTTATTGGACTGTGCTTGAGACAGTGACACGATAAGACAGTTTAGAGACATTGTTTTGAGATGTAAAAAGTTATATAAAATGGTCAATGGAAAACAAAGAACTGTTTAGCCATTTACTGCATTTTAAATAATGACAGTACTAATTTTAGACTTTGTCACACAAAAGAACAACAAAGTGTGCTTGAGATAGACACACAATAAGATAGTTTTGAGATTTTTTAAAAAATATATATATATATTTAAACAGCACAGTTTTTATAACAGGAAGTCCATGTAAATCAAAGAAATGTTTAACCATTTACTGTATTTTAAATTATGGCAATACACTCAAAAAAATAAATTTTCTGTTTGTTTAAACAGTTTGTTTAAAATGAGCTAAAACAAAACATAATGACAACAACATAATTGTGTTATGTTCAATTCACTCAAGTTAACTTGATTCCTTTGCCACAATCACCAGCGATCCAGGCTTTAGATCACTGGAATCATTTACTTTCATTTGGACTAAAATTTTGTTACCATATGGACTACAAATCCTGTCATGCACCCCACACACACCTGTTCCAGTTTTCCATTGATTACACACACAGCTAGGAGCTGCTTAAGGACTGATTTGATGGACTATAAATACAGCACACCCACACATTTTGCTGAGTCTTGTTATACTGTTTTGTGAACATTATGACGCGTTTCCCTTGTCGTGTTTGACCTTTGCGTTGTTTCTTTTTTTGTGTAGTTTGCCGCTTGTACAGACCATTCGCCTGTTTACTGTTTGTTCCTGTTTTGACCCTTGCTTGCTAGACGATTCTCTAAATAAAACTGCATCTGGTTCCTCATCTTTGTTGTCCAGCATCCTCACATTACATCCTTTATGTTGTCTCAACAAAAATCGATTGTGTAGAACCAAATATTTCTTTTACAGTGTACTAATTCTATTCATTTTTGTCATGAGCTTCTGTGAAAATGCAACTTTGTCAACAACCCATTTATTTATTTGCTATATGTGTATTGTGGTTTATGTTGCTGCTTCTCAGACTGCGAGAAAATAAACAGAAACTACTCTGAATCCAAACGTCTTTGAAACTGACGGACTGTGTCGTGAACTAAATCTTGATATTTCTATTTATTTAGAGTCACGAAAAAGAATAAACCTACAGACGGCGAGAGGCCAATGTTTAGGGCACAGAGCCTGCAGGTTTGTTTGAGAGAGCTGACAGAAAAGTGTAGAAGAGAGAAGAAAAAAAGAGAAGAAGTGGGTGAATGTAGACTTTTCCGCTAAAAGGTAACAGCAGTAGGTGTACGACTAAAGTGGCGGGGGGTGGGCGAGCAAAGGTCGACAGTATATTCAGGGATCAGCAAGTCTCCTGAAGTACTGGGTTCAAGATTGTTTGCCGGTCTTGTGAGGCGAGAGCTTTCGGCAAGATCAAACACATTTCAGAGAAGACTTGTAGAGCAGATTCTTCGTGAATAAGTGTGGGGTATTCATCGGGGAGTGGTGGAGCGCCACGACTTCATCCAGGTAATTGCCCAGTGGACCTGAACGAGGGCACAAAACTATAATGCTTTAGCTTAGCAGGGTGGGCTGGTAATTTAAAAGACAGAATAGAAAGCTCGGATAGGTGTCAGATGAGTAAGCTAGTGCTCTTTCTTTCTCTCTCTCGTGACTAGAAGAGTGTGGATGCAGTGAAAAATCTGTAAAGTAACTGAAGCCTCTTTGAGTGCCTGAAGATGAAGCTATCTTCTGATTGTATCTTTTTTAAGAGGTGATATACAGGGAGAAAAGATCACAAGGCTTACTAACTTAGGTAGAAGATGTCTGGACGATCTTTGAAAAGGGAAAAAAGAACAAATAATTACATATTGTACATTGAGTGGTTGTTTTATTGTTGTTATTACTTTTATTCATTCATTCATTTTCCTTTAGCTTAGTCTCTTATTTTTCAGAGGTTGCCACAGTGAAATGAATTTCCAATTATTTCAGCATATGTTTTATGCAGTGGATGCCCTTCCAACCGCAATTCAGTACTGGAAACACCCATACACTTTCTCATCCACACACGCACTCATACACTATACGGCCAATTTACTTCATCCAATTCACTTATACTGCATGTCTTTGGACTGCGGGGGAAACACTCAGCAAGCACCTGAGGAAACCCATGCCAACACAGGAAGAACATGCAAAATCCACACAGAAATGCCAACTGGTCCAGCCCGTACTTGAACTAGCGACCTTGCTGTAAGGTGACAGGGCTAACCACTGAGCTACCGTGCAGCCGTTATTACTTTTGAAATTATTATTATTCTTCATATCAGACTGACTCTTCAAAATAGATGAATAAATAAAAATGCAAATTTTACGTAACACACCAGTTAGTTAACCAATTATTTAATTTGATGGCAAATGTGATTGTTTTTGGTAAATTATTTGAAACTTTATTTCTGACAGTGCTCAGCTTTCACAATTACTAAATTATGTTTGCAACAATATGCAAATATAATATAAAAATATATACAGTAAACCCCAAATGTATCTATACCTCTGGAAAATTCTGACTTAATGTTGCTTTTATTCAACCAGCAAGATTTTTTTTATGGGACCAAAAATGACAAGGCTTCTCCCAAAAGATAATAAGATGATGTACAAGAGGCATCATTGTGGAAAAAAAAATAAATATATTTCTCAGCCTTTTTACATTTGAACAAAAACTTTAAGTCCGAATTTGCCAGTATGAATAATTTTAGGCTTGACTGTATATAAAATATTACTGCAAAGTATATATGTCAGACCAGTAGTATTTTTTAAATGAGCATTGTTTACTTGCAGTGTTTGTTTTTTGCCTTATTTTTTTTGCTTAACTATGGTGGTGTAAACACTCTTTAACTATATACCCTTTTTGTATTAAAAAAGGTATTTTAAGCAAATATTTTAACATATATTTTAAAGCCAAGCTATTTTTTTCAAAACTATTTAACAGAGAATTTGATATCAACAACGTACACTCACAGAAATAAAAGTAAAAAGCATGCCACTGTAGAAGTACAGTACCATTTTCCAAAGGTTTATGTTTGATCCTACTGGCCCGTTTTCACTGAGTGGAAAGTACAGTTCAGTATGCTTTTCCACTGTCAAAAGGTACCTAAAAAACGAACCATAACATACAACCTTTTGGGCAGCCTTTCCATCGCCTAGCACAACAAAAGGGTACAAAAAGACAGAGAAACAGAGAAACATCACTAGCGCGTGCAACAAACCAAGAGAATGAAAACACAGGAAGCACCATTTTTAAATACACAGCCAAGACATTAAACCCTAACAATATATACATACAGTATAATAACAAGCAAAGGTTGACCTGAGCACAGACAAATCTTGTCCATATTTGGACCTGAAAATTACAAAAGTGAACCTTTTAAAAAGGCAGCATTTACTTTTTTTCCGAAGAGAAACCTGCAAATTCATATTCTTATACATATTGGATGCAACAATCAATGCAATTTAATGCTCTGAAGTATATACATTTCATGAAGAGGTAGTAAATCACTTTTCATGCTTAGAATCCATTTAAAATGAATCATTTTATTGATTCACGGTCAGCTCATTTAAATTAAACACTCAATATGTGATGCTTCTGTTCTTAGAACATTAAAAGATTTATGAGAGCTTCTTTCATTTTCTGCAAGACATGCTTAAAATTAGTTATCCATTTCATGTTGTGCCAACTCTCAACAGACAACTTCTTATCATCTTAATATATGCTTATATTTGCATCTATTCATCTATCTATTGCATCTGAGTTCATGTTAATAAAAAAAGAAAAAAAATCACTCTACAGACATTTAAAAACATCAACTGTATCCTTTTTTCCTTATATCTGCTTTCGTTTCAACATATTCTGGAAGATTACATTACTTTAATCAAGACAGCTTTTATAATTCAAATACAATTCATGTATTCATGTACTTTTAGAATTTTTTAATATGGCCACTAATTTTTACTGTCAAGAATGTCAAAAGATCATTTTTTTTATGGAGCAAGATAAAAGCTGCTATGGCAATGTTGTCCTTTGAGACTGTCCTGTCCAGGTCAGAGACACTGTATGTGGGGTATTTGATCTCAATCTAGCGTGAGTCCTTGTAGTGCGAGTGGGGTTAATAGAGTTCACTTTAATGATACATGCAATTCCAGCTGAAATGGCACCATGTCACATTCAGCTGAAAAAAAAGTATTATGCAGTTCATTGACTTCAACTAAAACAAGAGGCATGACAAATAAACTATAATGCAAGTAACACAGCAAATTAAATTGTATATTTTAAATAAAAAAGTTTTAGAATTTTACTAGATAAAATAATTAGTATTGGCTAAATTACATGGCATAAAATCTATTCTTAGCAGAAAAATATTCTCAGAAATTGTATGATTTGATCTGCAATGAGTGGGAAGAGGTTCTGAGAGAGAGAGAGAGAGAGAGAGAGAGAGAGAGAGAGAGAGAGAGAGTGCTTACATACTTATTCATTCTTTTTTTTCCGGCTTAGTCCCTTTATTCATCAGGGGTCGCCACAGTGGAATGAACCGCTAACTTATCCAGCATATATTTTACACAGCGGATGTTCTTCCAGCTGCAACCCAGTACTGGGAAACATCCATACACATTAATTTACACACATACACTATGGACAATTAAGTTTATTCAATTTACTATAACGCATGTCTTTGAACTGTGGGGGAAACCCACGCCAACACAGGGAGAACATGCAAACTCCACACAGAAATTCCAACTGACCCAGCCAGGACTCAAACCAGCAACCATCTTGCTGTGAGGCGACAGTGCTAACCACTGAGCTACCGTGTCACCCAAGAAACATACTTTTATTTTTTTTAAAAAACACTTTTTCAACATTACCATTATTACAATCTTTATACAAAATTCTAAACTTTAGAAAGATTAAACCAACTCTCCATCACTATCAACAATAAACAGAACACTTTCAACAAACCACTCCAAAAACTAAATTCAACAAGACATGTTTTAGTTTTTTTCCTGACAAAATGTTTTGGCCCAAAAATAAATAAAGGAAATGAAAAAACCCATTTCTCCCCATAAAAAAAAAAACATTGTTCCAAAAGATGAAATAACACTATTATATTACACCCACAGAACAAATGCATCAACGTTTTTAGTTTGATTACAAAAGGGGCATTCTATTCCTTGATTGGAATTAAAATGTGAAACAAGTTTATTGGTGGCTATAGCCCCATGAATTTTTCTTCACCGAAGATACCCTGGCCATTTATCGCAACACAGGCTCATTCTGAAAACTTAGACTTATACACATTTCTGGCTGCATTTCATCTTTAAAACAAATGCTACGGGCAGTATTACGCTGTTCCCTTTTATTTTTACATTCATGTGGACGGCTTTTCCGCTGTTAACAGTTTGTCCAGTAGCTCGACATGTACGTTGGCGGATATGAGACGCAGAGTTGACCGTGACCACGAGGTTCGAGTCTGGCGAAAAACGGTTCCAGAAAGCAGGTAAGACAAAAACAAAAGCTAAAAAATAAAATAAACAAAGTAAACAACAGGGTAAGAATGTGGTAAAATCTAAAAACGTGGTAAAAATTACTTTTTCTGGATTGCTTTCTAAAACACTGTAGTTGGGTTTAGTGGAGGGGGATGGTGGACGGAAATCGGTCAGTTGGTGAGTCAGTAGACAGTCAGTCGACAGTGGCCTCTGGTGCATTTACCCGAGAACAGCAGGCGTGAATGACACTCGCGAGATCTCAAAAAGCGTACCCAGTGGCCTCTGGTGGATTTACGAAAAACAAACCTGCAAAAAAACGTAGCTCCTGCGATTGAATTTTGCTCTCTCCAGAAATGTATATAGGGGTACGTAATCAGAATGAGCCTGGGTTGGTTTATCTATTGACATTTTATACAAAGATCTCCATCTTTTTTTTAGACTATACCATTTTGATTCTTTCAATATTACTATAGACTGCTTTCACACATAACATGCATGCTTCTTTCTTGCCCAACTCTTCAAGAGAGAGAGAGAGAAAGAGAGAGAGAGAGAGAGAGAGAGAGAGAGAGAGAGAGAGAGAGAGAGAGAGAGAGAGAGAGAGAGGAACAATAACTATATTAAATATATATATATATATATGTTGAATTCTTCTTCAAAAAATACCCAATGCCAGTCATGTAGTTATTTGTGATTATAAATATTCTGCAAAGTTGTAAAAGTAAAAGTGTGTGAAGAAAGGTTGTTGTCTTTTTAAAAGAAAGAATCAGTTCTGAACTGCCAAAACAAGCCATTAATGATTCCAATTTTACTTTTATAGCTAATGTACATAAATCCATAACACATTTAAATAATGTCAGCCTATGGTTTGCATTTGCTGCCCACAAACTACATTTACTTTGAAGAAGCATTTATTGTTAAGAGAAAACTTTTATTCTAATGTAATTTGTCTTGTGTTGCAAGTTCAATGAAGATTCTCAAAAGTGATCCTTACCAAGACAAAAATAAAAAAATAAAGTGGAAAATAAACTAACACATTAGAATATCTCTTTAGGTGCCTATCAAATTATAACACGAGAAATGAGTTGACTAATGAGTAATGAGTCCAGAAATCCTGGCAAGACCCCCCTGCGCCGCCAAATTTGTCATGGAAATTAAGAAACACAAAGCAACATTCGGTTTCTGCTAACTGAATCAGGTTCGAGAAATTAGAGCATTAAATGACTTGATTAAGTTCATTCCAATATTCCGCATGGGATGGCAGCCATCAAATTGATTCTGCCGACACAGAACATTAAACACCATGCATAACAAGCAGTGGGTATGATGTGTTGCATTACCATTTAATTATTTCCAATTACAATTAAATAAAATTGAGACAAAAAATGTTTAGAAAAATGTCAGGAGACATTATTTTTATTTTCCCATTAATAAAGCTGGTAGTTAGGGGGAAGAAGCATGTACTAAGAGATAACTCACCCATCAACATGTAGACGATGTAGCAGAAAGCGTGTAAAATTGATCAACCCATCTGTGTGGCACCCTCAGGAATAGCACTTCTCGATCAGTGTCGTTGGCAGGCTGCAAGTACTAAAATATGATGTGTGCCCAGAAGAGCGTTCCATATGGTGTGTGTATTTTGACAGTGCTGTGACCTTAAACAGATGTGTCACTTTTTCAGGTGTGTGTGTGTGTGTGTGTGTGTGTGTGTGTGTGTGTGTGTGTGTGTGTGTGTGTGTGTGTGTGTGTTGGGTGGGTGTCGCACCAGTTTTTCATGACATCGCAAACACAGGAATGGCGGTTTGTGTAAAATGACATTGCATCAAATCACAGATTTGATAAACACAGGACATATAAAATTCTCAAAATGTGGCACATGGGTAAATACTAATCCATGAACTCTAAAGGCCTAAAACAAAACATGTTAATCATGCTAACAATTAGTTTAAAATGCTACAAAAGATGTTATATGTTGTCAACAATGGCCTAACAATGTATTAGGAATATTCAAGTTATTTTAAACTATAAAACATGCAAGGAACATGTTAGTTATGCTAACAATTGTTTGAAATGCTACAAACTGTTATATTATGCCAACAATGAACTAAAATGTATTAGGAATATTCAAGTCTTGTTTTAAATCATTAGAAACATGTAAGTAACATGTTAATCATGCTTAAAATTAGTTTTAAATTGTTCAAAATGCTACAAAATATGTTATATTATGCCAACAATGAACTAAAATGTATTGGGAATATTCAAGTCTTGTTTTTAAATCATAAGAAGCATGTAAGTAACATGTTAATTATGCTAACAATTAGTTTTAAATTGTTTAAAATGCTACAGAATATGTTATATTATGCCAAAAATTAACTAAAATGTATAGGAATATTCAAATATTGTTTTAAATTATTAGAAACATGTAAGGAGCATGCTACAATGTGCTAATAATCCGTTAGAACATGCTAACTATGTGTTGAATTGTGGATGCAACAAAAACGTCAAATGCTAAAATGCTAAATTTTACCGGAGACATCTTACTGACACGTCAAAACATGCTAGCATTGTGTCGAACAAGCTAGCAACATGCTTAAACAGTAGTAACATGATAAATCTAAAAGAACTGGTAGCAACATGCTTAAATGTGCTAGCAATGTGTTAAAATATACTATAAACATGCTAAAGATACTAACAATGTGCTAAAATATATTAGCAATAGGTTTCAATACGCTATCAACATGCAACAAACATGCTAGCAATGCATTCAATTATTAGCAATGTGCTAAAACATAGTAGTGACGTTCTAAAACAAGAAAGCAGTACATGAAAACATGTTAGCAGTGTGTTAAAACTTGGTAGCTTAATGCTAAAACTTGAATGTAATGAGGTTGAATGTCAGTATGGGCTTAAACCTTTAAAACATCAACTAAGATAACTAAAACTATTAAATATTAAACCGTTAAACTAAAACAATGTAAAGCAAACTTGTATTGTTTGCTAGGCTTTCAAGACAGTTTTACATCCCTGCTGAAAAAAACAGCACATGCTGGTAAGGTATGTTATGATGCTGGTATGCTGGTCTTGCTGGTTTCAATGCTGGTTTTGCTGGTCTTGATGCTGGTCTTACTGGTTTTAATGCTGGTCTTGCTGGTCTCAATGCTGGTCAGGACCAGCACTCAGGCCAGCAAGACCAGCATTGAGACCAGCACTGAAACCAGCAAAACCAGCATCGAGACCAGCAAAACCAGCATTGAAACCAGCAATACTAGCACTGAAACCAGCAAAACCAGCATACCAGCATCAAAACATACCTTACCAGCATATGCTGTTTATTTCAGCAGGGATTTCATCTATAATTTAAGTATAAATAAAGTGTTTTGAATTTGTTTTGTTAGTTTTGTCCTGTTAAATTTACAAATAATTGTCTGTCTTAATAAGCTGCCTGATATGAGGTAAATTCATGTCTATAGAACATATTATGTTGGACAAGTTACATGCTTAGGTTAATACGCAACGCTTAAGGTTAGTGATTTGAACTTAACACAAAGCATGTGTGGCAGTATAGGCAATGCAACTTATAACTAATAATACAGAATGAATATAACATTAAGCAGAGGGAACCTTCTTTTAAAATCGATGCCTCATGTGTCAGTGATCTAGCACTGCATGACTGCCGTAAATTTTCCAGTAGACTGATGCTATAAATTATGAAGTCTGTCAATCTTGATTTAGAACATAATCTCTTTTTTTGCCAGCAAAAGAGTGTTAATAATTCATAGGACAAACACAACGTATGCAGCATCAATATTATATAGCACAACAATGTGCTTAGTATACTAATTTCTTGTAAAAAAGCAAAAAAAAAAGGCAAAATAAATTACAAAAGAGTCTATTTGTTGACTGCTTTAGGGTATCCGGTGCTAGCAGATAATAACAAATGAGAAAGCATTCTAAAAAGTTATATAGGCACTTTAATCTTTTACACACTGGGGGGAAAAAAGCAATTTTAACTATTAGAAGCTGCTAAATGCTGACAGATCGCATGATTATGCCTTTCTTTTCTTTTTCATTCCTTCAAAACCATCTTTTTTCACATCTGTTTTATCTGATTTTATTCATTTTTAATTCTTTTAATCATTTTATTTTCGTGTTTACTTTATTCCTGTTTATGTAAAGCACTTTGAATTACTATTGTGTATGAAATGTGCTATAAAAATAAACTTGCCTTGCCTACATTTCTAAAGTTTGGATCAACAAGCATTGAATAAATCAATTAATTGAACTTTAGAATTTAAAAACAAAATAAAATTTAAATAACCTTTGTTTCGTATATGACTACATCAGGTTTTTGTTGCATAAAAAGAACAAAAAATAACCCTGAGAAAACGTGAAATGCTGATCTCCACACAAAATCCAACTCAAGCAATTAAAGAAGACGTTAAACTAATTCAATAGCAGTTGAAATGAATTCCAATAAAGGGGTGTTCATGTGAATATGCAAAAGCAATTACGCAAATACATAAAAATCACTGTTTGGGCTTAGCTTAGAGAAATAGCCATTTCAATTTGTTTTTAAGTGTATGATTTTTTAAATAAGCCTTTAAAACCCCCTCTGCTACAGTCTTAAAGGTGCTGTATGTAAGTTTTTAACTCTTCTAAAGCATAGAAATACCATAATATGTTTGCAGATTTTAAGAAACATGCTAAGTGAACGTTCTTGTTTATCTGAAAAACTATGCTGAAGTCAAATATTCTGCTTTGAAAATATGTTTTCCGTGCTGGAATATTATCTTGTTTATGTTTTTTAACCTGCCCAATGCTTGCTTACCCAATTATAATTCAGCACCCAGGGTTGCCTTGTTGGAAAACCACAAATTTCAATCATTCAGTCAGGAAGACTCTCAAATCTTGTGTCTATGACTGCTTTCAGTAGTATGGCAATAAATGTCATGTAAAATGGCATTCAAACTCACAATATTAGCATTTAACACTATATAAAGCACATGATGTGAACCTGAGGTGATCAGTTTATCCTGTTGTTCCCCTGTGAGAAATTAAAGCCGTTTATCAATTTGATAGAGATATCAATTTGAGGTGTTGGTTAGAATAAAAACTCAATACGGAAAATTTTCCTTGCTTTTATTTAAAATACTACTTAAATCAGCCTTTAGGCTTAATAGACTCGCTGTTGGTGTCGTCAATCTGGCAACCTGCACTTGCGTTTGTTTTGATCCAGGAATGCAATACCTAGTTCAACCACTGGGTGTCAAACTTACATACTGCACCTTTAAATTATACAATTATCCAATTGTATAATTTACAGACTCAAATCCACAACATATCGAGGACTTAATATTAAAATGTTAAGATATCAGAGCAGATGTAATGAACTTAAATCTGGCTTAATGCTGCAGCTCAATAACAACAGTCGCATGCCAAGGCTTGGGTCTGCCTCATTAATATTAATTGGATAACCTGTCTGGACAGCCTTTCAAAAATGAACTGGTTTTAACTCGACACAGCATCTAAAATCCATAGCTCTCATGACCTGCAAAATGACTAGAGACATTCATCTAGTCCATGTTTACACAGAAAAACACTTAAATCACAGCACAGGAAGGCATCCTGTGTGAAAGACCTCTAGAAAGCCAATTAATATTCATGAGCTTTGGCCCTTCGTATTAAAACTCAGCAGAATGAAATGAAACCTGTACATAACTGTCCATAGCACGCTGAAATGGTTAACACCGGCTCACTTATAAATATGTGGCTCAGATTACAATTTAGTGAAACTGCAAAAATGTACTTCAACATACTGTATGTTTGACTGTAGTTTCTAAGTAAAATGATTGCTACGGGGTAGTATGACACCAGCAACTTTTGCTCCACACTAATGATATTTGCAGGGACATTTTGTTGACAAATGTTGTCCTGTCTTACTGTTTCCTGTTTTGTTTGCCACCATATGCTCCTTTATTCTTGTGTCATGTTTTCATTGGTTATTTTAGTCCTGTGTCTTGTTCTTCATTAGTTGTCTTTGTCATGTGTCTTGTTTCTCAATGTTTGTGTCATTTCATGTGATGCCTAATGTTTGTTATACATGTTGTCATGTTGCTTTTGTTTCTTGTCTAGCTTTGGTTGTGTAATCTTTGTTGGTGAGTTTATGTATGGTCTTGTTTACCATTTGTTTTATGTTCATATGTTGTGTTCATACCTAGTTTTAGTTCTTCATACCTAAAGTTCTTATTAGGGGCCGAGTACCAAAATGTTGCATAGGCCCTATTGGAATTGCTCCATTTATTCTTCTTCTTCTTTTTCTCAGAAATTAATCGCCTTTTTGAGGGTCTAAACATGCCCGAAAACTTTGCACACGCCCCAGAAGTGGCAAAAAAATGTTTTTGTTATAGGTTTCTGAAGTGGGCGTGGCAAATGACTCGACAGCGCCACCTACGCATTTTTGACAGACTGGCCCCCGAGCTACGATTCACACACACGTATGAAAATTTGCACACATCAAACATGCTAAAAGTCTACAAAATGTTGTCATCTAAAGGCATTGGCGATGTTAAATTGCAAAGATCTAGTCCTGACCTGAACACGCTTACATGCCAATATCCAGCTACAGTTATAGCGCCACCTGCTGGCAACAGGAAATCACATGTTTTAAACTGTAACAAACTCCTTCTACAAATGTTATCGTATCAGCACCAAACTTGGGTGGTGTTATCTGAAAGCTATAGCGATAAAATATTGTGAAGATCTAGAGTTTTCGATAAAGGGCGTGTCCGTGGCGGCATGAAAAAGCTCAGTGTTTCGCCACAGAACTACAACATCCGATCTGCCTGAAACTTCACATGGTTGATAAAATTCCTCTCCTAAAGACATCTACATGCCAATATTGAGTCACAGTCATAGCGCCACCTGCTGACAGAAGGAATTTTGGCTTATAACTCAACCACACAATGTCTGACCAACCTGAAAATTCACATGCTCGATAAGATTCCTCTCCTGAAGACATCTACATGCCAATATTGAGTTGCAGTCATAGCACCACCTGCTGACAGGAGAAAATTTGGCATAAATCTGTGTTTTTCTCAGGTTTTTTATATATATCAGCTTAAATTATTATTGTCTGTTGTTCTCTGTCATCCTGAGGCCACCGGCCGGTGGTGAGCCTGGGTGCAAGGTCCTATTCATCGCTGCTTGCAGCTTGCAGCTTTAATTTTATTTGTAGTGGTGGCAGAGTGAGGCTTAGGGTAACATTGAAAAAATTGAAGAAAATGTGTTGATGCTTCGAAACGTTTCAAAACCTGTCTCTACAGTGACGCTTGGTGCTCATTTTTCAGGTACTGCTCTGAAAAAAAGATATCTGGTGATGTCTGGTCTGAAGTCAGATTTCTGGTCTGAGATGTCAAGTGATTTATTGGAGCAGTTAGTGTTCCTAAATGGCATGCAGATATTTTGCGTTTGAAACCAGGGTGAACATTTGTTTTTTTTATTGCACTGTTTCTGTAATGTTTGGTTTTAACATTGATCTGACATCCTAATTAACTGTGAATAAATGTGTTGTTTTGGTCATTAACAAATAACATTAATAAAAGTTATCAAGTTACAATTTCTATACAAGCCAGGATTCTAACTCAGAATGCAGTTGATTCATGTCCGCGCATGGTCCACTAGGCCCCAATATCCTCTGAGGTGGTTATAAACATTCAAACATTGCATGCAACGGTGCACACACACACCAATAGGCCCAAGTTAATTATTTGTTTAATTTTGGAGAACACCACTCGGAGACCATCCTCCATGTTCTCTCATGGGCTGTTTTTATTTTAAATGTACATGTACTGTAAAGGTGTTCGAAAGTTTATCCTTGTGGCATAAAATCAATTTGCTGCATCTGACACCATTGCTGTGTCTTTAATATAAAATAATCACCACAGAAGTCCCAATTCAATAGGAAAAAAATTATATTACAAAAAAATGGAAAGCTAATGGCTATTTATCTGCATGTTGTTGCTTTTTTTAATAAAACTAACTATCAATTTTATCTTCTGTAGTTTATGGATTCAAAAATGGTAATTCTAATAGCGTTTCGAAACATCTGTGGTTCAGGATCAGCCACCCCTATTTGTTTGTTTTGCTTGTTTTTGTTAATAAATTGCACTTGTTACCCTTTTTTTATGCATTTCTTTGAGCAAAACCAAAGAAATAACACAAAATGCTTCAATAACATTCAAATTTTATCATTTGGAAACTGTAATCTAGTGAATTTGTCATCTGAATTATTCAACAAAATTTATCTGGTGCAATGTGTTTTTACGTTTCTCAAAAGTGTAGATTGAAGCTCATATTTTCAATAAGCCTGGGTTTGAAATTGTTCAAGGATATGAACAATTTTGTGAAGCACAACAGCAGCCAGTCCCTGCCACACTTTTTGTTCAGATCCATTTGAAGGATGTCATTTCGCATTTCATGTAGCTGAACACCCGCGAAGGACACTGATTGTCACTTTGTAGATAAAAAGCAGAATTCTTTCGAGGTTGTTGTTTAAATGCTCCGAGTACAAGCAGTGTGTTTAAAACCAGCTTCACCCGCTATGTGAAGGAGCATCAGATGGAAAATACGGTGCTGTGGATTCTGCGCATCCATTGTGTATTCGGCACACAAGTGTTGATCGCTGTGAACAGGTGTGAAGTACTCTGGGCTTCACAGCATAATTTGTCTCAATGACACATCTGTCATCCACAGCTCTTTATTGAGGTGTGTCCGTTATACCTCAGAGTGCATTCGACAATTCCTCTAAAAAAACGAGACAGAGCCAGTTATGTGTGACGAAAACATGGGAGATGGATGAACAGCTCATTGAGAAATGACGGAAGGGAAATGAAGAATACCATGTATTAATCTTAACCGATGTTTCAAGTTGTTTGTCAGTGGTAATAGCATCGGTAAACAACTTAAGCAACGTACATAAGCAAAACTAGGTTTGTTTGTTTGTTTGTTTGTTTGTTTGTTTTTTTAAGTTAAAGTTTTAAAGATTTAAAGTTAATTAATTGAGAAATGTTGTTTTGGTATATATTAATCTTTGTTAATGTTAGTTTGATAAGAACCCAACTGTTCATTGTTAGCATGTGTCAGCTTAGGTCTATTAAAATGTAAACAGATGCTACATTTGTTTTTAATATGTTTTAATAAATGTTAAATCTAGCATCACTTTTATTGCAAGTTCATGTTAACCAATGTGGTAAACTAATAAAAAAGAAGACCTCGGTCTTTTAAATTAATAAAAAATATATGTATGAAAAAAATTGTCTTTTGGTAGATTATGAGATCTCTCCTTTGACATTTATAATGTAAAATAATTAATAATTATGTAAAATAATTGCTTATTATATTGCCTTACTTTAACCTTATCCATGAACCCAACCCTCATAGAAAACCTGTGTCAAAATTTGAACGTCAAAATACTCACAAGTGTCATTTTTAAAGGTTTTGAACTACATGGACACAGAGCATGTCCTCATACAGTAAATCACCTTATTATTGTAATTCATTCATTCATTTTCTTTTTGGCTTAATCCCTTTATTAATCTGGGGTTGCGACAGCAGAATGAACCGCCAACTTTTCCAGCATATGTTTTATGCAGCGGATGCCCTTCCAGCTGCAACCCATCACTGGGAAACATCCATACACACTCATTCCCACACATACACTAAGGACAATTTAGCTCACCCAATTCACCTATAGCACATGTCTTTGGACTTGGGGAAACCGGAGCACCCAGAGGAAACCAAACATGAACACGGGAAGAACATGCAAACTCCACACAGAAATGCCAACTGATTCAGCTGGGACTTGAACCAGCTAATTTACAAATTTAAACACATAACCACATAATCTAGTACAAATAAAACATGAATATTTTAATATTTGGGGTCAGTATCTTACTATCCTTCGGCTTAGTCCCCGATTTATCAGGGGTCGCCACAGCTGAATGAAACACCAGTTACTTTTGCATATGTTCTATGCCACAGATACTGGGGTCAGTCTATTACTAGTAATTCAAATAATTGAATTATTATTATTATTATTATTATTATTATTATTATTATTATTATTATTATTATTATTATTATTATTATTATTATTATTATTATTATT
>CAIGQZ010007154.1:17296457-17336772 GCA_903798205.1 Danio tinwini | reverse complement strand
GTTATTTAACTGCACAACCACCGTATATTTTAAGTTTGCACGAAGTTTCAAAACTTTTTGCTGCTCGGTCAACTTGTTGAGTGCGCAGTTTTTCTGATCCTTACGGTACCCAAATCTGCAACACTTCTCTCCCCCTAGGAAGTCTCTGGCAATTAGTTCAGTCAGGAGAAGTGCCCGTACTGGTCTACTCAGTTTCTCTGAGCTCTTCTAATGACTTAACCCGAACAGTGATCAAACCCCTGCGCTATTCTGTGGGAGCCCCGGTTCTGCTTTGGATATTCCATAAAAAAACAATAATAATAATGGGATTTGAGTTGGATCGTTTCAAGGGGGCTGTGGACCCAGACTTCAAATGCAACTTGTGTAATAAAGTTTTGGAGGATCCGCTCACTACCCCGTGCGGTCACGTCTTCTGCGCCGGCTGTGTGCTGCCTTGGGTCGTCCAGCAGAGCAGCTGCCCCGTCAAATGCCAGAGGATCTCCACAAAAGAGCTCAACCACGTTCTCCCTCTTAAAAACCTAATATTAAAGTTAGACATCAAATGTGACAATCATGCTCGGGGCTGCGAGAAGATCGTCAAACTCCAGCATCTGGCGGAGCACGCGGAGATGTGCGATTATTCCCCTGCCAAATGTAGGAATAAGGGCTGCAGCGAGGTGCTCAACCTGAAAGATATGGATGCTCACATGCGTGAATCGTGCGATTACAGAGCGGTCGGGATATGCGAGAGTGGATGCGGATTGATGCTGACTCATAAAGAGCAGAAGTTGGACAACCACTGCTGCTTGAAAGCTCTCAAAGCGCACAACGGCGCGCTGCAAGGGAAAGTTGTCACCTTGGATAAGGAGCTCAAGAAGCAAGCTCTGAAGTCCACTAAAAGAGAGAAATCACTTTTAGCGCAACTGTCGGCGGTTCACAACGAGCTTCAGATGACAGCGCTGAAGTATCAGAAGAAATTCACCGAATACAGCGCCCGGATTGACTCGTTATCCAAGAGTCTCTCTCCGAGTCCACCGTGTAAGGTAAGAGAACACAGATGGCAGGGGGTTAATAACGCTTACAAATATTTACCGTGGAAACCACTGTTTTATAACTGTGGTAAAGTTAGTAATGGCCACTACTGGCATGCTACAAATAAATAATTAACAACCAAAAGGGATTGTGAGAGGTTCTTGCATGATTTGAAAGACACTTATACTGGTTTGTAGTAAGAAAGCTGGGGTGTGCATTTTATTTTTTTCAAATACATTTATTTTTCGTAAAAACAAACTGTGCCAGGCGTCTCCGTAACATGGTTGTTTTACATACGTTACTGGTATAATTTGTGCCAATGTGGTTTTAAAGTGGTTTGTTTCTACACGCGAATTCAGAAGCTGGTGCATCTATTTATTTCGACTTTTATGGTTCTTTTTAATTTACATGTTACTTTAAGTGATTGAGTTAAGGCATTGTGTGTGATTGTTGCTTTATAGTTAGAGAAACAGGCTTGGACAATTAATTATCATCCTGTGACCTACGTTTTAGGCAAAGAAAATGCCCACCGACCTCGTGTACGACGTCTCCCCAGAAAACTGTTTGAAAAGTGTTTGGGTGGTTGTAGCCAAATGTTGCACTAATCAACGCAATTTGTATAAACCAGGACTGGAGTAATGTTTATAAGTGGAGCGGAGCGGTTGTTGTTTCCCGTCAGTGCTCAAATCAGTTCAATCCTCCAGCAGGTTCTACACTCCGGGTTTCCCATTCCGCTACGAAAGAAACGCCGCTTTGGGAGGGAAGAGAGGCAGTAACCAAATTGAAATCATAAACGTTATAGATCTCTATTTGCATACGAAACAAAAAAATGTTACGAATTGAAGTATTAGTTGTGTATATATTTTCACTCTATGTCGAATAATATTCTGTACTAGCTTTATTTTTAATAATACTAGTTAATTTACGACGTAGCCTACGAGACGTAGAAGCAAAGCTCTTGATTGGTCGAAATATTAGCCTTTGTCCGGAGTCGTATTAGCCCTCAAACGTATTTAAGAAATGTATGTTTTATTAGTTTTTACTGAGGCGTTCTAGTTTAGACTGTTCACTGTAGAAATCAGTTATACGTTTATTAAATTTGGTTGCTTTCTGTTCTATCAATGCTGCTTGAAGCTCATCACTGGAAAAGTCAAGGAACTGAAGGAAATGTCCATTAATGTAAGTATTGTATTTGCACACTTGAAAATGTAGACCTAGCTTAAACCATGAGATAATAAAATTAAGTTGCAGTAGTTCAGGCCAGTAGCCAGCCTGGTGAAAGGGGTGGTTCTTTTTACTTAAAAAGTGGACATTTTTGCAGTTATTCACCTCATTTTATATTTAATTATGAGGTTTAAATACTGCATTTTAGTGAAATTTCCTGAATATTTCGTTCATTCATTTTCTTTTCGGTCCCTTTATTAATCTGGGGTCGCCACAGCGAAATGAACCGCCAACTTTTACAGCATTTGTTTTTTTTTACGCATCGGCTGCCCTTCCAGCCGCTACCCATCTCTGGGAAACATCCATGCAAACTCATTCACACTCATACACTACGGACAATTTAGCCTACACAATTTACCTGTACCGCATGTCTTTGGACTGTGGGGGAAACCGGAGCACCCGGAGGAAACCCTTGCGAACACCGGGAGAACATGCAAACTCCACACAGAAACGCCAACTGACCCAGCCAAGGCTCGAACCAGCGACCTTCTTGCTGTGAGGCGACAGCACTACCTACTGCGGCACCTTCCTGATATATTTATAATGAATATAAATATGAAAATGATGCTTATTTTTTATTTTAAAAATTACATCATATATCATTAGAAAAAAGTAGCCTATTGTCATTTAAATATCAATAATTTAAATTAACTGGCCAGCACATCCAACTTTTCTCAGTCACGCTGAAGCGACAGCATTGCACTTGGTGTTAAAATCTTCTTCAATGGGATATTTTTACAATTTATTATGGCATAGCAGTCAAAATTGGACAAATGAGCTCATATATGGGACAAATTCTGGACCTTTCTGGGTTTTTCGTTGCAGATGCAGTAGGCCTGATTGTGTTGTACAATTGGAAAGTCATTGTATTTTCGGCACTAAACATGAACTGGAACCTGTCTAGTACTGAGTTAAATATTTTAAATGCTGTATTTTTTCCATATTGAAGCATTAAGTTATTTTTAAAAAGTAAATAGCAAACTTGCTCTCCTAGCTTTCTCAAAATTAGCATTTAGGAGTCAAAGTCTAACAATTCAGACCTTCCCCCCCAAAATATTAACAGTTCTGAAAAAAAAAAACAAGATATAAAGTAGGAATTGTAAGATATAAATAAAAAATTGGGAGAACATCTGTACATTTGCAGTTCATTTGTGAGAATTAAAGTCAGAATTGCAACTTAGGTCTTGCATCTTGCAGTTCTGAGTTTTTCACAAAATTGTGAATTTAAATAAAAAAATAAGATTTGCAAGATGTTAACTAAAAATGGAAAGATATACACTTGTAACTGAGAGGAAAATGTCAGAATTGTCACAAACACAATTTTGTACTCTTTATTTTGCGGCAGTAACAAGCATCCATATTCCCATGCCTTAAATCAAGTACTGTGACATCTTCTGGCATGTGTGATGCCCTTCAGATTAGCTCTAATATATTCTCACTTCAGGACACAGTTGGAGCATGGAAAATGTCAGTGAGTTACACTTGTGACAGATAACCTCCCTTGACCACTCTATGTAGGAGCACAAGATCCTAAGGCAACCTCCTAGTGAGCGAACATGTTTATGGGCTCTGAATGATGTCTTAGTGCCAGTGACTGCCTTCCTGCTGGGGAATGTAGTCTCTCTTGCTGTTCCCATCACATGGCTCATCAGTCAAGTGAGTTGAAGCAGTGAAGAGCTGGGAAAAGGAGGGCGATGATGGGGAGCTGACATATGCAGGATTGGGCCTGTCTGCTGAACGCTGGGCTGTTGATCCAGCTGCTCTGCAGAAGAAAAAAAAAATATCACAAGAGCTTCCAAATCACCACAAGAACATTCCAGGATAAATGATATTTTTACGCACATACTTGCTTGTTTTCAAATTTTAATTTATTGTGTTTTTGGGAATTAATCATATTGAATCATATTAGAAGTGGCGGAAGCAAACAACATTGATATAAATGAATTTTACTTGATGCCTTTGCTATCTATGGACATTGTTTCCTGTGGAATTATGGGACTTGTTCCCATGACCCGGTACAGTGGGGAGCATACACTCAGCAAAGATAGTAAAGTGGACACTGTACATGGATGCCATTGATGTCTGTATTATATTTAGACACTGGATGCACTGTGGCACACAGAAATGACAGCTGCATTAGTCGCTGACTCTATCCAGTGCCACCCTAAGCAAGGAATAAAATACTGACACAACTCATTTCTCTGCATTCAACTATTCATCTGTCGAGACAGCTGTTTGCAGCATATGTATTAATATAATCAAACAAGTAAGCAGGGAACAAGGCCTTAACCCTTAAAGCCGCCAGGCAATTGACAGCTCCTTTCCCAAGATGCTTTAAGCTGAGAAGAATTATGTAGATTGCAGAACATGATGTTTAATGACTATAACAGGTGCACCACTAAACCTGTTTGGTCACGCACCACTTTTGGTCACAGTCAAAGCTAAACCATGATACCTGTGCATGATTTAAGAGCTTGTGCAATAAAACACAAACTGATGGGCTAGATTGGAAATATTAAGTTTGGAAGCTCAGATGTTTCCATGTCCCTTATGGAACTTTTGAATAATTTCAAAGCATTAACATTTTTCTATATATATAATTAATTTTTTTGTTATTTTTATTTTTTGTGTATATGTATATACAGTTGAAGTCAGAATTATTAGCCCCCCTGTTTATTTTTTCCCCAATTTCTGTTTAACAGAGAGATTTTTTTTCAACACATTTCTAAGCATAATCGTTTTAATAACTCATCTCTAATAACTGATTTATTTTATCTTTGCCATGATGACAGTAAAAAATATTTTATTTGATATTTTTTCAAGACACTTTTATTCAGCTTAAAGTGAAATTTAAAGGCTTAACTAGGTTAATTAGGTTTACTAGGCAGGGTACGGTAATTAGGCAAGTTATTGTGTAATGATGGTTTGTTCTTGCTCTGTTAAACATCATTTGGGAAATATAAAAAAAAGTGTGAATTGAGTAATTTATACCATTGCATCTGTTTACAGGGTGGAGAGACCAAAAGTGTCACAGCTGTACTCCATCGTGAGTCTGGATCTTTAGGTTTTAATATTGTTGGAGGAAGGCCATGTGTGGTAAGTTGAAAAAAGATTGAACCACTATTTTGTAATGTGGTGTTGATTTTTAGTTTGCCAAACCAAGATGAAAGAACTGCATGTTTGTTTGAGATGATAAAAAGCTAATAATTAGTTGATATTTATTAATAATGCAAAAATTTTAAAGTAAAATAGTTAATTTGTAAAGTAAAACAATCAAATTAAAACAATAGGACAGGATTAAATCTTTAATTCGTTTTCCAGCAAATAAAGTGTCATTAATCAACAAGAATATTAGTGTGTCACTGGATGACTCAGTTAAATTGGAAAGGACAGCTAGGAAAATACAGACACAAATTATATCTTTTACATACAGTGCCACTTCAGTTGGTCCACCCTTAAGTGGTAATTGTGGTATCCATATCAGTTTGAAAGAGCACCAAACCCTTTAAGAAGTGTTTGTTTGTGGTTCTTCTGAAATAGAAATGTGACGCACTTTGGTTTAAACTGGACTTTGCATGGGGAAAACACTTACAAGAGCCAACTTTCCAGAGCTTTTTTTAAGACCCAGATGTAGCCTCGTCACAATGAGGGGGCTTTATTTATTCATAAAAATGCACCACTGTTATAGCTCAAATTGCTATGGCTAAGTTTATGCTAAAGTAAGGGGAAGAGGTCAGTCTCTAATGAGTGACACAAATGGCTGCGTCTCTTAGCAACTGTACAACCACTTCAACGTGGCCATGACCCCTCCCTAGCAAATGTTTGACATGCCAGCCATCCTGTCTGCTTGTAAGACCTGAGATCTGTTCCTAAAACTTAGTGAGCAGCAGCGTTTTAAAATGCCATAGGTGCAATAGGAAGCAAAATCATCTCATTTTGTTTAAAATGTAAGGCAGCATTTTTTACAGATGAGAATCCTATGTAGAATGTGCTGCAATGAGATAATGGCAAACTATTTTAAATATTAAAATTTAAATTTTTGCAACCATTGTTTTATAAATGTTATATTCAAATGTAGCATTTATTTCTATTGAAATATTCTATATTTTATCATATTTGTAATAGTTTTTTGAGAAAATAATATTTATTTTAGCAACTATTTGTGTACTGTTGTTCAATAAGTACCCACATAGCAAAATATCTGGCCCAGCTTTGGCCCACACAATCAGCTTTTACTTGGCCCACATGCCACAGTGAATTATGGTACATGGCTGGACCAAGTCTGGCTTCCAGGGCCAAACGGGGACCATATCTGGGCCAAGTCTCAGCCAAGTTAAAAAACCATAACTGAGCATAAACTGGGCCAGATATGTTGGTGTGTCATGACTGCAATGAAATTGATAAACCCATGAATCTTTGTGCTTTAGGCATGCTATGGACATGATTTTTCTCAAAGCGACCTGATTGGTAGAGTTTTTTTATTTTCAAATGTGGTTCAAGATGGGCCAAACTTGCATGGCTCACATATCAGTTTTTAACATCTGGGCCAAATACTACATTTTACATCTGGCCCAAGTATTGTGTGCCGCCTTAAAGACGGTGCCACCTCTGCCAAACCAGGGCCATATTTGGCCCACATGCTGTATGCCAGTGCAGAATAAATGCCTGCTTTATGCCAAATCTGGGCAAGAATTCTTTGCTATCTGTGAAAGATAGCTTAGATTTGGAAAATAATCAACGTCATGTTAATCTACAGCATATCTAATTATATTGCTCTTATATGATCCTAAAGGATTTTTGGTAAATAAGGTTGTTGTTGTTGTTGTTGTTGTTGTTGTTGTAACAGAGAAGGAAGGGCTTCGAGTAATTAACTGTAGAGTTCACAGTTTGACTTCCTGCGGTTTCTCAAGTATTCCATTAAAAATTACAGCACAGTATCACACAACATGGCACAGTTAATGTGGTTTGATGTGGTTTAAAGGGTTGATTCAGCAATATTTTGTTAGGGGCTTTGCCTATAACCTACTTGCCCTGGTAATATTTTTATATGATGAATGGCAACCATCTTTTTGCAATCTTCAATCACGCTAAACATAATACAAATTCAACATGTCTTTCATTTGACAGAGTATTTGCAGAAAGGCGTACCAATAAAGCTCACTGCTTTGTACATCTGCAAACAATTATTTAGTTTTGGGATATGTCTGGAGCAGTTGTGTCTTTTTTGTAAATCATTTTAGTTTTATAATGATTTTGCTTTTAGAGTTATTGGATAATCATTCAGATTTCTCTATTTTCTTTGGCTAAATATTGTTTGGTTTTGAATTGCAGGATAATAAAGATGGCACTTCGAATGAAGGAATCTTTGTTTCGAAGATTGTAGAGAAAGGACCAGCGGAAAAGGAAGGGGGATTGCAGATTCATGACAGGATAATGGAGGTCAGTGCAATTGATTTAAGTCTAATATCAAGCTGCATTGCAACACTCTACCCACACTAAATTTCAATATGTTAGTAGCAATACAAGAGCCAGTCATAATGTGTTATTATATACAGTTGTGAGGTCTTTGAACCAATGAGCCATCTTGAGAAATAAATGTAAAAAAAGGTTGTTGTTGTTGTTGTTGTTTTTGCCAATGGAGAGTTGTGCAAGCCAGTGCTGAATGTGTAAATACCTGTAAATAAGTTGAAGTCAAAATTATTAAACCTCTTGTGAATTTTTTTCTTTTTTTTTTTTCTTTCAAATATTTCCTAAATGATGTTTAACAGAGCAAGGAATTTATCACAGTATTTCCTATAATATTTTTCTTCTGGAGAAAGTTTTTTTTAATTTGGCTACAATGAAAGCAATAATTTTTTTTTTAAGTTCAATAATATAAGCCTTTGCAAGCAATATTCTTTTTTCGATTGTCTCCAGAACAAACCACCATTATACAATGATTTAAAAATATCCAGTGAAATGTTATGTAGGGGTGTCAAAATTAATGGTTTCTTCAGTGCACCGCGATGCAGACGCAGACAATTTGGTATTGGTTCAGTAATAGATCTTAACCGGTTATTACATACAGTACTGACATCATTTATCTCGTATATGCTATATTGCGGTAGCTTACTATGGCAAGGGAGACGAGCGCGAGTGATTAAAATGCTCAAACTACCTAAAAATGCAGAAACCCTTTCACTGACACTGAAGTTACAGCAGAAACCCCTATTTCACTGCTGTAGAGAAAATAAAAGCTGAAGTTTTTACAATTCTTTTGCTGTGAAGTAAAATATAAAATGATGGAAAAATGATGGAAAGCATCATGATGTGCCGAGATATCGAATTAAACCAAATCAATGGCATAATAATCATAACCGAACCGAACCGTGAGACCAGTGTAGCTTCACACCTTTAATATTATGCACTGTCGTCATGACAAAAACAATTATTAGAAAATAACTACTAAAACTATTATGTTTAGAAATGTGTTGGAAAAAAAATATTCTTTCCATTAAACAGAAATTATGGCAAAAAATATACAGGGGGCTAATAATTCAGAAGGGCTAATAAGTCTGACTTCAACTGTATATAATGAAAATGGCTTGCACTTTGTACAGGATTTCTTTCTAAAAACCTGATCTTTGAGCATTCCATTTGGTTGTTCGGTGTAATTTGTTAGATGTTATTTACTGACATAGAAAGGAATCCTTCCTGGCTGGCGTCAGGTCAGAAGGCCCTCTCTTACCTTGGAACAAAATCTGGACTGTTTTAAAAGGCCAGAAGTTCCCACTGGTCATTTTTGAGGGTGCATAGAAAGTCAGCTCTACAAAGGTTGCTTTTATAGGGGCATGAAACTCAAGTATGGCACAACGGATGCATTGAATTCACTCTAGCGCGCTATAAATATGGCCTGGGTCTGTGCAATTGTTTAGCTTTGTTAATGTAAATATTTTCACTTCATGTAGTCAAATCATCATTCAGCTAAATGGTAGCTTTCACCACAAGGTTTTTTCCCCTCAAGAGTCACTTTTCGGTTGCGAGATTTATTAATTTATGCTTGACATCAGCATTTTCTGTATGTATGATGAAGAAGTCATGCCTGCTCTTATAGTAACTTTTTAAGTGCAGCCACATGCAGTTCTCTAACCGTAAGTGTCTTAAACCCTTCTATTCATTCAGATATGCTGTAAGCCCTTGAGACAATGGATAGATTGAGCCACCAAAGGCGACGGTAATGCAGTCGGCGCCTGGTGACTTAAGACCACTAAACTGGCCACGCTGGGTGGACGTACGAGTCCCAGATTGGTTAATGCGTTCAACGGAAATGTGCTAGTATGATTTACTTGGAGGAAGGGGCCAAAGTAAGGGGAAAAGCTTTTATTGCGTTTAGCAAGCCAACTGCTGCTTGGCCATGATATCTGAGAGTGCTCCTTGTGGTTTTTTTTGTAGATGTCACCTACATCTCTGCTTTAACATTTTTATAGAAGGACATCAGCTAAACAATGCATAGATATTTGAGAAGGGTTATCTATAACTGGTTTAGTATTTTCATTGTGGTGCGAAGTAAGTGTTTTCATGATACTTTGCTCTAGGATGGCGCAAGACCTAGAAAGTCACTTTTGTCTTTGTCCATTGCATAATTAAAACGAGTCTGCATTCGTGCCAGAGGATGTCAATACAATACAAAGCCCTAGGTCAGTCTATTGAGTAAACCCTTAAAATTTATAGTCAGAAACTCGCTTCCACAATGCAGTGCTGTTCCCACCCTGTATGGATCATGTGTACATGGGAATAGCGTTTTCTGCTTCCTTCGGGAGATTTATTGTTGCTTTTTAAAATTACTTTAATAAAGTTTCTGCCATTTGAAAAGGGTGTAATAATGCTTTTCTGGCTATCATTGACACCTGAGGTAAATTTGTGCTCTTTGAGACTGAAATATGGATTCTAGCCTTACGTCAGCGCCTCAGGTGGTATCACGTATTTAATTATGTGGACTTGAGAAATGACTTTCTGTAGAAATATAATCACAGGGGAAGAATTAATGCAGAATGGCTTACAGCAGTTTTGTTGCCATTGGAAATTCAATTGTACGTATCTAAACCAACACCCTTTAGTCTGATCCTTTATAGCCTATGAAAATTAGACTCAGCTTTTTTTTTTAAATATCTGCCTCTGGAATCCTCCAGGTCCCACCACTCCTCTGTCTCTCTTGCTACACCAGCACTTTTTCTTCCATCATATGAAAGATTAATTTATTTATCTTGACTTGTTTTGATCCATGTTGGTTCCATGGCATTTTTACATGGATGATTTAGGTATAGCGCCTTGCAGCATGTTGTGTGCCAATATTGGATTTTTTGGGGAAAGTACTGAAGATTTAGTACAATTTAGGGTGGCACAATATATCGTTTCATCATCGATAACGCAATGTGCTCATCTGCAATAGTCACATCACAAAATATGCATTTTTCAGTCTGAATCATAGTTGACCAGGAGCCACAGAACACATGTGATTTGCAGTTTAACCATAATAGAGTAAACGTTTTTAAGGCCTATGATTGTGAGCATATCAAGAAAGTTTAAAACATTGTGATAAAAGAAATTATGATGTTTGGAGGTGTAACCAAGATTAATTAAATGCTATTATTTTATACGATTTATGCAAAAACAATGTTTTTTTTTTACTTAGAATTTTTGTCTTGTTTCTAGTCTAACTATCTACATTTCAAAGGGAAAATATGCTTTTTTACTTACCCTATTGGCTGATAATTTTGCTTGTTTTAATACTTCTGAAGGTAAACCAGGTAAATACTTCTGAAGGTGAAAACAAAACAATATTTTACTTGATCAAAAATTTTTTGGACATTTGGACAGTGTTGCCAACTTTGCCAACATACTTTTCAGACCCTCCTAGCACAAAAAAAGTGACTAGTAACAAAACTAGCAACTTGTTTTGGTGTTACTGGAGATTTTTATAGACTCTCCATACTGTACCTTTCCAACTCGTCAACAAGCTGCTCGTGATTGCATCAGCCCCTACCCCACCTCAGAGCGCTTACCGGTGGCCCAATCTTTATACAACAGTCTCTCCCACCTGCAGCCTGAGAGCAGATCACCCCTCTGCGTACCGACGGCAAATGTTTTAGCACTGCAAGTGTGAGGTATTTCCCTTGTACAGTCAAACCGATCCGCTTCTCCTTTCTTTTAAATTTAACTTGACCGTTTATTTTTTTCTTGTTCACAGTCACAGTGATTTTAGTGATTTTCACCAGTTTCTGAATTTCATAGTTTATTATGTCTGAGATTTTTGCAAATTCACTACACATCTACTATATTCAAAAAATGCATATAATTAAATTGGCATGCATATATAACACATAGTGCAAATATAAATAACCCTTTATTAACCATAGGCTGTTAAACAAACAGAAACAGTTCGACGTGATGACGTCATTAATATGCAAATTGACGCATGACATAATCTAGCGACATTTAGCGACTTTTCGAGCAGAGCATGGCACTTTTTCTTTGAAAATAGTTTGCAACACAGCATTTGGACTAGAAACGAGACACAGCAAAGTAAGAAAAGCATTTTTTGCATTGTGATTATTCAATTTCTGTACCTGAATACTGTTAGACTCCCTATAGAGCTAACCATCTTATGAAACTGTGTTCATATCTCGATATTTATAGAAAAATAAAAGATCAAATATTTATAATATTGTGCAGCCCTAGTACAGATGCATTATATTGGTGGCTGGTAAAAGTTTGGTCAATAAGCAACCACTTTGTGTATGCTCACGCTGGGTAGGTTTGGTTAAGTTAAAATTGACTGTCCGATGGCTCTGTAGGTGTGATTCCTACAGCATTGTTGCTTAAGCCCCGTTTACACTAATGCGTTTTCGTTTTGAAACAGCGTTTTAGATCAAAAACGATCCGCGTCCACACTAGCATTTCTAAACATATCTCCGTCCACACTACTCTACCAAAAACGTATATCACGTGACCATTCGCGCACTCTGGGCATGCGCGTCCAAGTATAAACAGGAAGCATGTGTCTCGCTCGGCATTTGGTTATTGTTAGTCAACAAACGCTGGTTGAACGATGAACGCGAGCGATAAGAGAGTGCTCGAACAATAGCTTGCCTCTTGCGAATATATGCAGCTGCTGTAGTAAAAAAGGCAGAGTTTAACTGCACAATGGTGCCTAAATGGACAATAGTGCAAACAACGCTCCCATTTCTGTGTCCATGTTGTTGTTTACAGTGAAGGCTGGTCTGCCGTCTTCCGGTAGTGTTATAGTTATGTGATAGGGGCTTGACAAATAAGGGAAGGATACGCAATGATCCAAAAGCCCCAATCAGGTAGCGAATGTCTGCAGCCACGCCTCCGTTTTCAGATGTCTCCGTTTTCCTCCATCCACACTGAGACAGAGCAGCAGCATTTTAGAATGAAAACGGCCTCTCAAGCGTTTTCAAAACGCTGTTTTTGGGGCTCGAAAACTCAGGCGTACTGTGGACGGATGGCGTAACCGTAGCAAAACTTATGCGTTTTAAAACAAAAATGAATTAATGTAAACGGGGCCTTAGTCTCTTTATTCATCAGGGGTTGCCACAGTGGAATGAACCGCCAACTTTTCTGGCATATATTTTACACAGCTGATGCCCTTCCAGCTGCAACCCAGTGGGAAACATTCATATACACTCATTCACATTCATACACCACAACAATTTTATTTATTTAATTCATCTATAGAGCATGTCTTTGGTCTGTGGGGTACACCGGGAGGAACCCCACATGGACAAGGGAGAACATGCAAACTCCACACAGAAATGCCAACTGACCCAGCTGGGACTTGAACCAGCGACCTTCTTGCCATAAGGTGGTAGTGCTAACCAATGCGCCACCGTGTCGCTGTTCTCTAAGTTATGTCACAAAATATACATCATGACTCTATATTTACTGTAAGTTTTTTCTTAAAATGACAATGCGAGTGTGAGGATAGGACCAAATCAGTGCCAAAGATCTTGCGCTAAAATGTGCAATTCATTGTGGCAAAACCCACCATTTCCCAGTGCTATTGCCCAGTGTGTCTTGTTGGCTTTAAGCAAACCAGACCAAATATATCATATCTTTTTGTTTGTGTAACCAAGAGAACAGCATCTGACTTAATAACTACTTCCATTTTCTTTACAAATCCAGTTTCCCACAGACTTTGTGTTTAGTTTATGATGTTTACCGTTCAAGCGAAAGACTCTTGACTGACTAACATTGACTGATCAGTATAATGTGTTCTTGAGTTGCGACAGCATCTCAGCTGAGAGCATCCAGGCGTAGCGTGTGAAAGTGTGTCATAGGGTGAGCAGGGCCATCACGGTATTCAGCAAGCTTTGTGCACATGTTCCTGACAGCAGCAGTGATGGGTGACTCACTGAGTGAACATGAGAAATTCCAGCCAGGAATATATCATCTGGCCCTTATAAACGAGCTCAAATAAATTTCACTGCCTGACTTTATAGAAAGCAAAGGAATGTTTAATTGCACATGTCTTACTGGGAGTGCATTGGGAAAATTGATAAAAAGACCTCTTCTCTTGGCTATGTTAGGCCCGAAGATGTTACATGACATGCCCATAAAGATCTAGAATCTCCCACGGTCGTCGGATTCAGGAGTGTCATGGCAGATGTCCCTGTTAAGCACCAGAGAGGCAGACTCAGATAATTCAGCGGATGAATAGCGCCTTGTTTGCTGGAGACATTTATTTTCTCATAAAAAAAAGATGTAAAATAGGAAGAAAAAAAGATGGTGCTGTGTTTGCACTCGACACTGTTAGAGATTTTTCACACATAGTAGTCGTGTTTGCCTGTGACAGTATGATTTATGCATGCTTGGATTTAACACAGTGCTTGTGTTTGGGAGAAAAAACATCTTTTTGGCAGACTTCAGATTTAAAGTGCGATTGTTTATGCAGCATTGGGATGCCTAGAGCAGAATTAAAGCCAGTTGTTGTGGATCTCTTGGCTAGAACACAATTGGAGTCGGTTGTCGTAGATCTCACATAAGGGATTGTAATAAACTGAAAGCTATTCTGTATTATTATTTTGTGCGTTGTTAGAAAGGTTAAAAGGATTCTTCAACCTAATATGAAAATGATGTCATTGTAAAAGAAGATATTTTGAAGAATGTTGGAAAACAAACCATTAACTTCCATGATGTTTATTTTCCTACTATATATGTCAATGGTAACAGGTTTCAAATATTCCTCGAAATATCTTCTCTTGTATTCAACAGGGCAACATGCTGACTCCGTGGTTAGCATTGTTGCCTTACAGCAAGAATATCGCTGGTTTGAGTCCCAGCTGGACCAGTTGCCGTTTTTGTGTGGAGTTTGCAGGTTCTCCCCGGCTCCGGTTTCCTGTACAGTCCAAAGACATGTGCTATAGGTGAATTGGATTTAAAAAATTGGCCGCAGTGTATGAGTGTGTGAATGTAAGGGTCTATGGGTGTTTCCCAGTACTGGGTTGCAGCTGGAAGGGCATCCGCTGCATAAAACATATGCTGATAAGTTGGCGGTTCATTCTGCTATGGTGACCACTGATAAATAAGGGACAAAGCCGAAGGAAAATGAATGAATGTATCCAACAGAACAAAAAAGAAACTGGATTATAACAAGTCAAGGGTGTTGCGTGTTTCACACGTAGTCCATCTGCTGTGCGTTTATGGTCTGTATTTTTTTCCGTGCTGATTTTAACAGGTTACAGCTTTCACACTGCAGGCAGTTGCGGTCCGGCAGTCCATTCCAGTTGTGGTGTACAGCTATCGTTTCCGCAATTAATCTATTTTTGCTGTACTGCATACAGAGAAACAGATTATTTATGGCAAAATGAACAATGAATGATGCAAAATAGTTATCATATCATCATATACGTATAATTAAAGTGTAAATATTTAGCTATTTCTGTGCAGATTTATATAAAAAATCTGCAGATTTATGTGGAATAATTTTGGGAGCATTGTAACTAAAAACTTAATATATGAAATAAAAAAAATACCTTTTTAACTGTTATTTAATGTTTACAAAGCAAATCCAGTTAGATCCACTTATTTGGTAAATAAAGCAAATCTCTCATAATATATCTACTAAAAGACAGAAAATATTACTTGACAAACTGTATTGTAAATAAATCATATGAACATTGTCATATTAGTCAATAATATTTTTGAAATTAATTTAAACACTGAATAAATATAAATTTAACACATTTACACAAGTAAATAATCAGACTCAATGATAGGCTAAAATCTGCGGATTTCTGCACTCACAGATTCCTTATGGGAATTATGTACTACTGTCTTGTACAAAGATGTGAACGTCATAAAAAAAGGCCATGGGAAGCTTAGCTTTTGGTGTTATTAACAAGTTTTAAAATGTTTGTTTAAAAAAATTGCAATGTTTACATGGATTTGAGTTATTTTACATAAAAAATGCAGATTCAATAAGTGACCATAAGTGCACTGCAAACGGGATCTGTGTGAAACACAACAACCAATTCTTACCTCCTGAACCATACACACTGATACTGCAAATGGAGTATGTGTGAGTAAATGATGACAGAATTACCATTTTTGGGTGAACTATCCTTTCAAGACAGGCCTTCTAAACTGAACCTGTGTTTGCCATTGTACAGTATATCAGTTAATCCTGTGCCACTCTTCATTGGTCGAACCAGACGTTTACATTTCAGACCTCTCAAATAAACAGAGCAATGCTAAAGTGCTGCAGAGTCACAGTGTTTACACTTGTCTGGGAAATCAACCCACAAATGGCTTACTCATAGTTGTCTCTGAACATTTAGCTGGGGTAGAAAGTATTTTAACCACAACAAGTGGACACACCACTTTTAAGAATGCTAGATAATGTGAATTTTTCAATTTCTTTATTGAAATTGAATCTACGGGGTGACAAATACACAGTTAATGGCTATAGTATGTTCAGTTGCTTGTGTTGATATGCGTTTGTCACAAAACCATGTACTCTTAATTCCCAAGTGTAGATCAGGGCTGTGTTGAGGAGCATTTGATGTGTTGGGGTAGGAAGAGGTCATGGAGATAGACCGGGTTGTAAATGTCACCTTGTAAAAGCCTGCAAACAGACAAAGGTCAGAGGTTGAACAACAACCAGACTTTAAAAAGCAAGCTTCACTGAGAAGCCAGTGTTTGCCATCTGAAAGAAGCAAGAGCCCCAACATAGCAGTTGTCTTCAAAAATGAACTGAGCTGGAAAGGATTATTGGAGATAAATAATTGTCAACTATTTTATTGTAAGTATACAGGGCTGCATATTGGAATAATTTGACATTACAATAATTGATTTTCTTTGATTATGTTTTGCAATATGAACACAGTTTGACCAAATGGCTTGAATAGCTCTATTTGGAAGAAATTGATTCGTTTGAATTTATTAGAATTATTTTTGTAGGGGACTGCATGTGAATAAAACATAAATAAATCACAAGCATAGATCAATATAACAAAGTGAATATAAAGTGAAATAAACAGTGCTTTATAGAGAGTCTAACAGTATTCAGGTACAGAAATAGAATAATCAAATGTAAAAATAACACTGCATAGTCTTCATGGTAAAAATAATATAATAAATTTAATAAAATAATTTCTTAAAGTTACAAAGGGTACAATTTCTTGTGCCTAAATGTTTTTAAACTCTGTTGAAATGCTCACACGTCACAGATTCTAAAAATGGATGCAAATGATAAACTTTCACTCAGTTATGGTTAAACTCTAATGCGTTCTGAAATGTGGCACTTTGTAAACTTAGGCCTGTCAAAATAAGGTATTTTTGTTGTGTATTAAGTTGTCAAAGAAATTGTTGCGATAAACGATATTATTGTCATTTTGAGATCATTTTAAGCCACTGATTATATAATAATTATATAACAGCATATATATATAAACCCTATATTATATTAAATGTCCCATTAGGTAAATGTCCAATTAAAAACTTTGACACCGGTGAGGAAGAATGCAAGTGTCATTGTAAAATGGCTTTAACATTATTTGTAAATATTTACTGCAACAGCAAAGAGGTCATCTCCAAGTGTTGCACTATAAGTCTGTATATTGATTATTGTGACAGGCTTTGGTAAACTATAATCCTGACTCAACATTGGCTATTGCAGATGTGCACATTGCGATATCAATGCTCAAATTATATATTGTGCAGCCCTATAATTATGTAATCAATACCATTTTTGGTTTGCTTTTTATGTGGCTGATTACATTTGCTAAAGATCATGCCATAAACCCTTTTTTGTTACTAATACATATTGAATTGATTAAAAATAAAATTTATCACCCACACTTGTTTTATTTTTGTGTCACACACAGATTTCAAGCATGTAAATGTACCGTTACTATCAGCAGCCTTCTGGTGACACCAGTGGTTGCTTATCTGTTTCTGACTGTATATAGCTGTAAGGTTACCCACAGTGCACCACTTAACACCCAATGGTGCTTTCAGTTATTTTAGTGTGTGCTCGCTGTCAGATGTGGCGTTAAATGGCGTGAGGGGTGAGTGGCAACAAGAAAAGAGTGGCAGCTTGAATAGATATGTTAAGGGTCTGGAGAGTATGGGGCCCATTGCTAGCATGCAGATGAGTCCTCAGTGCTTTTGAACTCAGGTTGTTAGCATTCTTGTCCATTTGATGATTAGTAAGAACCTTGTAGATCAAACAGCTGTAATGAAGGACAGAGGAAGAAACATGTATAAAATGTGCTGTTGCTTTTATAAAACAAAAGATTTGGGATGCCCTGAGTCTTTGAGGGAAATTTATTTAAGCTTGAAATGTTGTAACCATGGTGGTTCCCTAAGATTTTTTTATTTGTTTTGTTTTTAGTTTTGAGGTAGTGTTTAAAAAGGTATTGGAGTCAAAGTGTCCCTAAGTCATCCATTATACTCTGTTCTTAATTGGTTCTGAAATGTTTTTGTAGGGGCTAAATCTTATAAAATTTAGTCAAATTTCAGCGATACATTACATTACAGAAAATATATTTTTCAAGTCCACAGAATGATTTACTCAAGGTAAAAATAATAATAAAATAAAAATGGAACTCCCAGACTAATAGATGCAACATTAAACACTACTGTAACTTATCCAATATAGCCTCAACTGAAACAGACATTAATGTTATTTAGCCCTACACTGGACTAAATCTTTAGACCCTGTTTCCTCAAAAAGTCAGGTCCATTCAGGCCGGGCATTACTTTGTCCAGTAACCACCCTTCTTCCTCTATAAAAGTAAGATATCACAGCACATGTCATCTCTAGTGTGGAATGTGTCACAAGGTTCTTGTGTTATTTCTGACCAATAGAGCAGTCCAGCGGTGACATTTAGTTCACTGTGGGCAGTATCACATGTTATTTGTCGTCTGATGGCAAGAAGAAAGCCTTTGTCAAGGACTTTATTGGATTTGTGCCTCTGTTTTTTTTCCTAGATAGAAGTGAGCAGGGAGAAGGAGTTCAGGCAAGTAAGACTGCATGTCCCAGTGGAGAGCTGCTCTCTAGTTGACTCAAATAGTTCACTTAGCTATTACAGGACATTAAATACAATGGAAGTCTAAAAGGCATATAATAGGGTTTTGGTCTGTGATTCTGTTATAGCAGAGCATGCTTAGATAAAATTGACAGTTTTATGGTGCATGTTTGATTAAGTTTGGAGATGAGATTTTTGTGTAGCATGTCCTGCCTTGAATATTATAGTGACTAATAGCAGCATTAGGCCAGACTTCACCATATTCAGATGCTGTTAATTTCAATTTGGCCAAAAAATAGACTAATTAGTCAGTCTGTCGGATCACTGTTCTAACTCTTAATTGAAGATCCTTAATATTAAGGAGTCACCAAATACGTCTTAGCCTACGGTAAATATGTTGTGAATCCTGTTCAGCAGGCTTTCCCCCTATTTTTAGAAGTTGTGGGTTTAATGCATGGCTTTTAAAGGGTTTAAAGAGAGAGAATAGACAGGTATAATTAAGACTGATTGTATTTCCAATCAGTCACCGGGCTTATGCAAACATATCGGTAACAACCTCAGGTCTCGGGTTGCCTATCCAGCTGTTCTCACAGTCAGATCCCGTAAACCACCCCACCCTCCATGCAAGCTGCCCACCCCATAGCCTCTCTAATTAACTACCCTCAATTAAACGCTAATAGGCTGATTAACAGACCCTCGGTTGTGAAGTAATAGGCAGTCGTTTCCTTCTAGCTGCCCTCAGTAATGCAGGCCAGGCCCCAGGTCTGTTAATTACAACCAATATCGAGTGCCCTCAACAGGACCCAAGAAAATGTAGCCTGTCCAAATCAGGAAAGTGTGGTGGATGCTGAAAAAGAACATGTCAGCATTAAAGATTGTTTCAGCCATCTGCAATGTAAAATTGGATCCAAGAAGAAAAGGCTACCACAAAATGCTCTTTGTGGTAAAGCCACTTGTTGACTTTCTCTGGGCTTTCAACTCGTGGCTCTGTCTATCACAGTAAATCAGCTGGAATGGGCCAGTCATTATTTAATTTTATTCATACAAGGAAACTCATAATTTTTTTTGGTGACCGGGTATCTGAGTCGAGACATCTTATCGTCTGCAATTTTCACCAAATATGGTATCAAGCAGTCAGCTCATTTATGAATCCATCCACTTTTATGAGTATGCTTGAACACAGTCTTCCTGTTTTAAAACTTGGACGTAAAGGTACTTTTCTCCTCACTCCTTTTTTTTTTATAGATGTACAACCACAGTGATCTTGCAAATGTACTTATTGAGTGTCTGTTCTGTAATTTAAGTTTAAGGTTTTCACCATATTTCAGCAGCTAACTCATGATTAAAGTAAGCACGTCAGAGTTTAAGCCGAGAATTGAAGTCCTATTTCCTGTTATAACTCATCAAAGTACAAGATTACTCTTTTCTGTCCCTCCTTCCAACAGATATATAGATTTACTGTCTTCAACTTGACTATTGCAGTGCCAGAAGCATATGCAGACTTGAATACTTAGCCAGTACAATGTAAACATGTAGTCCAGCTGTGCGTAGAGATGCTATTGTTTTATTGTAAAAGCAGTGCTACAGCTTAATAGGTAATTTAATTACTAATTGCATTTTGGTGTCTTTCAGGTGAAGGAAGACTGCTGTAGTAACAATGTTTGTTTGAACGGTTTCAGGTTTTAACCTTAACTCAATTTTTGTTTAGTTTTTTGGCCTAGTGCCTCAGCTCATGGACAAGTGAAGTCAATATTAGTCTAGTTGAGTGTTCTCTTTGGCTACAATTGACACATCATTGGTCTGAGTCTGATAGTTTGGTTCTTTGTGTTGGCAGGCCTCAATAATCAAACTCCTTTTAAATCCAGACAACATGGGTTGGTGTAGAATTCCTTCGTTCCTAGCCTGACAAGCTTTCTTTTCAAGAGCCGTCTAAGAAAGCGGTCTTTCACACGGCAAACAAAGTGGAACCAGCAACCGCTGTGCACTCTTCTCATGTAAATGAGTGCAAGTAGAAAACACTCTTCCCAAGTCATGTTATTGTCCTTGTGGACCTTCCCTGTCTGTCCCTTTTCCACTGAAAGAGATATATTCCTTTCATATCTACTTTCTGTATTTGATAGGAGACTTCCTGCATATTTCAGTTCAAATTGTTTGTACTTGAAACAAACACATTTCATTATTATAGTAAACTTATCAAGTAAAATATTTTAAAAGGTTAACATTTCATTTAATCAAATACATTTACAGTGCTTGCACATCACTTACAGTAGCATAGATCTCAAACTCAATTCCTGGAGGGCCACAGCTCTGCACAGTTTTGCTCCAACCCTATTCAAATATAGCTAATCCAACTAATCAAGGTGTAGACAAAGAGTAGTCTTTAAGACCTTAATTAATTGGATCAGGTGTGTTTAATTAGGGTTGGAGCAAAACTGTGCAGAGCTGCGGCCCTCCAGAAATTGAGTTTGAGACTTATGACTTAGGGTCTGGAAGTAGCCGTGACTGCCTGCTTGTTATTGGTCAAAAGGTGGAGGTGGTATGAACATTGATGGAGGTAGCCGCTTTGTTATTTTTTTATGCAGGACCTTTTATGATTTTCCATTATGAGAACTTCCTTTTATCATCTGAGCTAATATTGTCTAGAAAAGTGTTTCTCAACTACGTTTCTGGAGGACCACCAACACTGTTTTGGATGTCTCCTTTGTCTGTCCCATTACAGGTCTTTCAGTCACTGCTAATGAGCTGATGATCTGAATGAGGTGTGTTTGGTTAATGAGACTAGGGCTGCGTCTGAAACCGTCTACTACTCAGTAGGTACCGCATTTGAATTTAAACATACTACTCAGTCATTAGAAAAGTATGTTCTATACAGTATGAATGTGAGAAGTATGAATGGAACTCGGGCAAACTACATCCACCATTTTGTCATGATCACGTGACCTACCCACGTAAGTTGCGTCACTTTACTCCCATTCATGAATTCTCTCATAGCGTAGCGTCCATTTAATGCGCACTTCAGAATCTCGCCAGAAGTAATAGGTCATCCGGGTACTTCTTGCAAACTGATCTACGAACGAATTTGGACATACTACTTGGCTTGCATACTGATTTTAGCACACTATATACTATGGAAGTATGCTATTTCGGACGCAGTCTAGAAAAATGTGCAGAGCTGGTGGCCCTCCAGGAGCGTGGTTGAAGTAAAAGTGAAAAATGTATAAACCTTTTCAGACAGAACCTAGGTAGATGTTTGGGTTTGTGCATAGTTTTTGTGTTTGTTTATAATTTACACTTTTAAATTGATAGAGCTACAAATACAATGATTTTTAATCCTCACCGTGGATCGCTACCCTTCTGCAGTGTTTAGTTTGAAACTTTCTCAACCTGCTAATCAAGATCTTCTTAAAAGATCTTAATTTAAAGAGGCTTCTGTATTAGAAGCTAAACTTATAGGAAGATGCAACTTAACAAAAGGAGAAAATACTGACAATTTAGCTTTAGACATTATAAGCTATGTTACGTATGTCAACATATGAAGTAGGGCTGCATGATCTTGGAAAAATCTGATATTGCAATATTTTATTTTTCTGCAATGAATGAATAGATGGTTTCAATAGCTCTATTTGGCGGTTTTCTGGTGAGTCTAACAGTAATTAGGTACAAAAAAGTAATAATCACAATACAAAAACATGCTTTTCATCCTTTGCTTTGTCCTTTTTCTAGTCCAAATATCAAAAAAATCTTAGATCAAGTAAAAATATTGTTTTGTTTTCACCTTAAGAAGAAATTAATCATTTTTATTTCCATAAAACAAGCTAAATTATCTGCCAATGTGGTAAATAAAATAATATTGTTTTAATTTTGAAATGTAGATATTAGGACTAGAAACAAGATAAAACTTAAGTTTAAGTTTAAAAATTAAGTTTAAGTATTAGTAAGGAAACCTTTTTTTGTTGCTTAAATCGTATCAACTCTGTAATAATAATTATATAAAATAAATCTGTTACACCTTAACATCAAATTTTTTGTGCTCAGATGTTCTAAACGTAAAAGATCTTGAAATGCTCAGTCACAAGCCTTAAAAACACATGCAAACTCTATAAATCACAGAAACGATGCGATAATTAAACGATATATTATGCAGCCCTAATATGAAGCTACGTAGAGTATGGTTTAATAACAGAAGTCTTCCTTAACCATAATGTGGTTAAAGACTTTTAGCTGATGGCTTGGTTCAATATACCAGATTGTGCTTAATTGAGATGTACAGCTTGGTGACAGAGTTCATGTTTCTTGTGAACTGGTTATTGTATCCATTTTGGATTGTTCTGTAAATTAAAATATGGTACACTCAAGTATAGTACTGCTCTCCAAGACTATTGCAGACAATGAGTCACTGTAGACCACAGTTTAAACTTTCACCTGACCGCAGGCAAGTTTTAATTTATTAGTTTTTCTGACAGAAATCTAGCCAAATCATTTTACATTTATTCAGTATTTTCCATTTGTCATCAACTTCATCTGTTACCCTTTCTGTGTGAAAACAATCATTGCAATGTTTGAATTGGCAGCACCTTAAAACGATATGGAACTCAGTAAAGCACAAGAGAACTTCTGGACAAATGTTTTTTAAGGGTCAAAGAGAGGCAAACAGCAGAGACTTTGGTCAAAGACTTGCACTCTAGGGGCAAAGCTGTCTGACTGCACACGAAGACTGCAAACGAACTCTTGCGATGGGGCTCGACAGCACCATGGGAGTCATAGTGAGGGCCAAACCTTGAAGATGTTAAGGAAACGTTGGGTCAGACATGAAACAGATAAACGAATAGCTTGCTCATTGGTCAATATGGTGTGTTTAGTGGCTGTAGAAGCGGTGGTTTTGGGTGGAGTAGTATGAGAATGGATATAGAGGGTCCTGTCTGTTGATCTAGGTAGGTGGTGTTAAATAAACCTGGCCACATCTGCAGCAAGGCATCAGGTTTCTCACACACCAGGCAGCTTGACAAGCGTTCCTTTGTAGACTCTCTGTCCTCACCTCACACTCTCTCCGCACCACTGTCCTCTTCTTCTCCTACTTCTCCTGCACTGTTCCTCTCTTGTCCTCTTCTCATTTTTCATCCTCAATATATTCTTTCTTTCTTTCCAGAAAATTTGGTAATTCTTATTGTTTTTAAGGCCAAACTTTTTTTACTTTCTTATGGCATCATATTAACAGTTTTGTCTTACGCAGGTTATTATTAGGAATACAGTTTGAGAAAGTGGTTGGGAGGGGGGGGGCTTGGGGGGAGGGATCTCTTTCTAATCCAGCTTGAGAGATGACCACCTTAAATGCAGAATGAGGCAGAGTGGAACTAAGCTGTGAAGTCCGCAAACATTAGTAGAAGGAATGGGGGCAAAATCTTTATGAAACAATGAAAGGTGTCAGGCTAAAAATGTGTCATGCAATGTGAGTGTGTTATTGATGTGTTCTTATAAGAACAATACTTTTCATATATGATGTAACACATCTAATGATGGGTAGTGTTGTACAAATATACAAGGTATTCCCTACAATTCTAACTTTACAGTTTCAGATTGGATGCTTTATCAGGTGTTACCAAACTATGCTGCTAAATTATTTGAATTGGAGCCAGAAAAGTGTAAATTCTCTTCCAGCTGTCTTCCGGCTGTACTTCTGCTCTGGATCTAAGACAAAGTTGAAAAGTGCAGGAAACAGCACTATTGGAATTCCTTCCAACACCTTGAGAAAGATCAGATCTAATATTGTAGATCTTAAATTGTACTTAAAGTCTGCATGAACCGGAAGCAGCATGTGACAGTTATCTTTTTTTTTGTTATTTATTTATTTTTTGTATTGTGACGCAGTTCCTGGAGAAAATAAATATTAAATGAGAAAATAGTAGACGTGGCTTGTTTTTTTTTTTACTGTGAGCTGATTGGATGTAGTAAAGTAGGCATTCCATTCAGAAATATTGGTAAAAGGGTTTCAGGAGAGTTATTAGTGCTTTTTTTCCACTGCGAGCTGATTGGATGTAGTAAATTAGGCATTTCAATCAGAAAGATTGGTAAAAGGGTTTCGGGAAAGTTATTACAATCTAAAACAGACATCTCCTCCTCACCATTTCTGTTTGTTATCAAAACTGACAGTTAAAGGGGCGTGGTTAAGTATATAAGCCACGCCCCATACCTCAGAAAACAGAAAGTGCATTTTCAGATTTTAATTTTAGATTACAAGGGCAAACATTTTTTTCTGAATGTCATGCACAGATTAATTGTTCTCCACAAAACTAGCAATCTGAGCTAACAAAATTATATGGCTAGTTTTGATTTTATTTGTATTTTAATCTTACATTTAAGGGGCTAGTTCATTAAATATTCTTCATTTATCACGCCATGTAATCTGGTTACAAGCTGTTTGATTCGTTAGGGAAGTTAGCATGACAAATGCGTGTCCTTTCCCCTTAAATGTCCTGTTTTATTTTTAATGCGACTGGAATCCATCTCTGTATTATTTTTGAACATTATCACTTTTACTAGGCTTAGAAAATGAAAAGCACATGTTTGGCAACATTCTGAAGGTTTAAAGGTAGGTATGTAAAAGAAAAAGAGAGACTAAGACCCTGTTTTTTTTTTTTTTTCTTAAACTCGTGCCTTTCTTCAGCAGATGTGTGTCCACATTCCTCTCTGAAGGCCTATATTTATGGTGTGATGTTTTTAATGTGAACAAGTAAAGATGAAATGATAATCTTGAATGCGTCTGTCCTTTGACTTTGATGTTTTAACATGGAAATGAGATTTTCATTCTGCAAGCCTTGACCTTGAAATAATATTGGGGCAAAAAACAGTGCAAGTTGTAACCTTTTTAAAAAGCAAATGTTTTTTTTTTTTAGTCTGTGGAACGTATTACTGCAGTTTTGATGAGATTGTTGCCTTGCTTCTATGTCAGCTCTTGTTGTAAAAAATGTTTATCTGATAAGTCTTGTGAAGTCTATTCATAACAACTCAGCAGATTGGAATCTGTCAATTCCCCTTGCATAGTTGTGCTGGTTGTCAGCAGGTATTATCCATCCATGTTAATGCTTTTTTTCTTTCTTTTAGGACATCATAAAGAGTAGTTTTTTTTCTACAACATTTTAGACAATATAAACCTTACCAAACAGTTGTTTAGTTTACCAGAAGATCAAATCCTTAAAAAGGTTGAGTTGAGAGTAACCCCCTTTCCCAGAGCTTTTATTTAAAATGTGAAAAAGTGATAATATTGCCAAATGCTTGTAAAATGAGTATGCGCTTCTATACTATCTCATATTTAGGCGAGAAAGGAATGTAGGTGCCTAAAACTCAGACTTTGGAACCTCTATACTAATAAATAGTAATGACAAATAATGCTGTTAATTTACCAATATAACAAAAGATTATTGTACTGTAAACATTTTAGAAGAAAAGCTGATGCATTGGAGGCAATCCAGCCATTTTTTAAGAGTCACTTTCAGCACTTCCAAAGACCATAAAAAGTTGCATGTTCTGACTATCTCCATCTCTCTTGTTTTGGGAACAATTTGCACAGTCCTTGAAACGTCGGTCAATGTTTTTCCAAGTATTTGTAGTAGGAACGAGCAGACTGCTTTGTGATCAAACAGCTCTTTCATGTGTGACCTTTGAACGGCTCGGGCGCTCCAAGAAGTCCTAACGAAGCTAAGGGTAATCAGATGACAAGGCGGGCTGCTGGCTTCTGAATCTTCAGCCTTTCAGACGGAGCATTGTTAAAAAAATAACCAAAAATAAAATGCCAGATATCTGGAATCTATTTATATGCAAACATGTCCCGGATATTGGCTGATGTTTTATGGGCAACTACCACACTGTAACAACTGCATTTAAATGACATAGTGAATCTTCTAATTTATTCTCAGTTGGGTACAACCATTTCTCCGTGAGTTCTCATTGAGTTAATAAAGTATGCAGGACAGATACATGTTGTGATTTTGTGGTAAATGCAAAGTAAATACTTTGTAATATGGGTTTTTTATGGGTATTTGTTTCTTTTTTTTGTTTCTGCAAGATCCTGTAATGCTAATGAGTTTAGTAACTGGTTTACTTTGGTAAAATAAGTAGTTGTTCAGGGTTCGTACTGAATTGCATTTTTGTTAATGTGGTTATCTCTAATGTGGTTGGGATTTTTTCAGGAGTTAATTTGGTTGTTGGATGTGGTTGACATTCCCATAAAAATCTGTTCAGGGATATCCTTTTACAAAAATTCCCATGATTGATGATCAGTCAAGTTCTCCTCAATGTCTCAATTTCTTAAACGTTAACCTTAATAATGCAAGATGTGTCTGCTACACCAACCATCATTTCTTTTTTCTTTTGTACTCTAGTTAAGTGTATCAAGCTTCAACCGTGGCAAGCTTAAAGCTGTATATTGGTTGGTAAATTTTGCGGCAGTCCTGCGACTTTATTTTATTCCATTGTGGCAAAGTCTCTTTCCAGAACGTGTAATCCACAAGGTCATATATTTTCATAGAATGTCTTAGGAGGACCACTGAAGTCCTTTAGAAATGTTTGGCAACCGTAAGGAGGGTGAAACAGGCTCTTGCAACTCCTGGAAATGTTTTGCTTGTGGTTGGGCAGGCTCATTTATCATGAAGTCAATTAGATGGAAGACCACAGACTTGCTTGGTAAGTAGAAGACACTGTAATTTAGGAATACGAGAGGCAGTCCTTTGTCAAGTCCTTGCATTTATGTAATGCTGGGACACAGTAGTATGTGGGTGCTGGCGGTGACGTGCGGTTGATAAGTGAAATGACGTGATTCATGAGCTCTGGGGATCCAGAGGTCTGACTCTAGTTTCATGCTCAGTCATAGCTTTAAAGACAGGCTTGTGCATTTTTGTATTCATACAACTTTTGTGTGTCCATTATTTATTCTATTGAAGCCAAGTCTTTGAAATGACTTGATAACTCATTAATTCACCAAAAATGCTTTGCTTTCTCGCTCACATTTTCTCCCTCCTCCTTTTTTTTGGAAACTGTACTTTTGATTAATGAGGTATGAATCTAGAAGGAAATGTGCAACCTTGAGGTTCTCCAATTGAAAAGCTTAGACCAGAACAGACCGACCTAAATGCTACGTACACAGAAGCGCATGCCAGAAACCTTAAGGACCTTAAGTGTTTTGATGTGCACAGTTTTCTTGTTTTGTTTCCTGTGTGGATTTATTTATTTTTGAGGGAAAGAAATCTATTCATTCACATTAATGTACCTTAAAATTGTATGCAAACATTTTGTAAACAAACATGTAATAGGTTTCAGATATTCATTCATTAATTTTCCTTCGGCTTAGTCCCTTTATTTAACAGGGGTCATAACAGCGTAATGAACCGCCAACTTATCCAGCATATGTTTACACAGCAGATGTTCTTCCAGCTGCAACCCAGTACTGGAAAACATCCATACACACTTATTCACACACATACACTATGGACAATTTAGATTCAGTTCACCTATACCGCATGTCTTTGGACTGTGGGGGAAACCGGAGCCCCCTGGAGGAAACTAGGGATGTCCAAATTCAATCTCGTGATCGTAAATCGGGCCCGATCACTCGGTTTCAGACTCGGAATCTGACATTATTGTTTTGTTGCAGAGACACTATTGGTTAAATGCCGGCAAAGTAGAACACGAAAGCAGCTTGAAGTCGAAAGCGCGAGTATGTCTGTGGTCTGGAGGTATTACAAAGTTGATGACAACAACATTGCCATAGCAAACTGTGAGATTCGAAAACTTGTGATTGCCTGCCGGGTATTTTAAGTTGAGGTGCTATTTGTTTTTATATTAGATTTTTCATATTTACTGTTGCAAGTCCAAAAGTGAAGAATTTATGTTATTTAATACTTGATTGTTTAAGCTACCTCACAGAAGTGCTCCGTTAGTTAATAGAGTTGTTGAATGTTAAAATAAGGTGAATAAAAAAAAAATCCTGAATCTGTTTCTTCGCTTTTCTTTATTATTATTTTTTATGTATTATAGAATATCGGTATCGGTTAGGGGTGTGACCAGATGCCTACTCCATGAGACGAGACACGAGATTGGGTTCACGAGAACGAGACGAGACGAAATTTTTACACTTTTAAAGAAATTCTTAATGATGAAACGTATCAATGAAATAATCTTAGAATTCAAATATTTTGCTAATATATGAATGGAAAATAGATTTTTATTAAAAAAAAAAAAAATTCACAAAATGCAAAACAATTTAAGTGTTTTTCTTAACTTGTAAAGAATTTATTTCCATTTTTTATGTATGCAATTTACATAATTATATGTATGCAATTGTTTTATATTAGTTTAAATTTAATTCTATGCAATGAACATGCAAACACTGCAAAATATTTGTTAATATTTAAATAGAAAATAGCAAACTCTACTGACAGGCTTTTCTCCTATAGCATTTTAGAGTATTTACATTGCAGATCTTCGGATTTTCTGACAGTGTCCGAAATTTTATTTATTTATTTTTTTTGATGACATGCTTACATTTATCATCTGTTAAAGGTGACTCGTATCCGATTGTCTGCATTTATACTGCACACGGCAAAAGGCACAAAGACCAGAAAAAAAAGTTTTTTTTTTTGAGTCTCCAGCACTTCAGTATGTGTGCGCGCTAAGAGATGTGTGTAGGTGCAGAGAATAATGTGTCAAACAGCTTTGTGGACTGTCCTATCGCAAAATGCGGCTAAAAGTCCTACACGATGGTAGCCTAATAGTTTTATTTTGGTGTTTACATATATGTACTGCACTTCAATAATGCAACTTTCAGCACATCTAAAGTGACATTCCATCGTGTGGTAATGTCCATGGTTCATTTGTGTGGCTGCAGCCTCTGCTTGGACATGAATAACACAGCAGCCTTTGAACTCCGGTGAGAAAAAAAAGCAGTTATGTCACACCCGCCCGCCCAACCAAGTGACATGTGCAACACAGGCCAGCCTCATGCACCAGGTGTGTGCAAAGCACTTGATTTGAGGTTTAAATTCAATCCTGCTTCCAATCTTCAATGCTAATTTTACCCTCACGCTCCATCATGATAACATCTACTCATGAGACAACTTTTCACCTCGACGAGAAATCTCGTCGTGATTTTATCCCGCGAGATCTCGACCAACAAGATCTTGTCACACCCTTAGTATCGGTAGATACTCAAAATCAAATGAAACATACTTGGACTTGAGGGCAAAAAAACCTGATCGAGACATCCCTACAGGAAACTCTCGCGAACACGGGGAGAACATGCAAACTCCACACAGAAACTGACCCAGCTGGGACTCGAACCAGTGACCTCCTTGCTGTGAGGCAACACTGTTAACGACTGAGCCACCCTGTTGCCCTAGTTTCAGATATATAGTTAGTCATTGTATGTTTTATTGTGCATGCATATTTCCACTGTTTTTATACCTAGTCCATTTGTCCTATGTATAAACTTTATGGGTAAACTAATCCTAAAAATATCGACCTCTGTAACCTCACCAAAACTCAAGAGTCAGCACACAGTACATTTTAAACCCACAAGGATGAACATGTTGCAGTGTAAATGCACATTACTTATGCTTACACGTGCCCATCGAGTTGTTACATGATGAATTTCACGTGTGGCTGCACTTTTGATTTGAACATATCGCAGCAACTTTGCATCAGAGTGGGCATTTCTGTTAGAACTCCACTTTTATGTTAGAAGAGTTATTTTTATTTTTTTGTCTGTTTTCAGGTCAGCTTGTGGTTTGATGTTTGTCAATGCTTGTTTGTTTTCTTGCCGCAGCTGCGTACAACCCATATGGGCTTGTTGGTGTTGACATGAATCCGTTGTGTAACTTCTGAGCAGGTCGGCACGTGGATTAGCCACATTTGACGGTTCTTTTTCCATGGGCACTGCTGTTGCGTCTGTGAAATCAAGTGGCACTTTTATGATTATGTAGCCATACTTTACTCACACACACACACAATTGATGTGCTTCATGAGGATGTAGGAATAATGTATTATATACTATAAAAACCACTTATTATATTGCTTTAACCCTAAACCTGACATATGGCATGTCGCCATAAACCACCTCAACATTGTTATACCTAGGTCATACCCATGTCATTATACAAATGTTTACACATTCTTGTAAACCACATAAACCACACACTCACAGAGAGATAGAGAGAAATGCAAACAGTATACATATAGACCATTTTGATGGATGTAAAAAATAACAATGGTCCAAAAACGTATTTGCTGTTTTACATGTTTAATTTTCATAGCTTCCAAAAATAAAAATAAACAACATATTAATAAATAAAGTTGTGACGGCTGTATTAATGTTAAGTTATGATTGAGCTGCCTCTTGTTACAGTAATGAAACTGTTTGACAACAAGCAGGAAGTGTTTATGGGCCAATGACATTACCACATTTAAATGGTTTATATTGTATGATGTTGAGTATAGGTGAATTGTGTAAACATGACCTGGCCATAGTGCACACCTGCCAACACTCCTGTTTTTCTCAGGAGTCTATTATATTTCACACCCGTTTCCCGCTACCCTCCCATTTAGATTTTTTCTCCTGGAAAACTCCTGTTATCTTTTTGGTACAGTCTCCAACAACAGTCTCCCGGTCGTCAACTTTCGTATAGTATCCGATCTTCATTTCCGCCCGAAACCCAGTCTAAGCTACATTTAATAACACCACAAATGTATGTGTTCTTTTTTCCCATTTTACTTTATTGTCTCTATGGCCCAATCCCAATTCTACCCCTTAGCCCTTACCCTTACCCCACCCCTCGTTTTGCACATTCACGTGAAGGGGTAGAGGTGTCCCAATTCTCTTTAGCTTGAAGGCGTAGGGCTAAGACGAAGGTCTAGATAGCCTTATAATGGAGATTTTCCAGGACCACACTTGAAACTAAGGGGTACAAAATTTTCCCAGAATACACCATCTATAACGGCAGCATGGCAGCACACGGAGGTCAGGAGATGCACAAATTAGAATTTTTTTGTCATTATAACGAAACGAAAAAAAAAGCTCAATTTCGCTATCTATAATCCATAATATTAACTCCTGTATAGCAGTCCCACAACATACTTTCACATCTGTCACTCGATGACACTTGAATACCCTGTCAGAAAAGTCTAGTGGCTGGGAATGAGCTTTTTACAGTGTCTGGTATAATGTTAATGTTGTTTTTGTTTGTTTGCATAGATGAATATGGCCATGATGTAAATGCACAGTACAGTTTTGAGCTTATTGCCACATTATATCCTTATGATAACATGATATTGTTGCCTTCAGTGATTTCCTGAAGAATTTTAAAGCCCTTCCCCATCACACTCTGTTTCAAGGGCCAAGGGGAAGGCATACAAATATAGAATTGGGATTGAGCCTATATACTGTCATATTTTTCGCCCATTTTAATTTTGGATTATTGACTTTCATTAGGTTAGCATAGAAACAGTCTAGCCAGAGTTGAGTAGCAGCAGCTGGTCAGAGAACACATGATGCACTGACTCAATTAAGTCCTTACGAGAGCTTCTTTTTATAACCTCCCCATGATGCCTTTCTTTCATTCCTTGTTCATACCACAGTCATGCTAATAGACGGATCTCTACATGATGAACACGCAGGTCCCAAAGCTACCGATCTCCAGGAGCACGCAAGAGTGGAAACACAGGGAAGTTGAGTGGTGAACATGCAAAAATGGAACAAGCAAACCCTTGGGATAAAAAAGCCAGTGAACCAGTTACAGTATCCTGACACTGGGATCATTTTGAGGGAGTTCATTAATTAAACACATTTAGAATGCGTCACAGACACAAACACAATGACACTTTCTCTCCATTGTGAAGCACCTAAGGCATAGACTTGAGCCTAATGAGGCAGAATATTCCCCAGCTTCAACAATGAGACGTAACAAAGCTTCTTAAAGCCCCAAACCGCTGCTGGTGATTAGCTCAGTACATTAAACTTAATCAGAAATCTGTCCTCTGCTTTCCCCCTTGGTGAAAGAATGAAAAATTGTGTGTAATAGATGTATTTAAATACATGACAGCGGAGCAATTATAGCACTAAAAAATCTGTTGAAGTTTAGGGTTTATTAAACAAAGATTTGGATGATGAAACTATTAAGATATGCAACCACTAACAATTTCTTTGTCTCTTATGCTTTTTCTTTCTGATTTATGTAAATTTTGGTGTAATTTTTTCATTTATTTAGGGAAAATATAAAAACAAAGATTCATGCAGCTGCTAACATTTCAGCTTTGCCATCACAGGAATAAATTATTATTTTTATTATTTAAAAAAATATATTAAATAAAAAAACTATTTTAAGTTGCAGTAATATCTCTTAATATTGTATTTGTTATGATTATTTAAGATGGAAACGTTAGGGTTACAGTGACATTTAAAATGTTATGACCCCTTTATGAATGGTGGTGACAATGGAGCAGACGAGCAACCAATTATGCCAAAACAAGTGCATTTATTTACAAAGTAAATAAAGTATAACAAAATATATACAAGTGGTGCCAAAGAAAAGAAAATAACATAACAAAACACAACTCTAACTGGAAACCCAAAATCTCTAAACTATCTAAGAAAAGAAAGACAAGGAAAAGTCTTCAGCATTTTCACGCCCTTTATAACCTGCTCTACTGTAGGCTACGTAACATCTACACTGTCCTCGAACATCCCATTGATGTTTTGGATCTGGCGATTAGAAAGAAAACATAATTAGACCAATTGAAAAACAATTGTATGGTAGAGTCCAGAACAAATGTTAACGTAACACACATAACACAATAAACTGTCAAACAACCCAGCAAAACACACAACAGCGAGCAAGCGAATAAAAGCTAACGTTTTTCTGCTCTGTCTTCCTTTTAAATGGGGAATTCCGCTTCTGATTGGGCATTGATGATGATGTCATTGGAGAAGTAACGATGATTGGCATCAAGCTTGACCAATGAGGAGCTAAAACTGGCGGGCCAAAGAAATGACAGTTTGAGAGAGAGAGAGAGAGAGAGAGAGAAAGAGAGAGAGAGAGAGAAATATCAGGCACACACACACACTGGGTCATAACAGTATTTTTGTTCAAATTATTGTATAAAACTCAAACTTTTTTTGTTAGTTGTAAAGCCCTGCTAAAATTAGTTGAGATTTAAAAAAAATGCATCTCGCAACCATAGTGACACAAATGTCCTGAATGCAAGAAAGTGGAGCACAGATGCCAAACTAAAGTTATGATATACAGTTGCTGTATTTATTCCAACCAGACCACAAGGTTCTGCTCAAAATGTCAGTGTTTATAATCACAAAATGGGGGGAGTGTGGTCCTTTTTTTAATTTTTTTGGATTGATTGATTATTGATGTCACTTGATAATACTTGTTCCATTTTCTTAGAGGATTATAATGAAACCTTGTGGTTTGGACCGAATTGCCAGTTAATGAGAAAATCATACAAAAATCTAAACCGAAAGTTGGAAAAAGTGACTGGAAATACTTCTATCATTGGGTAAACGATTAGTCAAACTGCCAACAGAGCAACTTTTAAAGAGTAAAATGGATGGAGAACCACAATAATAGAGGAGGAAGAGGTAAAAGAAAAGCAGAAAGCAAATGTCATCTCTTCAAATCACAGGCACAGAGTAAGACCAAAGTCTCTTTAAGCAAGTCGTTCTTCTTTCCCAGCGATTTCAGAAATGCTTCAGGGCACTTTCTGTAAATTTAAAGGGTTGTTTCACACACACACACACACACACACACACACACACACACACACACACACACACACACACACACACACACACACACACACACTGAAACACACACACTCACACTCACACTCACACACACACACTGTCTGGCACTTTAGTTTGAGCAAAGACTAAAATCTGCTTTTACCTCTGTAATTGCTTCAAGTATTAATCATCTTCTAAAAAATGCCTTTGTCCTTCAATTTTGGGTGAAGCACAAGAATCCACTCCAGTTGTTTCATTACTGTCAGATGTTTATCTCTGAAGACATCGCCACATGCAAAAAACCCACATCAAAATGTAGCACGTCGAACTTTACAATGGAACACAATGGGTGTGATTGAGTCACAGTGAGGGTTAAAGCTGCTCAGAGCAGGATAAATCATCATAAGCACACCAGATGTCCCGTTCCAGCCTCTACTGAACTCCAGCCCAGCATTCTCCTCAGCTGTTCCACTCAGCCAGGCCAAACTCTCCGTGCTTTGCTTATCTGCTCATATCGGATTCAGTTTTGAATCACTGCTCACTTGAAGGCAAGCTCAGCTGCTATTCAGCTGGCTGTGTGGTCCGCGATTACCACATTGACACGCAGCACAATAGACCACCAGTGACAAGGAAAGATGCCCAATTTGCTGCCAGTTATTTGCTCTAACAGACAGATGTAGTGTATGATTGACTCTCCTTTGGGATTTAGGAAAAACACAGGATTGTATTAAATTAACATATTTGGTTGAATGTTACTTAAGGTTAGTTGTGCGGTAATGTGTGTTTGATGTTTAAATGGGTGTTTTTTTTTTAAGCTTACTGAGTTTTTCCAGATGCTAAATGCACTAAAGTCACGCTGAATCATAAGTAGTTTTCATGCCTCTTTTCTGTACAAATTAGGCTTCTTATAGATTATGCTTTGCCTTAAGTAAACAAGCATGCAGTAGGCACTTCAGGACATTTCATTACGTGTAGTGATTATGGCATTAGTAATGCATCAAATGATTATAAAATTATAGAGAATGCATACAAGCTATTGGAGCAGTCCAGGTGTCTAGATGTTAATCTCCCATAATTTAGCAGTCTAATAACATGTAGACAGTGTTTGGAAATTAACAGTACTAACATTGGGTTTAAGGTATTACTAATTTATCTCCTACAAAGGGAATTGCTGGTTTGCTGTTTTTTTCCACTTCTTTGGCACAGGAGCAGCTGGCACTGTGCTAATATTTCACCACACAGCTGTGCTTCTCATATAACAAGGTCTGTTTTTTAGTTGTTGCAAGGTAAAGCCAAAGAAAAAAAGAATTACTTACAAAATAAGATTTTGTCATTTTGTACCTTTTGCATTGCATATGGAAGATGAGGAGGAATGGGTATTTGTTGCTACTTGTGTATTTGATGTTACACTTTTGTTAATAATGTGTATTTTTGCTAGTTTCTAAAATAAACATATAGATTATATTGGGAACCCTGTTACTTTCACGGTAATATTAGATTAAGGTTAAAATTGATAGTAGCTGTAGTAGTAGTAGTTAGGAATGTAATGATTCACCAGGAGTTGGTTGAAAATCCATTCAAATATGTGACTATGCCAACCAGTACAAATGTTGAATGAATCGCGATCCATGTTTTGAACAGAGGGGGCGCTGTTTACAGGCACAACCCGCTTTACCTGCACATCAGCGGTGAGCAAGAGTTGGGGCGGCAGACTTAAATGATAGCGTGAAGTGTGCCAAACAACCACAAACTGTGTGCAAATTCTGCAAAAAGATGTTTCCTTACACTAACAGAACCACAAATATGATGCAGCACACTGAAAAACTACTGTCACAGACGTCTATACGCTAAAAGCTATTAATAGGCCAAATCACGCTAACCGTAGGATTGGCAGCTCCGCTTGCTCTGACGAGTGCTAACGTTACGGAGGTCACACGGTGCATCAGTGTTCTTATAGCTAAAGTGTAAATATGGTTTTCAGACTGAAAGACAAAGCTGTGCTGTTACAGAACCAGGTATTGGATTGTTATTTTTGACCCTCTTTTTCATTATAGTTTATGGATATTTTAATAATTTGCTTATTATATCATATATTAAAGTCAGTATTTTATGCCAGTGGCTAGTGCCCTGGAGCAGAGGGCCTATTGACCACCTCTTTACACACTGCTCTCTGGTTTAGGAATGGTTTACCTCTCCACACCAGCCATATCAGTCCCCAGTGAAATAGTTTTTTACATCAGCAGGGGACATTGTAAATGTGCAAAGATCTCCCTCACCTTATACCAGAAAACATAGATATTCTGATATTTCTTTTAAAAAATGTAAAATCCCAGCACAGTAACAGTTTTAGTTTGTTTGTATTAAAGAGCCTTTTTTAGTTTGTGGTGTTTATTTTTGATTTGAAATTTGTAATGTAGCTTCACAGTCAGAGTTTTGGTTTGTTTATAGTAAATAGTCTTCTTTAGTTTGTATTATTTACTTTTTAATTTGGATTTTGTTTTAAAATGTCAATTTTGTCATTGCAGAAAAGATTTTATTTTGTAAAAAAAAAAAATGAAAGGGTTCTTGTTTACCTTAAATTTGTCTCAAAATGTTTTTGTTAAAGAAACGTGAATAAATTGTGAATTGTGAGATTAGTATTGTGAATCGTATCGAATCGTGAGTCAGGTGACTCGTTACATCCCTAGTAGTAGTAGTAGTAGTAGTAGTAGTAGTAGTAGTAGTAGTAGTAGTAGTAGTAGTAGTAGACGACTGCTGCAGGCATACAGTAAAACATGCAACAAATACAGTACAAAAATACAGCAGTTACTGTACAATAATAATAATGATGATAATTAAGATAACCTCTTGCTAAATGTTATGGGAAATGCGTGGGAAATATGTAGATTGCACTTAAAGGCAGTTTATACATTGACATCTTAATCAAATTAGTTTTAACATTTCAGTTAGCATTGTGGCATTTATATACATCAGACACAGATTGAGCGATTCAATGAGACGTGTTTGTTTGATGCAATAACTAGTAGTAAATAAAGCCTACTCAGCAATCTGTCATGGCTCTCGAAAGAGCATTAAAATAGCATCTATTGGTTGAGTATCCATGACTTTTTGTATCAACAGAAGCAAAGATTAAAATGTTTTTGATTGGAGCAAAGTTTGCTCAATAATGTCAAGTTTTATGTATGTTTGAAATGGCGTGGACTAAAAGATAATTATTGTGAATTATTAGAATTGTTTTAATTGGTTGAAATAAAGTGGTTAGGGATGCAACGATTATAGATTTTGGTTGTACGATTATAGTCTTAGCAATAATCAGGGTTCGGTTGTCATGATTATTATGCATTCATTAATTTTAAAACACTACTAGTTTAGAAAATCATATGAAAACTCCTTATATTTTAAAGTGTTATTTATTGCTGCTCAGGTAACCATATAATACAGGACAAAATAATATTAAAAACAAACAAACAATAGTCCATTTCTCTTTGGACTAAGTGAAAGAGGTTTTTGGCATTTAAACATAAGTAATAATTTTACACCGAAAATAAATGACAGAACAATTAATAAAAAAATAATAAAATAAATGAAAAATTGTATTTGTCTAATGTAAATCTAAGCTCAATATTAGCTAAGTATTTCCCTTTGAGAACAAATGTAGGCAAAGGCTGCTGAATCTCTGTCTGAAAGGCACTTGATCAACTATATTACAAAATTGTTTGGTATTTTCATTTTGTATATTTTCTTCTGTTTGGAGTAGAAATGTGTGTATATGAAGCTGATCGGTCAGTTCTTGTCACGTGACTAGTGGTGTGTTCGCGACATTCTTTCAACTAGGTGCACTTGGAAAGTAAAAGTGTTGCATGCACATTTTCCAATATGCACGTGCAAGCCGCATGTCTCCATTGAAAATAATGAACTTGCATGCACAAAATATGGGATATGTGAACGACTCTTAGTTAATAGCCTCAACCATAGTTGAAATCAGCCTTTAATTCAGTGTGCGTGGGTATTGTGTACAACCTCGGAGCTTTGAGCACACAGTTGGCATAACTTTTAGTTGCAGCAGTTTTTTTCTGTGCAGAAACGCAGTGTTGAGAAGACTTTCTGATTAATTAACCTTGACGAATTAAAGCGCGGTTAATAGTGAAACCGGTTAATCGTTGCATCCCTAAAAGTGGTTAGTTAAAACAACATTACGTTTGTTCATTACATACACTTTAAAAATGCAGGGTTCGGAACAAATCATTTATGTGGTTCCAACACAAATCGATTAAGTTAATTTAATAAATTATAATAATGAAGTTGTCCAAAAAAACTCAAGTATTGTGCTTATTATATTAGCTTATTTAAAAATGAATGGTTTGAACAAGCAGCAAAAATAACTTTTTTGAGTGAATGCATGCTGAACTAATAGACACATACTGAAAATTGCTGATATGAATGTGAACTGTTAAATCTGTAATACATGTATGCATACAAAAACATAGTATACTTGTTTAGTGTAATGTTACTTTTGTTGAGTTATTATTAATTAATGTTTTGTAAGTGGCAACAACCCACTTAACAACCTGGTAAGCACCTTCATATCAGTAGCGTTGTGCCATGAAGTTTTGCATGAGTATGGTCAGGCTACACGACACGTTTCCTTACAAAAATCTTAATTCTTTGTAGAATTCCTATGTCTGGTTTTGTTTTGCCTAGTCTGAGTGTTAGATTTGATTCATTTTTTTCCGACTTTGTTGTATTGGATTTATTATTGTTTGTTGCCTTTGGCAGGATTATAAGTTGTGAAAGCTCTCTTACATAACCGGCTCAGCCAAATTATTGAAAGTAACTCCCATCACAAGTCCCTAACTGAAAACTCCTCCCTCATTGAAAGCAATCGGGCCCCTTACACACCACATCAGATGTCTTCGGCAGCTCAGACGCATGACAGGTCAGACACACAGGCCCTTGTGCCAGCCATGTGTTGATTCACAGATAGCCTTTCTGTCCGACAGCTCAAAAAAGGGTCATACTTTGCATTCTTGCCCGGAGCCTCTGTTCTCTGAGGATGACCTTCATGCTATCTGTCTATCAGAAGAGGCCTGATTGCAAGTGATGGAGGGAGGGAGGTTTGGGGAGGGGGGTGAAGTCGCAACTCACTGACCTGTGATTCTTGACAGGGGTGTAGTGGTGCTTGAAGAAGTGGGTAAATTATGCCCCTATTTTTATTTTTAAGTAACGAATGAATGCCATGTGTTGTCATTTGGATAACATGTAGGACTACTCTTGCATATTTAATTCACCCTGAAATGGGCCAGTGGTTTTTGCATATTGTCATTTAAATTCTGCTGCTTGACTTCATGGAGCAGGGATCCATGAAGTTAATATAAGCCACAGAAGAGTTGCAGACAACCATGAATTGTAAATTTTGAGTCAAGTGTTTCTCATTTCATCATTTATTCACATGTGAAAATTTTACAAATCTATCTACACATGTAGTTTGTGACACTATACAAACAGCACCTAATATAGACTCTACTGTACCACCATTATTATTCATTTATGGAATATTTTGTAAATGTAATTGGTTCTAAACCTGTGTAATGGATGAATAGGCAGTAAGATGTATTCAAGAAGGAGTTTGCATGTTCTCCCCGTGTTGCATGGGTTTCCTCTGTGTGCTCTGGTTTCCCCCAGAGTCCAAATACATGCGCTATAAGTGAATTGGAGAAACTAAATTAGCCGTAGTGTATGAATGCGTGTGTGTGTGTGTGTGTGTGTGTGTGT
>CAIGQZ010007154.1:17270452-17296057 GCA_903798205.1 Danio tinwini | reverse complement strand
ATGCGTGTGTGTGTGTGTGTGTGTGTGTGTGTGTGTGTGTGTGTGTGTGTGTGTGTGTGTGTGTGTGTGTGTGTGTGTGTGTGTGTGTGTGTGTGTGTGTGTGTGTGTGTGTGTGTGTGTGTGTGTGTGTGTGTGTGTGTGTGTGTTTGTGTGCATGTGAATGAACGTATTTAAGATGCATGATGTTTTAGGCCAACATTAGTTTTTTTTTTTGTTTGTTTTTTACTAATTTTAAATGTCATTCAAAGTATTCAGCAATATATACAAAACAGTATGTTAAAAAAACCCTAAAAAAACGTTTGCTTGCATATAACGGAGTCCAATTTGGGCATTCTAAATAAGTGTATAATAATTTCTGGCTAAAATTCAAGAAACATAACTTTGTTTTATGTTTATATATGAGCAGTATAAATGTTTGAACCAATAATCGAGCATTGTTATATGACATTGAGCGTTGCTAAGATGTTTTGTTTGTTTGTTTTTTTTTTACTTCAGGCACTGAGAGCACTTTGACAAAAATGCAAGCCACACAGGGTGCATAAAAGGTGCACAAAATGCTCATAGGCAGTAAAAAAAACATTAGAAAGTTTTCTTTCACCACACACGCGCGCACACACACAAAAAAATAATAATTAAAAAATTTCGTTCTGGCCTTAGAATATGCCCAGAACACTACTGAACAATGCACATCACACATACACTTAATACACAAATACACTTCATTAAACATGTACACATGGACATCACCTATATGATGGGTCAGACCGAATCTGCTGACCTTTTTTTGCTATTTTTGCAGAGATTTTTGTAAAAAATCTGCAGATTTGTCGGTGCCAATAGTCTAGTGGTTAACAGCGCCGACATATAGCACCATGGTGCTCGCGGCGACCCAAGTTCGATTCCCAGCTCGAGATCCTTTGCCGACCCTTCCTGCTCCCAACTATTTCCTGTCAATTCTCTTCACTATTCTATCCATTAAAGGTTAAAAACTCCTAAAAAATAATAAATATTTTTTTTTTGCAGATTTATACGGAATGATTTTGGGAGAATCATAACTAAAACTTATATAAAATAAAAAATAATATCTTTTTAACTTTTATTTTATTTAACAAAGCAAATCCGTCCAGATCCACTTATTTGATAAACAAAGCAAGTCTATCATATAATATATCTACTAAAAGGCAGAACATATTACTTTACAAACTGTATTGTAAATAAATCAAATTAACACTTTTATATTAGTCAATAATTTTACTGAATTTTATTTAAAAACTGAATAAATATTAATTTATACACATTTACACAAGTAAAAAAATAGACTCAATGATGGGCTAAAAATCTGCGGAAATCTCGGATTTCTGTGCGCGCAGATTCCGTGTGGGCCTACCTATATGCTATAAGATTTCTATGCCTCTATATAATAACTTGTATTTGATTGTCCCTTTAACTTAATTTGATTGTGATGCATTATTGTGCACCTATTGTAAAGCTGCTTTGAAGCAATAATTATTGTAAACAGCGCTATACAAATAAACTTAAATTTAATCAATTGAATTAGTGGTCATTTAGAACTATACAGGCAATGATGACTGACAATTTATACTTGTATCCTCCATTACACCATTGATTCTCTCTCATATCGCAGGTCACATAGAAATGGAACAAGGAAAATGATTAAATGTTATTGATGCAACGTCTTGGGCGTTATAGGCATGAGGATGTCGTTGGGTCTTCTCCCTACAGACTGGGCAGAGTTTCTTCAAGCCAAAGAGGAAGTGGTTTGAAGGGAAGGGGAAAGCCTAGTGGGGTTGGGTCCACTTCAGAGCCAAGTCTGGCCCCAATGGGACATAGCGAGTCCGTTTGATGTTCTGCCACAAAAGTAGGTTCTCATGAGCTTCACTACAAGCGCACGCTCACGCAAACGGCTGGATGGAAAATAAAGCAAACGGAAATGTTTCAGGCCATCATGCGTAAAGCTTCCACATAAGCGCTCGACATGTCAGGTCCGGTTTATTAAAGCAGACTCTTATCATGATGCAAATAGAACAGAAAACTGGAGGGACTATGCGTCACCCTGCAGTTATAAAGCCGAGGGGCTTGACCTCAAATGACTTAATGTGACGTTATCACATCTAAACAGCGGTAGCAGGAGCCCAGCTTTCATGTTCGCCTTCTATCTGTCTTAGGAATCAAACCTCATTCACTTTCAAGGGGTTGCAGCCTAGAGCAACAAACACAACATGGGAATCAGACTTAGTAGGGGTAAATTTTGTTAGTCATTCTTTCAGCTTTATGATATTGTAGATACAAGCAAAGAGTTTAAGGAAAATTTGTAGTTCTATGTTACGGATGCATGTCTTGGTTCACAATAAATTCTTTTTTATGTTATCATTAATTAATTTGTTTTATTATTACAAATAAATAAATAAAAGCAGGAGAATTGCAGTATTGTTAACACTTTAAAATAATGGTCCATTAGTTAAAGTTATTTACGAACATGAATAAACAATTACTTATACATTTGTTATGGTATTTTATTATCCTTATTAGTATTAGTTTATGTTATTTTAGATAATAATATTAGTTCATGTTAGTTCATGTTTATTCACTGTGCGTTAACAAGCACAACTTTGGATTTTAATAACGCATTAGCAAATGTTGGACTATGATTAATAAATGTTTTACGAGATCATTCATACTTAACTAATATTAGAAAATACGTCAACGAATGGACCATTAATCTAAAGTGTTACTCCAGTTTTTAAATTATAGTGTAAACAGAAACATTTAGCTACATATTTCTTAGGATCCTAAAAAAAAAGAGTCCAGTTAGTTGCATCTTCAGTCTTCCAAAAATGCACTTATTTATTTGTTTAGTTATTGCATAGAGTTGTAAATCACCAGCAACAGCTTTTGCTTTAGTTGTCACGGACTTTCAAATTCTTTAAGTTCATTAAAATTCTCTACCCCCATTATTCTCGCCTAAGCCCTAGGTGTTCCTGGAGGTCTTGTAAACCCTGATTTGCTAACATGCTGCAGCTAATTGAGAGGGGCTTCTCTCCTTGTACACAATAACAGCTGAGGTCCAGAGATGTCATGCCTGCTCTAATCAACATCAACTGCCTGCAAATTACCAACACATGCTGCCCACTTAGTGCTGGAGGAGGAGCCAGGCAAGTGGCTGTAAGTCACAAAAAAGGCTGTAAGTGACCATAAAGTACTTGGACTGGAAAAGCGTGATTGTGTGTGTTGACTGTGTTGGCTCGGTCCTCAGTTAGGCCTAGAAGTTTCCTTTGTGTAGTAGTTTTGAGAATTAACAAACATTGCTTTTTAAAATATCACTTTAAAATTGATATGTGTTTTGCATTTTAGTATGTTTTAGCTCATTAGGTATAAAAAACATGAAATAACATTATTACTTCACATATTATTTGTGAAAATAAAGTTTTAAAATATAGCTGAAGTGTTAATCAAGCATAATTTATATATTTATATACAAATGTAAGTTATTGAAAGATAATGATTGACAGATGATAAGAAAAGTCCAGTCTTCTTCAGTCCATAACTCCTCCATATTTGGCATAATATTCGGGACCTTCAGCCTACATTAGTGACCACAAAGCTGTACACAATTAAGAAAAATAACATCCATTCCTGTTTTCCTAATTAGCAACGTGCTGTTACAGACATGATTTAGCTTCACCCCCTCCACCTCCCCAAAAAAAATCAACCGTTCCCCCCTCAGGAACTCATAAATCTTGCTGAACAGCCCAGCCGTCAGTATGAGGAAAAGAACATGAAGCATCGACTACTTCACACACACAGATTACTGCCTTTAATTTCATTAGCAGACCAGCCTCCGCTCCGTCTGTTGCCGGCAGAACAGCATGGACTGGAAACGCTACATGTAAATGAAATATCTGACTTTGTTTTTCATAATTTAATGATTTTTACTCTTCTGATCTGCTGAGTTGACATCTCATGCGCTCTGACATGGTGGAAGGCCTGAGTTATGACCACAGTAGTTTTTTTTTATCCAGCTGGAGCTCTTTGCATAGAGGCTGAGTCGTTTTTTAATAGGAGAAGCAGATGATCTTATTTTTGGCTTTGCTGTAGGTACATTAACATCATTTATTCCAGACTGGTTTAAGCTTTTTCCCTTTTTCTGGTGGGTGGCCTATGTTTTTGATGCGGAGACATTGTGGACACCTAGAAACTGACAGAAGGCTTTTATTTGAATCGTATGCTATTTTAACTCAGGTCAGAGAATGTTTAGTGTTTTATGTGAAATCACTTTATGTTTGAGTTCTTTTGTGCTATTGTTGCCCTGTTTTTTTGACCTACATTTATGGACACTTGCAGTCAAAAGCTTTAGTGCATCTGCAGGGGAAATCAAATCTTTTTTTCCACTTAGTAATTTTAAATCATAGTTACAGTTAGGGCTGGGCAATTTTTATTTTTGTTTCAATTTTTTAGATTAATTCGATTTAATATAAATCCAGCTTTACACTCAGGGCCGGTGTGGTGAGAAATCGAGTCCCCCTTGCAATCGATTCCACCCAGGACCCCAATGGGCGGCAGAATAGTGAGCGAGAACCCCCCGGTCCTCACTTTTATCCGCGACACCCACCCCCTCCCGGTCCTCGCTTTCATCCGCAAACTGGTAAGTTTCTATTTCACTTTTGGGTTGAGGGCGTTCGCCTAGAGCGCCAGTTCAGCTTGCTCCGGCCCTGATTACACTATATACATTACACAAAATAATAAAATTAATTGAGCTTAATTAATTTGATTGACATATAAGCAATGAGACCTTTACTTCGCCTGACTGAGCGTGAGTTTATTGCATGCTGCGCTGTATTCTGTGGCACAGATCGCTCTGATCTGGGTGAGAACTTTACCAGCGACTATGCACTGCTGAAAGCCTTTTTTCCTGCTGTGCATCGAATCAACAACAACATATATCCATGGAAAACGAACTTGTAGACTCTTTGAACAACGAGGAAATAATTGCACCTAATTCAAAGCCCAGACGTCTGGTTTTGTATTTTATACCTGCGCACCACCTGAAGGACGCTTAAGGCATGTTGTGAATGTCGGCTGTCACCGCAGAAAGTCAAATCTTTCTTTAATTTGGACTTTTGCTTTAAAGCTTTACGGAGGGGCACAGTAGCTGTCCAAGGTACTGTAGCTATGAATTAAATCATAACCCATATATGCACCAATAAACAAGTAAAATTAATGACTAAATAAAATAAATATGGATTCTTAAATGTCGGTATTGTTTTTACTCCAAAAAAAATCTATACTTTTTGACAAATGTTTTATAAAAATAAATTGAGCAATTTTCAAAATTTCAGCTATAGGCTGTTATACGATTCAGTTAAATATAAGATAGACATTTAAATATAGATAGATATGTAACAGGTTTCTGTGGGGGTTTTTGTTGTTCACGGTGATCTTTAATATATACTGGGTGGTGTAGCTACGCACAAATATTTTCTAAAACGTCAAGCAGGAATTTGTCTATAGGATTGTAATAGGCTACACCTTGTTGACCAATCTATGTATGTATGGCCATTAAAAATACATGTTCTTTAACCAGATGGTTTTTCAAGTTACTTATAAAGAGATTGTTACTTCAGTCATGTTGTTTTAATGTTTTAAGTTGACTATAGTTACACAGTAAAAAAATTTTAAATAAAAATAGAAATCGTGAATCAGGTTAAACTTTATGAAAAAATCTAGATTTTTTTTTTTTTGCCATATCGCCCAGCCCTAGTTACAGTTGTTTGGGTAGACAGATGGGTTTATAGATGGGAAGACAGATATGTATCAGGGTGATTAGATTGATGGATAGATGGATACCATCTAATTTAGTTTATGTACTTTATCATATTAAAAATGTAACAATTTTAAAGCTAATGTGGAAGTGCATTAGATTGCATTGGTTCAGAGCCTTTATACTCTTTGTAAATCAAAAAGGATAGGAGTTTTGCAGCATAAAAACAATAAAAGTGTAGTACATCTTTTATTTAGTTTGTTTGTTTATTTTATTTTTTGTTAGGTTTACATCATACAAGACACACATATGTCATTCAGTGTAACAGTAGTTTATATTACAAAACATTTTATAAGGCATATTTGGAACAAGTAATTTAATGACATTTTAAAAGACATTCAAGAGTTCACACTTAGATATTGCTTGACGCTATTTGCAGGTATGGCATGCTCTGCCATGCTTAAAGCTAATTGAGCCCAGGGCTCCTGCCTGCTCAATTAGCATGTAAGGGGGTCCGAGATCAGGTAGGTCTCGAGAGCTCCCCATGGTAAAGGAGGAAAAGGAGGAGATAGGGTCGAAAGGGGAATTCTTCCAAAATGGAGATAAGAAGTTAGGGTTAAATCGGTCTATTTATTGTAGGCTTGGATCAATCTGATTGAATTATTGTTGATTATGGATGAGAGACCAGCCGTGATCAGTCATATCATGTGCTCCTCTCAAAATTAGTTTAGAAACATCACTTACTCAACACTATCAGTGCAGCCCTTAAATTTAAAGTAATTTAAATAATTTACACTTTGCCATTCTTCCTGAAGCACTAAGGTTTATCTAACTATTTTATTTATTTTCACAAGGGACAGTGTACATTAATCCCCAGAATGTAAATGTACCCAAATTAGCCCACAGTTTTCATTTGTGGTCCCTTTGCTAGATGTTAAAGGCCTATACCAATAAAAATACAAATTCAAATTATAAACAATACTCAAAGGAACGACAAAAAACAACCACAACAACAACAATATCAAAAAAGCTAGTGTTCACAATGTTGATTATTAAGAAGCCATTTCTTAAATATATGCTTTAAAATAGGGGTGGCGCAGAGGGTAGCACTGTCGCCACACAGCAAGAAGGGTGATTGTTCGAGCCTTGGCTGGGTCAGTTGGCATTTCTGTGTGGAGTTTGCATGTTCTCTCCGTGTTTGCGTGGGTTTCCTCTGGGTGCTCAGGTTTCCCCCACAAGTCCAAAGTCATCCGCTAGGTGAATTAGGTAAGCTAAACTGTCCATATTGTGTTTGAGTGTGTATGGGTGTTTCCTAGTGATGGGTTGCAGCTGGAAGGGCATCCGCTGCATAAAAAAACATATGCTGGATAGGTTAGTGGTTCATTCTGCTGTGGCAACCCCTGATTAATAAAGGGACTTAGCTGAAAAGAAAATGAATGAATGATTTAAAATATGCACATTGTTACTTAATCACAACATTATTTTACCCTTTTTAAACATACTGTACTTCCCAAAAGTTATCAAACACATTAAAAATAAGCACTTTACGTGCAATTGATGTGCTTCTATGTATATAAAATCACCTTTGTAAGTATTTATTTAATTTTGCAATACCAAAGTAAGACATTTTTTTTCTCTGTTCTGACAAATTTGAACAGGCAAAAAAGAGGGGGAAAGAGTGGCCTAACAAGTCGTAACTTTCTTGTCTGACATGTTCTTGAGATGTTTGAACAGATATGACATTTGAACTAAGGTTAAAAAAAGTGGTCCCACAGGTCAATGTGCAACAGACACCGACACTTCTTCCTTTGCATTTTCTCATGTTGCTGTTAGATTTCAAACATTCAGACCCTTACTGCAGCAGCATATGTTGTAAATGGATAAACGAGAGTTAATTTGTCATTTACCAGTCTTGACACAAAATAGTCATCCCCTAAAAGTAGTGTTTTTGAACTTTCATAACATTACATTTACCAGTTACTGTAATTTCTATGAAATTCAATTAGCTGATTAAGCGCTTTTTAGTCCAGACGTTCATATCCTGTTTTTACCTAAGAGTGGTGCTATAGCTTAATGTGAGTATGTAATAGTAATTTACTAGGATCTTTTCCCAAGAGTATGAGGGCTCAAATAGAGCTTGATGTTTATTCAGTCTTTGCACTATTAAACGTCATCCACTTTGATTCTCCATGCTTTATCATCCACATTAGCATATTATCGTAGTTCTGAGAAGTGTAATTTATCAGGCTTTGGATCTTGTCATGGAAAACAAGCTGCTTTACCTTCAGGTCTCCCAAATAGCAGTCACCAACGCTAGAAAGCCAATATGTTTGAAGAGGGCACACTGGCACGCTGTGTAATTTTATCTACATGCATGCCTTACTTTGTAGATTTATGCTGATAACCACCAATGATACGGTTCAGCCTTTTGGCAGGGCTGACGCTTGCGAACATCTGAGAAGCCTGCTGACTGCTCATTAACAGATTTTATTATTAGCTGACCTCAGTTACTGGCATGCCTTCAGCGGGCCTGCACTTTTGACATGTCTAACAATTTGCTATCTTGTCCCAGTGAATCCAGTCGCTTTGAATTGGACTGCATCTGCACACGTGCTTAACTACAGCTGTTTTGGGAACGTTCAGAAAGGCACAGTCTTCTGGGAATGCCTTAACGGCGGTATAATGTGAAGAGCAAAGCATCCACATGTTGCGTCTGTCACTTTTCTGAACCCTGAGCTTCGTTCGATGTGGTTAGCAGACTCTAGCTCCATGGCTTTTTGACTCGGGTTCTTGTGTTTGTTTACAACATGTGTTCCTCACCAGCGGCAGCCTGCTGCAAACCCCCAGCCTGCTGCTTGTGACATGGGGTTTTAATTATGGCCAAGTCTGTGAATCTCTCTTTTTTTTTTTTTTAAATGTCTACATTCATGCTAGCCTGGAGCCTAGCAGACCCTAGCTCCTCGCACAGACTCCGAACAGAGACGCTCTTGTGCGGCCCCTGTGTGAGCGCGTCAGCTCTCATGGGAAAAAATGCAAGAAATGTCTCAGACTAACAGTTTTAAAGGACATTGTTACACTGCACTACCTTTAGGGCTGTAATTGTTTGTCAGTGAGATGCTGTACAATATCTACCACTACAAGGTGCATGTTAATATCTCTAGGGTAATAAAAGTACTACTTTGAGTTTTAGCTGTAAATTAGCTACAGAGTTGACTCTTTGATGGTACTGCTCAAGTAAGATGCTGTTGTACACCTAAACCCAGCAGGCACACAAAGTCATAAGACATAAATATTAGGATAGATTGTGATGTCAGGTGACAAATTCATTGTCTAGCCAGCATATAAGGACAACGTTATTTTGACATCCAATAACAACGTCAAATGATGTTGATTTTAGGTAGTGTAGGAAAACGACCAAAATCCAACATTGAGCCAACATCTTAAACCAATGTCATATTGACGTCAAATACTGCCATGTATTTGTCAGGTATAGCAGGCAAATTTCCAATCTCTGATAGACGTCATAATGGTAATGTCCACACAATGTCAAGCTGTAACATCATTAGATGTTGATATTTGGTTGATTTTAGGTTGGACATTGGACATTGACATCAGCCTGGCGCTTGACAACAACTTGATTATCATTTCCAAACAAAATGCAATGTCCCTATGACGTTAGGGTACAATGTCAATCTGACATCATGTTATTGTCCTGTGCCTGCTGGGAAGGAACTCTGTTGTTTCATTTGTAATAAAAGTGTGGAAGAGAGAAAGCAAAGTGGTAATTGAAAAGCAGAATCGTTCTGTGAATACTATTCACAATTTGCTCTGTGACAAGATGTACATGTGTCGACAGGATTCTTTCTGTTGGACATTTGATCTTTTTCCTTTCAGACAGATGTTGTCTTCACCTCATTAGTGTGACACTGCTTTTAGGCCTTGTGTCCTTCTTTGGAATGACGCTAATATGAGACAGGTTGGTTTTATAGCTCTATTCCCATGTAGTCTGCAAAAGTGATCAGCACAATCCCTTCCCACCAAATCTACAGCTCCAGAGTGCACATAAGTCACTATAATAGGCACATTTTGCCCAAATCCATTGTCCAAATGGGCTATTTTTTGTTAACTGACTGCTTGGACAGACTGAACAGAAGAGATAGAATGAGGACTTTGGGGAGAAAATAAGAAGGATCAGCACAGCTGTATTTGGGGCAGAATGTTGAGCTGCTGCAGACTATGGACTTGATTGGCCACATCTGGCATCATTATGACCACATTTAGACCACGAAAAGCGGACATCCTTTTGAGATTGTTACTTCAGCCAGTGTGTGAATCTAGTGCATCAGAGCAGCTTGATCATTTCTAACCCTTCATTTTGTAGCCATCCGTGCTGGTTATGTGATCCAGATGGAGATAGTGTTTTTTTGCTAGCAATGCTAGATTTATCCAACACGACCTTCTCATGACACGTGGGACCTGGTTTTCATTGCCCTTCACCCTGTAGGCAAGCGCAAGTGTGAAATGTGATACCTTCCAGGCAAAGTTTTTTTTGCCTGAACCCTAGAAAGACCTGGAAAGTCTGAGAAGATACAAAGACCAGTTGATGGACTGTGGACCTGACCTAAAGAAAATAGAAACCAAAGAGAGGCATAGATGCTTTAACATAGAGTGGAGGTGTTTTGAGGCAAGAAGATTTTGGGAGTGCTCTATGGCTGTGGATATGCACCCCTCCCCCAGTGGAGCAGTGTTTCCTGCCTCAGCTCTCAGCTGAAATCAGATTCCCAACCTTGCCTGGGCCTTGTTTTTCTTGGCACGAGCCACGCTCAGACACTCACAGAGAACTGCTGTCAAAGACTTCATCCCTCGTTTTTTCTTTCTCCCTTTCCTCGTTTCCATCCCTGTCTCCTCCTCACCCACTGTTTTTCTCATTGGTTTGTGAGGAACAGCATCTTCAGTAATCTCTCACCGGGTCTTTTTGTGGACGTAACCTGATCTGTCCTCACACTGCACACATTTTAATAACATTTAAACATCTCCAGATGCAATTTGAAAATAAAGCGGCACAAACATTAGCTGGAGGCTTTGCGGTTTCACGCTTTTTTTTTTTTTTAAATCGGCTGTTGAGCAATGTGAGATCATGTTCTTTACCAGCAGTTATCATCATGTACTCCATAATTTAGAAACAGGCCCATAGGAAAACATGGTTCACCAACAAATATCCACCATAACCTAAATTCATTCTAATGGTTTCATTCTACTACTTAGCACGCTGTTAAGAGGCTGAAGTACTGTTACTATGTATTATGTTGTATATTATAAATGTAAGCATACTAGTAAGCTTGCACAAATGGGTTTAATAACCAGCAGTGTCATCTAAACAAGTAGTTCCCAAAGTGAAGGAAGGTCACGGGACAAGGACAGGGGGTTGCTTGGTGATTTTTCCAAAAATCTAATTCATTTTATTAAGCTATTATAATTACCATATTTTATCCATAACCTACAGAAGAAAAAAATAGTAGTTACTTACATTAAAAAAGCAACATGCAAATAAAAAGCCATCAACCTTTCCATTTTTTTGTGAGCGCTGTGGTGATTACATTTATATTAAAGATACAGCACATTGATTTTATGGCACCAGGTTCAACTTTCTGACACTTTTACGGCACTCACGTACATTAAAAATAAATACAGGCCACAATTGAACATGGAGAATGGTCTCCGAGTGGCGTTTTTCAAAATTAAATGATGAATGGCCTATTGGTATGTGTGCGCCGTTGTGTGCTAGCTTTATATATTTATAAACAACTTCTATTAAAATAAATGGGAATGCTCAATCAAAGCTTTCTTGAGGTACATGTATGCTTTGTACCAGTATAATCTGCAGCAAATCTGAATAGTATTGCTAGTTTTAAGCATTGCATTCTGCAGTTTGCATACCAGCGCCCCCTTTTTAGCCTCTGGCTAGGAAAAATGACCACCACTGTGTTTGTAGGACCATAAAAAAGGCTCTGTCTATAGTTGTCTGTCAACGACACAGACACTGAATGTGTCTTATTTACACAAAGGACCATGGAAGTGCAAGTATGTGAGTGTTTGTTACTTTCACAAGAGGAGGGGCTATTGAATCAGACTTAAACAGTTACACAGTCCCACATTTTAGGAATTAGGAGAAACAAAGATGCTTCTGGTCTACTTTTGAGTCTGTTTGTATGCAGCTGAACTCTCAAAAAGACTCATCACATTACTGAGTGTGACAAAGTATCTTTTACCTACAGCAGTTCTTTAGATTAACTCCATATGACATTTGACTGTTACTAAATCACAAAATTACACTAACAATTTCCATTGTTTTCCAAAAGTAGTTTGTTGAAGGTGGTGGTTTTACATGACGTCACATCATCCATTTAACCCCCTGGATGAGTGATTATACCATTATGGATGTTTATAAATAGACAACAAAACCTTGTAAAACTATTGGCAGGCTGCATTCCCAATCTAAAAGAACAGTCAAAACAAAGAAATTGGGTACGGATAGACAATCAGAAACAGTTCTTGGATTTCCAGCTGTCCGGTTTGACATTAACAGCCCCTTGTTTTACAATCCCTAACGCATATGGCGCAATTATTAACCACTGCGCCAGCTGAAGCTGTTGCTGTGTTGTTGTGCATGACTGTGCTATAACTAGTCATATGCATGAGGTGGGGTCTCTCGAAGCTCAGTGGGGGGTTGTAATACGTTATATGAGAAGGTAAGACAAATGTAACAAAACAAAACACGCACACACAGCAAAGAGACGGAGTGCGTGTCTCTACAGCTCTGGCCAAATTGAAAGCCTCTGTCCCTGAATTCACTACCAATTAAATGCTCCCCTTTGTGGCCAGGCCGAAACAGCTGCAATGACTCCACAGAGTCTGTTAAGACCAGGGTAGAGCCAGGCCCCCTCAGCACTCGAAAACACACACACGCTTGCATGCTGAGAGAGAGCAAAAAAGAGAGCAAACAGTAAAAGTTAGATAAGAGGCAAAAATCACATCCAAATGTTTATGCAAGAGGCAGCGTCGCTACTTCACTCACCTTTATCTCGTCTATATAATAACGTACAATTATAGAAGAGATAGCGGCACGCCAGCAACAGGATGGTGCCGGAGGAAATGAGAAATGGCTAGTAAACACTTCAAGAAGTGTACTTTGATGTAAAACATATATCACATAAAGTCTATTGTGTGTACTGATGTAGATTTCTCATGTGAAAAGTTGCTATCACTTGGAAGGCATGACTGTACACCAATTTCTTTTGGAAAATGTTCACTTCATGTGTGAACATAATTGACTGGATTTCTTCTATTCTGTAGAAGTCCTGTTTGAAGTATAATTTGTCCAGTAACGTCTCGTCTGGTGGAGATGATAATACTCCTTTTCAAACGTCTGAGATGAACTGATCTAGGCTAAATTTAAACCCGTGGACAGACATGGCGCGCCAGCGGTGCATGTCTCCATTCTGCTCACAGCTCGCTATGTGATTCTATACGTTTTCTATAGTCTTATGGAAAGCTTCTCCGTGTAATATTACAGCAAGTTAAAGTTTCTTTTGGTGCATTTCATTGCAGTTACGTAATACGATTAGAATTAGAAGAACAAGGCTAAGATTTTTCACATTCCCAGGCCTGTGGTGAGAGTTATTACAGGGGGAGATTCATTCAGTCATTTTCCTTCGGCTTAGTTGCTTTATTCATCAGGGGTCGCCACAGCAGAATGAACCGCCAACTTATCCAGCATATATTTAGCGTCGATATAGCAATGTGATCATTTGCAATAGTCAGATGTATGATCGATGTGCAATGTTAAGATGATACAATGTTTAATTATAATTTATCATTTGTATGTGATTGAGGCCTGTGGTGGATTTTTAAAGCATTTGGCATAAGGAATTGTACCATTAATAATAATAAATATTTTAGAGTTTTTATTTTTTAATTGCTGTACCTGAATACTGTTAGACTCAGAAAAGGATAAAACACTGTATATTTCAATAGTTTTTTTTTCTACATTGTATTGATCCATACTTTTAATTATTTATTAGAGTTTAAGCAGATGTATATGCCTACAGAATCATTCAAATCAATCTGAAATGATAAGTGCTTTTCAAATAGTTACTAAAGTCATCTGGTGTAGTTGTATTCGTATCGCAATATATATCACAGACTAACAAAATGTCGCAATGTTAGATTTTTCCAGTATTGTGCAGCCCTAGTATTGTCATGATCATCAGCGATCGAGCAGCTGCAGATCGCTGGTAAACACGCAGATCACAACGGACTACAAATCCACCATCATATGGACTACAAGACCCAGTCATGCACCACACACACGCACACAACCGGTGTCTGATCCTGACTGATTGCAAACACACAGCTGATGCTGCTCAAGTACTGATTACACACTCACATACACACACACACACACATATATATATATATATATATATATATATATATATATATATATATATGGCTCACTTTGAGACATTCATTGTTGACTCTTGTTTATCTGTATCTGTGAACAATACAATGCATTTTCCTTTGCCTTGTCTTGCCATGTTTGTGGATTTTAAAGAGCCCCTATTATAATTCATTCAGCGATTCATTTGTTCTCAAACCCCTCCTTAGCTCGATGCTAATCTGCACTAATTGGTCTGATGACCCAGTCTATTGCAATTAGTCGACTGCGTTCAGTGTGAGACAGACAGAAACGCCCACCATGGTTTATCGACCATTTTGAAATAGTCAGAGTGCAGAGTATATGTGTGAATACAACGCAGGACTGCATTAAAGCAATGCAGTTTAACACCAGCATATTGCTCTATTCTTAACCATGACACACATTCAGTATTAATCCACACAGTGGCAAAAGCTAAACTATTTAAAAACTTGACCACTGTGTGTAGGAAAAGCTGACGGTGGCCATAGCAACCACAAACAGCAGTGGATTGCGAGCTCACAAACGCATTTAAATTCGTAAACAAAGTGGCACGCGTCGCGTTTTCAGTGTGGTTTTAGACGCGACATGAGAATATAAAGAGTTAACCAGATACAGTACAAGCTGTTACAAGTAACAAAACACAATTAAATACATAATTTGCAAGCTAGAGAAAACAAGGAGGCAACCATTTTATTCGCACTTACTTACACTTGTGAAATGGAGGAAGAAACCGATCCATGAACTGTGTACGGTAAAGTTCCTGTCAAGCTCTGACAAAATCCCATATATCAATAGTCTTTTCTGTTCCTTCCTTTAACAAACGGCCGATGAATCCCCCGTTGTAAGCGTGTAGACTGCTGAAGCACTAATCAGAAAAATGATGAAAACACAGTAGGTATGGGCCAGTATAAGATTCTGACGGTATGATAACCTTGGATAAAAATATTACAGTTTCACAGTATCACGGCATTGTGATTACTGCTCTAAAATATTGTATATTCTGGGTAAAAAACTAAAAACATTTTCCCCTTTGAAAACTTTTGAAAAATTTTGAAAGATTTATATTATTTTGGAGAAGTAAACATGTCAGGCTAAATAATTCAAATGAATCATTGACTTCTGCTGTCTTCATTAGTTTCAAAAACACACATTTCTTTACAATTTAAAACGGCATCTTTGGATATTTTTTTTCTGCTAGAGATACTGTTGTTCTAAAAAACAAAACATTCATTCATTTTCTTTTCAGCTTAGTCCCTTTATTAATCTGGGGTCACCACAGCGGAATGAACCGCCAACTTATCCAGCATTTGTTGTACGCAGTGGATTTCCTTCCAGCCGCAACCCATCTCTGGGAAACATCCATGCACACTCATTCACACTCATACACTACGGACATTTTAGGGGGACTGTGGGGGAAACCGGAGCACCCGGAGGAAACCCACGCAAACGCAGGGAGAACATGCAAACTCCACACAGAAACGCTAACTGACCCAGCCAAGGCTCGAACCAGCAACCTTCTTGCTGTGAGGCGACAGCACTACCTACTGCGCTACTGCGTCGCCTAAAACAAAACAAAAAAATTGTAAATAAAAAATCTTAAACATACCTTAGGAACGGTATTACTGAAAATTTTGACTGTATTAAAACCTTGACTTTTCCAAACCGCAGTATACTTTGAAAACGGTTATCATCCCATGCCTAGAACACAGCACAAGGCTGGGGCTCTAATGCTAAGGTATTTTTGCAAAAATAAACTTCAAACACTTGACTCTTCACAGCCTCATCTCTGGGTAATGAAAGTAACACTAGCTTTCCGTCACGCTTCAGAGCACAGCGCTTTCGCTATATGAATTAACCGGGGTCTGCTACAGTGTTTGTCTTTTTCTTTCTACTGTGTTTGTGGGTGGGGCCGGGGGTGTTAAATTTCCCCTGGTCTGTGCGCGCAACAAATGGGTGGGGCTTGAGTTCTGTATCAGCTTCACGCCAACACGGCTAACGATTCGTTATCACAACGATTCATTTAAACCACTATGAGTCAACTCTTTTATAGATGAATCAATAGTTTTAAACATGGCACACTTTTAGATTTAAGCCTTAGCTGAATATTTCACTTCACTTAGAGCTGTTACACACTGCATGGAAGGTCATGTTCAAAAACCCATAACAGGGGCTCTTTAAAAACAGACAATGTGCTGTGCATAATACTGTGCAGCAGTAAAAAACTTAATAAACATCTGTCGCTTGTCTGATGTAAGAAATATATATAATTTTTTTGCATAAAACAGATCTATAATGAGATATTTTTATATATATATTTTTTTTGTCTTCGTCTTTGCATTTTTGGGTTATTTTTATTTAATTATTTTTTTTTTTACTTTTTTGCAAATGTGAGTGATGTGCACAATGTCAGCTCACACACTGATAAAATAACAATCCCAGTGTTATTATAGATGATAAACATCACACACATCTACTGTAAATCGTTTACAAAACTTTGCAATTTCAGTTGGTGCAGCAATTTTACATTGAACTGTTAGAAGAACCTATATGCATTCTTTTTAGCGTTACTTGACTGTGGAAAGAATGTTTTACTAACAAAGAAAACAACAGTTTAAGAGAGCACCGTGGACTTAAACAAAAGCTCAACAGCAATCTGCAGTCACCGCATTGACCCAAGCCAAGAGCGTTACAGTGCCTTTATCGTCCTCATAGAGTTAGCTGTTAATGTGACATCTGCTGACACACTCCATTAAATGTGCAGTCACTGCCTCTGTGTGAGTGGATACAACTGGCATGCTAATAGTGGATCTGCAAATACGATTCTACTCTCTTGATTCCCAGAGCACAGCTTTGTGGCCCAGATGTTGCTCTTTCAACCCTAAAGAGACGTCATTGTTTATATAAATTCCATCTTTGCAACCTATTTTTTTTCCTCCCTAAAACGGTTTAGAGGAGTAAAAAAGAAATTCACAAGGCTCATTTGTTGACATTAAGAGTTGTTGGAAATTAAACAAAGAAAAAGCTCAGACTTCACGTGTATAAAAATTGGAATCTTTGGCTTTGGTATCTTAATAAGCTGTTTAAGATTTCTATTTGCCTTCCATCTTGCCTTATTGCTGTCTTAAAGAAATGGTGGAGACATTCTTTCTTTCCTCAGGGACATTTTCTCGGCATGTATATTTTATATTGTACTGAGAAAGGAAGCGAAGAGCAAGTAGGAATTTGAGTGTAAGATTTACAATTGACAAACAGAAAACCTGAAATCCTGAAATGTGTATGCTTGCGCCTTTCAGTGAAGTTTCCCTGGGCCAACTCTGTAAAGGCCAGTGTCCTTTATTAAACACAGCCAGTCATCGCCAAATAAGGCAAACACTGTGCCCTTCATACTCTTCCAGCCCCCTGCTGTACTGCCAACAAGCGTGCATTTAACACCAGCATAAAACCAGACCCTCCAAATAGTGCTGCATACTAATGCACAGTTTACAGTCAGGCTTCATCAAGAGAAAAGTGCTATTGTTAGTGGCATGTGCTAAAGCTAAAATCATAATTGCTACTCATGCCTAGGGTTTAAAGAAAACCCTAACCTAATGGAGAAGAGGTGTGATGTTACTTTATAAGACCTTTTAAAAGTTTTTTTTTTTTTTTTTTTTTTTTTTTTAAACCATCTTTGTAGATGGTTAAATGTTTTTGCAGTCGAAAAATAAGGACAATAAAGCTGGGGGGAAATGGTTAAGCTAAAAATATATTTTTTAAGTGCATTGTTACATTTTGTGATTTTTTTTTTAATTTAAATTTTTATTGTGACTCTATTTACAAAATGTCAATTTAACATATAAACTGTAAACAAATGTAGCAGTCACTTGGATTGGTTTATGGGTTTGTTGGTTGGATGGATGGTTGGTAAGCTGGCTAGATGGATTGTTTGGTTAGATGGATTGTTTAGTTGGATGGATGGGTTGTTTGGTTGGATGGATGGATAGATGGATGGATGTATGGATGGATGGATGGGTTGGTTGGTTGGATGGATGATTTGGTTGGTTCGTTGGATGGATGGATGGGTTAAACTAAAGAAATGCAGCATTCATTTGGATTGATTTGATTGGTTAGTTGGTTGGTTGGTTGGTTGGTTGGATGGCCTGGATGGATGGATGGATGAATGAACAGATGGAGGGATGGTTGGGTGGATGGACTGATTAATTAGTTGTTAGTTAATTAATAAGAATGTAGCTGTAATGTAATGTGCAAAATAAATGGATGGATTGTTTGGTTGCATTGATTTGATGTTGGTTGGTTGGTTGGTTGGTTGGTTGGTTGGTTGGTTGGCTGGCTGGATTGTTTGGTTGGGTGGATGGGTTGTTTGGTTGGATGGATGGATAGATGGATGAATAAATGGGTTGTTTGGTTGGTTGGATGGATGGATAGTTGGTTGGATTAATGGGTTGTTTGGTTCGTTGGATGGATGGGTTAAACTAAAAAAATGTAGCATTCATTTGGATTAATTTGGTTGGTTGGTTGGATGGGTGAATGGAATTATTGATTAGTGGATAGTTAAAATGAGAATGAAGCTGGTAATGTAATATGCAAAATGAATGGATGGATGGATTGTTTGGTTGGATGGTCAGATGGATGGATGGATGGATGGGTTGGTTGGTTGATGGGTTAAACTAAACAAATGTAGCATTCACTTTGATTTGATTGATTTGGTTGGTTGGATGGATGGATGGATGGGTTGTTTGGTTGGATAGATGGATGGGTTGGTTGAATGGATGGGTTGGTTGGTTCGTTGGATGGAGGGGTTAAACTAAAGAAATGCAGCATTAATTTGCATTGATTTGATTGGTTGGTTGGTTGGTTGGATGGATGGATGAATAGATGGATGGATGGTTGGGTGGATGGATTGATTGATTGATTGATTAGTTAATAGTTAATTAATGAGAATGTAGCTGTAATGTAATATGCCAAAATGAATGGATAGATGGATGGATTGTTTGGTTGCATGGATGGGTTGGTTGGATGGTCGGATGGATGGATGGATGGGTTGATTGGATGGATGGATGGATGGATGGATAGATGGGTTAAACTAGACAAATGTAGCATTTACTTTGATTTGATTTTGGTTGGTTGGTTGGTTGGTTGGTTAATTGGATGGATGGATGGATGGATGGATGGTTGGTTGGCTGGCTGGATTGTTTGGTTGGTTGGATGGATTGTTTAGTTGGGTGGATGGGTTGATTAGTTAGATTAATGGATGGGCTGTTTGGCTGGATGGATGGATGAATGGGTTGTTTGGTTGGTTGGATGGATGGATGGATAGTTGGTTGGATTAATGGGTTGTTTGGTTCGTTGGATAGATAAGTTTAACTAAAGAAATATAGCATTCATTTAGATTAATTTGATTGGTTGGTTGGTTGGCTGGTTGGTTGGATGGATGGATGGATGGCTTGGATGTATAGGTGGATGGAATGATTAATAGTTGATAGTTAAAATGAGAATGAAGCTGTAATGTAATATGCAAAATGAATGGATGGATGGATGGATGGATTGTTTGGTTGAATGGTCGGATGGATGGATGAATGGATGGGTTGGTTGGTTGGTTGATTGGATGGATGGGTTAAACAAAACAAATGTAGCATTCACTGATTGGTTGGATGGATGGATGGATTGATGGATAGATGGTTGGTTGGATGGAGCGATGGATGGATAGATGGATGCAAGAATGGGTTGGTTGGTTGGATGGGTGGGTGGGTGGGTGGGTTGGTTGGTTGGATGGATGGATGGATGGATGGATGAATGGATGAGTAGATGGATTGATTGGTTAATAGTTAATTAATGGGAATGTAGCTGTAATGTAATATGCAAAAATGTGAAAACGCATAAAGTTGTAGCAAAATGTAAAAATGTCATAAATCAGTTGTAGCATTCTTTCAAATGAAGGAATGAATTAGACTCCTGACAGTTATTTTTGATTTAATAATTAATGAACTGAATAAAAATTATGGTTGAACTATTTAGTGTTTAACCATTTAGTAACCATTTAACGTTATATGCAAAATGTCAAATATATGTCATAGGTATTGACATATATGTAGCATTCGAATGAATCAGAATCAATCATTCAACAGTGCTCTGTTATAATATGCAATCATGCATTGTCATTTGTTTATTAATCTCTCTCTTTCTTTTTTCTCTCCCCAGGTAAGAAAATCTGAATTTTCTCACCTATAAAGTGTGCAGTCTTCCATGTAAGTAGCTCTGGAGTTTCTGCAGCACTCTTTTTATTTATCCTGTAGACATGTAATATACCCTGGATAATGTTGTTTTGACAAACCCTTGGGCAGTTGTGTCTTTTGAAACATAGAGAGCTAAGCTTTCCCTCCCACCTTTCCACTATCTTGTAATCCTGCTGTCAAGCAAACAAAGCCCCATTGCGGACGTGAGTTGATACCATCTTTTCTCTTTGTTCTTCTGCCTTTTACAAAGAAATAGAGCCATTTAACCACTTGTAATCATTCCCAACCACAACTGGCATAGCTTTAAAAGATCCTTAACTGTCTTGTTTGCATAATTGCAGGTTAAAAAAAGCTACTTCCCGAGGTTTTCTATATATATAAATTGCTGTTGAAGTGATACGGTAAAGGTAACTTGTCAAGGGAATACTCAGGCTCAATGAAAACGATGTGTCAGGATTTGAGGGATAAAAGAACGAGAGCAGGCCTTTTAGTCATGGCTTTGTTAAGCGTAAGTATGCGTCTCGCTTTTAGGGCTAAAAGAGGGAGAGAGTGAAAGCGCTGGTTGTGTGAGCCTGAGAGACCGGCGAGCAACAGGTCAGAGGGGCATTATGTTGAGCACTTAACCTCAGACTCTGAGACCCTCGCCTCTGCACGCAGCTGCACACGCCTGGCCAATGTTATCTCAACCAGACGCTACCTGGGAAGACATGCTTGGCTGGAAAGCAAGAGAGATAAGAGGCTTTCAGGACAGGGAGGACAAAAAACACACCGTTCTGCTGTCTGGATGTGGACAGGAGAAAGACAGGAAGGTGATGAAAGCGGAGTGAGACTCAACGATCTGGCGTGGGTCATTTCTCTCTGTTATAAATTAGTTTTGCACAACATGAAATTAAAATCAGCAATACTGCTTTTAAAACACTATTGCTGTTATTGCTGTGGGTTATTGCAGATTATCTTTGAAGAGGTGTTTTCGGTTGCTTTCATTTATTCCATAAAACAAACATTAACATCAACAAACTTTAGTCAACTTCAATGAATATAAGTCCCATTCTCCATACATGCAAACATACAGTGCTCAGCATATATAAGTATGCCCCTCACAAATCTATTTTTTAAATTCATATTTTTAATGGGAAGCTATACAATATTATATGTGTGCATATACATTAGATTAGTCAATACTGATCCCAAGTATGTAGCTTATCTAACAAGATAACTTATGATAACGGTCCAAAAAACTAGTACACCCAAATGTATATGTTAAAGAAAAATATTAAATTCAAATTAAAAAAGAGGAAAAATCAAAAGAAGCAAAAAATGGAAAAATTTAGTTGAAATTTTGTAGGTTCCAAATTTTTTTTTGCAATATTTTGCTTGAATTTAATTGTATTATCTTTCAATTTCTAAATAGGTTTGTTGACTAAAATATTATTTTAATACATATATCTGTTTAATAAATCTGTTCTGTTTAAATGCACCAAAATACAAGCCTATATTCACTAAGAAATGGATACAAATATAAATTTTTAAAATGGTGGTATTCAATTAGGCTGAGCACTGTACATCTATAATTTTGATGTATCATCTGTCTGTCCTAGCTATTCTTTCTATAGTTTATTCTATCATTTTGTTGTTCTTTAACAAAGACAGCAAAATTACATGTAAATGCAATTTTATGCTAACTTTAACCAATCTAGCTTTTTCCCAATAGTGTTGGACAGTATTTTTGGAAAATGTATTTTGCTCCTGGATCTACATCTTTTGTTGATTCTGGAATGACATTCCTGTCAAACAAACATAGTCCTAACCACAACCAATAACTACTACACCAAATGATAGGTTGATAAGAATGTTGTTGAAACTCAAACCTCAGCCTTAACCCTAAGCCTAACCGTAAAACTCTAAAGTCTAATTGATTGAAGTTGTTCCAGGACCAACAAAGATGGCAATCCTATGTGTCCTACTTGGTAAAATTACTAGATGCAGCAAAGTTGTAGCCCTTTGTATATAGTACTATGTATTAGGGATGCTCCAATCAGGATTTTTGCAGCTGATACAGAGAACCGATTCCTTGTCATGTTGATCAGCTGATACAGAGTACCGATTCTGATGCTTCAAGCTTTTTCAAAGCACGTTTTGCAATAATCCCTCAAACACATTCTCTTATAACCATTTTAAGAGTTCACACTTAGCTGATGATTGATAATAAAGCTTGTTTGGCATGCTGTTTCGGGAGAGAGCCCTGAGCTTGTAAGATCCTCGAGCCTTGGGCTCCCTCCCATTTGCAGGGCAAGAGGGGAGTTTGAGCTCAGGTAGATCTCGATAAACTCCCCCGGCTTATTCTAGCTGAATGGTGGAAATGGATGGCTGAGGAGAGGAGTGCTTGCTTAGTGCTTGACTATGGTATCAATTTTGTGTGTTCAATTTACTTAGGGTGCATGTTATTTGGACTGTGGGAGGAAACCGGGGAGCCCTGGGAAAACCCACGCGAGCACGGGAAGAACAAGCTAAACTCCACACAGAAATGTCGTCTGATTTAGTAGGGACTTAAACCAGCAGTATTCTTGCTGTGAGGCAACAGTGCTAATCACTGGGCGGCTGTGTCACCCATCTAAAAAGGAGGGAAAGTAAAGGTGGGTGGGGGGGTTCTTCAAGACGAAGAAATTGAGATAAGAAAACTCTGGTTATTTATAGTGAGTTAGGAGTCATCTGATTGGATAATCGATCATAGGCTAATGCAGGAACAGCTGAGAACAATCATAAGCACGTGATCCTCTCGAAATTTGTTTATACATAAACTTCACTTATTGTAGACTAGGGATGCTCATTTTGGTTAATTTTGCCAACCGACAACCGCTGCTTGTTAACTGAATATTAACCGTTAACTGGTTCAGATTAATATCAAAATACTATTTAATGAAAAAATAATAATAATTGAAGTGTCTTTTTTGTGTGGCACATTAAATATTGCATTTTAAAATACAGATTTATTTCAACATGCGACAGCAGCATACAAAGCACAACAACAAAACATCTTCACGCACCTGCAGTGTTTCCAACAGCATAGAAAAAAGAATAGAATAAATAAAAATAATAAAATAAATATTCCTGCTCTAGATATTTTTCACTTAAATTAAAAATTTTATTACAAAATGAAAACACTGACTTTGAATCCTTTTTAAGAATCGGCTTATGCTGTTTTTTTCCAATCATGTTTTTTTCTTCCATCAAATAAAAATTTCAGGCTACCTCAAATGGAACGCTCCACGGAAAATATGCATTTAATTAATGCACCACTGTTATTATTATATCACAAACCCTCTGTCAACATGTTTAATAGAAGTCATTAGTTTAAAGATTATGTCTTGTGATTATGACTTTTTTCATGTTCATGTTAGTTCATGTGTGCGTGCTGCGTGTGATGAAAGACAATGATAATGAACCTTAAGGTTCATATGTTGACTTTTAGTAAAGTATAGGCTACTATAGCATATAACAATTTTGTTGTTAACATATGCCATTGCATTTTTTTGCATATATGTTTTATAAGCTATAAAATGAAAGCCTCAGTTTAGAGCAGAATTATCATTATACAAAAATCAAGAAAATCTTTGGATTTGTTTGATTCATAGATTAGGCTATGAAGGCTATTTAAAAAAATATATATATTTTATAAGAACTATTAATAACTGTAATTTTCCAAATGGAAAAAAAAGGTTAGTTTGTTGGTTGTACACTAAATCATCAATGTTGAGTTTATGACGCGGCAGCACAGAGACAATCAGCATCAACGCTGGTTTATGTCAACTCATCTGTTTGAAACTGTGACCAGAAATATCTTTCTTTCATTTTGCTTTTTTGGCAAAATACATCTGTAGGCAAGTGTGGTTGCACATGTTACCATCCCGCAAGTTAACAAATATGTGTTGCAGTTGAACAGTTAGGGGCCAATCACAGTGAATGCTCTTTTCCATTTCAAAAAACACGAATCGCACCTCACCGCCTTTTATGTTTACAAGAAATGATATTCAAGTTTGTAAAGTCATACAGCTCTGGGTAACTTAAAACAGCGACCACAAGTCTCTCCCACACTGCTGTCACCTCAACGGAAACCCTACCTCTGCTTTCATTTGATTGAAGAATGAAAAAGACGCGACTGATGTAACATGCTTTTACTACTCAGGGTTGACTTTTATTTCAACTGTGAGCACACAGCACGCAACGGCAAAACATGAGCCGCACAGGGCATAAAAGCAGCGCGTAAACCACTTGCAGCCATTAGGCAACCATTCAAAAGATGCACCTCTCTAAAAATATATAAAAATATATTTTTTTATTGTTTAACTGATACCATTAATCAGTTACAAACTCACCCTTTCGGTAAACGGTTAATCGGTTATTTTGAGCATCCCTAGTGGACATGTCATGGTAAGAAGCAGCTTTACAGAAATTAATAGATTAAATAGATAAAAAAAATTGGTAAGAAAAATTACTAACATTGCAATTTGGAAACATTGCAAATGATGGAAGAAGAATTACACATGTCTCAATGAGGAACAAGTTTGGAGCTCATTTTTTATGCATAAGAAGGTAAAATGCACACCCATAAATCCATTACTTCTTTACCAAAAGGAAATAGCCCTGTAAACTGCTGTTTATTGCAATAAGTATATTACAATAAGTTATATTATTAAACATTGAAGTTTTAATCAGGTCACTAGGGTTGGATGGGACACTAGATAGAGACGATTGGTCTTCTTGTGCCAGAGCAGCTCAAAACCCTGGATATATGAATAATAATATGAATGATTGCAACAAAGAAACCATCACTTGTATGCACCTGTAAACAGTTTATACACATCTGTATGTATTTTAGCTGCTGCAATGTGAGCGCAACAATCCCTCACACCTCCACGCGTCATTTACCACCTCTGGTGTTGTAGCTGCTGATATATAACCTAGATGTATAATCCGGGTGCACATGTGTGTCTCTGCTTTTGCTCATGAACAAACACTTGTGATCGGTTCATGTGATCGAGCAGATCTGCGAGCATCGATCAAGTCATGAAATGTGATTATCAGCTGACACTGATTCATCGGAGCATCCCTAATATATA
>CAIGQZ010007154.1:17252833-17270052 GCA_903798205.1 Danio tinwini | reverse complement strand
ATAATGAACATATTCAAAATGGACAATATCATCATAACCTATCACAAAGTCACTCCCTATCCCAGACTATTTTTCTTTCAATCATAATGCAAGTAACGATAACCAAAAATGTTTTGTTAATTGCTGTGGTTTGTTGTTTGTTTTCAATCATACCTACATGTTTGTTTAAGTGAATTCATTCAATTGCAAGTTTTCTCAAATGGAGCAGATCACCCAACAGTATTTAGAGACATTTCAGATTATATTTGTTTAGCTGAGAATAGTCACGGTCAGGCAGTTTGGCACAAACATCCTTACAGAGTGAAAACAGAACAGACCGTCACCTCACCTAATTGTGTTTATAAGGTTCAGTCTTGTCTGTGAGAATTCTGGTTAAAGACATGGAATGGCCAGAGCAAGGACTGAAATAATGCAAGATAACCAGTGTCAGCTGAGCGGTAGTTTTTGGAGTGGTTCTTGTTTTCTCAGAGCAGGGCTTGATGGGAGAGCGCATGAGTGACGTTAGTGTCAGGCAGCATGTGGATTTCCTGCTTGCATGCTTCTCTAGATGTGGCATTGAACTTTAAGCACTCTGGGTCGGGGACAGACAGAAGGGTTTGTTTAAAGCTTTGTGTAGAATTGTGATGGATTGAGTTATGTTTATTAAGAGGAGAGCTCAAAGAACTCAAGGGCGAAAATAACAATTCATGGGGTGAGCAAGAGACCCTGCAAACTTCAGAGGAGTTTTAAAGCTCTAGGCAAACGGCTGAAGAACAAGAGGAATCAGCGGGGTGGAAGATGTGAGAATGTATTTGCATGTAGTGAGAAGAGATGGAATAAGAGGCCAAGTTGTGCACATAGCGAAGATAATTAACTAACTCCATCCAAAGCCATCTGCTGTCACGCTCCACACGTAAATGTAGAAAAAAAGTAAATAAATCAAACATATGTCATATAAAAAGCATTTATTTCCGCCTTCCTATGACCTAAAATCTTAGACCTCTTAGATATAATTGTATGCCTTAGCTCAGGTAATATTTTTACCCTTTTATTGTAGCTGGGTCGGGCAGAGTTCACGGATAGTTTCTTTTCTGATTGACATGAAACTTAAGTCAGCTGGTTTTCCTTGCATGTTTTTCCACTGGGCCCTCAATCAAGCTCTGCTCAGACCAGCACTTCTGATTTCCAAGAACAAGTCCATAACATCCATCCTGTTCTATTTCTGTGCAAAGATGGTAATTTACTGTGTACAGGAGCTTGTGGATTGAAGATCGTAAATGCAAAGGGAAACACAGAAACCAAGGAAAGGCGTCTGTGAAGTGGAACAACATTGGAGAGGCTCTTGATGTCTTTGGCTGGGCTCTAATTGCTTCCTATCTTTTGCTTTATCTGTGTTTTTTTTAGGAATAAACTTTAAAATGAAGCTTTGGAGGCCCTGAAGTTAAAGGAATAGTTCATTCAAACATCAAAATTCTTTCTTTTTTTGCTCACCCTCATGTCATTTCATACCTAAATGCTATTTTTTCCTTGTACTATATTTAACCTGAATTTTGAATAATCATAGCCTTTTCCATACAAGCATCTAATGCACCTACATTGCCAATTGAATCGAAATTTAGGACTATGATGCTTTTAGAGTTAGGATAATATACTACAGTACCTGACAAAAAGTCTTGTCGTTGATCCCAGTTGTAAGAGCAACAAATAATAACTTGACTTCTAGTTGATCATTTGGAAAAGTGGCAGAAGGTCGATTTTTCAGGTGAATCATCTGTTGATCTGCATCCCAATCATCACAAATACTGCAGAAGACCTACTGGAACCTGCATGGACCCAAGATTATCATAGAAATCAGTCAAGTTTGGTGAAGGAAAAATCATGGTTTGGGGTAGCATTGAGTGTGGGGCTGTGGGAGAGATCTGCATAGTGTATGGCAACGACAGCCTGAGGTATCAAGACATTTGTGCTGACCATTACATTACAAACCACAGGAGAGGGCAAATTCTTTAGCAGGATAGCGCTCCATCTCATATTTCAGCCTCCACATCAAAGTTCCTGAAAGCAAAGAAGGTGAAGGTGCTCCAGGGTTGGCCAGCCCAGTCACCAGAATGAACATTATTGAATATGTCTGGGGTAAGATGGAGGAGGCATTGAAGATGAATCCAAAGAATCTTGATGAACTCTGGGAGTCCTGCAGGAACGCTTTCTTTGCCATTCCGGATGACTTTATTAATAAGTTATTTGAGCCATTGCAGAGATGTATGGATGCAGTCCTCTAAGCTCATGAGAGTCATGCACAATATATATTTTTTTTCACTACACCTTGACTTTATATTCTATACTGTATATTATTTCTGTTAAGTGACAAGACTTTTGTCTAAGCAAAGATGGACCTTACTGTCCTAATTAAATAATAAAAAATTAAGGCATAAAATAAAAATAAATCATATTTTATTTTGGTAAAATAGGCGTAATCTAGAGGCCTTTGCCTTTCATAAGCCACTTCTGATACCAAATGATCAATTAGAAGTCAAGCTATTATTTGTTGTTCCTTAAACTTGGATAGGCGACAACTTTTGTCAGGTAGTGTATAGCCACTTTAAGATAAATATAGAGGAAAACAGCTTTTAGGTATGTATGAATGAATATCTATATATATATATATATATGATAATATGGTTTGTAGGTTAGTTTAGGATCATCTGGGAGTAGTTCAAGTGAGAGAAAAATCTCACAAGCTGAAAATAAAGTTTCAACTTTAGAGAACAGCTAAGGGCAATTTAACTGTAGACATGCATTAAGTTGAGTTCCACTTTTAGGTGGCAGATGCAATGCTTGACCTCTACTGCAGACCAAGTGGTTAAGGCATATGGGCAATGCAGTCATTTGTGCATTAAGTCAGCACACATCTGCCTGTGTTTGCACTGCAGCCAAGACGAGTAACGCTTTGTAGACATCAGGAACAGAAGATGGAATTTTTCTTGCATTTTCTTTGGAATCCCTCTGCGGATTTCTTAAGGTTATTTAAGATGGTGGGCTAGTGTTACAATTTACATTTGCAGTGATATACGTCTGGTTATAGGGTCTGTTCTATTACGGTGGTCTCTGTAGGGTCTTGAATTTCCTTCTGTTTTTGTGCTATTATGACTTTCGTTCTGTGCCAACTCTGAGCTCTGTTAGGCTTTCACTCATGGCTTTCTGATATTTCCCTTTTTCTACTTTAGCTTTCTTTCTTTCTTCCTTTCTTTCTTTCTTTCTTTCTTTCTTTCTTTCACTAGCCCTTATAAAGGAACTTGGATGCCATCCAAGAAATGGTCTTCATTCAGAAATACCTTTATGAGCACATCAAAGTTTCTGAAATGTTACACAACTCGCCTGTTCTGACATTAATTCAATTAAAAGCCGAGATGGAGGGAGACGGGCAAACTGAGACGGCGAAATTAAGAGTTGCAGGGGTGCAAAAGGATCTGCTAATCCCAGACGTGCCTTATCAGCCCTTGAGTCAGGTCTAGAGTCAGGCTCCAGCCCCCCTGGATCTGCTCCATCAGTGGGAATGCCTTTTATTCCACCCCACTGATCTGACTTCAAAGGCGGTATGGGGCCCATCATCCACCCCTGCTGTACACCCCAGCTTTCATTAGAAAGCAGATTACCGCTAATCTGCTGGAGCACACCTGACGTTCACCCCACTCTGCCGGATGGGAAGCGGCTGTGCCGTGGGTGTAAAGGGGGATTACTGTGATTGCGGAGGTCGCGACACTAACTGCACACAAGACCTGATCAGAGATCAAGGTGCCTAGTGGTTAATTTGTTAATTGGACACATGGGGAATTAGAGAAAGGAGAAGGGATAAGTAGCATTGTAAGATGCTGATAAGTACAGTATTAGGTTAGCGTTTTCAAGAGTTATCTACTGAGCATTGCGCAGATAAAGGGATTGCCTTGCTTGTTCTTTTACCTTGCAATTGTGCTTTACAGGAATGTACAATGTAACTCAAGGCTTATTGGTATCAGCAGATAAATGTTTTTAACTAATATTTGTTATCTATAATATATTTTTTAATATATGTAATAATTTTTGTAATTGCAAACTTGTTTTTTTTAGTAATTTGAATTTTAGGCGGCACAGTGGCTCAGTGGTTAGCACTGTCGGCTCAGAACAAGAAGGTCATTGGTTTTTTTTTTTACTTTTCACTAATATCTAATATCAGCAGTTATCTCTAAGTTTGCGTATAACATTATTATTTTTTTTACTTATTATGCCATTCATGCTTCACTAACTGTACTTTATTTCAATTCATTCAATTCAGTTCATGTTTATTTCTATAGCACTTTTACAGTGTAGATTGTGTCGAAGCAGCTTAACTTAGAAGTTCGAGTAAATTGAAACTGTGTCAGTCCAGTTTTCAGAGTTGAAGTTCAGTTTAGTTTAGTTTAGTGTGGTTTAAGGCCCAATCCCAATTCTATTTTTGTACCCCTACCCCTTCCTCTTCCCCTTGGCACTTAAAACCAAGTGTGAATGGGAAGGGCTTCAAAATTTACCCCTAAGAATTGGGACAGCACTACAACACCTGCACATGTCATCATATGTCATCTCAATCTTTTGCTTAATATGAAATCAGACGATCGCGACTGCTGTAGTTATTCCAGTTGTGTTATTTTTTGGTAATTATCTTCAGGAAATCACTGAAGGCATATATAATTTGGCAATAAGCTCATAACTGTACTGTGCATTTACACCGTGGCCATATTCATTAATGTAAACACACAAAAACAACATTAACATTATAGCAGACACTGTAAAAAGCCCATTCCCAGCCACTAGACTTTTCTGACAGGGTATTTGAGCCTCATCGAGTGTCAGAATGTTGTGGGACTGCTATACAGGAGTTAATAATAGGAATTATAGATTGCGAAATTTAGCTGTTTTTATTTTAGCGTTTTTTTTTTTTTTTTAAGCATGACAGTAAAACTTGAACGCTGTTATGAATATATTAGAACATGTGCTTGTTTGCTGTCAAATTTCGTAATAATGACAAAAAATACTAATTTGTGAATCTCCTTACTTCCGGGTGCAGCTGTGGCTGGTGTATTTTGGGAAATTTTCTTACCCTTTGGTTTCAAGTGTGGTCCTGAAAAATCTATCTGCCCCTTGCCCTTAGCCCTACACCTTCAAGCTAAAGAGAATTGGGACACCCCTACCCCTTCACTAGAATGCTTAAACAAGGGGTAGGGGTAAGGGCAAGGGCTAAGGGGTAGAATTGGGATTGGGCCTAAATTTCACTGCTGAAAGTCCAAACACTGACGAGCAAATCCATCGATGTGCAGAAATTATAAAGTGTATGCTTTTGTACGTTTTTTTTAATATATATTTTAATTTTTTTGTACTTCTAGAGCCTGATAAGCGAGCTTTTAGCATGATGAGTCCAAGCATTCTGTTATTACACTTTTATGACTTTATTTTAAAAATAGTTAATGTGTATGTCGTAATCCAACATTTTAGTGACTAGAATCATTAGTGTCCACACGTTTCCTGCTTCTTGTCTCTGAGGTGATTTACATCCTTGTTCGCCTTCACCGCAGCAGGCGCACTGGCCGTAATCTGGTGTTAAGACTTAACAGACTGATCTGGATCAGACATTGATCTTTGCCTCCTGCTCATTACACTCATGTGTGCTCGCACATGTAATGATCCATGCCAACCTTTGACCCGCGTCAGCAAGGGCCAATATAATGACTCAAAACTGATGGACATGTATATGAAGTGACCACTGCAAGAGCTGAAGGTTTGTCATTATTGAACTATCCACTGTTGATCAATCACTGCAGCAAGTGAAAAGTGTTTTATTTGAGAAACGTCTGGCTCACAAATTCTTGACTTTAGTAAAAATGTGTCAAACTCAACTGAACCAATTTTTTGCATGAAGGACAATAAATGGGAGAGAACTCTGATGTATTTTCCTGCTTTGTTTTTCCTTTACTGTGCTGTCCATATCATAAGCCATCATACTTGTCAACCATTGGTTGATTTCTTGGATTTTATGGCTCTCTTCAAGTTTAAGGGAGGTCTGTCGTCAGGTTACTGCATGAGCTGTCCGTATTAACCTCCATCACTGCAAGAAATGACTAACATCAGAGCCTTTCTGGTTAGAGAAGTTATTATTCCAAGTTAAAATGTAACTTAGTCCAAAGCAAAACATACGGTAAACTGCAGAGAATATGGTTCCTTGCTATGTAAAACCTATGACGTCTTTTGTTTGAGACTGAGGTATTGAATTTATGTTTTCTAAAGAAATGTTTAGTGTTTGCTAAACTCAACAAAAAGATGCTAGGTGTGGTTGTTAGAAGATTGCAGTTTGGTTGTGAGGTGGTCGCCTGTGTCTCCATGATAATTGTGGTCTTCCTTTGTTGTCACTGAGATTGATTCTGATGTCCACGCAATAAAAGCTTAGCTTGGAATAGTAATACCACTTCTCAACAAGTCAAGGTATCATTTATATACGTAGTGTAAACATGCAGCAGTGCACAAGTGGCACAGTAAAGTAAACATTTGGCATACAATTGGCATGAAATCAAATAAATCATTTAAATGGCACTTCTTTCTTAAAACTGACTGCAGACTCACATGTCTCCATCTAATCAACAATAAGGGAATAAAGCGCTTTTCTCATTTCATCTGGTGCCAACTGAACCACTCTGAGACAATTAAAAACTGTTGTCATGAGCTGCTTACGTGAAAACATTAGAGTGGAAAATACTGCATATACAGGAGCACAAGCCTTTTATTTAATTTCTAGGTAATATTTGCGATTTGATAATTCTGCTAAACAATACTGCTAATCTCATACTCAGGAATTGGTCAGATTTAACAAAATTACACAGTAAAAAATGCAGCATTCTACACCATTCATTCATGTTGTCCCAACACAAATCAATTAAGTTAACATGACAAACTTAAGTGAATTGAACACAAAACAGCAAAATTTTCCGAAAAAAAAAGTCCAGAACTGTGTTGTTTCAGCTTTTTTACATAAGTAGTTTTTTTGAGTGTACTTTTCAACTTTTATATACGCGGAGAGCCGGCATTCCCTATAAGCGAACTAAGTGGCTGCTTAGGGCCCTGCTGCCACTAGGGGGGCCCCACAACCCTCTAGTGGTGCGAACCGTTTCCTTGCTGAAATTGTTTTTATTTGTATTTTACAAATTATCTTCATTGACAGTGTTTTAGTACTTAAATATTTAAGTAAAATAAAAAAGAAAAGAAAAGAAAAGAAAATGAATGAATGAATGAATGAATGAATGAATGAATGAATGAGAAAATTTATTCTATTTTTGTTTAAGTTGAAACTAATCTCGTATGAAGGTCATATGATCAACAGCCAGGAAGCTCGCAGCATCTCATTTCTCAGATGCGTTCTGTGTTCTCGCAGTCTGACGCACAGACACAGCCATGGCCTTTGCGTCATTGCCTGCCTATTACAGTATACTGTATACCTGATTTAGTTTGGAAATTGGTCTGCGGAAATATAACAACGTGAAGAGACAAGCACAAAATTATTTTTAGCATCGCTTTTAAGTGCTCATGATGATGTTAAAGACATAATCTAGTAGCACATTTATCAAAAATTGGCAATTGCAGATTAATAAACGTTGTCTGGGTTTTACATGTTAATACTACATCTGTAATATTTTCCTGAGACATGTTTATAAAAGTTATGTCCTAATTGAATTAATCCTAGTTTAATATAAACTCTGGACCCTGCATCTCAAATGTAAGGAACACGGAAGGTAACTGTAATGAATAATAAAGTTTATGTTTGGGTATTAACATGAACCCAGTATTATTATATACTTTCCTTTTTCATATGTTTTTTTTTATATTCTTATTTTTTCATATTTACTTTATATTGTTTGGTTATTGATTTTATTGTTTATGGATCAATTTTTGCATTAATGTTTTTTTTTTTTTTTTTTTTTTTTTTTTTTTTTTTTTTTTTTTTTTTTGTTTTTTTTTTTTTTTTTTTTTTTTTTTTTTTTTTTTTTTTTTTTTTTTAGTTTTTAATGAATTCAGAATGTATATTTTATCACTAAGTGATGCATTTTCAATCTTTAATCTTTTGCTAAATTAATAGAATATGTTTTAAACACTCCAGAGGGATGCATAGGAATCACTGGTCCCTTTATTACCAGTTGTTTACTTCTCCATTTTTGAAGCCGGTAATTGACAAAAATAGTGTTGTTTTAAAATCTCCAAATCATTCAGACAGTTCTTAAGTTAAAAAAAATCAGGCTTTACTTTTCTGTTTCATTGATTGTATTTAATAAGTAATAAAATCATTGTGGGCCAGTTTGCATTTGCAATACTCCAGTATTTAGAGCAATGTAGGGCCCCAAAATTATTCTGCTTAGGCCCCCAATGTACAGGGCCGGCCCTGTATACTCACCAACATTGATTTTCACGTTGAGAGAATACATTGCATGTGCTGTTACACCATTTGCTCAAGGTATAGCGATCGAAAGCACCACTAAGAATATTGCCTCAAAAGAGCCTAGTAATGTCACTATGTGGGGACATAAAAACATAATTTGTCCACACAGTCTTCACAGCTATTTGCTTCATCCAAGTGCCACACAACACTCTTCCAAGAAAGAGGAGTTTAGCACAGCTAAGTCATGTATACTTAGCTTTCCTCTTCACATAAACATGCAGAAACACACACACACACAACTCTCTGGTTGTCGCTGTGGATGCTGTTTTTCTATGCCACAGATGGCCTGTCTTCGAGGTGGCAGGGATTACTGGTGTTTCTACAGGCCAGTTTGTGACAAAGATGTTTACTGTAGGCTGCTGCACTCCATGCTTCCGTGGCCACATTCACTTTCCTTTCCTGACTCTGTAAAGCCAAGCCACACACCAAACGACAAGCAGGACACACTTATGCACAGACCCACACTTGTGCAGACCAGCAGCTTCTGTTGCCACACACACAGGGACTAAAGAAAAACTAGTATCAAGGCATTTTATGCTGTAGTTTAGCCAAACGTGTGATCATTTACTCAGCTAGTGTCATTAGTTGACCTATTTTTATTTTAGTTTTTTAAAGTTGTTAAGCTGAATGTTAAGTTATTTTCTGTTTAGTGAAAATCAGTGGAGATGGTGTACAAAAGACAATGTTGAATGATGTTTGTGTTATACAATTCCACTCGTGTTGATGCTTATTTTGACTAATGAAGAAGAATTTAAAGAGACGGTACACAATTTTGTGATTTAATCACCCTCTTGTTGTTCTTGAACTGTGAGATTTTATATATTAAACAGTACAATTGTATTGCATGATGACAGTTTTCATTTTTTTAGGTGGCTTGTTCCTTTAAAACATTATAATGGTGTTGAGGCTAAGTTCATAAACACTGAATAAGTGCTGCTGACGTCTGAACGTGGACACATCTTTGAGTGTTTTCATGTTAATGTTGTTATGAGACTAGAAATTGGGGAGAATTCAATAGTATTGCATATGCTTATTTCAAAAGATTTTTTGTATCTGAGATAGCTGAGGTAAACCGCTCTATGATAATCTTGCACAGGAGACATAGGTGTTTCTGTACTGAGTGATTGGATGGTTATTTTTGTGTGGTGTGGCATGGCTGGGTAACTGTACACAAACACACACTGCAGCAGCTGTGCTTCTGCTGGAGCTCCAGCACACACAGGTGCTTCCTGTCTTTACTTGGCTAAGACATAAGGAAGAATGTAATAAACCTGAAATGAACTGAGATATAAGCTTGACGCTCTACACACTTGGAGTTTCCCCACCTGTCACGGATACGTTTATATTGAAGTATTTTCAAACATATAATTAACTAAAACTGTTAATACTTACAGTATAGCAAGTATTTAGTACTGCATTTAAACTAGTGTTAACTACATTTTAGGCCCTTTTTATTTTAAGTTTTTTTTAAATGACATTTTTATTTTACATTTGAAATGTCGTCCATAGTTTACAGGGTTTTTTTTACTTGTACTATAGTAAAATATTATAATAAATTTGATTTTGGTGGACATAACTTATAGTAAAATGATTTCCTGCCCCAAACCTTTAAACAGTAGTGTAAATACCTAATATTCTCTGTTATTTATTTGTCTTTTCCAAGTGTTATAAAGCCATGTGTCCATTTACTGTAGAATAAGCAGTGAATATGTTAAGTGAAGTCATTTGTTAAGTTGATTTGATACTATTAACAACGTGATGCTATTGTTCGCAAACTGTTAAAATGTACAATTTACAAAGTAGGTTTTGAGAGCTCTTTTTCTCTATTTTACCATATGTGACATCAGACTTATCACAAGTTCATACGCTTACCGGCCACTTTATTAGGTACACCTGTCCAACTTCTCATTAACGCAAATTTCTAATCAGCCAATCACATGGCAGCAACTTAATGCATTTAGGCATGTAGACATAGTAAAGACGATCTGCTGCAGTACAAACCAAGCATCAGAATGGGAAAGAAAGGTGATTTAAGTGACTTGGAAAGTGGCATGGTTGTTGGTGCCAGACGGGCTGATCTGAGTATTTCAGAAACTGCTGATTTACTGGGATTTTCACGCACAACCATCTTTAGGATTTACACATAATGGTCCGAAAAAGAGAAAATTTCCAATGAGAGGCAGTTCTGTGCGCGCAAATGCCTTGTTGATGCCAGAGGTCAGAGGAGAATGGCCAGACTGAAAGCATGGATCCATCCTGCCTTGAATCAACACTTCAGGCTGGTGGTGCTGTTGTAATGGTGTAGAGGGATATTTTCTTGGCAAACTTTGGTGCCTGTTAGTACTAATTGAGCATTGTGTCAACGCCACGGCCTACCTGAGTATGGTTGCTGACCTTGTCCATCCCTTTATGACCACAGTGTACCCATCTTCTGATAGCAGGATAACGCGTCATGTCATAAAGCGTGAATTATCTCAGACTGGTTTCTTGAATATGACAACGAGTTCACTGTACTCAAATGGCCTCCACAGTCACCAGAACTCAATCCAATAGAGCACCTTTGGGATGTGGTGGAATGGGAGATCCACATCATGGATGTGCAGTGCAGCTGACAAATCTGCAGCAACTGTGTGATGCTATTACGTCAATATGGTCCAAAATCTCTGAGGAATATTTCCAGTTGCTTGTTGAATCTATGCCATGAAGGATTAAGGCAGTTCTGAAGGCAAAAGGGGGTCCAAACCAGTAGTGGTAAGGTGTACCTAATAAAGTGGCCAGTCAGTGTATGTCTGGGCTTTAGGTCTTAAAATGCTCAAAGAATTCACCTGTTCTTGAACTCTACCATCAACAGTGAAGCTTCAATCAAAACTGGCCCTCCATGGTATTTTTGCACCACGTATGTCAAAACACAAGCACTGTTAGTTTAAGCATTGTGGTGGCAAATATTGCATTACCATGTGTAGTTTCCAACAAAGTGGACCCAACTGTACATTACACAACTGTTTCTGTCAGAGCGAGAGGATTTACGGGCTGTTAGGTGCCAGGTGTGCCGTTACTGTAAAATATTTTATGTGCTCACTGAAAAACGTGCTTTGGCGCTTTAGTTGGGCTGTTGTCTGTTGAAGCAGGTCTCTGTTGACCTGTTACAGGGTCTTGTTTTTAAGAGACTGAGGCAATGCGGTGGTGTTTGCCCTGCTGTTTGCCAAGAGACCAGCTGGATTCAGACCTTTTACAGCCAATTATTAAACTTGAGTTAAACAGGAGGAGAAGAGTTCCCTCTTGTGGACAAACCAGCAACACTGACAGCACTCATTTATATTGCAGATTTTGCTTTATTTTGGGAATATTTCAATAATAGAATAATGGTTTAAAATGTGGATATGTAAAATGTAAAGATATAGTTATAATGCATTTGTTTTCTGTTGTAGAGTGTTTTAAAAGATGAGACCTTAATGTTAATAACAAGTAAATTAATCCTTTATGATATTTAGTCATTAGGAGTATTTGTTTATGCAGAGATATTTCAATATATGTCCTATTTCAGTGAGCATTTTTGAAAAGATAAGAAATTGCTTTTGTATTATTTATTAATAATACAAAATATATATATATATATATTTCTTTGCTTACTCGCTTATATTTATGTAGTTGACATTGTTTGCCATTAATTAGACTTATATGACATGGTTTCCTTTTTTTGACACTTCTAATTTACCTTTCGCACAATTACTATTGACATTGACATTGTTACAATAACATGCCTCTTAAATACTATTGCATGTGAATGTGCACGTTCTTAACATCGTTACGTTCTTAACATCTGAAACCAGTGCTGTATTATGTTACCACCACATTACATTTTGTACAGGTTACTATTACATGTTTTTCTTAAAATGGAGAATCAACTTTAATTCTTAATGTGAAGGTTTAACTTAATCAAGAAATTAAAGTGGCAGAAAAAAGTGTAAGCATCTGACATTCTTTACTGGAGCTATAATTGTAATTTAATAAAAAAATAACATTTGCAGTTGAAGTCAGTATATCAGTATATATATATATATATATATAATTTATTTTTTTATTTTTTTAGTTTATAATTTGAATTAGTTTTTTGTTGGTGTTTATGCTTATCTGGCATAGAGACTACCAAGGAAAACTTGCCTTTTTACATTTACTGGAATAATCTACACTGTCCAATCATTGTGAAAGATAGATAGATAGATGGATAGAAGGATAGATTGATAGATAGATGGATGGATGGATGGATGGATGGATGGATGGATGGATGGATGGATAGATAGATGGATAGATAGCAAAACTCATCATCACCATGTACCTTATAAGGAAAAAGCAGATCATTTTTGTGTAATGCCGTTGTTATTGGCATTACTCTGCATTATTCACTTTTTTGTGTGTGTTTTTACGTATTGTTGTATGGCTTGCGGAATCTTAGGGTTAAACTCAGACCAGACACTGGCATTTGCTCTGTATTTGAACCTCAAACAACCAGCAGACATCACTGAATGACTTTTTGCTGCCCCCGAGGGCTGCGTTTAACTCAGTAAACACTTAATAGAAAGTTCAGCTGTGCTTTTGTGGAGAGGAGCCCATTTGTCTTTGTCTAAAGATGTTCGAGAAGAACTCAAAGTCTGAAGGTGCATGGATGGCCTTACAATTACTTCCCTGAAGTGAGATATTTAGTACCAGGGACATTTCAGACTTATTTTTGATGTTTAGTTTAAATATAAATATGTTGAAGGTTAATAATCTGTTTTATTTAGCACTTAGAATTGCTAATAGTAAAAGTTTAGATTTAGCCATGCTAGAATATTCAGTAGGGACAATTCATAGACATAAATGTATTGAAAAGTACCAACTTGGCCCAGTTTATTATTATTATTATTATTATTATTATTATCAATGTTATTATTATCAATGTTATTATTATTATTATTATTCAAAGTGACTTAAAATGAGCAGTCAAAATTAGATCAAACCAACAAAATAACAATATGAAAATAATTAATAAATAATTCCTAATGCACTATACAAATGCTCTCAGGTTTTTTTGTCAATCTGAAATGCCTGTAGAGTCTATCATTAAACTATGTTTCAGCTCACAAGAAAATATTATACCAACACATCAGGCATCAATCAGAATGCAATATAACATTAAAGAGGTTGTTTTTCTTTTCAAACAGTGTTACTTTTACATTCGTCCACAGTCAATTTTATGCGGAGAGAAAAAAAGCCAGTGTGTTTTCCTGTTTTTATTATTGATAATGACTTCATGACCCCATGTAGCAAATCACAAATCATTTATGCAAAATTTAAATTTGCATGTAAGTTACATTAAACTTTGGATGGAAATGGCTATTGAAAATTAAACAACTTCTTCTTCCACACCTTATTTAAGACAATTCAAGCTTATTCAAACTGGGTTTTTTTGTCTAGTAAATCCTAATTTCATTCATACTACACTGTAAAAATCTCTTAATTAACAGTTTCTGTATTGTGTACTTCACAAGTGTTTTCCATTTATTTGTAGTTGGGAATTGCATTACGGGATGTTGATCTCCGCTCTGTCAACTTCTGATGTTGAAAATTCAACTCTACAGTTTAACAAAGTGACTTTTATTGACATTTTAGTAATTTGAAATAATATGATGTATAAGAAATAATATAGACAGAAATAAGTCTGTAAAATAACAGAACATGTACTGGCAGCTTATTATAACGTTTTTGTAGTGTAATATACAACGCCAACAGACAATATATCACTTTAAACTATTAAAAATGTTAATAAAAGTCACTTTGTTGAACTTTTCAAAGTTAAAAGTTGTTGGAAGAAAGACCAAGGTCTCATAATGCAATTCAAAAGCATAAATAAACAGGGAAAAATAAAAACATGAATCACAAATTTTACAGACTTTTTTATAGTGTATAAAGAACATACTTTTTTTCCGTTGACATGAAGTAATTTCTTATTCAAAATAAGTACCTAGAGTATGTGATTTCAGACACATCTATCTTGGGTGATAGCAAATAGTGTAAAAATTCCTAAATCGACTACTGCAACCCTTATTGAATCACATTGCGTGATTTATTTAAATACTCTTCTGAAGGTCATGATTCACACTTATTAAATAATTACTTTGTTTAGTTTTTATTTTACATTCTTAGGTGATACAAAACACAGACAATTCGGCACAATGCCTTCCTAAAGCCATATACTCGATTTAGGTTCACTAATTCGTTCACTAATTCAATAATTGATGTGATGACTTCACTATATATATATCTTTTGGCATGGACATTTTTTACATATAGACCACATTACAAATAGAGCAGGTAATACAGGTTTTTATTTTAGTATTTTCAAAAATTCCTTACACTTTACCAAATTCTGACATGCAGCACAATTTCTGCACGGAAAACAACCTTGTATAAAAGTGGATTTCTTACTATATCCAAGTTAAACATCAAATTTAAATACTCTTCTCACGCAAATGTTATTTTTCAAAAAGGAAAACCCCTATAATAAGTTTAGCCACCCAAACAACTGTCCACACATTTTTACTGCATGTTTTAGTAAATAGTTTTCTTTCCTAAATGCCAAAAGAGAGTTTGCACTAGCCCAAGCTGTTAGTGAATCTGCCCCAAAATGTTGTTTTCTCTATTGCCTTTGAGTTTGTGTTGCTCCCGGTTGCCTCATAAAGAGTTTTGGTGTTTGCAGACCCACAAACAAACTCACAGATTCTGATTGTTGGTACCAGGAGAAGTGCAGTAGCTTTTGGGAAAGTAAGCGCTAATAGGAGGAAGAGGTGTTTGGGTATTTGGCGGCCTGTCATCTCCTGAGGGTAGCGTTACACACTGGATGATTCACACACACACTAGGTCCAGATGGACTCAGAGGGTGTTCATGAGAACGAAATCTGAGAGAGATTTAGAAGCAGTAGAGTGGGTCGAGATGAGAAAGGAAAAAATCTACTCAACGTGGAGAGAAAGCTGTGAATAACAGTACAGAGAGAAATAGTGTGAGGAAGGAAGGATATCACAGACTTATGCTTTGTTTGCTAGTGCGTTTAAAACACCATTTGCTCTGGTTATGCTGGGCATCCATGCTGCTCTTTAGTTTTTGACCCTCAAAAAATGGAGATTTTTCGGAAATACTGCAGATTATTTTTAGTTTGAAAACTCTGGGGATCAGTGCAGTAAACATAGACTTTGCTACATTCACACTCCAGGTCTTCTGAATCATTGCATGTACTTGACTGCATATATTGTGTTTGACTTATTATGAAGTTAGAATTATTAGCCCTCCTGTGAATTGTTTTTTCTTTTAAATATTTCCCAATTTATGTTTAACAGAGCAAGGAATTTTTCACAGTATTCCCTAGAATATTTTGTCTTCTGAAGAAAGTCTTATTTGTTTTATTTTGGCTAAAATAGAAACCGTTTGAAATTTTTTAAAAACCATTTTAAGGTCAAAATTATTAGCCCTCTTAAGCAATATTTTTTTGTTTGTCTACAGAACAAACCATCTCTATACAAAAACTTGCCTAATTACCCTAACTTACCTAATTAATCTAAGACTTAATACATAAGACTTTAAATTGCACTTTAAGGTGAATACTTGCATCATTTATTGTCATCATGGCAAAGATAAAATAAATGTGTTGTTAGAAATGAGTTAATAAAACTATTATATTTAGAAATGTGTTGAAAAAAAATCTTCTCTCCGTTAAAAAGAAATTGGGATAAAAAATAATAAATTAGGAGAGCTAATAATTTTGACTTTAACTCTATGTATACATATTTTCAAGTAGTTGTTGTTCACTTTTTAATACTGGTAAAAATTAAGCCATTTGCTGCCATTTTAAACATGATTTCTTTAAAACACAAAGTTAATTTAATACTAGACGTATGATGTTTGTATACACTTATGATTTGTGTTTTATTTGTTACAGTTTTGTACTATAATTATGTAGTTATTATCTGATTTTAACTTAATTGATCTGTTCTCAATTCATTCATTCATTCATTCAACTTATCCAGCATGTGCTTTTACGCAGTGAATACCCTTCCAGCAGAATCCTGGCACTGGGAAACACCCATACACTCTTACATGCACACACGTATACTACGGCCAATTTAGTTTATTCAATTCACCTATAGCGCATGTCTTTGGACTTGTGGGGGAAACCGGAGCACCCAGAGGAAACCCACACCATCACGTGGAGAACATGCAAACTCCACACAGAAACGCCAACTGACCCAGCCGTATCGAACCAGCCTTCTTGCTGCGAGGCGACAGTGCTAACCACTGAGCCACCGTGTCGCTCAATACAGGAAATATTTAAAGAATTTGCTGCAAACTTTGCTTTATTTAATATTTGTGTAGACTACAAACGTCTGACTATTTTTTTTAATAGTTACTTTTCTCTTCCGACATGCACTCTCAGTCGTGTATCGTGTCTTTTTTTTATTAGACAATGATTGTTTTTGTTTTTAAAATGCCATGTTAAAACAAAAACGCACTAGTGTAAACGTAGCTTTAGAGATAGGTAAAGAAAGAAGATAAATATGAGAGCAGGCAGTAACAGAGACGTCCTGAGGGGTGATGTGTGTGTTGTGATGAGTTCAGGGAAGATTTATGAGATGCTGTTGAATGTAGCGGGTAAATAGTAGACCTCCTCCACCTGCTCTCTCTCTCTCTCTCTCTCTCTCTCTCTCTCTCTCTCTCTCTCTC
>CAIGQZ010007154.1:17235017-17245552 GCA_903798205.1 Danio tinwini | reverse complement strand
ATCTATCTATCTATCTATCTATCTATCTATCTATCTATCTATCTATCGTTCTCCCTGCCTGTCTTTTTTTTCTACTTTTTTATTTTAAAATTGAATGTATTAATTTATATTGCCATCCTAGGTGATAAAGTGCTTCTGTACATATTTTTTTAATTCAGATAAAGTTGCTCTAAACTTGATATTTTAGTTTTTTTAATTTAAACATTAACTAAAAAAAGATAATGTCCTGGTAGAAAATTACCCCTTACATTTTTTGGACCAATTATCAATAAAACACCTGTAAAGATAATTGCAAATAATTGCACAGTTCATTGGGTCTTATTTTCACAGACTTATCTTTAAACATATGTATTAACAGACCTTGGCTTTGCTTTTTTTCCAGCACACTACATTCTGAGTTAAAGGATTGCTTTATTTATACAGCTTTAATTCTTAAATGCAGCCTGGAGCTAAATATACATGTTGGAGCCAATTTGATACAGGGTAATTTAGCATGAGTTATAAACAATTTAAGTATAGAGCTTTATGTAAAATATGTCATAAACCAATTATTGCATTAGCCTCATTTTGTTGCATTTTATCCTCTATTTAAAAACTACAGATTGGCTGCCAAGTGTGTGCCTTTTTTATAAAAGGTGGCTGTTTTAAAGAGTCGCGACTGAGACATTTCTCTCATAAAAGATCAGACTTGACCATTCAGAAACTGGAGAAAACTGGCTAAAGCCTTAGGGGTGATCACACCAAACATGCTTTTTCCGTTAATTGACTTTTAGCCACCTGCCTCGTGTTTTTGCTGTTGTGTGCTGTGCTCTTGTAGTTGGAAAAAAAAGTACACTGAGCGGAAAAAATCAGGTCTTTTTCATTCTCCAATCAAACGAAAGCAGAGGCGGGGTTTCTGTTGAGGTGACAGCAGTGTTTGTGTTGTTAAAACAACAACAGAGACTTTTAAAGATGAAAGAGAGACAAGTGGTGGCTGTTTCAAGTTATCCAGAGCTGAATGACTTTACAAATCTTGAATGTCACAATATCATTAAATATTACAATTATAACAATATCAACAGCAACACTTGTGCACAATACGCTGCTGATTCAGTCATTGTAACTGAATGTAAAATAATGTAACATTTATTCATTCATTCTTTTTCCTTCAACTTTACCACAGCGGAATGAACCGGCAACTATTTCAGCATGTTTTACACCGAGAATGCTCTTCTCGCCGCAACCCATTACTGGAAAACACCCATACACTTTCACATTCACACACATACACTACGGCCAGTTTATTTCATTGGACTGTGGAGGAAACCCAAACACCTGGAGGAAACCCACACGAACACGAGGAGAACATGCAAAGTCCACACAGAAATGGCAACTGGTCGTGCCGGGACTCGAACCAGCAACCTTATTATATTATATTATATTATATTATATTATATTATATTATATTATATTATATTATATTATATTATATTATATTATATTATATTATATTATATTATATAAATTATATTATATAAATTATATTATATTATATTATATTATATTATATTATATTATATAAATTATATTATAGGGCGATGCAGTGGCGCAGTAGGTAGTGCTGTCGCCTCATTGCAAGAAGGTCGCTGGTTCAAGCCTTGGCTGGGTCAGTTGACATTTCTGTGTGGAGTTTGCATGTTCTCCCTGCGTTCGCGTGGGTTTCATCTGGGTGCTCCGGTTTCCCCCACAGTCCAAAGAGCCTGCAGTACAGGTGAATTGGTTAAGCTAAATTGTCCGTATAGTGTATGAGTGTGAATATGTGTGTGCATGGATGTTTCCCAGGGATGCGTTGCGGCTGGAAGGGCATCCGCTGTGTAGAACAGATGCTGGATAGGTTGGCGGTTCATTCCACTGTGGCGACCCCAGATTAATAAAGGGACTAAGCCGAAAAGAAAATGAATGAATGAATGAATGAATTATATTATATTATATTATATTATATTATATTATATTGTATTATATTATATTATATTATATTATATTATATTATATTATATTATATTATATTATATTGTATTGTATTGTATTGTATTGTATTGTATTGTATTATTCGTCATTAATTTTTCTTCAGCTTAATGCATTATTTATCAGTGGTCGCCACATTGGAATAAACTGCCAACTATTCCAGCATATGTACACTGCATACACTTACGTTATACAGTGAAGTGGGTTAAATGCCTTTGAAATAAAGCGTTATGAAACATTGCACAGCTTTAATTCATATATTCACCCCTGGAGCTAAATAGACATAGTGGAGCCAATTTAAATTGGGCAATTTAGCATGAGTTATGAATGATTTAAGTATAGAGCTTTATGTAAAATACACTGATTATTGTATTGTAGGCTCATTTTGCTGTGCTCCTCCAGTCTATTAGAGAGCCATGGATCAGCTGCCAAGTGTATGGCTTATATTTAAAAGCCGGCTGTTTTAAAAGGCCACGACTGAGGACCTTTTCTCTCTGCCCCATCACACACACATACACACCCTCAGATATAACACAAGCCCTAAAGCCCCACGGGGTCCCAGTGTCAGCGTTTGAATGGCGGGTACAAAGTTAGAATTCATTGTTATGGTTTCTGGGAGAAAGATGCAGAACGGCCACTGTCACTCACCCGTTACGGTGACAATGAAGGAGCTCCTCCTGCCCTCGTCCCTTTGTGTCCTTATTGAATTATGGCACTGGTTCTCTTTGTGTGTTCTGGCAATAGTAATTGAAAACATGTGACAGAAAAAGCAGTCAGAAGAGAGGGGACATGCCTCACTGACTATGACTCCATTAGAGAAGGCAAAGTCAGAGAGAGAAGATGTGATTAATATTACAGAGAGGCTAGTAACGTTTGTTTGGGGCTGTCTTGAACTGAAAGTGTTAGATGGCTTATGGGGAAAAACTATGTGTTGTACAATAATTCATTTAGTGTTTATGCTATAATTCAGGGTATCTGCGGGGTCTTAAAAAGTCTTAAAATGTCTTAAATCTCAAAAGCTAAATTCTAAATAAAAGCTAAATTTAGGCCTTAAAAAGTGTTAAGTCTACTGAAATGTTGTGTTGTAGGTCTTAATTCTTTTTTACAGTAACATTTGCTTAAAAGTTCTCCATTTATTTACTGCTGAGGATACTGACCTGACCTAAATTTTTTATTATTAAATAATTATTATTGTAGTCTGAAGTAGTTGACAGCTTTGTTTTGTTCTATTCTTAGTAAGGGTTATAGGGTTTGTGAATGGATATATTTAAAAATATCTTCTTAGCATTTAGCCTTGTCTAAAATTTTACTCATAATGATCTTAAAAATGTCTTTAAAAGTCTTAAATTTAACTTGTAACAGAAATTTAACAGAAACTCTGATCATTATTTTGGACTGCAGCTAGATAATACGGAAAATGTGCTTTTTGTTATTGTTATTATTTGTGTTATTATCACTACTACTAAAATTAATATTTGTTATTAGAAATAAGGGGTACATCAAAATTCTAGGCCGGAACTGAAAATTCGGGATGCATTTGGCTGAAAACCAAAAATTCTTTGTTATAATTATTTTATTATTTCGTTCATTCATTTATTTTCTTTTCAGCTTAGTCCCTTTATTAATCTGGGGTTGGCACAGCGGAATGAACCATCAACTTATTCACCAAATGTTTTATGCAGCATATGTTTTACTTCCAGCTGCAACCCATCACTGGGAAACATCCATACACACTCACATTCACACACACACTACAGATAATTTTAGCTTACCCAATTCACCTAGACAACATTAACCAGCGACCTTCTTGCTGTGAGGTGATTGTGCTACTCACAATAAGCAGATTACATAAGCAAAATATCCCCAGAGTGAAATCTTGAACTGAAACTTTGACCATGGCATGGTAGTGGTATGCTCTGCCGCTCTTGTGCTTTCATCAAGCACTTGAGATTAATGTGTTTCGTAGCACAGCTCTTTCCACATCTGGTGTAAAATCTGCTACAAGTGATGGAGAGCGAAATCAACCACTGTTGGGATGAAGTGTAGGAAGGGTAGTGCCAGTGATTTGTTCAGCAGTCCGGACTATTCGCTGTAGTCTACGGAGGTCGGTTTTGGCAGCTGAGCTGAACCAGACAGTGATTGAAGTGCAGAGGATGGATTGGATGACAGCTGAGTAGAACTGTTCGAGCAGCTCCTGTGGCAGGTTGAACTTCCTCAGCTGACGAAGGAAGTACAGTCTCTGCTGGGCTTTCTTTACAATGGAGTCAATGTGAATGTCCCACTTCAGATCCTGAGAGATGGTGGTGCCCAGGAACCTGAATGACTCTACTGCAGCCACAGTGCTGTTCATGATGGTGAGTGGAGGGGAGTGTAGGGGGGTTTCTCCTAAAATCCACTATCATCTCCACTGTTTTGATTGTGTTCAGCTCCAGGTTGTTGTATCTGCACCATAAAGCCAGCCGCTCCACCTCCTGTCTGTATGCAGACTCGTCACCGTTCCGGATGAGGCCGATAACAGTAGTGTCATCCGCAAACTTCAAGAGCTTAATGGATGGGTCTTTTGCAGTGCAGTCGTTTGTGTACAGGGAGAATAGCAGTGGGGAGAGAACACATCCCTGGGGGGTACCAGTGCTGATGGTGCGGCTGTCGGATGTGATTTTGCCCATTCTGACTAGCTGTTGTCTATCTGTCAGAAAGCTGGTGATCCATTGACAGACAGAGCTAGGGACAGACAGCTGGGTCAGTTTGTTCTCGAGCAGTAATGGGACGATGTCCACAAACAGTATCCTTGCGTAGTTCCCTGGTTTGTCCAGATGTTCTAGGATATAATGCAGTCCCATGTTGACTGCATCATCCACAGACCGGTTTGCTCTATAGGCAAACTGCAGGGGGTCCAGCAGAGGTCCAGTGATGTCCTTCAGATAAGCTAGCACCAGTCTTTCGCATGACTTCATGGCCACAGATGTTAAGGCAACAGGTCTGTAGTCATTGAGTCCTGTGATCTTTGGTTTCTTTGGTATTGGGATGATGGTGGAGCATTTGAAGCAGGATGGAACTTTGCGCTGTTCCAGTGATCTGTTGAAGATCTGTGTGAGAATGGGAGCCAGTTGGTCCGCACAAGTTTTCAGACAGGCTGGGGAAACACCATCTGGACCTGGTGCTTTTCGTCTCCTCTGTTTACTGAAGATCTGACGCACATTATCTTCACTGATCTGAAGTGCCGGGGTGGAGAAGGAGATGGCTGGAGGTGTTGATGGCTGTTTACTGATGATCTGATGCCCATTATCCTCACTGATCTGAAGTGCAGGGGGGGAGAGGGAGATGGGTGGAGGTGGAGGTGTTGATGGCTGTGTAGGGAGATGGTCCGGGTGGGTGTGAGGTGTCTGGTCAGAGGTGTCAAATCTACAATTGAAAATATTCAGCTCGTTTGCAAGATGTTTGTTGCTGTCGATACTGGGGGATGGCGTTTTATAATTTGTGATGTCTTTCAGGCCTTTCCACACTGATGCAGGGTCGTTGGCAGAAAACTGGTTTTGCAGCTTTTTGGCATAGCTTTTCTTGGCCACACCAATCTCCTTTGTCAGTGTGTTCCTGGCCTGATTGTATAAAATCCTGTCCCCGCTCAAATCCTGACAGCACATCTTCTTTAACACAGTTACATCCGTACACCACCTCCTGTTGATGTAAAAGCATGTCCCACCACCGCGTGTTTTGCCCGTTGACTCCGTATCACGATCTGCTCTGTACAGCTGAAAGTCCGGTAAGTGTAATGCGCTGTCCGGAATGGCTTCGTTCAGCCAGGTTTCTGTGAAGCACAGCAGAGTTGTTAAAGTACTTGTTTTTGCATGAGAGCAGAAGTAGTTCGTCCATTTTGTTAGGAAGCGAGCGGAGATTCGCTAGATGGATGCTAGGCAGCGCCTTCTGAAGCCGCGCTGTCTCAGCCTGACGAGCGCGCCGGCTCTTTTTCCACACCTCCGGGTCTTGTATTTCTTCCACAAAGCAGCTACAGTGATGATACAGTAAAAGGCTTGTGAATTGATTTACAGGGCAGCTTCGCGTCTTCATGTTCACATATGTGAGACAACAGACAATGAAAACAACACAAATGTATTGTGTGCTTAAATATGAAAGTGTGGCATTCTTTAACAGGCATGGAAAACACAATTTAAAATATGATGCTAAAAACTCTTCATAATTTAACATGCATACACATTCTTCGTTGCAATGTGACATACAGTACAACACTGTTTTTGCTTTATTGATCCAAATTTAATGCATTTTAGTTCCATGTAATGCATCAAATAAAATCTTCATTACTGGACTTCACCATTCAGTCTGCGTTTTCCATATCTCTATGCTAGACTGTTGTCAATTTTTTGTGTTCGCTGCTTCACATAGACACTTGGACATATACCAACATTACACTCTGTAATTCATCAGGCAGGAAAAAAAATAATTGCATCTAACTATAGGCTAATCCTTTTCCACTGTAACGGGCATCATAATCATCTGGTTGATCTTTTGTTCATAGGTTATCAAAGAAATAGTAATAAAATGTATTATAGTAGTGTCAGGAACACAGTTTAAGCAAATAGGCCCAATTTTGTTTTCAATCCACAAACACAGACAGTACAGGATACAGTCTTCCTTTAGGCATTGCGCTATTTATGTATCTGTTAGCAACTCTGAAGCCCAAATTGGATTGCCAGGATGCTCATTTTTCTATTTGCAAAATGCTCTCTCTCTCTTTTCTTTTTGCTCACTCACTCATTCTCTTTCTTTCTTTGTCAGGCAGCCGATAGTTAAGACAGTCCCCCGTTCCCTTGCTTAATGGAGTCTGATGCCCCTCTAAACCAAGCCATAGTATTGAATGCCATAATGACAGCATTTGCCAAGTACTTCAGCACAAATGAAGTTTGAATTGGATGAAAATTATAGGACCTGGGGTCTTTTTAAAAACCTCAGACAACCATTTCTCCCCCCATTTTCAGCCCAGGAAAGAGGGGCTACGCGAAGACCAGGGTAAAATTATCTTCAAACAAACAGGCAGCTCTGTGTGGGGACAACAGCTCTTAGGGAATTAGAGGCACGATAATAACCCTGGAGTAAGGGAACACAGCGGCGCTCGCTAATGGGCAAACTGGCTCTTTGTGGCTGGTGCTTCTGTCCTAAAGACATTTAAAAGGAACAACAAATACACTCAAAAGCCGCCAAATGACAGTATTGATTAGCATTTGTCGCTGTTCTTCTGCTTTTGAAAACTGTCGCCAAAGCTCTTTTACTATGCATCATTAGCACTGGCATATTAATGCGAATGTTTAAACTAACACCTAGTGATGTTTCATGACACATTAAAAAAATGTTGCTTGTTTTTATTTAAAATAAGCTGAATCACCAAAATTCTTGAGTATTTTTGGGGGGACAACTTAATTGTGTTAGGCTTAAAATTGTTACAATGTTTATTTTTGTTTTTGGTGCTGTTCTCTTTTACACGCCAAAGTTTCTAAACATATTAAAACAGTTCAAACAAGTCACGTGTGAGTAAAATCTTCTCACATTGGTCAGAGTTTCAGGGTTTATTTTTCTGAGTCCCACAGATTCCACTCAGCTGGCATATGTCAATATTTTAATTTATGACTATGAGAAATGAGACGTTATATTAAAAAGGTGCACTTTAATTATAAATCAGAGAGGTAAGACTTTCTCATACATAGCCTCATTTCAGGTGTCAAGGGTTGTAATTATTTATTGAATTATTATTATTACTATTATTATTATCATAATTTTTGTAACATTTATTTAGTCATTTTAAAATAAGTATACAACATTTAATAGATTTGTTTTCATTATTAATTTTGAGCTTAAAAAAACGTTGGCTAGAATTATGCACTATAAGCTTACATTATAGAGAGAAATAACAGATGAACCGAGACTGCAGTCAAATCATGAAGCAGATCAATGTTGATCTCTCTTTTGAGGTGTCAGTGCAGAAATAAACAAAACTATAGGCCTAATACAAAATATTATAGGACTAAAATATGGAATGAATATCAGATTGTAATATTTCAGCATGCGTTCACTTTCATATTCGACATGAAATACATATTTACCAGTAGGAATGACATCATTCTCTTCATATAGCCATATATATGGCTATTACATAGCCAAAATGCACTGTGATATAGTCTGATTCTTTAGTTCATTGGATCGTATTGCTTTCTCACTACAATCCATCCACTCCAGAGTTCGTTCTAAAACTGATTATTTTATTTATTTTTTGTGATATTGTCTGACTGGACCTGTGCAGATGTCGACAAGGATTTTTGTGTGTGCATGACTTCAATGCTCTTCATTTTAGATATTTAAACTAAGCTCAATGGCTTGTTTAATATAGACTACTTGTGTTTTTTTTGCCTTATTTGTATGAAAAAGTATATGAAAATAGCAGATTCTGTCTAAAGAGGATCTTTAATTGACATTCTAGGGTCTAAATTTCAACATGAAATACACATTTACCAATAGGAATGACATAATTCTCTTCATATATGGCTATTACATATCCATAATGCACTGTGATAAAGCCTGATTCATTAGTTCATTGGATCGTATTGCTTTATCACTACAATCGATCCACTCCAGAGTTCGTTTTGGTGCGGATCAGAGTGCGATTGCTGGATTCACATATGCAAAATGAACTGCGCTAATAGGGGAAACACACCAACAACTAGGTGTGAAAGCAGCCATATGTTCAATCCAGTTAAATATGTAAAAACAATTAAGTTAACTTTATCGATTTGTGTTAGGATAACACATAAAGGATTTGTGTGGAACCCATCACTGAAATCACTATACTTTTTACAATGCTTATATCAAGCAGAATCATTCATGCATGCACTTATGTCGTCAAAATAAGATTGGCTAACCTTTTGGAAAACGAGACATTAAACTATGGCAGTTGTTACAAATGAATTTGTCATGTGTGCTAAACTGATTAGAGACTGCATTCTAAACCCCCAGATGGCGGCGTTTCAATGTGGAGCGGCAAATTCGAGGTGAAGATTTGATAAATTGCAATTTGATTGTTATCCGATTACACTTTGACATGTTATCCGATTTGTAATGACTCGCTAACAAGATTTGTATTGTCTGGAGTGGATGTGTCTGGAGACAAACGCACACAGGAAGTGCAGTAACACAAAGCGAGCTGGCCTTGTAATCACAGTTGGAGCTATATTATGACATACTGTATGCATATTATTAAAAAAAATGTAGAGCGGGATTTGATTTTGTCCATGAGGAACTCATTGGGTGATTGAATTGTTGTCATTTGCCAATTGTTGTGATTTCATTTGAACAACAGGTTGCTGGAGGAGGATTATCAGCCAGTGCACAGGTTGTTAGAGAAGAGATGATGATGATGATGATGATGATAATGTAAGAGGGAGCAGAGATAAATGTTTGTTTGTTTGTTTTGTTTTTTTACAGAGATAATTTATTTTTTTTAATAATGTGCATAGATAAACAGTGCTATATTTTACTAAAGATACGGTCATTTCATAGACATGTTAAAAGCAGTATTCTAGCAGAGATTTATTGAATTATTTAGATTTGATTGATTGGTTGGTGGGTTTGTTTGTTTGTTTGTTTGCAATGCTGATGTCAAAGGCATATAAAGGTTATGCATTATCATAAGTATGGCTCAGCACCACCACATACAGCTCATATAGGCAACATCTGGCAGTCATTTTATTTATTTATTTTAAATCCTATAAATAAGTAATCAAGAGTAGAAATGTACAGGCCATGTCAGGGGTAATCCTAAAAGCCTGTAGTGGAGGACGTATCTACTAGAAATTCCCTGATCGGCTTGCGGTGCATAAATGCTTGAAAAACTAAACTGATTATTTTATTTTATTTTTGTTGTAATATTCTCTGACTGGGCGTGTTCAGATGTTTACAAGGATTTTTTAGTGTGTGTCTGTGACCTCAACGCTGTCCATTTTTAATATTTAAACTAAGCTCAATGGCTTGTTTACCATAAACTACTTGTGTTTTTGGCTAATTCGTATGTCACTGAGTAAAAGCCTATGAAAATAGCCGATTCTGTCTTAAAGGGCACCTAGGTTACCACTTTTTCCAGATTTAATATAAGTCTTTTGTGTCTCCAGAATGTGTCTGTAAAGTTTCATCTCAAAACACCCATCAGATTTTTTTTATTATACCTTTTATAAGGTTCTATTTTGTAGCATTTAGCATAAGCTAGCGGTTTTTGTGTACTGCACCTTTAAGGTTTCCTTCACGCCCACCGTTTCCACGTGTCTGGCAGCGGCCCCCTCGGCTGCGTCAGACAACAGACAAACACGAAGGAATAAGATCTCACGTAACGTTTGTGAGGAGAAACTACAGTAAGAATCTTACCAATAAGTATCTGATGCATGTTGTGGAGTTGCAAGGATGAGTCACACACAATGTTGTTACAAAGTTCACACACACACACACACACACACACACACACACACACACACACACAC
>CAIGQZ010007154.1:17224405-17235007 GCA_903798205.1 Danio tinwini | reverse complement strand
ACACACACACACACACACACACACACACACACACACACACACACACAGACAGCGCGCGTCTAGCTTTGCACTGTTTTTGCATGCAAATGTGACAGGATACAGGTTAATATCCACTGCTGTATGGATATCTGTTATGTTAATGTACAAAATAAACCTGATTTAATGTCCACAAACCGGGATTGAAGCATCTTTTATGATTGTTCTGACACGCGGCTGTGTTGATAAAGTAAATCTGAAATAAATCGCTGTGATTCATTACAAACATGCATTGTTTTAAAACATTTTAAACTTGTAAAACTCACTCTTGATCACATTTGATGATGATTGATGATCCTAGCAAACTAAACCGACCTTTTATTTACGGTTGCTTAGTTTGCGCACGTCCTGGTACTGTGTCTGGTTGATATGATTATACAAGTTACTACGGAGACATGTTAATACGCAGCTGTCAATCAATTCAGTGGGCGGGGGGACCGCACTCCTACGTCAAGTTGCGGACGGTCTCAAAACCGCTCCAATTGGTTCGCCGTTTTTATGTTGTTAAAATGAAAAAAAAGGACTGAGTGTGTTTATATCACCCCAATATGACGGTCTATACACTATACCTATACATATGTCTGTCCAAACAGCTTGAAAAGTAGATTTTTCACCATAGGTGCCCTTTAAAGAAGACCTTTGATTGACATTCTTGAGTCTAAATTTAAAAAAATCACCTTTATACAATAATCACAGTTCATGCTTGTACAAATTAAAGATCAAACATAGCTGATGCTACCATATAAAAAGATTAAGTGCAAAACTAATCGAGAAGCAGCTGTGCTTTTGTAAAAGCACTTGATAAAACACGCTACCAGCACATTAGGAGCCACAGGCTGAATATGAAATCTTTTAATATCCCATCTAATAGTGGTGGTGACAAGCTCTGAGAATCAGCTCCGTAAAGGAATGTCATGGCATTTAGATAATGAACCGTAAATATTGTTTTATTAGGCTTGGATTTGCGAGCGAGGGGGTTTTATTGTGGCAAAGGTTAGGCCCTGATTTTAATGCCCTTATTATAGTGGTTAATTTGGCTTTGTAGCGGTGAGGGCAGATGACTGTTTGCTGGAATCCAGCCAGAGCCCAAGACATATTAGACGTGCCAGTCAGAGGCTAAGAATGAACTTACCTCCGTTAAGTCCCACCTCTGTCATCACCCCTGCCAATTTATTCACATTTAAATCCGTTTTTATCCTCTCAGCGTGGAGTCTGACAGCTTTTCACTATCAGTTGTTCATTTGCTACGAGTCCTCGACCCCATTTCAGGACTTTTTCTGGCTTTGTCACCAGTAAAATACGTCTAAATGGTTGGTGGTGTTGAATAGTTTCAGGTGTGGGATTTTGTGGCTGTGTTGTGAGATGTCTTTGATGGCGTCTGAAGATAGTATCTGCTTTCTCTCGCTCTCTGTCTCTTTTTGTCTGTTTGTATTCTCTTTATGAGAAGTTTGCAAACTTTTCAGGAGTTGTTTAGCAAGCTAACATGAACAAGATTTTGTCTAAATTGTTCAAGTCAATTGTGATAAAGGCTTCAGCAGGAATGTATTTAATAAGTCAGTTATCAGTTTTGTATGGCTTTTGTTAATGGGTTTTTATGGAATCCATAGTGTTATGTTTGTAGGCATATTATGGAAGCTTTTTTGCCACAGAATAAAAATAAAAATGTTCTTTGTAGGGATGCTCCGATCTGGATTTTTGCAGCCGATACTGAGTACCAATTCTTTGTCATGGTGATCGGCCAATACTGAGTACTGATTCTGATGCTTCAAGCTTTATAATGCATAAAGCACATTTTTCCTCTAAGTATGAACCTTAGTGAAGATCCCTTCTTACCTAAGAGAATAAATGAAAGATGTTGCATATAATTCCTTAAACATGGCTCTTATTTCATGTGGATATGTCATGGTGAGAAGCAGCTTTACAGAAAATTGGCTTTAAACGGATAAAACGGATACAAAAAGTTGGTAAGAAAATGGTGGAAGAAAAATTCAACACGTCTTAAAAAAGACAAAGTTTGGAGCATATTTCATCTTATGCATATTTGATGCATCAGAAGTTAAAATGCACATCTATAAATACATATTTGTTTGTTGCAGTAAGTATATTACAAAAAGGTATATTATTAAATATTCCAGTTTTTAAAAAATGTTAGCGTTTTTTTGTTTTTTTTTTCATTAAAATGTTCAGCTAGGTTTTAGTGAACTTGCAATATTGTCAAAAACAGAACTTTCAGTTGTCATATGTGTAAAAATGCCTAAATAAATGCAAGGATATATTTTGCTCTCCAGCTAGGACATCTGGTTCCTCTGCATGTAAACTCTTAAACGAACATCTACGATTGGTTCATGCGATCGACCAGATTGGCGAGTACCGATCGAGTGATAAAATGTGATTATCGGCTGATACTGAATTCTGGTCGATCGATTGAGTTTAGCTGCGTCTTACAGTTTGGACATTTCTACTCAGAAATGCAAGATTATGTCTTGCAATTTCAGTTATAAATAAACTAGCAATTGTGAGTCTGTATCTGTGACTTAAAAAGAAATTATCAAAATTAAATGCTCCATAAGCAAGTATAAATTAGTAATATTTCTTGTTAAAAATCTCTCAATTTTTTTGTAGAATTGTAAGTTTATATCTGTCAGATTTTTTTTCTTTCTTTCCCTAGATAGAGGTTTATTTTGTAATAAATAAACCTATTATAATTATTTGATCATTCATTATCTTATATTCCATATATTACAGTTGTATGGTAGCTAAATATTCTGCATTGAAGAAACAAACTACATTTTTAAAAATTGTTAACTAGGGCGGCACAATATATCGTTACAGCATCGATATCGCAATTTCACATCGCAAGATATGCAGAATGATTTGACTTAAAAAATTATGGAAAAAAAGCTAAAATTGCCCTAAAAAAGCTAATTTCATCTTGTTGTAAAAAAATAATACTTTTTAAGTTTATTGTAACAATAACGTGTCAGAAATGAACCTAAATGTTTGACAGTGCAAACCGAGCCGAACCGTACTGCACCACTCAGTGGAAATGGGTCATTAGACTTCTCAGTAAACCATCTAATAGAGCTATTCAAACTGTCTTGTGAAACTGTATTCATATCACAATATTTATCACAGGAAAATAAAATATGGCAATATCATTTGTTCATTAATTTTCTTTGCGGCTTAGTCCCTTTATTAATCTGGGGTTGCCACAGTGGAATGAACCGCCAACTTATCCAGCATATGTTTTATGTAGCAGATGCCCTTCAAGCTGCACCCCATACATTCTCATTCACACATACACTAAGGACAAATTAGCTTACCCAATTCACCTGTACCGCGTGTCTTTGGACTGTGGGGGAAATTGGAGCACCCAGAGGAAACCCACGCGAACACGGGTAGAACATGCAAACTCCACACAGAAATGCCAACTGACCCAGCCGAGGCTCAAACCAGCGACCTTCTTGCTGTGAGGTGAGAGCGCTACCCACTGCGCCACCACATCGCCTATCGCAATATCAGATTTTATCAGAATATAGTGCAGCCCTACTGTTTACATAGTTTTGCTTTGTTTTTCGAGATTTTTTTTCTTTATTCTTGTTGCGCACTCAAAAAAAAGCATTTTACTGCTTGTTTTAAATAACTTTTTTTTAGCACAACTTAATTGTTTTATTTTCAATCTACTTAAGTTTGTAAAAAAATGATTTGTGTTGGGAAAACATGAAGGAATTGTGTGGAACCCAGCATTTTTTACAGTGTGTCTTTATCATCTGGTGTCTGTCCATCCTGGCTGTGTGTTTTCCTCCCCAGCCGTGTCTAACAGTCTCTTGCTCTTTAAACTCTACCCTGCTATAAAAGTGTGATGAGCACCTTTGGATGGCTCTTTCTTCCTCGCAGAGCTTAAATGTCCGATCGTGAGAGTGATAGTGTGACATTTAGCCCATGTGGTACGTCAGAAATGTCGGGGCATGGCTCCATTAACTCCCAACCAAACCTGGCTGAACTCTTATCTCCAAGCAAAGGTGTAAAAATATCTTGTCCCAGACGGGTGTTTCAGACTAGTTTAGGATACTTTTTGAGGAGGTTCTTTTGAATCCATTATGACAGGTTCAGACTACACTGTTAATATCCACAGTAACTTACTGGCAGCAGTTCTCCAGTAACTTACTGTAAACCAATTACAGTTAAAAAAACTATTTACATTTATCTTGCTGTATATTTAATACTCTATATACAGTAATGTATATCTTTACTGTAAAATATACAGTAATTTCACAATGCAACTTTATAATACAGTAAAATACATCATACAGTAAAATACAATTAACTTTACAATTAAATACTGTGTAATTTACAAATCTTGCAATGATTTCTGAAGCTTTTATCATGATACGGTATTACTTCAATATCCAAATAAGCTGAAAAGAAGGTTACTTTAACGTGTATTAAGATTTTTTAGTGTTTGTATTGCAATTTTGGTTTTAACTTCTTTTTTTTATTAATTGTGCCTGTTATAACAATTACATATAAGCTTGATTAATTGTTTGTTATCACAATATATTTTAATATTGAATATCGGCACATGTCTAGTTCAGATTATGCATTTTATGTCGTGTTCAGACTATGCATTTTTTCAATTAAATTGTCAAAATTCGACCCATATCAGATTTATGAACTTAACATGAAACTAATATTTCCGTCTTTAGTCTAGTAGAGTGTGAACAGTTGCTTATTGGCTATTGCCTGCCATGTGTTAAGGGTTTGAGAGTTCTCATTGCAGTATGAAAAAATTAATTAATTGTCTGTTTTTTCTTGTGATGTTACAACGTATTACTTTACATTTATTGGTCATTGTTGTTGTGGTTTGCATGCTGATATGTGGTATGCATGCTGATGGATGATGGCATTGTCATCATAGGTGGCGGTGAATTAATTATTTATGAAAAATTCATTCATTCATAATGAATTAATTATTTGTAGCCTTCCGTTTCAACTACCTGAACCGCATAGTCTTTGTTTTACCCATAACCAAATCATAAATAAAGATAAGTTACACACAAATTACCACCTGTCAATCACTTTTTCTACAGGACTCTGGCATGAATAGGCAGAGTGATCTGTGCTGTTATAATGGCGTCAACCAACAGGAACCAACCAACAGTATCTAAAGTTTTCGCTAAAAATACTAAGTACAAGCGTGAAAGCGAAAGATTGAAGCAGTGTACTGACGCTGTGACACGTTACCTGAAAAGACAGAAGAGTCGTTAGATATAGACAAGATTAATTAAATATCACGTTTAACAACTATAGTGAGACGCAATCCAGCAGTACATCCTTGATAAACTGTCCATAGGCACTGCTCTCTAAAATACCATTTTAAAACTAAGACATATTAGTGTAAATAGGACCTAAGTGTGTATTTTGCTGCGCTGCTGCTACAAGTGCGGGGCGGAGGATCGTGATGCCGACTTAGCATCGTGATGTGTACTGGCCATCGAAGATGGACGATGGCATCGTCTATCAACCCAACCCTAGTGGCTGTCATTTACACAACAACAGCATTAAGCAATGGCTGAGCTGCAGGAGCATAGTGCTTCTTTATAAAGTTTCAGAACCAACAGCATGCCTGGGATGCCGTTTTAGTTGTTTTCATGCATCCATAAACAAGAAACATTCTGCCAATGCAAAACTTTTCAAATGTGCAAAGGAAAACATTTTTAGCACATTGTTGTTATGTTAAGATACAACAAAAAGTTACTGGTGCTTATTTTGCTATTATTAATACCATTATCATTGTTTAACTTTTGTAAGATGTGCTGGATCAAGGAGGGTAAACTGGTTAGATTAAGAAATGATTAATCTCAACAACATCTCCATTAAAAACATGCATTTCATCATAAAAATAATTGAATGTGCCTTCTTGGTGTTCAATTCAAAGTGTTGTTTTCAACAAAGAATTCAGGCTACTGAGATCTCCTCTGCCCCCCTGTTGTGTCTCTTAAAGCATCAACAGAGACAACTGTTAAATCGGTCCAACGGGGCCACAGCGAGACATCTGGAGGAGCAGGCGATGAATATGAATGTTTGCATAAGAGCTCAGACCCTGAGCAGGGGTGCGCTGCTCTCCCAGTGCAAGTGTTGTCTTAATTAAAGTGTGGATGATGTCGCCGTCGCCCCCCTCCTGTCAACTCACCTCCTATCCGGCCCTTCCTCCACCTCCCATGTGGCTCATGACACCCCAAGAAACATCATTATCTGTGCTTCTTTTGTTTGGCTCAGGCAACAGGAGTCACTTTCACTAATGACCATTTTTTAGCTTTTCTTTTTTTTTTCTTTTTTTTTTTTTGTGCAGAATTCCAAGATCAATAGTCTAGGGGATAAAATAAGTTGTGCAGGAAAGGGGGTGAGGTGCACTGTTGGCAAAACAACAGACTGATCCCAGAGCAAACATTGTTTACAAAATATTAATTCTCATGTAGTTGGGTAGTCAAGAATTATATCAATCATAATTAATCTTGATTTTCTTTTCTGTGCTAGAACAAAGAAATTCAGAATTTGTTGTAAAGCTCTCAAAGTCTTTTTTCAGTTTTAGAACAAAGAAATCATTTCAGTATTTTAAAGTATTTTTAAAAAAAGAGTAAAAGTTGTAAATGTATTAACTAGGGCTGCACAAAATAGATAGAATGCAAATCATTGAAGCATCGATATCAATGTGTGTGTCCGCAATAGTCACATTGCAGGATATTCAGTGTTAAGTTGGAATTATAGTCAATCAACAATTAAGTATACATGAGATTTGTGGAGTCATTGTAACATATAACCATAACAAAGTGAAACTTTATCATTTTCATGCGTTTTAAAGGCATTTCAGGAAAGTTTAAAGCAGTCAGGCACAATAACGTAAAACATTTGCAACTTTAATGAAGAACATTTTTACTGATTTATTAATACGATGAAGACTGTATCTGAATATTGTTTGGCTTAGTCCCTTTATTCGTCAGGGGTTGCCACAACGAAATGAACCACCAACTTATCCAGCATATGTTTACATAGCAGATGCCTTTCCAGCTGCAACCCAGTACTGGGAAACATCCATACACACTCATTCACACACATACACTACGGCCAATTTAGCTTATTTAATTCACCAATATTGCATGTCTTTGGACTGCAGGGGAAACCGCAGCACCCGGAGGAAACCCACGCAAACATGGGGAGAACATGCAAACTCCACACAAAAATGCCAACTGACCCAGCCAGAATTCGAACCAGCGCCCTTCTTGCTGTGAGGCAACAGTGCTAACCACTGAGCCAACGCATTGCCTAGGATTGATCTTTTTATTTTTGTTTTATTTATCATAATGTATATAAATACAAGCATGTACATTGTAATCTGAATGGAGATGAGATTTGTAAATCTCTTAAATTATTTCAGCCTAAAGCAGGTCAGAGACTAATCCAAACATACATACACACTACTCCTATCAGCAGACTACTCCTACCTCCAGGGACTAAAGATAGAAACATGAAGATGATGAAAAGAATGAAGGACACCAAAATTACGATACCGTGCCATCAAATAAACAGAGCCCTCATCATCTGCTCAGCATGATGCCTCTTGCCATCCAAGAGCTTTGATAACATCATTTGATCTGAAAACCTCCAGGGCTGTCAATCATTCCAAAGCCAGAGATGTAGGAAAGAATTATGCTCACTAGTCAAGTCCAGTCATTTTTTATGTCTGTAGTGCTTTATACAATGCAAAGTGTGTCAAAGCAGCTTTACAGAGAAAACAAGCGCAATCGAAAATCAGGTAGAGAGAGTATGACATTTCATCAGTGTGAAACAAGTTTAGTACATAAAGCACAATCAGATTCTCCAAATGCTGATGATTAGGTTGATGATTTAGTTCAGTTTAATTAGAGCTGGGGGATTTAATTGAGGATATTTTAATGTGCACATTGTAAGTAAAGCTGGTTTTAGTAAACCTCCAGCATGTGCGTTCAGATGAAGCATTGTTTACTACACAGAGTTATTGTACACTGATAAGCTACATAAAACAAAATCGGTTAAAATTTGGTTTATCGGTCGCTAATGACATTGAGTGCTCAGACCAGACGTGAGTTTCTGCAGATTTGATACAGTGTGATTTGAACGTTTAGAAATTAAACTAAAAAGACCGTTGTTGTTTAGTTTTTATTGCCAATTCCTAAAATGAAATTTAACTGTAAGCTTGGCAAGCAATTTTGGAAAATTTGATGTTTCCCCATTCAAACAGAATGCCCGAGCATACTGCCCGAGAGGCATTTCAGAGATGACCGCTGAGTGAAATTACTTGCCTTAAAAGGATTTTGGTGATAATGACTGTGGTAATGCTGTTTGTGTTGCTTCTCATTAAATTACGGATGCACATTGATAAATTACAACATTTAATAATATGTTTTTACTTTAAACTTACCTCAAGTGATGCTGACGCATTACCATAGTCATGTGATCATTAGTCACACTAAGTCAATGAAATTGGGATTTCCTGTGTTTCTTTGTGGTATTTGGACCGGTTTGTAGGTTTCTGTGAGAGCGTCCTCTGGCCTTCAGGGGAGATTATCCACAAATCACACTGTGCTTTCTTGACGTGCACAACAGTCACAGATTTGCTCAATCAGGTTTGCAATTTCAGTTCAATTAACTGCATAGCCCTATAAGTTCAATACAGATGTCATTGTTGAACAATGTGATTCATTGTAGAGCATCTCTGCCGACCCCTAATTAAGCAACTTGATTGCGACAGCAACAGGCACCACCTACTAACTGAGGAGAAAAAAGCAAGCTTTCTTGAGTTTTAAAATGTCTCCCCTATTATGCTCGGAAAAACAGAAAAGGACATGGACAGCATTTTCAGAACATTCATTATCTGTAATTGATTTGTATATCATCTAATTCCAATGGTACAATTAGTTTATAAACATATAATAATATACCGAAATATAGCCTTTTTCATTTCCAGCTGTGTGTGTGCAATCCAGGAGAGAACTGGAACTGGTGTGTGTGTGTGAGGTGCATGATGGTATTTGAAGTTCAGTTCCGCGACAGATTTGTAGTTCTCCAGCAATCTGCAACTGCTAGATCACTGGTGATTGTGACAATAATAAGTAAAATATTGTATGCACCTTTGGGGAAAAAACATTTACAGTAACAAAAAGAATTTGCTAACAAAGAATTTGAGCACAAATGCATCAGTTGCCAATGTAAATATCTGAGATGGCGCTATATATTTCTCATTACATTTAGTCATTAAATGGCTCTTTTAAATGATCGACTGTTGTTTCTTTTTACAGTCCTACTTGTTTTTTACAATAAAAAAAAAAAACATTTTCCTTCCGATGCGAATGCTTGAGTTGTGAGTGTCACTTGCACATTTTGTCAGTAGACACATCTTGCATTAATAATGTTAACAATTGTTCAATTAATTGTTTGTTAAACTAAACAATAATTGATATTGATAACTTGTGGAAATTGACAACCCTAATGCATACGTAGAGAGAGGACAACAGGATGGTCCAGGAATAATGTGAACTTTGGGGGTATAAATTATCCTATATGGAGGCAGTCTGGTAAATGGCAGGAAACAGGGACTGTGAAGTATCATATGGAAACATCTGTTCTGAGGAAATCCCAGCACCGCCACCAGCTTAAACATAAACATACACACAAATACCCTTCAGTTCTCATCCTGGCCTTCCACTGAGACTGGTAGGAAAGGACGGTCCTTGCCAACTGTCTTCCTGTGCTGCGCCCTCATGGCACATTCCCGGTCAATGAGATGATGGATGGGACAGGGCAGAGGCAGCCTAAATACACGTCTGAAATAATATTTTCTCATCTGATAACCCTGAATACACAACAAGGCAAGCCGTTCAGACCCCCATGATATCTTTGGACTGTAAAATGTGTTTATGAGAATATAAAGACACGTATGGAATGCGAACAGACATTCAGCTGTGCTGCTACTAAAGAATATCATGAGCTTAATGTTTTCATATTGGCAGTAGAAATAGCGATTGATTTTCAGCTGTTGTCGTTTAGAAGGCTTGTATGCTGTATAGTCACCAGAGATGATACATGATACATCGGCCAGTTGGATGATATTGGATATTTATTTGTGATTTTTATTTGTTCTATAATGAGAAATTAAATTTGAAATATTTCATAAAGACCATTTCATATAAGACTATACTTAATAAGACTAAGATTTATTATTGAAATAAATCTTAACATGTATATATACAGTTAAGCCCAAACTTGTTCACACCCCATGCTGTAAAGTCACATTGGTGGTATGTTTCTTTGGGGTTTCTCCACACTGTAACTCTCGTGGGAATGGTGTACTCAGAGAACAATAAATGTTTCAGATTGTCCACAGCCCAAGATTATTACTTCTGGCACCATTAAAATCTATCTATCTATATATCTATCTATCTATCTATCTATCTATCTATCTATCTATCTATCTATCTGTCTATCTGTCTGTCTGTCTGTCTGTCTGTCTGTCTGTCTGTCTGTCTGTCT
>CAIGQZ010007154.1:17184340-17202078 GCA_903798205.1 Danio tinwini | reverse complement strand
ATTATTATTATTATTATTATTATTATTATTATTATTATTATTATTATTATTATTATTATTATTATTATTATTATTATTATTACAATACAAATACCATGACACTGTCACTGTATTGTTTTGTAAGATTTTGGTTATAAAAAGCGAAAGACAAAATACTTTGATGTCTGCATAAAATTAAATGTATACAAGTGATTTTATGTACTTAGAAAGTATATTAAATATAAGTACATTAATAGCTCTCACTCACAAAAAAAGTTTGTTCAAACTACTTAATTAAAATGAGCTGAAACAACACTATTCTTGAGTTTTTGTTTGGACAACTTAATTTTTTGTTCAATCCACTTAAATTTGTTAAATTTGTAAAGTTAACCGATTTGCGTTGGCACAATATAAATGAATTGTGTGGAAAGCTGAAAAAATTGTGTTTAAAAAAAAGTGTTAAAACATGGGTGAAATAATGTTCCATCATCATTAGGCATAACATCATCTTGACCTGTACGTAATAAACAACATAGGTTCATTCTGACAATGTAGCCCTATACAAATTTTTGCAGATTGTGAATTATGTAGCCAGATGTACGTATGGCTGCATTTCGTCTTTAAAAACGAACAATACGGTGCAGTATTATGCTGTTCCTTTTCTTGCTTACCATCTGACCGCTTACCTCTATATGGACTGCTTTCCCACTGTTACCAGTTTGTCCAGTGGCTTGCAGCGTACGTTGGCGGACTTAAGATGCAACAACGGGGTTCGCGTCTGGAAAAGAATGGTTCCAGAAAGCAGGTAAAACAAAAACAAAAGCCAAAAAATAAAATAAAGAAGTAAATAACAGGGTGAGAATATGGTAAAATCTGAAAATGTGGTAAAAATTAGGGGACTTATCTTTTTCTGGATTGCTTTTGAAAACACTGTCGTTTGTGTTTAGGGAAGTGGGTGAGCACTATGTTTGTCACAAAACCATATATTTATGTCACAATACTATACCAGCTGAAGTATCATGATACCAAGTAGCATTCCGACACTGTAATTCATAACTCAAATCTATGAATACTGTCAGAAATATTATATTTTATATGTTATAATACTTATTTTTAACAATTAATTTAACAAAAAAAGTATTATTTGACATTTGCTGTTCTATTTAGTGACATTTCCACATGCAGCATTAACTGTTGTGGGACCATTAATGATGATACTACCTTTTACAAACTACAGTGGCACCGTCAGTATTTTGTAGCTATAGTCTCATGGTACTACCATAGTATCGGTAAACCGTGCAACTCTAGTGGGCGCTGGTACTTTTTACAACACTATCGGTTGGGTTTAGGGAAGGGGGTCGGTGGGGGGATCGGTCAGTTAATCATTCAGTCAGTTGGTCAGTCAGTTAGTTGGTCAGTAAGTCAGTCGACAGTGGCCTCTAGTGGATTTACTCGAAAAGAGTAGGTGCGAATAGCCTACTCGTACACAGCAGCCTATGTAATAACGTACACATCAGCCTATGATGGATTTGCGAAAACAAAAACTGCAAAAAAAAAAAAAAAAAAAAAACATCCTGGGACGTATTTGGCACTCTCCAGAAATGTATATAGGGGTACGTTTTCAGAATGAGCTTGGCTTGGTATTCAAATACATAAAACAATATGTGATCAAAATAAATATTACTATATTTTTAATTATTTAGAGCTTTTTGCTGACAATGGGTGAAACCTATGGCAAAAAATATTTCAAATGACAATTATTAAAAAATATTTTTATATATATAAATTACTTTTTACTTTGAATGACATCTTAGTGTGTCTTAATGGTTATCATTGTAAAAATGTATGATATTTATCAATTTTTTATTATTATACCATTGTACTGCAGTTGATTTACTATGGTTGTTCCTATAGTTTAAACAAAACATTACACTGAAGTTCATTTGGGAAATCAGTTTTGGCAAACATTCTCCAAAAAAAAAGCTTCCTTTGTGTTCTTTTGTTAGAGTTTTGGTAAGTCTTTGTTTCGGTTTAAAAGTTTCAGAATTTGAATTCATATTGGATTTTCCAATTATCCCTTGGGCTAGGATTAGTTTTAATCCTCTTGGTTATTAGTTAACATATTCCCTCTTCAAAGCTCAAGTGCTCCAATCCTGTCTGTTTGGAAATCTGAGAATGGGATCCAGCAGCTTGTGAATTAGACTGAACGTATTTCTCACAAGTTATTTATTTGTTTAACATGAAGTTACTGCATGCACTGTGGATCTCTGACAGCTGTATGAGAGGTTTGATGTTTGAAATGTTTTACATAACACAATATGGCATAACACAATATGGACAACTATGCTTTTTAAAAATCCATGAAATCCATGCTTCTAAAATAAAGTAATATTTTTAGTATCTGCATGTAAATATGTGTTTGCATGCAATTAGAAGTAGTCACCTTGTGTGCAATAATAAGATGTTTATGGATTCTTAAGCATTGCGTCAACCATTTTTTCCCATGAATTTCATCACATTGTTGTGCTATTGTAAGCCTGTGTTTGTGCGTAAAAGTGTGTGCGTGCGTGCGTGCGTGCGTGTGTGTGTGTGTGTGTATGTGTGTACAAGCAGGTTTGCATAAGTGGGTGTGAATGCCTCTAGCAAAGATCATATCAAAGCTGTCTCTCATCTAGAAATCAAAAAAATGAACAAATGGGGAACGCTGCGTTTGTTGAGATGAGCACATGGGGAAAAGCTCTATAAGCTCTGAGATAAGAGAGGCGGTTCATCCAAGGTCAAACACCCTGTTAGCAAAAATGTTAAGAGAAACTGTCGTGCTTTTGCATCCTAATGAAGGTGCATTTGCTGTTAGTTTAAAGTTGACATCAGCCTAACTAGGACATTTGTATAGGATATTTCTTTTTTTATTTTATTTTACTTTGCATTGCACTTTACACTCACCGGCCACTTTATTAGGTACACCTGTCCAACTGCTCGTTAACGCAAATTTCTAATCAGTCAACCTCATGGCAGCAACTCAATGCATTTAGGCATGTAGACATGGTCAAGATGATCTGCTGCAGTTCAAACCGAGCATCAGAATGGGGAAGAAAGGTGATTTAAGTGACTTTCAATGTGGCATAGTTGTTAGTGCCAGACGGGCTGGTCTGATTATTTCATAAACTGCTGATCTACTGGGACTTTCATGCACAACCATTTCCAGGGTTTACAGAGAATGGTCCAAAAAAGAGAAAATATTCAGTGAGCAGCAGTTCTGTGGACGCAAATGGAAAAAAAGCATTGTGTCAACTCCACAGCCTATCTGAGTATTGTTGCTGACCATGTCCATGTTTTTATGACCACAGTCTACCTATCTTCTGATGGCTACTTCCAGCAGGATAACGCGTCATGTCATAAAACGTGAATCATCTCAGACTGGTTTCTTGAACATGACAATGAGTTTACTGTACTTAAATGGCCTCCACAGTCACCAGATCTCATTCCAATAAAAGACCTTTTGGATTTAGTGGAACGGCAGATTCGCATCATGGATGTGCAGCCGACAAATCTGCAGCAACTGCGTGATGCTATAATGTCAATATGAAGCAAAATCTCTGAGGAGTATTTTGTTGAAGCGTCTTGTTGAATCTGTGCCACAAAGGATTAAGGCAGTTCTGAAGGCAAAAGGGGGTCCAACCCAGTACTAGTAAGGGGTACCTAATAAAGTGGCCGGTGATTGTATATACAGTAGTTAGTCGATACCAGAACAATAATATAGAAATACTATATTAGTAGGGGGCTAATAATTCTGACTTCAACTGTATAAAAAAAGTACTAAAGCAGCAGCTTGATGTTGTCGTCATAGACATTCTTTTGCAGTAACAATTGCAAACACATAAATGCAACTTCTGTACAAATGCATTTTAAAATTCCTCTCTATGTGTGCAGCTCTGACCCCATCTGGCCTTGCTTTCCTGCACTACAAGATTGCTTTGAACCTCTTCTTTCTCATTACTTTCAGCCCTCATCTGCGGAGCACTGTTCTTGATTGGTGTGCCATGCTTCGGCCCTCAAGCTTGCATTTATTTCCTCATGTACAGCAACCACAACATCTTCCTGGGAGGCCCTCGTCTTCAATTACTTAGCTAAAGAAAGCTCCCTTGGTTCGCTTTGTTTAATGACCCTGATTAATTAGCAAAAGAGCACTTTCTAATTTATGTTGTTGTTGCTGTTGTTTCGCTGAGTCTAGCTGGATGCAGTTGCAATGGTTGCTTTGCTTCCTTGGATATGTCATTTCAGTACAGCTATACTGATTAAAGGTCCACTGAAGTGCCTAGAAATGTGCATATTTGTTCAATGTGTAACGTAGCTCCTCCCACTAATAGCCAATAGCATTTCATTTATATCACAGCTCTCAGTCAGAGTCATTGAGCTGATTCATGACAGCCATAGTGCGTAAAAGCAATGCTGATTGTTCTCCGATTTTAAATAAAACATTTGATATTTCATTTAAATTGGTCTGATTCTTTTTGTGCTCTGCTCTGTCTTGCACGTATGATCCACATCGTGTGGGCGAGTAGTGCAGTTTTGTGACATTAAAGTGAAACTAGGTTTCATTCACCCCAATAGAAAGGACATTTACACTGTCTGATTTGTTTGTCCTGTATAAAGTGCAATTTCACTTTATTTTGAATGTCCTTGTATTCTGACTGTGTGTGCGCATTTCGGTATCCTAGCTTTTTAGGGTTCCTCCTAACTTTGTTCTGACTAATAAACAAGTAGTTCAGATCAATAAGGTGTCGGCTACTGTTTATTATTTTCTCATCTATGCAAGATTTAGAAAAAGTCTGTGTGATTACTTGGTTACATGTGAATAATTGACCTATTTTAGTTTTATCTTGTAGGGGCCAGAGAGCATTTGATTGTTTCTATAAAAAATCTTATAGAAATAAAGAAGAAAAGAAAAAAAAGTTGTTGACCAGTTTTGGCAGAAGTGATAAACTGCAGGTTTCATAAGAATATTTTTATCCTCAGAGAGTGAATTTTGTCTTTGTTTTGCAGCAAACTAACATATAGACCATTTCAATGTGGTCATGGTATTAGCCCATGAACATTTTCTGCTTATCAAACTATTTCATAACTGTAACAAGAGGCAATTCAATAATATCTTAATGTTAAAACAGCTGCCCTAACATTGTTTATCAATATGTAGCTCTTTTTGTATTCTCGGAAGCTATAGAAATTAAAAATGTAAAACAGGAAATATGTTAGGACCATTGTTTTTGTTTATAACCCTAAAATGGTTTCTAGGTAATCTTAAGACTTATTATGCTGACAACAACTATTGTTGTGTGTTCTGTGTACACTATGCGTGAAAGTATACAGTATGTTGGGCTTTACAGTGAATAGTCATTTGTAAAACTTCACAGAGATCAACATTATTCATTTTCCTTTCTTCCTCCAATCCACAAGAAAGGAAAACTTGCACAAGCCCATGTACTATGGCCTGCTACATTTGATTCAACCTTAACTAATTCTGAAGCCTACTAAAACCACTGCGTACAAAACAAAAACAAGAGCAATATTTAAATAGCTAACAACTATTTAGTCCAAAATCTTTAACACTCATTACATTTGTGACCTGGTGACTCTTTCCACTCCTGTTCGCTATTTTCGTTCTGCATTGGGACTCACCCTGTATCAGCCACAGTGTAAATTTAGGACCATGAAGGGTAGGGCTTTTTCGTACTTTGCGCCTAAGTTATGGAAGGCATTGCCCATAAGTATCAGAAATCCTGCTTATCTGGACTGTTTTAAGAAACTTCTTAAGACTCCTTTTTGTAGCATTGCTTTTTGATCATCTCTTTCAACTTATTCATTGTATTTTTTTATTGTTCAGTATTCTTTAGTTTTATTCTTCTTTGCCTTGTAGCACTTTGAGTCTGAGAAAAGCACATAACAAATAAAATGTATTATTATTGGTATTATTATTATTATTATACTTAGTGCAGATTTTTTATTTTAATAATAATTGCGCACTTATGTACCTGTTATGTTCACCCCTGGTTAACATCAGTGCTCTTATGTTTGTCTGTTTCAATAGGTCAATGGAAAGGACTTGTCCAAGGCAACACACGACCAGGCAGTGGAGGCCTTCCGCATGGCTAAAGAGCCCATTATGGTCCAGGTGCTCCGTCGGGCTCCCAGACCCAAACCTACAGGGCCGGCTGGGGAAGGACAGGTTGTGGACATTAGCACTCAGACGGACATTACCTTCCAGCATATCATGGCCCTCAGTAAGCTGCCTACATCCTCCACTCCTGTGGATGTGCTTGAACAGTACCTCCTGCCAGAGAGGTGAGTGACAGATTCCTGGACCACTTACAATGCTTTTCACAGAATTTGGAAACCTAAATGTGGATTATTGCTGAACACATTTACATGGTTTTTACATACTAATAACAAAAACTGCCTAACTAGATTTTAATATACTTGTTAGACGTTTGGGCCCAGGGCACAAGATGAAATTAAGTTACGTTAATTTTTTTTTTTTTGGATTTACCTTATCTTTCTGCATGTGTCCTCTGGGTTTGTCTCTCACAGGTTAAAGCCTTGAAAGAAGAGTTTAATTAATTTTCGTAGCCTCAACATACAACTTATTTCTAATTCCCATGCTTGTTTTTACTTCATTATTTGTTATATTTTGTAAAAAACTGAGTTGTGAAAATAGATTATGACTGGTGCTGTCCAAGGATTAAGTGTCACATACGTGCTGTAAAATTGGCAATTGAAGCTGGATGAGTAAACAAAAAAAATCATTATACACATTGTCACATGGTCATCTCACATAAGCTAAGAGGTTGTAATGAAATTAGGAACCAAACTAGTAACATTATATAGAGCTTTTAACACTTAAACACATTGTTATTTTCTTAATTACAGTCCTTCTATGATGTTATTTTCAATATGATATGGTTTTCTGTTTTCTAGACACTCTCCAGCTCATGAATACTTCGACCCTAATGATTTCCTAGAGGGCATGCAGCACGAGATAGAAAGAGAAGAGCTGGAATATGAGGTAATGTACCACATAACGTCTCTCTTTACTCTTAACTCAATTCATGATAAAAGGACGACTGAAGACATAAAGAAAGACATGTTGACGCCAGGCCTGATGCAATCTGTCTCTGCTGATCAATTGGTGAATTTACCAAACAAACCCTCAATAACCTCACACAGGCACCCAAGTGGTCAGCCGTACTGATATCAAGTAGCCTTTTTAGCCCTGAAACAGATGCGAGACGAGGATATCATTATTTACCTTTGTCATTGACTTATACTTCGGTGAAAAGAGATAATTGCATAGGTTGGGATCAGACTGGTGTGATGGATCTTGGTGTACAATAAGCATAGACAGATTGAGGTGTAATGAGAGTGTTGGGCAGTGAGTCATGAGGGTCACAATGAAGGAGTCCATAAAGAGATGAAGTTCAGAGACTTATAGCAGCAGATGCTCTGCATGCAGTACTCTCCACGACCTCTCATTGGCCCCTAAGGGCCTCCAGGTGACACGGTGGGGGCCTTCAGACAGAGATCAATGACTAGGATGGGGCCAATCTGAATGCTCAAAACCACCTCCTCCCTCCCCGCTTGTTTACCTTGATTAATGCTCTTGCACCTCAAGGACAAAGGAAAGAGAGTTTTAGAAGCTCTGAGGTTGGCAATGCATTAATACATAGTGCTTGTGGTCTTTTCGTTATGTGGTAGAGAGATTTGTAATCATGTTATGTAATCAAATAACCAGCTTATGAAAGTTATAATAAACAATTATTGCTTGGGAAATTAATCAAAAAAAATTTTTTCACATTGTGTCTGGTACCGTATAGACTTCCATTATATTGTGTGACAACCTCCACACATTTACACTGTAAATTCTCAATAACACAATATAAAAAACTACTATTTTCAATGTCATGTAAAAATAAATGCAATATTGTTCATTAAACTTGTGTATTTGGTATCATATCAGAATTTATTTTTGAAAGAACTGAAGACTAGAGCCTTTGTTGTTAAATTCAGTTTTGCTATCATAGGGAAAAAATTATTTAAATAAATAAAAGCTGATTAAAATTTTGTTTACAATTTTGTTTGTATTAGTACTGTTTTTACTATATTTAGTGCAAATAAACAGATTTGGTGAGTGTAAGGGTTTTTTAAGAGCATTTAAAAGTAATTTAAACTCTGTTGTTTACATTACAACAATGTATAATAAAGATGTTCATCTGCACTTTTTAATGCATTATGTACAGACAACAATAGTGTACAGAAAATTTAAAAATCTGTATTAGACATACCAAGACAGTGTTTGGCAATGACATTTGATGTAAAAATAAAAATAAAAAAACACTTACATGCATACAGTGTATATTGTAGTATATACAAATACATAGGGCTGGATAATAATTATTATTTTCCATATTGAACAATAGCGATATATATTTCGTTAATGCTTCCAGATTGAAAAGAGTACCCCAACAATGACTGAAGCCACAAAAATTAAGGGTCCATTAAATGGCATAACATAATTTTGGCCGATAAATTTTCATTGGCCAAAAATTCGGTACATCTCTAATATCAACACACTTTTAGATTCCCATTGCTGCACATTTCTGCGGTGCGATTGGCTCTTAGATCATTATAGAGTAAAAAGGTCCAGAGCTTATCATTGTTATTGACATAAATTTTATCACAATCCGATATAATGTAGTTTATCGGCTCAGCCTTACTAATATGTACTGTATATGTTTCCTGTGTTAGACATGTTTTCATGAGATTCACCTGTTTACAGGCATCAACAAGATAAATGAGACATGACACTTGTACATGTTTGTTGCAGCATGTAGCTCTGTATAATTCAAATGTGTAGATCAAGACATCTTTTTTTGTACATTGCAATGATCAAGCTGTCTTTTTACATTGTTTAGCATATCCGCTTGCTGAATGGACTTAGGGTGTACTCACAATAGGTACAGTTGCCTTGAACCGTGCCGAAGCGCGATTGTCCCCCCTGCCCTCTCTCCCTCAGCCTGCACTCACATTGCATTTTTACCTACCGAACCTGAGCACACTTACGTCATTGATGATGCAACTGTTCAGTTTAACAATTCAGAGCACTCACACTTAAACGATCTGGGAAACGCACCTGGGCACGGTTTGTATAGCATAGGGTTAGTGCGCCCTTATGTAAAATCTGCTATGCAATAAAATATCATTCTGTTCTTTTAGGAAGTGGATTTATACAGAACAAACATCCATGATAAACTGGGGTTTACCGTATGCTACAGGACCGATGATGAAGATGAGACAGGGATTTATGTCAGTGAGGTGAGTTTTCCTGAAAGGTTTTGTGCATGTAACGTCTGGCACATTCTTTAACGCCTCTTAAGCCATTTTTTTTAAGTTTGTATTCTGGGTCACCATTGTTTCTCATTGCACAGATTGATCCAAACAGCATTGCTGCGAAAGATGGAAGAATTCGAGAGGGAGATCGAATTATTCAGGTTTGCTTTATATCAGTGACATTATTTTTAATAAGTCATAATATTCAGGCATTTTGCATAAACAAATCTCCACTCCATAATTTAGATCAATGGCATTGAGATCCAAAACCGTGAGGAAGCAGTGGCTCTTTTAACCAGTGAAGAACATCCAAATGTGTGCTTGCTATTGGCTCGACCAGAGATACAGGTGAGATTCCTATGCCAGAAACACATCATACATGTTCTTTAGCAACTCTGAAGGGCAGCTGATAGCTTTTGTCCTGTCCTTGTTGTACTAGCTGGATGAGGGTTGGATGGATGATGACAGAAATGACTACCTGGATGACCTTCACATGGATATGTTGGAGCAACAACACCATCAGGCTATGCAGTTCACAGCGAGCATGCTCCAGCAGGTACAGCAAATTCATCACAAAGTCACTCGTTGAGTAGATCAGTCAATCACAGCTCAGCCTGTCATGGCATGACATCCAACATATCAATCATAATTGTCTGTATCCGTCAGGGGGTAAAGCAGTCAAGCTACACTGCAAAAAAATGCTTTTCTTACTTAGATTTTTGTCTTGTTTCTAGTCCAAATATCTAAAAATGTTTATATCAAGAAGAATTTTCTAGACAAGTAAAACATGTTGTCTTGTTTTAAGAAATAATATGGCAAAATTAAGTTAGTTTTTCCTTAAAACAAGCAAAATAATCTACCAATTGGGTAAGCTAAATAATGTCAAAAGGAAAAACAAGATTATTTTGCTTACCCCATTGGCAGATTATTTTGCTTGTTTTAAGGAAAAACTCACCTAATATTGGCATATTATTTCTGAAAACGCGACAATATGTTTTGCTTGCCTAGAAAATGCTTCTAGATTTTAAGAATTTGTAGATATTTGGACTAAAAACAAGATAAAAAAGCATTTTTTTTGCAGTGTAGGACTCTGGTTTAACAGAAAGTATGACTACATTTTAAGGCTCTGTTTGCTCAAACATGCATTTCAGAATTGGCATGTGTAAATGGGCTAATATGCATTTTAACAATTGATTAAACCAGTTAGAAGTAAAGTTGGGGAAACCGACACCTGATGCCAGTATGGGTAACACCAATACTAAAGACCGCAATAACCATAGACGAGATGAGTTGGCAATTACCTGTGTGAAGGGAGTAATGGCTTCTGTACTTTTGGTTTAAATGGTTCTTTAATTGGTTATTTTGTGAAAAAGGGCAGACACAGCAGGTATACAGTATAGCTATTCTGTCAACATGTAATATATATACAGTATTGTACTTATTATATACTTCATTTTAAATTATCTCATGATAGGTCAAGACATGTCTGAATGTCAAGACACTGCACATCATGTGTCATTTTTTGCCAGAAAAGGCAAATGTGGCTATATAAACAATTGCTAAAATTTTAAGCAAGTGGTCTGTAGCATACCAAGAATACAGACTATGGTCACACTTTATTTTGATAGTTCGTTTGTTGAATTTAAGTTGCATTGTATCTACATGCCAACTAATTCTCATTAGATTATAAGTAGACTGTTAGGTTGGGGTTAGGGTTAGTGTAAGTTGACATTTCGTCGGGTTAGTGTAAGTTGACACTTTCTTATAGTCAATTAAATGTCTGTTAAAGGAGCAGTATCAACAGATATTAAGCAGACAGTCTACAAATACTTAAGTGGACCATCAAAATAAAATGTTAACCAGACTACTTTGCTGTTATCAGCAATGTAACTGTTATTATAAGTTGAATTATTGTAGTCTGGAAATATAAGATTGGGTTTTTTTTTACAAACAATTACCAACTCTAGCTTAATGTAGTTTTATCAAGAGTATGGTGTTATTTAAGAGATTAATAGTATCCCCTAAATTGTTTTGTCACAGAAAAAGCATGAGGAAGATGGAGGTACAACAGATACTGCCACACTGCTCTCCCACCACCATGAGAAGGACAGTGGAGTGGGCCGCACTGATGACAGCACTCGGAACGATGAGAGCTCTGAGCAGGAGAATCTCGCAGATGACCAGACCAGTGCCTCCACCACACTGGGCAGCCGGCGCAGACTCGCATACAGTCAGGACACCCTCGGCAGTGGTGACCTCCCCTTCAGCAGCGAGTCCTTCATATCTGCAGACTATGCAGATGCAGACTTCTTGGGTGACTTTCCTGCTGATGAATGTGAGCGGTTTCGGGAGCTTTTGGAGCTGAAGTGCCAGATGCAGAGTGCAGGCAGTAGTGGTACCCCGGATCAAAGCTTGTTGTGGCCCAGTTGTGGACAAGGCGGTGTTGGAGAGGAGGGCGTCGACAAAGAGCTGGAGCTTCTGAACGAGGAGCTCCGCAGCATTGAGCTTGAGTGCCTGAGCATCGTCAGAGCGCACCGCATGCAGCAGTTACGAGAACAGTGCCGTGAACAGTCCTGGATGCTGCACAACAGTGGCTTCCGCAACTACAACACAAGCGTGGATGCAAGACGTCACGAGTTAGCGGACATCAGCGAACTCCCAGAAAAGTCTGATAAGGACAGTTCCAGTGCATACAATACTGGTGAAAGTTGCCGTAGCACTCCGCTCACATTAGAGCTCTCCCCAGACAACTCTTTGCGACGTGGAAATGAAAACCAAGCGGAAGCAGGGGCAAGTAGCAGTACCTCGGGTCCCAGCAGAATTCTCAAACCCCTTCTCTCACCCGTCCAAGAGGCTTGCAGCCCCACTAGGGGTCGTCCAACATTATTGAAAGAGTCAGAGGTTGGAACCCAACCTGAAGTTAGAGAGCGCAAAGGAGGTCGTCATGCACATCCTCAGTCACCCTACAAACATGCCCACATCCCAGCTCATGCCCAGCACTACCAGAGCTATATGCAGCTGATCCAGCAAAAGTCAGTGGAGTATGCCCAAAGCCAGATGAGCTTAGTAAGCATGTGCCGGGACCCTGCCACTTCTGCAGACTTGGGACCCAAGATGGAATGGAAAGTGAAGATCCGCAGTGATGGTACGCGATACATTACCAAGCGGCCAGTTCGGGACAAGCTTCTGAAAGAGCGAGCACTACGGATCCGAGAGGAGCGCAGTGGGATGACCACAGATGATGATGCCATAAGCGAGATGAAGATGGGTCGGTATTGGAGCAAAGAAGAGCGCAAGCAACACGCCGTCCGTGCCAAAGAACAACGTCAACGTAGGGAGTTTATGAAGCAGAGCCGTATAGATTGTCAGAAAGAGCAGGGGGTTACGACTGAGGACAAGAAGGATGTCAACATTATTGAACTTAGTCATAAAAAGATGATGAAGAAGCGGAACAAGAAAATCTTTGACAATTGGATGACTATCCAGGAATTGTTGACCCATGGTACAAAGTCCCCTGATGGGACACGAGTGTACAATTCCCTACTCTCTGTGACTACAGTGTAGGCTCTGTAATTTTCTGTATATAGGACACTACCGATTGGGGTAGACAATTCTGCCTCGTTCAATGCGGCAACATTTGTAAATAGGAAATATGAATGCCCTGTCTGAAGGAGCCATTTGCCAAAAGAAGGTACAATGAGAGTCTGAAATATTGAATAGGATGATGGTTTTATACAAGAGATGAGAACGTGTTTTCTTATTTGCTTAGTTCATTTCTATATTGAGCTTGTGGTTTGAAATATTCTGTTAATGAATCATGACCATTCGGACTCTAAAAGGTTTTGGACAACATTACGAAGACCATAAAGAACCATTAGAATATATTTTTTTGTTTTTTTCAATGAGTAAACTAACAGTCAACAGTATTGTACTTATTTATGCATACATATTGCTCATTAAGGCAATGCAGTTATTTAGCTTCATGATCATCACAGAATATCGCCAGGTGTTATTGTATACCTTTCAGTCATTATGACAGAGTTTTACAACCAAAACCATAACTTTGCTTTACAGATTTTAAAAGGTGCTGTTTTTTTTTTCTAAAGTTCATACGTCACACAGATACTGTTACATTTTTCATGCATCAAACATTTATTGAAATCTAAATCTGTTTGTATTATTGTTGATATTAATGTCTGTTGTAGACAGAAAGCCTTTTATATAGGTCATCATTGTATTGCAGCAAGATAATACAGTTTAACAAATCATTAGTTAGACACGCAATTTGATGTCTTTTAAAATGAGAGAAATAATAAATTATTGTTTTATATTTGATGAGCTTTCCAAATATTGTGGTGAGCTGTTTTGTCGTTAATTACATCCAAAATAAGGTGGGATTTTTTTCTTCGAAACCATTGAAATGGCTTAAACAAAGAGGTGTGTAGATATGTGTGTGTATCGGTTCATGTCTGTTAGGGGGGTTGCGGGTGGATGGCGTCCACACTTCAGTGACCACTCGACCTCAGGGCCACTGACCCAGCCAGGCCTCTGTTTCTGCTTATCTGTCCCCAGCTGTGTGTAACTCTAAAACATAGAGCTCAGGTCAGTGAACAGACCTCTATCTCATTACAATCACACTGAAAGGTCTGCAATGCCACAGCTGCAATGAGCGCCACAGCCAGCTGCATTCAGCAAAACAGTGTGTTCCTAGCACACAAGCTAGCTCAGTCTTTTTTTTTGGTAAACTGCATGTTTTTGCATTTGATTAAAATATCAAATCAAGCGCAAACAAATGTTAAAACTAGGGATGCACTGATACCAGTATCAGGTATCAGGTCGATACTTAGATTATAATTAGATTATACCCCAGATAGTTTTGTTAAAATACTCATACTCATATCGTACATGAAATGCCGATACCACGGACCAATACCACTCAACAGTAATTCACTACGTGTATGTAATTTGGTGTCCTACCTAACTTTAATGTCTTAATGTATTAATTAATGTATTATATATTAATAGCTTAGGCTGCAGAGAAATAATTATTTATGAATAATTAATTATTCTTAACGTATTAATTATTTGTAGCCTTCTGTTTGGTCCTGACCTGCATGGTCTTTGGCATCAACATATTTGGCATCAACAAACTTGGTTATACACATTATAATGGCGTCCACAACAGTATCTGAGGTTTTTGCTAAAATTACTATGTACAAGCGTGAAAGCGAAAGATTGAAGCAGTGTACTGACGCTGTGACACGTTACCTGATAGATTCAAAAGACCGAAGAGTCGTTAGAGACAAGATTTATCAAATATTACGTTTAACAACTTCAGTGAGACGCGAAACAGCGGTAAACTGTCCGACGTGCACTGCTCTTTGGGGTTTTGTGCTCAAACCACCCGCTGACTCCCTGGAGCTCAGATGCACACATACACTGCAGTGCATGCCTCTGTATGTTTGTGTGTGTGGTCACATGATGTGTGTTTTCAGTGGTATAGTGTAGATGGAGGGCTTTTATGAAATGCTACGTAAAACGCCAGTGTGGATGTGGATCGTTTTCGTTCTGAAATGTCATTTTAAAACTGAGACGTATTAGTGTAAACAGGGCCTTAGTTTGTATTTTTTGTGAGCAGGTTGCTGCTGCGGTGGGGGCGGGGCAGAGGATCGCGATGCTGGCTCAGCATCATGATGTCTATCAGCCACCGGCGATGAACGATGGCATCGTCTATGGAGCCAACCCTACATGACAGATGACACAATCTCAATAAACACTTGCTGTTATCTAGGCTACATTATTTAAGGGCATTTGTTATGAAATTGATAGGATCCGTTGTTGTCAAAAAATGAGAGTATGCGTATTTGTGGCAGTTTGTCAAGATAAAATTGCTCAAAACGTCTCAATATTTTAGAGACAGCAGTCAAACTTTGAATAACTAACTATTGATCTTATCCACCCGCGACCCACCCATTATTAAACATGTAGCCTACTTTTTAGATTACCTGACCCACGCATTAACGGCAGGACAGGGTTTTATGCATGCCCAATATGCAGTGTCAAGAGAGTGACTTCATAAGGTAAGGTAAACTGCACACACTTGATCTTGTAATGTGTAAAGTCATGGACGTATGTCAGCGTGGGGATAACTGATCCATTAAAAGTTCATGCTTAATCAGTAATCGATAAGGTCTTTCGGTTTACTGGGTTATCAACAATGTGTGTATATTTCTGCCTTGGAATAGCCTTCTGTTACTTTTTTGTGTTCATTCTTGCTACAGGCAAAAAAAAAAAACTAACTTGAAACCTCTAAACTATACTGAAATAAGTTGCTATATCTTTTCCAACTGATTTGACTTATGGTTTCCCAAAACTGACCCGGAAAATTTGGAAAAGTCCCATTAACATTGGACCAAACTTTGTGACTTTATAACTTTGCATCAGACTGTCATACAGACTTAAAGTTATGCTCATTTAACTCAGACTATCAATCTGCCAATCACTGATGACCTTTCAACTTACTAGCCACACCCTAGCAATTGTCCGTTAGACTTCCATCGTAAAAAACTGCCATTGACTTTCCATCGGACATACTAACAACATACCATTTAATACTAGTAAACATGCTAATTCATACTATAAACATACTAGCAACATGCTAATTCATACTAAATTCATGCTAGCAGAATGCTAATTCATACTAAATTCATGTTAGCAACATGCTAATTCATACTAAATGTATGCTAACAACATGCTAGTTTATGCTAGAAACATGCTAGCAACATGCTAATTCATACTAGCAAACATGCTAATTCATACTATAAACATACTAGCAACATGCTAATTCATACTTAATTCATGCTAACAACATGTTAGTTTATGCTCGAAACATGCTAGCAACATGCTAATTCATACTAGAACCATGCTAATTACACCTTGGCAACCACCTAGCAACGCCTTAATAACCAGTCAAAACATCCTAGCAACGCTTTTGCAACCACCTAGCAACCTCCATTAATTGCACTTTCATTGAAACCAAATCTATGAAGTATCGGAATCGGTACTCGGTATCGGCGAGTACACAAATGAAAATACTCGTATCGGTTCTTAAAAAAGTGGTATTGATTCATCCCTAGTTAAAACTTTTTCTTTTTTTAGAACAGTTTCAACCAATGGTCTCAGGGCTTACTCGCACTATGCTATCCGAACCGTGCCCAGGCCCGTTTCCCGAATCGTTTGAGAAGTGTGAGTGCTCTGAATCGGGCTCAAGCTCGGTACACTTGGGTGGCCCTGGCCCGGTTGGAAGAGGTGGGCCAGAGCACGGTTCACTTGGGCTCAGGTGCGGTACGCTTACAGTGTGAGTGCAAGCGAAGTTACCCAACAACAAGCCTCCTAAGAAATATAAATCTGCAAAAAAGCTCATGCCATTGTGTATTTTTGCATAAACGTTAGGGGAATAATTATGTTAATAAGGGAGGAGAGGGAATGTGCTGTCAGCCTCCTCCTCTCTGTCTTCTTGTATGTAATTGATTGCTTTTCTGCTTGCCTGAAGGTGGGCTGTTTCTGTGATTTATGTCCACAGAGATCTTTTTACACACACTCTTTTAATAGGAGATAACAGCGTTCCATGCAAAGGCAAACAAAAAGAAGCAACAGCAATCAATTCTGAGTCATTCCCTTTCCTGGGCCAGGAAGAGAGGCGAAGTGAAGATTGCTTTGATCACATTCTCTGCTTTATTTTTATATAGGTAATGAATGAAGGTGGGCAGCATGTGATATGGCCGGCCATCCTCCGGTGTTAGTTTAGGAGCTCCTCTCATTTGTCTAAATGCCACTGCTAAAGAAAAGGAGAAGCTCCAGAGTAAATCGGCTGTTGACCGATAAGACCGCTGTTTGCGTCCTTGGCTCTTGTTCAGCTTTGTGAGAGGAAAGAGGCTGACGGGATGCTTTCGTTGTTAAGAATGTGAAATAAACTCCAGTCTCCATCAGGCTTAGGAAGTTACCAACAAGTACCATAGGCAGGCAATGCCTAAAACCTATTAGGTAATTGTGGTAAAATCGCTGTAAGTAAGATTTTGAGGAATTAGTTTGCTTCTAAAATGTGGCTCTAGAATAGATTTTTTCCTACAAATGATGCAAAGAAGAATGAGATTATTTAATCACAAAGCAAAAGGTAAGTGGTTATTGGCAATAATTTGAGTATCCGTAGCAGTGGATGATATAAGCAAAATGAGTTAAATATTTATAACCACACATTTGGTTTTGCTGTACTAACCTCAGTTTAACCATGTTTGTAGTAAAACTGGTTAAATGAATACAAACCAATATGCTACACACACACACACACACACACACACACACACACACACACACACACA
>CAIGQZ010007154.1:17128385-17184330 GCA_903798205.1 Danio tinwini | reverse complement strand
ACACACACACACACACACACACACACACACACACACACACACACACACACACCGACCTAGGGGTGTGAATAATTTTGGGCTTGACTATGGCCCAATCACAATTCTATTTTTTGTACCCCTTCCCCTTTGCCCTTGAAGCAGAGTGTGAATGGGAAGGGCTTCAAAATTTACCCTTAAGAATTAGACACCACTACAACGCCTGCACACATCATCATATGGCATTGCGATTTCATGAGATTGACGATCGCAACTGCTGTAGTTATTCCAGTTGTCTTATTTTTTGTTTTTTTATCTTCAGGAAATCACTGAAAGCAACGATATCATGTTATCATAATGATATAATATGGCAAGAAGCTCGTAACTGTACTGTGTATTTACACTGTGGCCATATATATATCTACGTAAACACATGAAAACAACCTTAACATTATAGCAGACACTGTAAAAAGCTCATTCACAGCCACTAGACTTTTCTGACAGGGTGTTGGAGTGTTATTGAGTGACAAAATGTTGTGGGACTGCTGTACAGAAGATATTATTATGGATTATAGATAGCGAAATTGAGCGGTTTTTATTTTAGCTGAGGGTTTTTTTTTGTGTGACGGTAAAACAGGAACACTATGAATGTATTAAAACATGTGCTTGTTTGTTGTAAAAATTCATATCATTCAAAATACTAATTTGTGCATCTCTTGACTTCCGTGTGCAGCCGTGCTGCCATTGTAGATGGTGTATTCTGGGAAAATTTCCTACCGCTTGGTTTCGAGTGTGGTTCTGGAAAATCTCAGTTTCAAGGGGTATCCCTTTACCTTAGCCCTACGCCTTCAACCTAAAAATAATTGGGACACCCCTACCCCTAAGGGGATGGGCTAAGGGGTAGAATTGGGATTGGGCCTATATATATATATATATATATATCAGCATATATGAGTACTTTTCTCGCAAATCTATCTTTTAAATTAATATTTTCTATAGGATGCTTTACAATAAAATATTTGTGCATATACATTAGATTAGTCAGTACTGAAGCTCATCTAACAAAATAACTTACAATAATAGTCCAAACATTACTACACCTAAATTTGTTAGGAGAAAATATAAATTAAGAATTTAAAAATGAAGAAAAAACACAAGAAACTAAAATTATATACAATTTAGTTAAAAATTAGCAGTTTGTCTTTTTTTTGCAACATTTGGCTTGAATTGAACTATATTATCTTTCTATTTCTGAAGTTTATAAGTATAATTTTAATGAATATATTTGTAGGGCACAGTGGGTAGCGCTGTCGCCTCACAGCAAGAAGGTCGCTGGTTTGAGCCTCAGGTGGGTCAGTTGGTGTGTCTGTGTGGAGTTCTCCCCGTGTTCGTGTGGTTTTCCTCCGGGTGCTCCGGTTTCCCCCACAGTCCAAAGACATGCGGTATAGGTGAATTGGGTAAGCTAATTTGTTCGTAGTGTATGTGTGTGAATGAGAGTGTATGAGTGTTTCCCATTACTGGGTTGCAGCTGGAGGATCATCCGCTGCCTAAAACATATGCTGAATAAGTTGGCGGTTCATTCCACTGTGGTGACCCCTGATTAATAAAAGGACTAAGCTGAAAAGAAAATGAATGTATGAATGAATTAATATTTGAAAATATAAATTTTTTAAATGGGGTGTACTCATTTATGCTGAGCACTGTATTTACTACTGTTTTACTACAATAATGTAGTCTACTTTTAGTAAAGAATACATTTAATTAATAATATAACCAATAAGATTAGCCATGAAAGTTTGATGAGTTTACCATGATTTACATTGGTAGCGTGTAGGCTTATTAGCATGCTTTTTAGCACTATGTTAAGATATTTTTCCATATTGTGTATGTGTGATATGAAAAAATCTAAGTTGGAAAAGATCCTGTAACCATTAACTTTCATAGTGGGAAAAAAAACAAATCTATGGAAGAGAATGGTTACAAGTTTTCAGCATTTTTCATAATATCTTCTTTTGTCTTGAACATTGTAAGAAAAGCTGGGTTCCACACAATCTCCTTATGTCATCACAATGCAAATTGATCAAGTTAACTGATTAATTAAACATAAAACAATTAAGTTGTCCTAAATTAAATCAAGAATTGTGTTTTTTTAGCTCATTTAAAATAAGTAATTTGAACAAGCAACAAATATATATATATATAATTTTTTTTTTTTTTTTTTTGCATAAACAGAAGAAAAAACTCAGGTTTGTGACAAGTGAAAGAGGAGTAAAAGATTACATAATTTTAAGTTTTGGGTGAACTATCCCTTTAAATATTGATACTTGTATGCTTGCATAGTTTACTATACCATGAGGCCATGAATGAGAAAGGCAGTGAACTATGGCAATATTATGGAATATTTAGAATTCATGACATTGTATAATTTTTGTTTTATGTTTTATTATGTTATGTGCATTTGTTTAAAATGTTTTTTTACTTTAATGAGAGGAAAACAATTATGCCTAAACCTTATTTGGATGGAGTGTCTTTTTTTTGATAGAAAAATGTGACAACAGACATGTCAGACGATTGTTACATTACTCTGTATATACCTCCCCAAGATGTACATTTTTCCGGATAAATTTTTCTGACAGCATTCAATACAAGAGAGCGTTGTTATTACCCAGAAAAGTTCAGCAAATCCAAAAAAATAATAGAGATACATTTTAAGATTTCGCATAAGGTATATCCTACAAACTCCCAAATCACTAATTATTTTGATATATCTAATTTGTGTACTTTCTGCAATATGCCGTACATGAAGAAACTTTATTTCACTTATTCTATAGTTGCACTCACGTTAAACTTCTTTGGAACAACATTATTTTTGTATCATCCTTATTTAAGTGTGATTTTAATTTGTCTTTAAAAGATATATTTCTGTATTTCTCTGGTCTCAATCTTTTTATACACAAAAAAGTTCCTAAAGGCAATACCTAAATGTAATACTTTTCTTGCTGAGATTTCGTTCAATATTGAATTTCTTAAGCTTATTAATGATAAGAAGAATAAATAAGTTTTTAAAGCTTATGATAATCTTTTTTTTCTTAATGACTGAGGCTTTGCATTCCTAATCTTACTGTATTTTCTCTTTAATGCAGTGATGTTACTTTTCTTGTATTCAATAAATAATAAATAAATAAAAAAGAGAGAAAGGCAGTGAAGTCATATGAAACATTGTTGATGTAGTGCATCCAGATTACATATTCTGTCGCAGTTAGCTCACAAAAGCACGGATCTCAGGATTGATCAAAAACACCTATTTATTTACACAATAACACTCTGGAACATCAAACACAGGATGTGTGACAATACAATACCGGTACAATACAATAAAAATCCAAGTTAGGAAAGATTTAGCACAATAAATTATGCAGAATCCCTGACCACCTGAAGCTCATTTAACCGAAGTATCGTATCTCATGTATTAATCATCATGACAAAACCCACAAATTTGTATTCTAAATTAGAAATTCTAAGAAACCATTAAAGAAATTGCGGAGAAATTGGAATATGCAAGATACTGGTCGTTTGACACTCACAAGATCGAGACCACCGTACAAAATCCGTCTTCTGTAATTGTCACGTCAAGCCTAGTTTCGCGCCCATCATCACGTGGACCGGAAAACGCGCTTGCCATTTCAAGGTCGTCATCAAAAAATGTACGGTAGGTTTTTTTAATAGTCATCAAACAATGTTACAACTTTTGTGAGTTTATATAAGCCGTGTGAATTCGTGAGTTCGTTTGTTTCTGTACATGGCTGGTCATATCGAATCTCTTTTTATAACACATAAAAATAATCAATCCTGATTCTTGAATAATTCGTCTCATCATAATTAATATTTTGTTCACGTTTCAAACCCTGTAGGGTAGTTGTTTCACACTCCTTCAAGTCCCAAAAAGGTCACAGTGCATTATGAAAATGCAAAAATGCACTGAATGTTAATTAACTTAAGCCTGCTCATTTTCTAATACGCCATAGGCAAGTGCACTTGTGACATGTTTGGTTTCTTGTCGTGTTTAGTTAATTATTTGACATTTGCAAGCCTAAACTACTTCGCATGCAAATATCATACATTGCAACATCAGCAAAGGTGAAAAATAATACATTTAAAACATGGGTGATTGCAAATGTATTCTGCCATAAACTGTATATCATTTCTCATATTATGCAGGTGAAATGGCATCAGACATAACATTGACTGATTGCAGGAGAGTCGACTTCCATCCGATCGTCCACCATAAAAGACCGTCCAACATGAAGACATCAGAGAGAATGTGAGGTATGCGCCTAATTCAATTAAACCTCTTCTGTCAGGCTGTCCATTTCACCAAACACATGAATTCTGAAGAGTGACATCTCATTATTTTTAAGATGCTGTCGTTTATAGAAAAAGCCCACTGTCGATGTACTGAAAGACTTCAATCAGCTGAAAAGTAGGACAGAGTTTATGTGCAATTTCCAGAGTGCATTGAACTGCATAGCCTGTGTAGGACTGTATATAGGAATGGAAGAATCGCAATTTCACAGTCTCAATTCAGATGGATGTATAATAAATACACATTTATATTTCTCCTTTGAGTATTTTTTTTTGATGTGAGCACATATTCTTTCTTGAATAATTTTAAGATGAATAAAAAATGTTTATTTGATCAAATCTGACAAATAACCAAGCTCACAAAGTTAGAAAACCATTTTAGCGGTGACTTACTGGCTTAGGTCAGAAAGTCTATAGCATAGATGTCAAACTCAGTTCCTGAAGGGCCGCAGCTCTGCACAGTTTAATTCCAACCCTAATTAAAAACACTTGATCAAACTGAGTCCTTCAGGCTTGTTTGAAACCTACAGGTAAAGGCTGATTTATACTTCTGCGTCAAGCGCACGTGTATGCTACGACACAGCCTACGCGTCGACAAATAGCCCTTGCCATGGCCGTCGACGACGTTGACACGCACCTCTCAAAAAATGTAACGTGTTCAGAAAAAACAAAACACCAGCGAAGAAAATCGACACAGAGGAACATAAATACCTACTGCCAGCTAGCGTTTCGAATGTGTATAAATACACTCGTCAGTGATACCAAGCCGACCAATCACAAAGTTGCGATACACGTACGCGTTACATTTTTTGAGAGGTGCGCGTTAACGTCGCCGACGGCCACGGCGAGGGCTGCGCCGTAGCATATGCGTGAGCTTGACGCAGAAGTATAAATCGGCCTTAAGTGTGTTGAAGCAGCAACTAAAAAGCTAAACTGTGCAGAGCAGCGAGTTTTACACCGCTGATCTATAGTATGTAATGAATAGTATCACACATTAACTATCCAATTTTAACTACCCAATTTTACTTTTACAGCAGAATAATGTAATAAGAATTACATTTATTTCACCTTTAAATGAACAAATAGTGATGATATTTATTTTGCGCAGAGATTTTTTGGTGGTACAATGGCTTGTTTAGACCTGCCATGGATGAATAAATATCACCCACACAAATATGACACCAACGTTGGTTTCCACACAATTCCTTCATCTTGTCTTTCATCTGTACCAACACAAATCGGTTAATTGAACTTAATCGTTTTTGTACAAATTTATGCCACCACGCCCCCCAACAATTAGGTTATCCTCCAAAAAAAAACTAAAGAATTGGGTTGGTTCAACTCATATTAAACAAGCAGCAAAAGAAATGTTTCTGAGTGTATTTACTCTCCCTCTAGTGGTTCCAAGCCTTTATGGGTTTATTTTTTCTGTTGAACACAAAATATGTTATTTGTAAAAATGTTAGAAACCTGTAACCATTGACTTCTATAGAGATAAAAACCAATACTATGGAAGTCAGTGGTGTTCCACACAATCTTTTCATGTTGTCACAACGCAAGCTGATTAAGTTAACTTAATGGTTTTTAGAATTTCAAGTTGATTATACATAAAACAATTACGTTGTCCCCAAAACATTTCAGCTCATTTCAAATAAGTAATTTGAACCAGCAGCAAAAATATTTTTTGCCTGAACAGAAGAAAAAAACTCTTCTGATAAGCGAAGGAGGAGTAAATGATGACAGAATTTTTGGTTTTGGGTGAACTGTCTCTTTAAATATGGATAGCCATATTCTTCCATAGTTTACTATCCTGTGAGGCCATGGAATAGGTTTTTTGAGGAAAGCAGTGACGTCATATGATAATGACATGGTGGATGTAGTGCATCCAGATTACATACTGCTCACTTCTTAATAAACAGAACTTATTTAACAGTTGTGAAGGTTGTTATTCAAAACAAGGTCCCACTCAAGATTGTTTGTGATTTCCAATGCAGTCAGTGTCTTTATGAATGGATCATTGAAACTTTGATTTCTTCAAAAACAAATGAATTTGGGTATAACACACACGGAAGAAAATGATTCATTGGATTTACTACATTTTTTCAAGGTAGGCGGTTGCGAACAATTTATATGGGCTGAATTTAATTAAGTTAAAAATAACTACATTTATTTCCCAGTGATGGCCTGGAAGGGCATCCGCTGTGTAAAACATATGCTGGATAAGTTGGCAGTTAATTTTGCTGTGGCGACCCCAGATTAATGAAGGGACTAAGCCAAAAAGGAAATGAATAAATGAATGAATAATTACTAAATTTAATTTGTTTGTTTAAATTAAACCCATATACAGTAAATTGTTTGCAACCACTTACCTTAAAAAATGTAGTACATCCAATGAATCATTTTTTTTCAGTGCATGAGTATTGCTATTAGATGCACAGATGTTCTGCTCCAGCTGTATTTAGAAGTATTTTCAATAGTGAAACAGAAAATAGATTAAAATATTGTGTCTAAAATGCCGTGAAGCTTCTTTTTTCAGCACTGCTGATACAATATTTCTTAACTGTATTATATCTTTTAATGAAACTAAAACAAACAAACCCATACAAGGATAGGTTTGCAGTTTTAACTTTAATTTTAAGATCATTCTAATTCCATTATAATAGAGTTCATCAATCAGTAATCAGTTTCCTCTCAAAGTGAGTTACATATTCAATAATGGCTTCCAAAACTGTAGATATGCACACTCCAGCAAGACTTGCACCACATGATTCTGGTAGTAGTAATAGAGAACTTGGGAGGGAAAACTCATTTTCACCATTGACATCACAATGCAATAAATTATTAAACAACAAACATCATAAAAAGCAGTACAACAACACCATTTGCCCCAACTACACATCACAACACCGTAATTAACTGAGCAAATAAAAACAAAAAGCTACAACTATACAATACACATATTCTGTTCTGGTCTCTAGATATGATGCAGATGTCCTTGCATCTGTCAAACTGTGGAAATATCAGAAATCTTTCAGTCTTCAAACACAGAACTCCCTCCAGCTAAAAAAGGCCATACTTCAGTCACACTGACCTTTTCCTTATCCACGCATCTCTCACAAAGCTTACACTATTATTTTTCAGGCTCTGGACTGGAGATGCAATTGGACCAGTGATTTGAGCATAGAGAAAGAACTGTGGAGAACAGCTGCACTGCAATGTATCCGACAAAAAGTGAGCTGTTTTGTTTGTTGTGTTTAATATGGAAATGTATTCGCTGATGAAATAGTTGATAGTGATGGTAATTGAATCATTTTGATTCTCATTTTGTAGTAAAATACCTGACATCGATTCATTCAGCTTGGTTTGAGACACATCCTTTTGGGGATACAGTACATTGCGTTTATGAAATAACTTGACTTGTCATAGAGAGATTTGTCACATTTAACTGCAGAAAATGAAACGAGAATCAAGCAAGCATTACGTCTAAAGTTTTTACATGGTGTGTTATGTTTTTTTAGCAATATATTTAATACGCACATGCTGTTGAGACTTTCACATCAGTCCTAAATTTAAAAGGGAGTTTTTGGTGATCACCATGGTGCCATTGAGGACATTTTTCAAATCTGAAAAATATGCAATTCTTTTTTTTTTTTTTGTGAACATGCAAATGGTAAAGAATGGTCTTGACCCTGTGCGTGACCGCAAGCCAAATTTCCCCCCACTACTCATCTGACCCCTGAACTTAGCACAGACTTGTTAGGTTCAAAGGTCTGTTTAGCCATGTTGTTTATGGCTTAGTATTGCAGTAACTCAAAAGTTTTTTTTTCTCTTCAATGGTTTGGAAGAGCTCTATTCCCATCATTCAAAGAAGATTTAAATAGAAATAGGGAATACATTTTGCATACAGCACAGATTGTATTAAAAATAAATAATTATTGGCATCTATTTCAGTTCAAGAAAAGCATAGTCTTTGTTTTCATATTGATATCAAACATTTTGAGTAAAAAAAGTATGCATTTTTAACCAAACCAAAGATTTTCATTCATTCATACTTTTTCTTTTTGGCTTAGTCCCTTTATTAATCAAGGATTGCCACAGCAGAATGAACCGCCAACTTATTCAGGATATGTTTTACGCAGGGGATGCCCTTCCAGCCACAACTCAACACTGGGAAACACCCTTACACTCTCATTCACACACATACACTACGGCCAATTTAGCTTATTCAGTTCACCTATACCGCATGTCTTTGGACTGTGGGGGAAACCGGAGCACCCAGAGGAAACCCACATGAACACAGGGAGAACATGCAAACTCCACACAGAAACGCCAACTTACCCAGCCGGGGCTCAAACCAGCGACCTTCTTGCTGTGAGGCGATTGTACTACCCACTGCACCACCATGACACCCACCAAAGATTTTTATAACCTTCATCACAAATGTGCACAGCATAGGACAAAAAATGTGAGAATATTATGTTGTTCTCTAATGTGGTTCTAATGTGCACCAAAGTGAATGATACATTCATCAAGATTTGCAAAAACAAAACTCCTTGAAGAAAAGTCTATGGATTTGCTGCACAATTACTTTAGATTCTCACGTTTGTTATCCTTAGTGAGTCATAAAACTTAGTCATATTTTACATGTGTTTTACTGAACTAATGACATCATCACTGGCTAAAACATATGTGCATGTTACTTTACTGTCTGAACAAATGCACAACCATGTCAGTGTTGCTTTCACATTTACACAAATTGACCCAGAGTTCCACCAGTGCAACTGAATTCAGGCAAGCTCCTACAAGTTCTGTTGTACTCCTGTTATGACGCCGTTCCTTTTGGCACTTACCACCTGACCACTTACCTCTGTATGGACGGTTTTCCGGCTGTTACCAGTTTGTCCAGTTAGCTCACCATGTACGTCAGTGGACTTGAGATGCAGAGATGGGATGAGATGAGATGACCATGACGACGGGGTTCGAGTCCAGTAAAGAACGGTTTCAGAAACCAGGCAAAGAAACAAACATGTAAATAACAGGTTGAGAATGTGGTAAAACATGGTAAAAATCAGACTTTTCTTTTTCTGAATTGCTTTTTAAATTTGTTGGTTGGGTTTAGGGAAGTGGGTGGGTGGGTCAATCAGTGCTTTTTAAAATACTATTGGTTGGGTTTAGGGAAGGGGGAGGGTGGGTCAGTCAATCGGTCATTCAGTCAGTCAAACAGTCAGTCGACAGCGGCCTCTGGTGGATTTACAAAAGAGCAGCAGGCACGAATGGCACTAATGAAAGAAATTTAATATCTTAAAAGTGTACACAGCGGCCTCTAGTGGATTCGCAAAAACTGCAAAAAATTGTACCTCCGCTTTTTAAAAAAAAGAGATGTGTTTGATAGTCTCCAGAAATGTAAATAGGGGTACATTTTCAGAATGAGCATTGGTTTGTTTTTTATGGAGACCATGCTGTTTTTACTAAGCCACCAGTATGAAATCATCCTAAAGTAAAGTCACTAAAATGCTGATGTCTGTAAATTTAAGCAGTTTTTCAACCATTTCTGACCACAACCATTTCATTTTCAACCACAGGTTTTTCTGCTGCAGGCGCTGTTGTGTTGGACCTGTCAATGAAGAGTGAGCCGCTCTGATCTGAGACCTGTATCTTCAGCATTCTCCTTCTCATTGGCGCTGTTTGCATCTGGTATGAAGAAGCATTTCGATGTATGGGATCACAAGTAAATGAGAGAGTCATCCAGCTTCCTGATTTCCTGAAGGGGAGCTCTATGGGTGAGAGTACAAGCTTTTTTGATCTTTTAGTCTAAGCTTGTGCAATTTACATATGACCATGAAAGACAAAATTATACAGAAAGCAGCTTAGTTTCTGCTTCTCAAAATCCTGAAGGCTGTGTGTTTGTGATAGAACCAGCACTGGTAAGAGAACATGCTTTTTACAAATTCTTGCATTCACAACAGACTTTTAGATAGTAAAATTAAAATCTTGTCACACACAGAGTGGAGTTATTGGAGTTTAGTGACTTATGAACATTTTTTATTAACATTATTTGATTCGATAGGACATTTTCGATCTGCACCAGGAAAGCATCTGATCCAGTGGATTTTTGCTACCTATGAAAGTGGTCAAAAAAATTTCAGACCTTGTGTTTTTGTCTGATATTCAGCTAAACATCAGGTTAAACTAGAATAATACATGTTTCATTTGTACTGCTATTAGAATGCAGTTTTTTTTTCATTGCGAATTATGGAAGTATGCGACCCAGGCTCAGTCTGAATACGGACCCCTATATACATTTCTGGAGAGCACCAAATACGTCCCAGGAGGTACGTTTTTATTGCAGTTTTTGTTTTCGCGAATCCACTGTGCACACTTTTTCAGATCTCAAATTTCTCTTCTGAGTGCCATTCGCGTCTGCCTGTCTCGCGTAAATCCACAAGAGGCCTCTGTCAACTGACTAACTGACTGACCTATCCCCCCACTTCCCTTAACCCAAACGATAGTGTTTTGAAAAGCACAGGTAGACCAGTGCCCACCCACTTCCCTTAACCCAACCGATATTGTTTTGAAAAGCACAGATTGACCAGCGCCCACTCACTTCCCCATAATTAACCGATATTGTTTTGAAAGCACTGATTGACCAGCGCCCACCCACTTCCTTAAAACCAACCGACAGCATTTTGAAAAGCAATCCGGAAAAAAAACTGGTAACAGCAGAAAAAGCTGTCCACATGGAGGTAAGCGGTCAGCTGTTATTGCAAAAAGGAACGTCATCATTGACGTCATCAACTTTCATTTTAAAGATGAATGCAGTCATACGTACTTCTGGCTACATAATTCGTGATCTCCAGAAATGTATATGGAGCTACGTTTTTGGAATGAGCCTATGTTGCAACTTTGCTTTGGTGGGCCACTTTAAATGCATAGTTCACCCAAAAATATCAATAATTTCATCATACTTAACTTTTACTTGTCACAAACCTGTTTGAGTTTTTAAAGACTAAAGAAAATAATGGTAAAACTTACACACTTAAAAACTTAAACACTTTAGCTGAAGTAACAATTCACATCATTTACTACTGACTTTTTACTTGCCTAGTATTAAGATATTAACTGTTTAAAAATTTGTACAAAGTATGATCTTATTTTACATGCCTAATCCTAGCCAACACCTAAACCCAACTAATATTTACTAACTCATAATATGCAGCTAATTAGTAGTGTATTTAGCTTAAAGTCTTTGTTAATAGTTATGTTATTAGTGTGAATTGAGGATAAATATAAAATGTGATCAATATTTTGAAAAATGTTGGAAACTGGTAACCACTGACTTCCATTAAGACTTTGGAACTGCTTGAGTGAGTAAATAGTGAGTATTGTGTATTGTGTTGTGTTTGGGCAAACTTTCCCTTTAAGTTTTGACTAGCAGTGTACAAAAAAGCAAACCAGCAAATTGTGTGATGCATGGTAATTATTTACCTGATTCATTTAAATCTAGTGATGGGTAACATCATGGATACATCTGAAATAAATTATGTTCAATAGTTTAAATATAGCACAAAAGTGACAGCTTGATGATATACAATAAATTCGCTAGCGTAAAGGTTTCTAAATTAGCAAATGTTTTAAATTCAACTTGCATTCCTACTACTACCATTGAATGTAGCCCTCAAAGTGAATTATGTTTAAAGGTCTTTGGCAGTGTAACAATGTGGTGTAGCATCTCATTCATTTAACGCCACTTTTTTTAGAATAAGGGTGTGTAGTAGATTTACTGCCTTTGAGTGTGTTGGGAAAGCAGGAGTCAAATGGAATTCCTTGGCATGTTGTGCAATTGAAAGAGCAAGATGGCGTTTGCGATACTGGATCATTGGTTCTGGATGCCAAAGATTAGATTTTGTTTTTGTGTGTTTTTCATACATTGTATAAACAATCCAAAAAAAAATTAACAGCTATATTGTTAAACACATCAAGTAAATGAATTGATAACTATAGATTTATTTCATTATAGGTCAAAAATTGCAATGCATCGTTTAGCTACATTGCTTCAGTAAATTATCTCCTGTTATTTCATGCAATTAAGAGTGCAGTGACTTTTACATTCAGTGGCCTGCATCAGTCCTGGGTAGCTACAGTGAGTCACATATAATATGTCATGGGAGATTTGGTTTATTGACCCTCAGAGTTAATAATAGCTCCCTCGAGGGATGATGCAGTGCTGATGGCAGAGTCTGCAGTGCAACACACCGATTCAAAGACCAGCTTAACGACAACACAAGTCCTAAATCCGCTAGTTTTCCCTAAATCAATCCACTCACTGTATTTAAGCGTTATTGATTTTATTGGTTTTCACTTCTTGGGTCTGTTAATACCCGCCAACCTCTATTATGACGAATCTACTATATGGCTGTAATGGTGAAGATTACATCATGAAATAACCTCTGGTCATATGTTGAGTGTTTAGTCACATATGAGCTACTCCACAGTGAGACTGGGAAATTGATTGAGTGCATGACCGCTGAGAGGGCTTTGAAGATGATTGTGCACTCACCGCAATAATCAGCACTAACTAGTACACATGCTTAAATGAGATGTCAAGATCAGTCGATTGACCTGTTTGTACCTTGACAGTATCAGGTTTTATTTCTCCATTGCTAAATTGCAATACTCAGCACCCTTTTTTCCAAGCTGAAATTGTTACTGAAGCATTTGTAAGGTTGCCATTCCTTTTCACAACACTTAAAAGATGTGTTAAGACTCAAGACACCAAGTGATGAAGTGTTTCAGGGGTAATTTTGTCCTATTTTTCCTGCAAACAAGTCTTAAGGTGTACAATAGTATGTGGTCTTTGTTGTGGAATTTTACACTTTAAAATGCGTTACACATTCTCTATTGGAGACAGGTTGGGACTGCTGACAGGCCAGTCAAGTACTTGTATTCACTCACTGCAATAATCAGCACTAACTAGTACACATGCTGAAACTGGATGTCAAGATCAATCGATTGACGTGTTTGTACTTTGACAGTATCGGGTTTTATTTCTCTGTTGCTAAATTACAATACTTAGCACCCCCTTATCCAAGCTGACATTTTTACTGAAGCATTTGTAATGTTGCCATTTTTTTTTACAACACTTAAAAGACGTTTAGGGACTGAAGACACCATGTGATGAAGTGTTTCAGGGTTTATTTTTTCAATTCAATTCATCTTTATTTGTACAGCGCTTATACAATGTAGATTGTGTCAAAGCAGCTTTACATGGAAGTTCATAGTGAACTGAAACAGTGTCAGTTCAGTTTTCAGAGAAAAGTTCAGTTCAGTTTAGCTCAGGTCAGTGTGGGTTATTAATCACTACTGAGAGTCCAAACACTGAAGAGCAATTCCATCGATGCGCAGCTTTACAGATCCCGAACCATGTATGCCAGTGGCGACAGCGGCGAGGAAAAAACTTCATCAATTGGCGAAAGTGAAACATTTAAAAAAACCTTGAGAGAAACCAGGCTCAGTTGGGCACGACCATTTCTCCTATGGTCAAACGTCTTGTGCAGAGCTGCAGTCTAGGCGCAGGAAGGACCTCAGCGAAGACTTGTCTGTCCTTGGAGCATAATTTTGTCCCATTCTTGCTGCAAACAAGTCTTAAGGTGGGCAACAGTACAGGGTCTTCATTGTCGCATTTCACACTTAAAAATGCGCTAGGCATGGGCAGGTATAAGACTCTGATGGTATGATAACCGTGGATAAAAATATCACGGATTTCTTTACATCTTAAAACGACATCTTTGGATATTTCTGCTGGAGGTACTGTTGTCTTAAAAAAACAACAAAAAAAAGTAAATAAAAAATCTTACACAAACCTTAGAAACTGTATTACAGAAAATTTTGATGGTTTTAAAACCTTGACTTTTCCAAACCGCGATATACCTTAAAAACGGTTATCGTCCCATGCCTAAAATGCGCTAGACATTCTCTATTGGAGACAGGTTGGGACTGCAGACAGTCCAATTAACTATATCCACTCACCGCAATAATCAGCTCTAACTAGTGCACATGCTCAAATTGGATGTCAAGATCAGTCGATTGACCTTTTTGTACCTTGACAGTATCGGGTTTTATTTCACCGTTGCTAAATTACAATACTCAGCACTCTTTTTAAATTCTTGGAAGTTATATAAATAAAAAAATTAAAACAGGAAATCGGTTGGGACCATTGTTTTTGTTTACATCCCTCAAAATATTCTAGAGTCTCCTCATTACTTTTTCCATAGGGATTTAAAATGTATATATTTGAATCAGCCATAAACCAAACCAGTTTTGTGGCAATTAATATGACTTTGACAAATTACAAACATTGATAAAGTATGTGAAAATTTTACAAAAAGACAAAGGACTGTTATCTTGATGGGAGATAAATATATAATTCCAAAAAAGCATTAGTAATGTCAAATGTCTGTTTAGCTATAAAAATTAAATTTGAAGTTCAAGTATTTTTGAGAACACACTGAGACTGAGTTAGTTAAGTTATTAATGGGGTGGAGCTAAATGTTTTTTTGGTGGACTTGCATGTTGCCACTCTCTGATTGGTTGAATTTTCTGTTTGGCATTTTGGTTAATGTAGTTTTTCTGTTTTACTATTAAATATATGTATAAAAACAAGTTGAATTGATGCAGGAGCCACACGGTGGTGCAGTGGTTAGCCCTGTCACCTCACAGCAAGAAGGTTACTGGTTCGAGTTCCGGCTGGGCCAGTTGGCATTTCCGTGTGGAGTTTGCATGTTCTCCCCATGTTGGCATGTATTTCCTCCGGGTTCTGCGGTTTCCCCCACAGTCCAAAGACATGCGGTATATGTAAATTGAATAAACTTAATTGGCCAAAGTGTATTTATGTAAATGTGAGAGTGTATGGGTGTTTCCCAGTGCTGGGTTGCAGCTGGAAGGGCATCCGTTGTGTAAAACAAATGCTGGATAAGTTGGAAGTTCATTCTGCTGAGATGATTCCTGATGAATAAGCTGAAAGTGAATAAATGAAATAATGAATTTATGCAAACAGATTTAAGCAAATCATATACAATTGAACAATATTTTATAGTTTATTAGCAATTATAAATGATTGAAATTTATTAGTATGTGTGTGTGATTGTGACATATCAGGACACAAATCTGTATAATGACAGGTATGACACAGGCATTACAATATGGTGGTGAATTATGAGGACATTGCTGATGTTCTCATTTCTCAAAAAGCTTTCTCAAAATCAAACAGAATGAGTTTTTTTTTCCAGAAAGTAAAACTGTACACAGTTTCCTGTGAGGGTTGGGTTTAGGGGTAGGGTGGAGTTAGGGCAATAGAAATTACAGTGTGTACAGAAAAAAAACAATGGAAACCTAACTAATGTCCCCACAATTCAGAAAAACAAATGTGTATGTGTGTGTTATGAGCTGACTTATAAAATTTTATGATAACATCATGCATGTTAGTCAGTTATTGTTAAAATTCAACCTGACAGCTATGCTCAATTCAGCACAACCTAGCAACCGCATAGCAATGCACTGGCAACCACACAAATCACTCTAGCTTTAGCTTTAAAACAGAAAGTCGGACAAGATAATTCATAACACATGTTGTCTGTGGTTTCTAACATAACAATAAGATAAAATGTGAGTTGCACAAACAAAACAAAATGTTCCCCACCATTAGCCAGGACCTTTTCCTCAGGTACTACACATACACAGAGAGACGTTCACCTTCTTTCCTGTTACATCAGGGGCAAAACCACTCAAATTGCCTCTTTATTAGTCTCCCATTTACACTTTTAACAGCCTCTTGCAAAAAGCAGCGTTCCCTGTTCAAAATGGCTGCTAAAAGCCTAGCTGTGTAGTAAACCAGGTCCTCAGCTGCTATTAGCCTGAGAGGCCGAGGCTACATCTATAAATGGAGCAATGATGGAACAGCCTCCGCAAGAGTCAATTAAAGCACTTCATTAGACTGTAATACTCCAACAGAGGCCACGGGCCCACGAACCCAGTAATGATGCCAATCAATGTGTGTATTACTCAGAATTAGCCTGCCAGCTTTCTGAAGCAGGCCTGGACCTTAACAATGGCACGATGAATAATAAGCCAAAAAGTATGACAAAGCTAGTTAAAATAACAGCATCAATTATTTCCCCCCCTCAAAAGCAGTGATAGTGGATGACTATGCAAAGAATAATTGACAAATAGTCTGATGCAGTTTTATAATAGACCATTTTCACAACTGTGATGTCTACATTTATAACTTTGTGTTGCTGTACCCTTGTATATACCCGGGATTGTATTGAATCAACAACCGCGGCAAAGAAAACAAAATTATGAAAGCAATTATGAAAACAATACTAGTGTAATCCAGTTTAGTTTCATATTTTTGTATTGGAGGGGTGTTTTCTTGTAAAATGTGACCTATTTGTTTATGGACATACACTCATGAAATGTCATTCTGGGGTGCGTTTTCCAAACAACGACATAGTAACAGCTTCTTTAGAGAAAATGACCATAATTTTTTTTATAAAATTATATTGTTTTACACAAACACACACACACACACACACACACACACACACACACACACACACACAAAAAAAAATACAATATTAATTTTAGTAAAAACATGCACTTGCTTTCTATATTAGCTGAAATATATGTAAACGGCACATATAGGGCCAATGTTTCCTAAATATTATTGAAAATATTCCATATTCTATGGTAAAACATAAAACTATTCGTATTCTAATCTCATATATAAATCAAATAAATTGTTTATGGTTGTAATTTACAGTAGGCTATTTATTAAGAAAAGTAATAAAAAGAATAATTATTAATATTATTATCATCATCATTATTATTTTCTTATTATTAATTAGGATAATGTTTTTTAATTTAATTTTATTTTTTTTTATTGTAAAAGTCTACTTGAAATGTTTAACCACTAGGCCCATGTCATATACAGTAGGCTACAGACACATTTCTTAATAAATAATACTCTATATTAAAACCATTAACGTATGCTATGTATTTTATTTTCACAAGCTTTGGAGACATAACGTAAATTCCACTTTTAAATAATAGTCACCTATAGCTTTCGTCATGAGCCTTGGCTGCGTTCAAAATGTCATAAATGTTTTTAAAGTGCACTGCGAAGGGAGCACAATTGTCAATATGATCGCAAAAAATTAACTGTAAAAAATACTTTGAAAGCAAATTACACCTAAGAGAGATGACCTTAATGTTTTTTTTTTTATCATTCTGAGTTAAAATGTTGGAATCTTCTAAATGAATAGGGCATAGGGGGGATAATTAGGAATAGAACACAGTCAGGAACTATGCTTAACTACAGCTTTAGAGGTGTAGTTACAATCGTACAAGTTTGCGATGCAGTTTGCGAATGTTCGTTGGAACAACTGATTTGGGAAACACTAAATCAGTGAACTATGTTTGTAACGACGGAACTTCCAACCTTAGTTGGCTAACGCTGGTTTTCAGAAACGCACCCGAGTATAGCAGTAGTGATTATACTTGAAAAATATTGCCAGAAATATTTACAAAAAGATTAATTTAATGACATTACACAACTGCATTTAAGGATCATATTGTAGTAATTTAAAATATTTTTACTTTACCCTTTTATCAGTATGAATTCATTTAAATAACTTTAAAAATAATTTAAATTAGGTGTGTTGTTTCATTTTTACTTGGGTATTTAGTTCATGAATAAAGATTATTTTACCTAAATTTGGACATTTTAATTTTACATAATTTATTGAGACATTAAAGTTGAATTAAATATGCTTTCTATTTATATGATTTAAAAGATTTATCTCATACAAGACAATGCTGAATTGAATGTCTAATTAGGCATCTGAAATTCAAATAGTTGGACCTTGTTTCGCTTCACTGCATTAAAATCTCCATTAAGAGCATTGTCATTTTCAAGCAATCACAACAGGATCATAAAATAGACCACAGAATGCGGCCAAGAAATAATGAATTAATTAATTAAGTAAAAAAAAAAAACATTAAACACGTTTAGTCAAAGTCTTCATAAAAGCACTGCACTTATTTTATTTGTGTTTTAACATTTAAAAAAAATGCTCACCGGGAGCATTAGAGTTATTTAAAACCAGGGTGCAAATAATACAGAGCATTTTTGGATATTTCTCATCGTTTTAATAGTCTTTTCACCACAAAAAGTAAAAAAAAAGTTGTGTCATTTGATTGTCAACCATTAATCTGAATGAGCCTGTGCAAGTGCTTCACCAGTAATGTAAAGTAAACTGTAGATAACTGACACAAGTGTTTAGTGTTTAATGAAAAAGTGCCCATTTGCATTGCGAGAGAAAATCCATTGTTAAAACTCTAAATGCACACCAAAGACAAAACACTCAACATTTTTACACTTTACGGATGATTCAGTTCAACAAATTTCAGATAACACCTGTAAATATAGCAGCAGTCCTAATCATTATTCTATTCCCTGTTCAAGAAAGAAATGTAATCTATGGTTTCGGAGATATTTGTTAGAAGATTTTGGACCTCAAAGTATAACAATAGTTTCTATCAAAAAATTGGTTATCTGGTATTACTATTATCTCCCAAATAAATAAAGCAATGTTTCTGAACTGTCTTTGCACCACTGAGGAAGTTCCAGTATGTTCCTTTATTTATTTATCCAGGAACTATGGTTACAGTGGTACATTTTTGTAATGGTTTATACAATGCGGACCATGCATAATAGACAGGAGACTTTAAATGACAGGCGTTTTGCCACCAATTCCATCTCGTAACTACCTTGTAAAGAGATGAGCCAAGAAAATGGGCTTGGCAGAATGTGTTCAATATGTTCCCTCACCTGTTTATGTGGAGAAAACAGATGGCAAAAAGCAGATGTCAGATATATTTTGCAGTATGAAAGCAGTCATTTTCTTGTTACTTCATCTCTCGTTAATCCTCGTTTTGAGTCTCGGCAAAAATTCCAAATAGTACACATGGGATGATTTAAGTTATTTAAAAATTTAATGATGAAGCTTTAGATATACTGTAAGCAAAACAAGTGAAACTTTATCCTTGAACATGAGAATGGTCTTGGTTGATGTCTGTCTGACAAGTCAGTGGTAGTTCAAACAACATTAGCCTGGGAACAGTGCATAGCACCTCTTCAACAGTCTGGCAATTCCAGGACTTCGAGCTTTGCACTTGACCACTCGTCCCGTACGTGAAATTTTAACAAATGCATCATCATCAAGAGCTTTAAATGTTAAAAGAAAATGTCTCTCATGTAAAAGCGAAAATTGCCCTATGCAAACATCTTTTGCTTTACCTTTGCCAGTTGTCATCCACATGCTGAATGTGACAATTAAACAACCCAGTTCATCCCTGAAGCAACTTATTGCACATAAATGTAATGTTTAGAATTGTTTTTAAAAACTGTAAATGTATGACATAACATTTTATGTAGAAATGAAGCACACTTATTATTTTTTACCAATACTTATTTAAAATTGATTATAGTGTTTGTAGAACAGTGACTGTATAAAAATGTAAAAAGAGCATTTTTGAGCCTTTTGATATCAATAATTATTTATTTTTGTTACACTGCATTAGGGCTGCAAAATTAATCATTTCAGCATCAATATCACAGTGTGCATATCCACAATAGTCACATCGCAAAGTTATGCAATGTTGAGTAGTTGTCCAGGAGCTACAGAATTGTATTTAATCAATGAATTTATATAAAATTTATCTGACTAATGCAAAAAAAATCTTGCGTAGAATTTTTGTCTTGTTTCTAGTCCAAAAATCTACATTTCAAAGCGAAAACAAGATTATTTCTTACCCCACTGTCAGATATTTTCTATAAAACAAGCAAAAAAACCCTTTTTTTACTTATTTCTTCTGACGGTGAAAACTAAACAATATTTTTACTTGGTCTAAATTATTTATTATTTTATACAAATGATCAATTCAATTCACAGAATTATGTTATTTTCAATGCAATGCAAGAATTACATCCAGGAGGTGCGCAACAATTTTCAATTCCTGATCCCCATTTTATTCGTGCTTTTATACGCAGCTGATATCAACAGGTGGAGTTTAGAGGAATTCATCACTTGTCAATCATTCGTTAGTCCTCCGTTGGCCACACCCATACATTTGTCCTCTATTTCTACTAATTCTCTGCACAACATTAAAAGCATAAGACTTCTCAACTGCAAATATTCTGTGTTCAGTTTCAACCCATCTCTGCTCAAGTTAATTTTCGACAGTCAGGCCTTTGCATTTCTATTAGCTTCATCTACTTTTGCAAAAATGTTTTATTGGTATGCAAGGCATATGACACTCAAGAGAAGAAGTTTGGTTAATATCACCTTAAACAATACAAATACAACTGTTTAATGAAAAGGAAAAGACAAAAATAGTAAAAAATATATTCCTTTTTCCCAACAATTCATATCGCAATATTTATCATAGGACAGTTATGGTCAAAATATATAATAATAATAATAAAATATATATATATATTGGTCATTATATGTTTCTTTTATGTAAGTTTTGGATTTTAATATTTTATTTATTTATTTATTTATTTAGAAAATACGTTCTAATGTATAAACAAAATATAACAGTATTACACTGTTGCTTTTTATATAGCTTCCCCTTGTACTTTTATGTGGTTATTTGTTATTACTGAACAGATAATGAGTGAAAAATGAATTACTTTAACAGTTAATTACATATTTATGTGCTACTTATTTATAGAATTTATTTACAATTAAAAATACATATTATATATCTAATGTCACTTCGAAATGGTTAAATATGTAGACATTTTTGTTCTATAAATGACATAAAAAAGAATAGTAATTCTACATATTCATTAGAAAATATTAAAAATTAAAAATATATATAAATATGTGTATATTTATTCAACAAAAAAATTCTCATATGAAACAAAAACCCTAATTCATCCCTCAAAATAATTGTGCATAATGTAATGCAGAAATTGTAAAATCATGATCAAGCTTAAAGCTGATCATTCTGTGACAGACCACTTCCCATAGCCTCTTCCTGTCTTTTCTGTCTAGATAGATAGATAAATGGCTAACTAGAACTGACTTCATGCAGTCTAAAGTCTGGCTAAATAGCTCTATGCATCTTTTAACAAAGTTCAAAAAGTCACTAGATTTTTTAAAGTTTGTGATTGCTTAAAATTTCAGCCTTCACATACTTTAAACAGCACTCAAAGCTGATGGCCACGTGGGAGTCTCAGCTGAAGCTGGCATTGGACACAGTGCCCACAGCAGCTGAGCAGTCATCGAGACTTCATGCCAGAGAGAAGGATAAAGGGGAAGCAGAACAGAGGACGACAGCATCCCGTATCTCTAACCCCAGGCTGTCAGTCTGTCTCCTTGCTCTGGGGAGGGTAAACCTGTTAGGCCTGGCTGGGAGACTAAACACTACCCTCTATTGGATGACACAGAGATTGTGCACGGTGAAGCTTGACCCTTGCTCCACCCGCAGTAATGGTTACAGCAATGACCAAGCTGTGAACTTCCAATCCAGACCGAGTCAATCCACGTCTAGCGTGTAAATGTGATAATGCGCACCAAGAACATAAGCTACTTTTTATTTGTTGGATCGAAAGTATATAGGACGGGTTTAGAAGAATTCTTGACATTTGTTTGCTTGAAAAGAGCTGCATGAGGTCAGGAGGTTATGTAATTTGACAATAGGCTATTCAGTTACAAAATAAGTAAATAGATTTGGAAGTGATCCAGAATTGATTGGATGGGGAAAATATCCTTAAAAAATACCATTCCAGACAGAGTTTAAGTTTGCTAGACCGATAGATTAAAAGTTATTTTGATCATTATAAAACCAATTGATACTATTTGATGTATTTTTTACTACATTATTTATGCACTCATTTTGATAGTGTTTTAGGTACACCTTGCTGGTATTAGGCTGAAACTCCTTAAAGACATAGTTCACCCAAAAATGACAATTCTGTCATCATTTACTCCTCCATCACTTGTTCAAAACCTATTTGACTTTCTTTCTTCTGTTGAACACAAAAGCAGATATTTTAAAGAATGCTGGTAGCTGGCACCCATTGATTCCATAGTATTTTCCCACTATATTGAAGTCAAGGGGTGTCAGCAGAATCAAAAGCAAATAATGAAAACTGTAGCATCAATTAGCTATATAATTTATTCATACTGCAATGCATGCTGGGATTTTTGTACTCTGCCACACCCAGCATGCATTGCAGCATGAAATGTTTTAATTCTTACCGTTGTTGAGGTACAAGCATAGACTGTAAAAGATAAGGATGTAGTGTCCGTGATGTCACCCATAAGTGTCACGGTTGTGGATCTATCTGTTCTTCTTGCATGTGTGTTTGGGAAGTGGGTGTGTTTGTTTGGGTTTATCTTCACCGCGTGGTGTGTGTGTGTGTGTGTTTACATTCATCAGCTGGGTTGTCACGTGTCTTGTTACCACTCATCTCACTCAGCTGTTTTATATCAGTCACAGCTGTTGCGCATTACAGCGCACCTTACATGTTCAGTGTTTGCAGATAGTGTTTGTCAGTCCATTGTTTGTTCACTCCTGTGTCTGCTTCCTGTTACGCGCTCTCACTCGATCTGTTGGTGGTGTTTTGCCATAAGTCTGTTATATTTGGACCTTATGCTCGTCTCCGTTTCATTGATGTTGTTGCAACTGCCTGCACTGATGACAACTATATCAGTGAGATACTTCATCCCGAATCCGCTACTCTGATGAACTATTACCGCTGGTAAGCGTGTCGATTTCCTTGAGAGTTGCTCCATAGCGCTAACCTCCCCTTCCCTCGATATCTGGTGAGATATCAGTGAGAGATTTCACTTCGGATCTGTTTCTCGGATGAATTATTACGGCTGTTTAGCGTGTTGAATTCCTGATGTGAGCACCCCTGCTCCACACTATATCTGGTGAGATCTATACTAGTTGTGACTCTTGTTATTCCTTGTAATAAATCATCTTGCATTCACTTGCATTTGGGTCTCCTGTGTATATCATTGTGACAATAGGTTTCTGAAGAACGCAAAAGAAGCTACAAGTAGGCGTGGCCAACCGTCACCATTTTATTCACACGTCACCGCACCGACCGGGGGATACCAATCAAGGGCAAAAAGGCAGAATGTGAGCGGAGCTACAGAAGCCTGCTAGCATTCTGCTTAGACAGGCTTTTCTTTTGGAGAAATGCTTAATACTTCATTACCTGTGACTCTACCTGCTTGGTTGTATACTATAGCAATAAAGTGTTTAGTCTTTTATAAACACTGTTGTAATACATTGAGCCTCTAAGCATTGTTCTTATGACGTTTTTCTACAGGAGGAAATCGCAAATTACTTCCAAACACTTAAAATATAGACTGTGTTAGTAAATGCAAGGCTATTTATGATATCCAGGCATAATACTGTATAACGCTTCAGAGGACTGTTCTAGAGCCTACAGCTAGTCAATCTGTCAGATGCTGGAGTGCAATACTGGTCTAAAGAACATTATAAATGATAAATGATCTTAAATGAAACAAATACATTTATAGATATGGTATAAGTATATAATTTCACTCACCTGGGAAACGGAGGCCATGTGAATGTTTTGTCAGCACAATTAAGTGCACACAGCATGCCATATTATCTGATAATTGTAGCAAAAAAATCCAAAAAACAATTGACAGTGTAAAGCCACATAAAACAAAACAAAAATAGGATGTATATGCCGAGTTCAGCGGCTAATCAGCTGGAATCAGCTGAGGTGAAGTGATGGCGATTAGCGAGACCTAGCTGTCACTCAAGTGGCCCCGCCCTTAATTATGCAGACTTAATATAACTTAATATAAACAAAACAGATGAGTTATGAAAAAATTCACCCCCATCACAGTTGTCATAAAGGGTAATATTAGCTATATACACCAAAATTGTTCTTTGCACCAGGCTGTAAACCCCTTTTTTTCTACTGTAATGTTGGCCATTTTAACAGTGGGCTTGGATACAACGTCTGATTCTTGAAGTTTAAGTGTGTCTTAACAATAACTGAACAGTTTTTTTTTTTTTTCAATTCACTCTCTTAACTGGAACATGAGCTGGGTGCTTTTCAAGTTTTTTGCTTGTCATTGATGACATAAATGTACGAAAATGTTGAAAATAACAAAACATTTCATATAATCAATCACACTACTATGATTTTAATAAACCTAGCCCAATCAGAGCAAGACTGAATTACATACATTATAACAAAAGTCAAGGGTGAAGAGCCCAATCAAAGCAATCACTGACCTCCATTATGGTGACATCAAACTAAATAAAACACCTAAACCTCAGTAAGAACTGTATGCAAGTCAAAGCGGTCAGTGAGAAGTGAACCTGCCGAAGTATTGTGAAGTTTAATGATCCTCTGCTGAGACTGAAGGTGTTTACTTTACTTGATTTTATTTAATGCTGTAACTGAAGTCACTGTTTGTGTTTCTTGTTTATCTTTCCTTCAGTGATTGTGATTGTCACAGCATTCATCACAGTGTATGAATTCACTCGTTTTTGTTCATTAACTCTGTCAAATGAACTATATTAGTGAACTAGTGAACAATGGCACAAAGTGTGATTTCACACACAGACTGAGTGTCGACTCTGAGCTCTGTCAATTTTCAGTTTACTACTTTCTCAGAAACAACAAGATTACCAAGATTTCTGTTTAATGAAAAGAAGTTTTTTTCCAACACATTTCTAAACATGATAGTTTTAATAACTGATTTCTAATAAGGATTTCTTTTTATATTTTCCATGATGACAGTACATAATATTTTACTGGATATTTTTCAAGATACTAGTATTCAGTTTAAAGTGCAATTCAAAGGCTAGGTTAATTAGGCAGGTTAGGGTAATTAGGCAAGTCATTGTATAACAGTGGTTTGTTCTGTAGACAATCAAAAAACAATAATTGCTTAAAGGGGCTAATAATATTGACCTTAAAATGTTTATTAAAAAAATAACAGCTTTTATTCTAGCCGAAATAAAACAAATAATACTTTCTCTAGAAGAAAAAATATTATAGGAAATACTGTAAAAAAATTCCTTCCTCTGTTGAACATCATTTGGGAAATATTTAACAAAGAAAAAACAAATCACATGGGGACTACTAGTTTTGACTTCAACTGTTTACACTTCCTGGCCAACATATATGATGTATCAGCTTCAAACATTCACTTCTGACCTCTGGCATCAACAAGGCCATTTCACCCACAGAATTGCAGCTGTAATCCCAGTTGGAACCTAAACTTACATTTAAAAGTCCATTTTCATTTGAACTTCAAAGAACTGGACGTTTATAAGCTGTTTCCAACTTTTGAACACTTTTTCATCTTCTCTAAGTCTCAACTGGGAATAATATGAAATTAGGCATGCCACTTATGAAGTGGGCATGAAGTAATTGCAAATTATGAATGGGCTTGACTGGTTATGTAGGAGGAGCAGAGGAAATGTCTCCTTGGCTACTTCTGTAAGACACCAGAATTTGAATTATATTAGGAGTTTAATTATTTTAAACATTGAATTTGGCATTTTATGTTGTCCTTGATGTTGCTCTTAGGCAATAAGCTAAATTCTGAAAGCTTTGAGTATATCTGGCCACCAATCTCAGTGCATCAGCTGCATCCCTGTAGCAATAATATTACCACTGACATCTGTCCTTAGCTTGAGCATAGTAAAAATAACAGAGAGCTTCCTCTCTCGTTTTGAAATGGAAGAGCCAGCAATTACAATAAAAGAGTGCAGGAAAACGTCAATAATCTCACATTATCTCTCAGTCAATGCATTAATTACCAAAAATGTGCAAAATTTGTGTTTCACATCATGTTTCTGTATTCTTATGCAAATTTGACATTATTCTGGATATTTATCTTCTTATTCCTTTATCCCTAAGTAATGAGTCTGTGTGACTCGACACACCAGATTTGACCTTGTCGCTGTTATTAATATTTTTTTCATAAATCCTGCATGGTGGCATTTTAATAATAAAACATATGTGACTTTTTTATAGATGTTATATATTTTTTGTAAAAATTTAGTATAAAAACGTGTTTTATAATAATTTTTTTTCTTTTGATTTTGACTGAAAGATGACAGATAAATTTCAATAAAATTCACCCAGACAAAAAAAATGTATATATATATATATATATATATATATATATATATTCAGTTCTCAAATACAGACTGGTTCGAGCAGATGGAAAGGCAACAGTAACTCAAAAAACCACTCGTTACAACCGAGGTATGCAGAAGAGCATCTCTGAAAGCACAACATGTCCAACCTTGAGGCAGAAGACCGAGGAACGGGAAACTGAGGCTACAATTCACACAGGCTCACCAAAATTGGACAATAGAAATTCGGAAAAACATTGCCTGGTCTGATGAGTCTGGATTTCTGCTGTGACATTTGGATGGTAGAGTCAGAATTTGGCATAAATAAAGCATAAATCCATCCTGCCTTGTATCAATGGTTCAGGCTGCTGGTGATGAGGTATTAGTGTGGGGGAAATTTTCTTGGCACACTTTGGGCCCATTAGTACCAATTCAGGGTATATGGAGGAACCATAAAGATAATTTCAAAACCTTTTTAAGACTTTTTAAAGACCTTCTTAGAATATTTTAAGACCTCCTTCCCACTTCAAGTTCTAGTCAGTAACCTTTAACGTAATAAACAGCTGTTAATAAACAGTTGAAGAGGCAAAAACCTCTAAATGCCATTTGATATTTTCTTCTACAATTAGCATTTTTCTCTGGCTCTTGTGTGTAGGCTCAGAAATTTTACTTTTATAATGATGAATAAGTTCTTTTCATTGCCTTTAAAGTGAAATACTTGAACATAAACAGGAGGCTGAGGAAAAAAAATTCTGATGGCATTTAAAGGTTTTTGCTTCTGAACTCTTCAGTTGTAGTTAAGTAAATCTATAGAGCACAACCATGCAACAGAACTCAGATAAGCTCGGAAAAAAACTAAGCTTGAAAGAATAAATTAGGTGGTTGTTTTCAGCGACAGGCTTCAGCCACTGTTTAAACTTGTCTTTCTCCAACCAGGAATACGCAAACTTAAATATTCACATTTTGCTGTCTTTTTCGCTCTATGGTTTGCTACATGTGGAGAGCGTCACATCACCTTCCTGCGTTTGTCGCAAACTACGTGACATCACCCGGATGTATGGTCGGATGCGCCCCGGCCTGAAGCAATTATGTGGATCAAGCATGCCGTTGTTAATATTAGAAGGAAAATAAATATATTTATGCTTTTTTGGAGTCAAACACTTTGGACAATGCTTGAACAAAATTTAAGTGAAGTTTCACAAACTCATTTTGAGAGGAGCACGAGATAGGATTGAATACAGCTGATCCCTATCACCAATCACTAACTAGCCAATCGGATAATTTCAAATTTGATGTAAATATCCAGCCTAAACTTCATTCCTTATCTTCGCTTTGGAAAACCCCCATCTATCCCTTCTCCTCAGTTTAGATTTCGACCGACATGGTGGTTCAGTGGTTAACACTGTTGCCCCACAGCAAGGAAGTCGAGTTGGTTCAACGCTAGCTGAACCTGTCGATACTCTTTGTGTGGAGTTTGCATGTTCTCCCCAAGTTCGTGTGGGTTTTTCCCGGGTACTCCGGTTTCCTCCCACACTCAAAAACATGCAACTACAGTTAAAGTCATAAGCACTTACTAAGTACAAACTAACACAATCAGCGGTCTATTCTCGGGAAGTTATCGAGAACTACCTGATCTCGTATCCCTCCTAATGCTTATTGACCAGGCGGGAGCCTTGGGCTCACCTATCTTTGAGCTCAGGGTTCTCTCCTGAGACAGCATGCCAAACTAGCTAATATAGTCAAGCATTATCTAAGTGTGAACTCTTGAAGACCTCGTAAAAACAGGATTAAGACTTTTTAATACTTTTTAAGGGCCTTAATTTTCTCATAATTGATTTATCAACTTTTAATACTTTTTAAGACCCGCAAACACCCTGCAATTGAGCATTGTGTCATTGCCACAGCCTACCTGAGTATTGCTGCTAATCATGTCCATCCCTTTATGACCACAGTGTACCCATGGCTACTTCCAGCAGGATAACATGCCAAGTCATAAAGGGCGAATCATCTCAGACTGGCTTCTCAAACGGCCTCCACAGTCACCAGACTCAATCCGATAGAGCACCTTTGGCATGTGGTGGATCAGATTTACATCATGGATATGCAGCCGACAAATCTACAGGAACTGTGATGCTATAATGTCAATATAGACAACAATCTCTGAGGAATACCAGTACCTTGTTGAATTTATGCAATGAAGGATTGAGGCAGTTCTGAAGGTCCAACACTATAATAGTAAGGTGTACCTAATAAAGTGGCCGGTGCGTGTATATTTATTATAAATTAAGAGAAAGTAATGTTAGGTGAGTTGAACAAATCAACAAATACTGTTGGTTGACCATCATTATTAATAATGCTTCTGGCCCCGTGGTTGAAATTACAATTCATTTACTTCAGACTGTCTTTTATTCCCACAGTGTGCAGGGTTATTTCCCAAGAGACAGGCGTTCAAAGACGACACTTAAACGCGTCGCGCACCACAGCAGGATTTAGACAATCCCTTTTTTATTTCCTCTGAGAGGGCTGTGTAAATTTCAGTAACACACACTCATGCGACCCTGAAATTAGCCAGCCAGCGAAAGCACCAACATAAGACAGGTGAAATAAAGGCTTCGCATTCATCAAAGAACCTGCTGCAGAAATCATTGTTCTAAGCCAGCAGGAGGCTGCTCCAAACATATGACTCTGACATAAGAAAAGGAAACTTGTATTTGGGAAATGAAGCAGAAATATTTGTGCAAGAGCTTAAAAAAAACAGCAAAATGAATTAGTAGGCATGCATTAATTTGAGGAACATGATTTAGGATTATGAAATGACCCGGATGAAAGAATAAGCGGGGTTATGCAATGATAATCCTCTGATGAATGACATCTCTACTAGTTAGTGGTGCCTACCAGCTATTGAACTTTGGGGTAGAGTCTGTCTATAGCACAAACTGTGAATGTAAAATACATTTTGATACATTTTTTATAATAATAACAATAATTACATGGTTCAAGTTATCTTATTGGTAGGCCCACACGGAATCTGCGCACACAGAAATCCGGAGATTTTCCGCAGATTTCCACAGATTTTTAGCCCATCATTAATTCTGTTTATTTACTTGAGTATATGTGTGTAAATTTGCATTTATTCAGTTTTAAATTACACATTTTTCACATATTAAGGTTTTAGTTATGAGACTCATATACAACTGTTAAAAGTATATTATGGAGACAATTGCTTTTGGTTCAAATGGATTAAGTATAACACTCCTTTTCAAGCTATTCCATTAGAAACCCGTGCTTCCATGCCTATTTATAAATATTATGTCCACTCCCCCATAATTCTGTAAATAGTTTTTTTTTTTTGTAAATGTAAGATAATGTAAATGGATATAGGACTCTCTTATTAGCATGAGCAATTGTGTAATTGTTTTTATATTTGTTTCCTTGATTTTAATTTGGAGACTTTGCTGTAAAATGTCTAACAGCTGTTGTGAATTATATCTCTTTGCAATAAATTATATATATATGAGAGAGAGAGAGAGAGAGAGAGAGAGAGAGAGAGAGAAAGATATGGATTGTTGGTGATTGGATGGATGTCGGCCCAGTTGGGTAGCTTTACTTGGACATAGGAAAATAAAGGGTGTGCTCACACTAGGCTATCCGACCCGGGCAGTGCTGCTCGGCTGGGCTTTGGCATGGTATGCTTGAAGTATGAGTGCAAAGCTACTGAGTGTGAAACTGAAGACCTGACGTTACTTTAAAGGGACTGTTTCATATTGATTAATCATTTATACTTTTCAATTATTGCAAACTGTCATAGTTTATTAAAGATATTTGCCACCTTCTGCAAACCTCCTAATACATGCTGCATGAAGGCTTTTATGAACATTCATGAGCATCAAAAGTGGTGGATCTGTTCAGCAAATGATTTGACTTGTGTCATTGCTAGGCCCACACGGAATCTGCGCGTGCAGAAATCCACAGATTTCTAGCCTATCATTGAGTCTATTTGTTTACTTGTGTAAATGTGTGTAAATTTATATTTATTCAGTTTTTTTATTAATTTCAGTAATATTAATGACTAATATGAAAGTGTTCATTTGATTTATTTACAATAGTTTGTTTAGTGATATTTTCTGTCTTTAGGTAGATCTATTATATGAGAGACTTGCTTTGTTTACCAAATAAGTGGACCTAATTAGATTTGCATTGTAATCAATAAAAGTTAAAAAGCTATTCTTATAAATTATTTCATATATTAAGTTTTAGTTAATATACTCCCAAAATAATTCAGCATAAATCTGCAGATTTTTTTTTTTTCAAAATTCTCAGAAATGTCAAAAAATATCCACAGATTCTGTCTGGCCCTAGTCATTGCATACCAAACGACCTAAAATAATACAAAACAACAACTAAAGCAATCTCCATTGTACGGAGTGAGAGTGCTTCTCTTCTGTTAAACTGAACAGTCGCGTCATCGATGATGCAAGTGTGCTCAGGCGGCAAAAAATGTAATGTGAATGCAGGCAGAGGGGGACAAATCGCACCTCGACACTGTTCAAAACAACCATATCTAGTGTGAATAGACCTGTTTAAAATGATTGATGACCTACAACACAATATTTCAGTGAATTTAAAACATTTTACAGCCTAAAATGTAGTTTCCAAAATTTAAGACATTTAAGACTTCACAGACATTGTGGACACTTTAACTACGTTTAAAAGTAAATAGTTAATTTATAATAGTTTTGTCATGTTTTTCAGCAGTGGCCTGAAAGTAATCAATGGCTAATTTTCATATTTGAGGGCCTTTTAGTTAAATACATTCAGAAACATGAACAAATTTCAATTCTTAGTTTGATCAATTGAAGGGCCTCCGCACATTTAAAACAATAACATTTATTGCTTCATCTGAATACTGTATTGAAACCACACGCATTCAGTAAATACACCAAAAAAATTATACAATTATATATGGATGCACAAAAGGCAGTGAACACAACGCTCTACAAAACACTAGTTTACAGAAATTTAAAAATTCTAAATATCAAAAAACGCACGGCTGCAAAATGCGCAGCCAGCTGTTCTCGGTAGGACAACTCGGGGTAGGACTGTCAGGAATGACACTGAGCTAGTCGGAGCGGTCAATAACCACCCGCCGAAACAACGAAAACAACTTCTCATAATAGGAGATTGAAATGCTGTTATAAATTAATGTGAATCATGAAATCAGTCTGAACAAGAGGTAAATGTACCTGACATAAACCACTCACTTTCAATGCAGCGGAAAGACCGCAAGATTACACAAAAGCGAAGAGAGTTTACATCCCGTCAGTTACACACAAACGAGCAGAGAGAAAGAAATGTTGTCACGCTAGGCTTGAATCATTTAACAGAACAAAAGATAGCTATGGCTTGTTTTCGCTTGGAACGTAACTTGAACGGTGGCCAGTTTATGCATCTTCAGGCGGTAAACTCCACTGGCCTGATGCTTGACACTGTGTGACTAAAATACTAATACACAGAGGAGACACGTCCTCGTCTTAGAACAAGACTGGATAGATTAGACCTTTTGAACCAAGACTAAAAATATTAAAAGAAATAGTCCAGGTTAAATACAACTAAATGTTTCAAGGGGGAAGAGACTACTTACAAACTTGTATTTAACCATGGATATTTATGCAATTAACTGATGACAGTGTGACACCCAAAAAACTTCAGTCCCTATGATGAAACAGATTGGCAAAACCCCCATGACGTGAAATTAAGGAAAGAAACTGTAAAAAAAAAGAAGAGACAGCTTAAAACCTTCACTTCAGCAATAAAATCATATGTACATCTGCATAAAGTGTCCGTTTGGGAAGTTTGGAGAAGTTAGGTGGACTCTCGACCAGAAAGGCGCATGGCGGTAGGTTGGGTGTTGCTTGGGATGACCTTTGTGGAAGGCCACTTGAGTGTGTGTGTCGTCTTAATCTCCACAAAAGCACATTGTTGTTCGGGGTAGGAGTGTGCAGGCTCTTAGTCCTGCTCCATGGGCTCCTCCTCTGCACTCTCTGAGTCCAGTGCCCCTGACCCAGTGTCGCCCTCTGTGGAAGAATCTATGCTACTGCTGCTGGATGTGGGTCCAGAGGCATTGTCGTCAGTGCTACTGCTGCTGACTTCACTTGGCTCCTCCCCTTCTCTCAGCTCTGGGCTAGAGGCCACGCCTGCTGGTGCTCTCTGCTCTGATTGGTCCATATCACTGGGCTCTTCTGAAGAGTCATCTGAACCACAGGGAACCTCTCTCTCGGTAAACGCCTCTCTGGAATCTGCCACAGGACACTCAGGTTGTGTGCTGGAAGGCTCTGCGTTTAAAAAGAACAAGAAATGCATTATAGAAAGAAGAAGAATAAAGTATTTATAACAAGAAATTATTTGAACTATGCCACCTTGGTCTTCAGAGTTTTCAGCCGAGCCTTCATGTTTACTTTCCTCCTCTTCTTCTTCACTCCCTTCCTGCAACATGGATGAAGGTGATTCAGGGTCCTCTGACTTATCTGAGGGGCTTTTGCTCAGTGTGGATCTTGGGGCCTCCACAACCTGCTCATCCACATCATCCTCATCCTCCTCATCTTCGTTGCCATCCTGACTGAATTTGAGTCTTTTTACTTCATGTTCCTCTTCCTCCATTCCCTCGTCTTCCTCGTCATCCAAGTGTTTGTTTTTTACAGAGCTGCCGAGAGGTCCACCAATGCCTGACGCAGATGCATCACTGGAACAAACAAACAAAAAAATGGCCATTGCTATAATGTAAAGCAGGGGTGCTCAACCCTGTTCCTGGCGATCGACCTTCCAGCTGATTTCAGCTCCAACCCTGATCAAACACACCTGAACCAATTATTTAGAACGTGAGGAGCACTTGATAATTACAGGCAGGTGTGTTTGATGTGGGCTGCAACTGAAAACTGCAGGAAGGTTGATCGCCAGGAATAGGGTTGAGCACCCCTGATGTAAAGGATACTTATCCCTGCTGAAGGTCAGACCAGTTAATTATTCACCATGTGAAAGATTAGTGAAAACGTTTATTGATTAAACTATTAGCATATTACACATATTAGATGATTATTTGAAAATGATTCATTTGTCTCTTTAATACTTTATTTTACTGGAGTTAACTTGGTAAGGTTCAACAGCGGAACCACGCCTCACTTTGTCAACTTAACCAAATCACCTACTCCCTAAAAATTTAAGGCAGACCAGCCCTCCAGCACTGTTCTTCTCGTTTTCTCGAACCCACCCTTCCTCCCTTTATTCCTTGATTCCCATTAGCAATCCTATAACCCTCTCTTTCTCCTAGGTTGAATCGGGGGGCGGGGTTGTCCAATCACTCTACCAAAACATTACAAAGACGGTACTCCACTCTGAGTCTCTGGGCATCAATGTAAGATGTCCAATCAACCTACCTACCTGTTCACTGTTTATCCTCTTCCTCTTCATCCCACTGTTCCCCTTACCATCCCTTTCATGCCTACAATAAAGTCTAGCTCAAAGTGTGGCGTGGTCCATGCTGGTAAAAAGTGCATAAAAGATGAGCTGAAATATGATGGCTACCTGGTCGTTTTGCTGTGTCCCTGTGGTGTGTTTGTGTCTTTGTTTTCAGTACTGTCCGGAAGGCCATTTGTGGCCAGCGAACTGGACATAGAGTGTTTCTGTCTGTTTAATGGTCTGGGTGTTCCTGGACCGTTTACTTTCCTGAAATATACAGTGCAATCATGTTTTATATACATATATATATATATATATTTTTTTTAAATGATTAATCTTAAGCTTCATATACTTTTCTCACCTCTCTGTAAACGCAGATGTGTTCCCAGACAACATGACTCCATTCATTCTGTTGACACCACTGCAGCCATTTTTCCTACAAAGAGGGCAAAAAAAGCTCTTCATTTATTTCAGAGTAAATAAATCACATTTGTTTGTTATACAGAAGATTCTAAATCTCAATAACGAACAGTAATAACTTACTCAGATGTAGGATAAATACAACTGACCACCATCACATTCTGAAGAAAGAAAGAAAAGTCAATATTATAAAACTTTCACGATTCTTCTGCTCCTAAAAAAAGAAAAAAATTAAAAGCTGGACTGCTTGAATTTGACCTGTAATCAAATCATTCAATGAGCTAAACTTCCTCTTTACATGGTAATAAACCATAAAATGTTTAACAAACATAAGCATATAAAACATTATAAGCCATCTTCTATATTGATAATAGCACACCTGCAAAACAAATTCACATTACCATAAATCAACAGTGTGTCTTTATGGAAATCAGAGATAGCAAGTAATAATATTCCACATCCGACTTTGGATGCAAAACTACAATATGATGCAAATACAAACAGAAGAGTCTGTCACCATTATAAGAGCAAAAGGGTGAAAGTATTTTAAAGCAAATGGACCACTGCTTCCAGTTATACAGTTAGTTCCTTATTTTCTTTATCCTAGTTCCTTTATTAGTACCCTTATTATTCCTCAAAGCTGAAAAATGCACTGACCTTCTCTACTCCTCTGAGAAACTTCTCAGTTCCCGTGTAGTTCCTCTTAGGTTCAGTAAGCAGCTCGCACAAGCGCTGGATAGTAAATGGGATCCTGGATAGAGCAAACATTTGAATTAAGTGGTGCATCCTCCACAACAAACCACTGTTATAATGCTTCTTGTTATAATCAACAGCCAGGAGATGGCACACTTGCTCTGGGGTAAAGACACAGGCCCTGTCTTCGTCCAAAAGCAACTTACAGTAAGCATATTATTAGAGGCAGTAAAAAAAGATTTCTTATATTCCTCAATTTTTAATACATTTTATGTACATTATACAAAACAGGCATTTAAAATGTAATTGATCCTTCGCCAAGCCCCGCCCTCCTTAGTTACTGTTGCTACGCCTGTCAAGCTTTCGTGCCTGGCACAAATTTTACAATATGTATGTGCCGATGTCAGACATTCCCAAGGATATAATTAGTCATTTCTGGCAAACAGGTAAGATACCTGAGAAAGCCAGACAAAAAAGGACTACAGTATGCATTACAGGGGTATATTCATGACATAATAACCAACCGATTAGAAAATAATTTAAAGCCTAGCCGCCTCATACGCTGACCATTCAACAGCTTAGGGTCATGCACAGCAGGATAGGTGAAATTAAAAAATTATCTAATAATAACTAATTAAACTGTGATTTCTCTCTTTTTACCAAAAGGCCTGATAGACTATTTGTTGTGCAATGAAATATAGCATAACTAACCGACAAGGAAACACGCATGGACAGTGCTTCTACATAATTCATTCATAGAAAGAGCTGCAAAAAAGGGGAAATTGATGGATTTGTGCCAAATATTAGCATCATTGACCCAGAACAATATACAGTACCTATAACTGTCAGTATGTTTGTGTGCTTTTAATACAGTTACTATTCTAATTTGCAGTTAAGTGGAAAAAATAAATAAATTCAAATGTGAATCAAAGTATAAAAAGCAGAAGTAAACAAATAGATTTTCCCTACCAGCAAATATTAATCCGACACCAAATATAATCTCGGACACTAACTCGCTATAACATCGGCACCAATGATTAACTCTCCAAAAAGACAGACAGCTACAGTTGCTAATCCACGATTGGTGTGTGTGTGGCGGTTTTCAAGTGTGGATTAGCGAAGGGTCAATTACGACTCAGATAATACTGTAAATTATACAGCAGTACTTGCACATTACTATAATATTAAAGCTAAAATAATTAGATAGTTTTTGATTTTTATTTAACATCGTACACAATAGCTTTAATAAATGACATTAAGACTATAGGCTAGTGTAGTGTTCATTTCTCAAGCAAACCGATGAGCTGTGGACACTGAATGACTTGCTTGAGGTAAATGTAATGATTTATGACATATTGTGCAATGAATGTGGAAAATGACACTCAAAAGCAGGGAAAAGGTTTTTAATAGAGCCATGTAATGATTTAATGAAATGACTAATATACAATGCGTCAACAGTGTCATCTCAGACATGCACACAGGCTACTGATGCATGTGTGTCCATGTGAACAAACCATTTTTGTTACCGTAAGGGTGTCATTTTCTTCCCAAATTTGCATAGGGCATTGGTTGATGAGTAATGGCCTGTCTTCACTGACTGGTATGATACGGCACAAGTCGGTATGCTTTTATGGCCACTGTCAAAATGTACCTAAAAGCAGGGTGTGAATTATACATTGACAATCGGGGGGGGGGGGTCAACTTTTTTGGTAATGTTATTTTGTGTAATACATGCTCTAGCTGCTTCAGTGAATCAAATAAATGACATCTATTGTATTAATGCAGCATAATTACTTTTTCAGTGTTTTGTGATCTAGTTTGTGTATTCTGACCTACAATATCCTGTGACTCACCATTACAGATGTTACTGTAGGTCAAACTATACAAACAATTACAAATTTATACAAACAAATTTTACTTTACTTTTAGGATATACACCTATTTTAGAGGAAAAGCATTTTGTGAAAACTTAACATGTCTAGGGGCTTAGATTAATTGCATTAACAATGGTATAACCCATTATAGGGGTGGTCACATGTATACTCATATTATCTATTATTTAATTAGTAATATTGGTATTTAAGATGCAGATCAGGGCTAACTATGTCTTATTATTTAGAGGACTGACCCCCAAACCTCCCTGTAATTCGCACCCTGCCTAAAAGTGTACCATATCGTACCACTTTTTGGGTACCCTTTCAGAAAGGTACCTAGCACAACAAAAGGGTACCAAAAGGCAGAGCAAGACGCTGAACGCTATAGGTTTACAGAGATACGTTACTAGCAGGAGAATGAAAACAAAGGAACCGCCATTTTTAAAAACACAGCCGAGACATTACACTGTAATGATATATACGTATAAAAACAAGCCACGGTCAACCTGAGCTTAAACAAACCTTGTCGTCGTCTTTATGAACAGCCAGAAAACCAAGAAGAAAAGCTTGAACTACCCTGTGCCCCATAGTTGTTTACAAAGCCGTCTAAAGCGCGAGCGGTTTCGCTTTCTCACTTGCGCTTGCCATGCATCTATATTTAAAATAACAAACTTCTTGAGCTGATGATAATAACGTGCGCATGATTATTGAAGTGCTTCTGACACCCGATCCTTTTAGAAACAGACAAATGCGAGAGTGAACCGCAAAAAATAAAGCAGAAGCACAACAAAACAAAGCAAAAATGATTGTTTCAGGAAACTAAAACATGAACAAACTGCCATGTTTAACTATTATCATCACCTTTTGGACTATTGTGAACTCGGAATGACCAAAATACTTTCTAACACAAGGTTAGATATGCTGGTGAAGATTAACAGATGAGAGGTTTGCACTGATGTTGAGTGTTGTTTTGAACCCAAATAAGGACTAAATGTATGCTGTGTGTAGTTTTTCTGTAATTGGTAACATCAGAGACTGTAAGGGTCTGTATGTGTTCATACATGTTGCATTTATTTATTTTATATAATTGCAGACGTTACAGTAGGCTATTTTGCCCTATCATTGATTTGCAGTTATAATCAAATCCTGTTCATAGAAAGGATATACACACTTTTATACACAAGTATTTGTGTATAAAGCCTCTGTTTTGTAGGAAGTGCTTCTCATATGATATGTGAATGACCAGCTTTACTGTTGACATTTCCTTGAGTGAGAATGACGTCGACTAAAACTTCCTGTTGTATACCACACCCACCAAAAAGGTATCATTGGTACCCTTTTGGCAGTGGAAATGCAAGCCTGATAAAGGTGACGCATACGGTACCACTCAGTGGAAACGGGCCATTAGATGTTATGCTGATCAATTTCAGATAATGAATAATAGACAATAATCATGCCACAACATAATCTTACGGTTTCTCCAAGAATAACACACTCACCCATTGTATCCATTAACAATCTTTAGAATTCGCTCCTTCATTTCTTCGAAGGGAATTGACTCCACGTTAGGGTTGGCAGGCCCTCGTTGCTCTGGAGCCGATGCGTGGAAATCCTCCATTACTTTCTCCAGTTTAAATACGAAGTAGGTTTTAAACTGAGACCAGGACACCCTGAAGAGATATACAGCATTACAACTTAATTTATTTTAGATGTGTCAGTCACGAAGCTGTTTATTATATAACTTACTATTAAATGGGCTTGAAATGATTTAGCTTTAATTGTTACATAATGTGAGAAGAGTCTAGGGTAATGTGAGTGTCATAAAACCAGCACGACTGTTAATAACACATTTCAGTGTCATTAATGTATTCTAAGAGTTACTTCAGGAAATGAAAGCAGGACGGCTACATCAGATCTAGTCGATAAGTACAAAGTTTAGTTTGTTTTGGAAGAAAACCAAAAGGTCATATAACAACCCACCTTCTGGTGTTACCTAAAAAAGCAGTTATGATTTTAAACAAACCACTAGTAGACAAAGGTTAATATGGATTCTGTGTCCCACTTAGATCACTCAAAGATATCTGGATGTACTTACAGGGTTTCCCCAGTCTTTGCAATATGACACAAAAACTGGTCCAACACTGTAGACGCTTCCTTTTTCACCTTCTTGTCAAAATCTGCAGGAGACACATAGATAAAAGTTTTTTCTTTTTCCATTGAGTGCATGTAACTCCGAAACCTGCTAATGCGTTTCATTCTAAATGTAATATTTTAGTTTTAGGGGAAAGATAGTTGTTAATTGTTCTCTTAATTATATGTTCTTATTTTCACACAACAACAACGCAGCTCTTTCTAGATAATTCTCATGCACTGAAATCAAACACGATTTTTTATATCGAGCATCCAGAAAGAAATATATTTTGCATACCTTTAAGATAATATAGAATCATTTTCCAAGCACAGATCTATTAACAGGCAAGCAGTGCAACTAAACATCTAGTTTATGTTAAGATATTGTTTTTAATCTTAAACTCATTTACAAGTTTACCATAACTTTGTGATATTTTTCAGCCGTTACGTTTCAACAATTTGGAACAAATCTATGATCAGCTAATTTTTTTTTAAATAATTGTATCATTTAGTCACCAAAACCACTTACACTACCCCAAACAATAAGCAATATACATACGCAAACAATAAATATAACGGATGGCAAAACATTCATGTACATCAAATAGGCCTTGAGCAGATATTGTGTGCTTCCATTAGAAATAAATAAAGCTCATACAGGTACAATAACTATTAGTTTTATATTATTTTGTCACCAAAACAATTTATACTACTCCCAACTATAAAAATAAAACCAAATAAATAATAATGAGAAATTATTCATTGGTATTTTTTATAAGCTAAGCTAAGAGGAGAGCTAAAGTGCAACCTAATGAAAGATATCTCGTGAAATACTAAAAGAAAATCGCGTTAAAGAATGAGCAAACTTACAAAGAAAATGTTTAAAACATTCACATGTTTATATTTTAACACAGATGTGTAACGTTAGAATACTTAATTCAACTCTACATCACAGCAGTCCACTACCTAGTCAACTCCAACACTAGCCTTTGTATTAACGTATTAATGATCAAACCCTTCACTTTATGTCAGAAATATAAAGAAGACGCAAAAATAGGAAAATGAAACCTGTTCATCTGCACTTAACACACAACAGACCTCGAAAAACAGGAAAAGCCATTTAGCCACAGGCCATGCTAACATGAGCTAACTCACATTAACCAGACAATAACCACATATAACTCCATCCTAAACTCGCCCTGACCGCCTCAACACACGCGACCGGGTACCTTTAAGAGCCTCCAGAAGAGTGTCTATCTCCATGTCTGTGTTGTTTTCCCTGTCTCCTGTTGGAAAGCGAGAGCTGATGGCTGCTGTTGAGCTCAGTGAAGAAGAGGAGATGGGAAACATTTCAATATGGCGGCGACTGCGACGTCACTGCCGGCCACTCTTCAGGAGCGCTGACTGTTGCGCAATAGCATGGCCGCGTTCCAAAGCCTAGTCAGCCACCTATTTAGGCATCATTTCTGGGTGGTTGAACACAGTGTTTTTGTTGCTGTGCCGCCTAGTGAACGTCTCGTTGTAGACGGTACTTTTAAAGCAGAGTAGTCACGTTTCAAGCTAAGTGTAGGCCTATGTACGCTCATAAGTGCTATCAATGTAGGCAGCTTAGGGATTTGAAACACGACGATGTGACTTAAATTATCAACCTATTCATAAATGAACTCTTGTCTTACGGTTTAAACACTAGAATGACTAATCTGGCTCTGAATTTTAACAAAACAATCTACAAAACATATAGTATAGCATTCATTTACAAGCCTACAACACGACTAATGTCTAAATTGACTGAGTAATATTTATATTGCCCTGTACTAGTTATAATAATAGATAAACATAATACAAAAATAACTGTGGAATGGTCATTTAAGTGTACACTCACAATGATATCGAAGTTGGCATCCTGCAAGGAATTGAAACAACAATCTGACTGAAATAATCAGCCTACCCGGCAAGCATTTTTTGATAAAAGATGTCTAATAGACGTCTAAATTTTGGCTGTTGATAAAAATCTAATAGACGTCTAAACATATATGTCTTGGCTAAAACAAGGCTACATTTGGGCTGTCTGTAAAAACCTAATAGACGTCTAAGAATAGGCCAAAACTAGACTAGTCATCAAATAATTAGAAATGAATGACTACACATATAAAGTCTGTCTATTTGACGACTAGTCTAGTTTTGGGCTATTCTTAGATGTCTATTAGATTTTCAGTGACAGCCCAAGTTTAGCCTTGTTTTAGCCAAGCTGTCTACATTTAGATGTCTATTAGACGTCTATTAAACACAAAATTGTTTGCTGGGTAATAATAACTGAACACTCATCTTTCTATTTAAACACAAGTGACTGTTCTTGCTCTCAATTTTACAAAACGTACTTGTAACCATCCAACTAAAACATCATACTAATATTATGTTATCTTTATAGTTTTTTGAAATAGTTAGTGCTCCCTAAGCATATATTATAGCCTATTGTCTAGGGATTAATACAATATATTGCAAGACAGCATGGAATTGTAAGTGTACACCCATAACTTACGTACTTTGCAAGTAGGCATCTTACAATGATTTAACAACAACAAGCACCTGACTGAAATTAATAGACTATTTATAACTGAATACCTCTCTTTTGATTTATTTAAGCACAGGTATGACCAATGTTGCTCCTGAATTTTAAACTACCCAACTAAAGACATTATGCAACTGACAATGTCAAAATAATGCATATTTATTCTTTACATTTTTGACATACTTTTGTATAAAAGGGACAATAATACATATAAGACATTCAGAAAGACAAAAGAAGGAGAAAACACCAGAGAAGAATATTCCTGGTGCTGCATCTTTTTACTCAAACATAACATGAGATGAATAATAGTCTCCAGTTAAATAAAACTCATCACTGATCCCAGACCAATGACAGAAGGTTGGAAACTAGTCACAAATATAATTAAGCACATTGTGCTAATGAACATAAAAACACACTTTAAAGCAAACTCATTTTCACATTCACACCAAAAAAAACCCCCCCAAAAAAAAACACTGTGAACACAGTAAAAGGCTGCAATTACACAACAAAACTTAAATGATTACAGTTTTTAAAATGAGAGATGGGTAAAATGATCATGTTTTTAAATTGTATTTCTCCAAATTCAGCATTTAATAATAAAAAAAAAGTGTGCTTAATGTTTATTTTGTGTATTGTTTTGTTATCATTTAGATCTTATGTATATAATACTGTCACAGTGTACAAACCTTTCTAACAAACTAATGCAATCATTTATTTTAAATGAACGCATTAGCTTATTCTCAATATGGCAGACTTCAAACAAAGTTCAGGGTAAAACAACAAAATGGGTCTGAACTTGACCGAACTGAATATTGCTAAAAATACTTGAACACTTAGAGCTTCAGCGCAGCTCTTACAAATGGTTCAGTTGTATATCATCCTCAAAGAAAATCCCATCACATATTCAACATTAAATCCATTATGACCATCAGAATAGGCAATCAAAATACAGGACAACTGACTCGAAGGGATAGTTCACCCAAAAATTTAAATGTACTCATCTTTTACTCACCCTCAAGTGGCTCCAAAACTTTATGAGAGTTTCTTTCTTTTGTTGAACATGAAAGAACACATTTTAAAGAAAACTTTATATATTCTCCATAATAGGAAAATCAAATACTATGGAAGTTAATGGTTACAGGCTTCTTTTTGAAACTCATAATTGTCTGAAAAAATAAAGGGGAAGTAAATGATGAACGAACTGAACTATTCCTTTAAGTGGAATTCTCACAAAAGGCCAAATCTTTTATCATAATATTTTACATATATTAACAGGCAACATCACATTTATATATATTTATAAAACCTTTCAACATCACACTCCTTTCTGGTCTCACTAATAAGTCATCTTCAATGTAAACAGTGTGAACATCCACCATTAGGGCTGTGCTTAAATTGAATGTACATCTTACTGAACTCTGAAGGCTGACAGGCTAATTCTCTTTGGTTGTTTCTGCGTGCTACATTCATTTACTGTGTGTGTGTGTGTGTGTGTGTGTGTGTGTGTGTGGCTTGAAAACAAGGATTTATCTCATGCTATTAAGCAGCAGAATGCACAAATTGGTGCAGCAACTTAAACACAAGAATTAGATCAAATGTACCGACCCACACATTACTCCAATTGTCTAATACACCAAACATAATGAACTAGATGCTGCAAAACAGTACAACACAGTTGTAAATAAACAGCTCTGAATCCATATTTTTGGATTTGCTTTTCCAGTGAATCTCCTGTATCACTTTGGGGTGGTTGGTAACCCACAGCTGGAGACACACAATTGGTTGCATCTCTGTTTCAATGGTTTTGCATTCATCCCCCATCGCTGTATAAATTCAGCAAACCAAGACTGCTGCTTAAATCTCCAACTCCTCAGGCTCATAAAGCTCATACTGGGTCAAATAGACCAAATGTAGCTCGCCCATGGCATTGCTCGTTCTCAGTGAAAAAAATTACCCCAGATCCAAGCAGCAGGCAGAGACTCTTCTTCATAATACGGAAATGCAGTCGAGGCTCATTACTCGTGTGGCGGTCGGACACGGCGCACCACTTTTTTCTCATATGCTGCCTTCATGGTCTTCTCGATCTGTTTGAGGAACACCTGTGGTATTCTTCCACACAAGGTGTTAACCGTGTCTAGGAACTTAGTCTGAAGTGGGTAAAACAAAGACTGGAACAAGTTCTCCTCAAAAGGATACTGGAAGAGAAAAGACATTATGTTCAAGGCAGTGTTCGGTATATGTGTGCAGACATGATGAACAAGGTCCACGTTTGATATCTGTCTGAACTGCAAAGAGCCGAGGGGCCCATGTGACTCAAGCATACAAAAGGCTTCCTCTTGAAGAGACGTTATCCTGCTATTCGCCTTCAAGGAGAGATTCAAGGAGACTGCACTCTGAACGCACAATGCAACACTTCTATTTATTCTCATATGATTCAACACCCTCAGCATTTGCTTTGTTAGCACATGCTGTTAGGAAAGACAAATGGATTATAATTCTTGTTACAAGTCTTATGGGCAATTCAAAATATGCTATACTGTATAAAATAATTAGGCTTATGTTTTCTGTAAATTATTTCAAAGATGTGTTGTGTGGTTGCTAGGATGTTCAGATTTATTTAACATGGACATGCACATGCACAAAATGACATTAACCTCAAAAAGTAAAGATGTGTTGTGCCAGGTTTTAGCAAGGTTGCTATTTTCCACCTGCAGTCCCTGGACAGGTAAATCTTAAAACAATCAAAGAAATAAACAATAAAAATAATAAAGAAAAAATATCCTAAATTACCAATTTAAAATATACAGTCACAAATCACATACATACTAAACACAGACATATCAAACAGGCATGAAAACATCTTGGTAGTTTGTGCATGTGATTAATTCTGTTGAAAGAGTATTCCATAGTCTTTATAAAAAAAAAGAAAAAAAAAAAGGATTGGCTAAATGAGGTTTTACGTCTAGGGACAATACACTCGCCTCTAACTATGGAGCGTTCGAGATATTTTCTAGGGACAATACACTCCATGGAGAGAGTCGTTTTAGATATTATCTCTGATGTAAGAGTTAAACATTTTCTTAAAGGAGCAGAAAGATTATGAATAATTTTACAAACAAAAAAAATGTTGTAGTATTTAATCATATTACCAAAACTCAAAAGTCTATGTTTTTTTTAAGATATTACAGTAATAGTACAGCCAAGGTTTTATATCATGGATTTTAAGTGCTCTCTTGTATAATGATTCCAGGGGTGTTTGAGATGTTTTGCATGCCTGGGACCAGCTTGTTATACAATATAAAAATGTGGAACAATCATAGTGTTTAAATGCATACTAGAGGCATCATAAATCAAGGAATCTCAATGTAGTAGCACGTTTTTTAATATGATTTTTAAAACTAAGGTTTCAGTCCAGAGTGATTCCTAAATATTTCAATTCAGTGACATTTTTTTATAATTTGCCCATTTATAAGAACTTCTGCAACATTTTCAACTTTGTTTCTATTTGAAAGAAAAAACATGGACACCGTTTTTTCAACATTTAAGATAAGATTTGAGTTTTGCAACCACGTAGAACATTTTGCATTTAAATTTTTATTTTGATAGAAACTTATATTTGATTTTTTTTCCATATTTATTTTTCCATATATTTCCTTATTATTGTTCTAGGTTATTCTTTTTTTAAAGGGGACCTATTATGCCCCTTTTTATAAGATGTAAAATAATGTCCCTAGAGTATGTTAAGCTTCAACTCAAAATACCCCACAAATAATGTTTTATAACTCTTTGAAACTGCCCCATTTAGGCTTTGATCTTAATTATGCCATTTTGGTGACTGTTGCTTTAAATTCAAATGAGATTGTGCTCTTTTCAAAAGAGGGCGGAGCTACAAATGCTCACATGTCAGCATTGTGGCAGATTCAAAAACAAGACTACGGTCTTATGCTAATAAGGGAGAGATTGTCACTAATGGGCGGGGCTTTCCATCTCTGATGACACATACAAAGGAAGAATGTCAATCAGTTAGTATGAAGTGGGATCACACAAAAAATAAAATAAATACATTTTTACTATTAGAAGCTGGTTATATTTACAAATTGTTGTTAAAACCCTTATAAAAGTGATTTTTGCATGAAAGGTGGCCTTTAAAATATAAAGAAAATTATATAAATTACTTTAAGCATCATAAAGATAATGACATGTTTGCATAAGCTCTGCAATTCCTCATTTGTCATGTTGACAGATTAGGTAATTACAATTAAACTGTAATGGCATAACACTATGCTAATTGTAGTTTCTAAATAAACAATGACAACAGTATTTAACAAAACTAAAATTTGTATAAAACAAATGCAGGGGAGAAAAAAATTAAAATGAAACTTTTGTTATAGAATTTTGAAATTTATTCAAGTAAAAATCAGTTTTTTGAGCAGTGGCTGAGGGAGTTTAAACGTGATGCAAGGTAAGAACTAAGATCCATCTGACAACACACACGCAAGCATTTTGTACACCACATAAAATACCGAAACATTTTCAGAAAACATAAGCCTGATTATTTTATATAGCTTAATTTGAATTGCCCATAAGACTTATAACAAGAATTATAATCCATTTGTCTTTGCCAGCTCAGACTATCTAATTTTCAGTGCTAACAAAGCAAACGCTGAGGGTGTTGAATCATATGAGAATAAACAGAGGTGTTGGATTGTGCATTCAGAGTGCAGTCTCCTTGAATTTACATTAGTTAATGCATTGTGAGTTAACAAGATGTATTTGTATTAAATAACATTAACAAAGATTCATAAATACTGTAATAAGTGCATTGTTCATTGTTACTTCATGTTAGTTATCTACATTAACTAATGGAACCTTATTGAAAGGGGTTATCATATGAAATAATATATGATTTTGGATTGACACATAGATGTTCAAGTACAGAATAGCCTTATCAGTATTATCAATCACATACTGTGATATTCCTGATAAAAACATCCCATTTCACCCAAAAAGGTTTGCAGGCTTTTATACATAACCAAAAAAAGTCCTGTTTTTTGCAAGCAGTTCAAACACTAGCAATAAAATGTCATCAATTCTTACCTGTAGTCCTTTTTATTAAATAGATAATTCACCCAAAGATACTTTGCTTGTTTTAAACCTTAATGAGTTTACTTGTTTCTGTTGAACACTAAAGATGATGTTTTGAAGAATGCTAAAAAAAAACGTAACCATTGACTTTCATAGTATTTTCCTACTAATGAAGTCAATGTTTGCAGGTTTTCAGCATTCTTCAAAATATCTCCATAAGTGTTGAACAGAATGAAGAAATGCATTCATATAATTTAAAATTATAATTGTATACATAAATATATACATTTTGGCACTTTTTTACTGCCCTTCTATTAGTTCTAAAATATAATAATCTCCCTTTAGCTCACCTCATGTATGGCATCATACACCACTCTGAAGGCAGGCTGCTTGTCATCATGATAAACCCCTCGGTTGCCATGTAGAATAGAAACCCCCTCCTCCTCCGCAGCCTTACAGTTGCTTCCATACATGCAGTGATCGGGTCTATAGTTCCACTGGCAAGGAAATATGTACAGACACTCTGCAGACACATACAAGATTATTCAACATCATTTTCAAACGGCAAACAACATACCCATGAAACACTTGAGTATTTGGAGCTGTGCCAATACAGTTGTCAAACAAGCACATACTCTTGCCAAGTGTCTCGCCAATCTAGGAACATTAATAACTGCACCTGTCAGTATCTGTCACACCTGTTCCAGTCAAGAGAACGATTTGCTTACACAAAAAAAGCTCTTATCTCTACATAGCCCAGATAAAACAGCAACTTTCAGAAGAGCGAGCAAGAAGAGAGTTGAAACACTCTGCTGTGTCATACCATGTCTTTTTGATTTTCTGGGAAGATATTTCTTGGCTTGGCTTCTAGCTCTGTGCTGGAAATAACAATCCAGGGCTTGGAAAGTTTAGTTGAGATGTACTACAAAGCCACGGAGCTTCATGTGGAAAATAACAGCTTTTCAAATCGGATTCAAGTCTCAGGCAAAATCCACAATTAAACTAGTGTTGTAACATGAGAGCACAAATCAACAAAAACAAAAGTAGTATGCAAGGTTATAGGCAAGTTTCAGCCAGGCACAATGACATGGACATTTGCTAATATTATCATTTACTGTTTTTTTATTTTGAAAGCATTCTAATACTGAAGTACTTTGATATTTACCATAGTACTAAGTAGGGCTGCATTATATTGGAAAAATCTAACATTGCAATATTTTTTTTTATTCTGCAATATATATTGTGATATGAATACTACTTTACTTGACTTGAATAACTTTTTGGAAAGAATTGTTGCAAACAATTTATATGGGTTGAATTTAAACAAACCAATTAAATGTAGTAATGCTCAACTTAATTTGTTTGTTAAATTCAACCCAACAAATTGTCTACAATCACTTAACTTTAAAAAAAATTTGTAAATCCAAGGAATCATCTGATTATTTTTTTTTGTGTAAATAAATTCAATAAAGAAATATATACCAATGAATAAACGGCATTTGATTGTTTTTCTGATGTGTCAAACTGTATTTAAGTGTACAGTAAATGAATTATCAAATGTAAAATAATACTGCATATTCTTGGTTTTATAAACAATTTAATCGCTATTAATTTGTCAAAGTTATAAATGGTACAAATTCTTAGGCCTGGATGTTTTTAAACACTCACACAGCCCTCAAAAAACACTTGTGAAATGATCTATTACAATCCAACATTGCGTATATTCGTGATGTGACTATTGTGAATGATCACATTGCGATATATTGATGCTGAAATAATATATTGTGCAGCTCTGGTACCAAGTAAGGATTGTTGTGGGACAAGTCTAAAATGATGGTAAAAAAGTTTTTATCTTAAAAAAAACAATGGCATAATTTATATGATCTCAAAGGTATCAGGGTAATGTCCATTTCTACTGCCCAAGAATTGAGGTACTTCAAGGAATGCAATTGTTATGCAGTGACAGCAGTCAAAAGCAACAGTTAAAAGTAAAGTGCATGTACAAAACAAGGTATTTTAATATACTTCTGTATTTGAAAAATAGCTCAAGGTACTTTAAAAGAAAACTATGGTATTTCCATAGTACATGCGGCAAAAACTATGTATTAACATACTGTAGTGCATTTCCAAAAACATGCTATATTTCTAGAAATATACAGTACTGCATTTACAAAAATACTGAAAGATTCTGTGAACACTACTACAAAATAGAATATTGTAAAATTGTAAAATACAGAATGTTCACACACACTAAAATCAAGGTACTTTAATATATCTTTCAGTATTAACAACATACTCCAAAGTTATTTAAAGGATACCACAGTAAATGTCCCAAAACACTGTAATAAAAAAGGAAATCTGAGTATTCTGACACGTATAACATGTTTCAAGTAGGCCTGCACGATATTGGAAAAATAGCTCTAAAAATGTAGAAAGTCATTCATTTAGATTTATTGGGATGATTTTGTAGGGGTGTGATGTAATTTATTATATACATATAAAAAACAAACTAGAGTCATAAATAAGCACAATGGAGCAAATATTACGCCCCATTCACATGGGGCTTCAGCGTCAACACTTGACAGAGGGCATGTCTGAAGTTGATGCTGACGCGATTGTTATTGCAGAGTCAGCCAATGAAATTAATCAGCAATAGGCCACTGTCTGAGCTGGTGCATTTGCATACAGCGATCTTATTGGCTGACGCTTCCGTCGGCGCTTAAAAAGTTGAGAAAGTCCCAACTTCTGCAGCGAGCAACGCCACTGAAACGGCGCAGACGGATCCACAATGCAGTTCGGCAATGCCTGACGTCACCTGTTCGAAGTGAATGGGAAGCGTTTAAGCTGACGCCCCGTGTGAATGGGCCGTTAAAGTGAAATAAACAGTGCTTTATGGGTTTCTGGGGAGGGTCTAATAGTATTTAGGTACAGAAATTGAATAATCAAATGTAAAACAACATTGCATAGTCTTAATCATATAATATATTCAATCAAATGAATCTTTATTAAACTTCATGCACTATTAAAATGCTTTAAGCACTCTTAAAATGCTCATACAGTTGCAGATGTTAAACTCTCACTCCACTACAGTTGATTTCTGCAGTGTCTCCACAAATCTTGAGTATTTTGACCTGTGGTTTCTGGTCAAATATAATCCCAACTCAACATTGCATATCTTCCAATGTGACTATTGCGAACACACACATTGAGATATTGATGCTCAAATGATATATTGTGTTGCCCTAGTTCTAAGTTACTCTGAGAAAAAGCAGACTTTTACCATGGAAAATGTTCAAAAACATTACATTAAATATAGTGCATGCTCAAAAAAATGCACTCCACAATCAAAATATTTTGATACAATTGTATTTACACTATACTAAAATACTTTGTAGAATGGTGTTACCATAGTATATGCCCAAAAAGCAGTTTATTAGTAGAGTATTAATATCCAAAAACATGCTAAAACCAAAGTATTTTGATATATATCACTATATTTACAACATACTCCAAGTTACTTAAAAAAATACTATGGTATTACCAAAGGACATGTCTAAAACATGGTATTAGTAAAATGCACATACAAAAACCACACAAACACATAAAAACAATGCATGTTGTACTCCAGGGTACTTAAAAAATAACATTATAACACCATAGTTCAAACGCGCGCACACACATATATGTACCTGGGTTGTAGTGGAAGATGATGTTGAGGAGGTCTTGGTCTCCCCATGTGATGTGGTTCTTGTATTTCTGATAGAGAGGGTGAAGCAGATTTTCCCATGACAGACCGCTGGCGATCATACTGTTCTGTAAAATCAATAGTGGCAGGTTATTTTCCTCAACAGCGAGTCTGGCAGCCACTTCTCAGACAGCTGTTGATATGGAAATTGAGGTTGTTTCAGAAGAAGAAATTTTCTTTTTGTCCCCCCAGACAGCCTTGAAAATGTGCTTGGGTTGGAAATTACAGTTCTAGCCGAGTTACAGAAATATGCTAATCTAGACTGCTCTCACCCACTATCTCTCTCTCTCTCTCTCTCTCTCTACTCGACGGATGGCAATCAGTAGACTTCCATCACTGCCTACTATAAACAGCCCGAGGTTAAAAGGCTTTAAATGTGCAAAGAAACCTCAGAAGACATGCAGAGAGCAAAGCCTAAGCCCATGATTCAAGAGGAATAAATCGTACAAGAAAAACGGCGACAATATCTAGTAATAATGCACAAAAAAAATGATACAGCAAAAATGTATTACATTTAATATATACACAAGTATGTAGAAATAAAAATAAATCTGCCATAGAGCAGACTCCCGATTTGTGTCAGATTTTTGTAATGTCTTAGTAAATAAAATCAAAGCAACTAAAATGTGTTGTTTAAAATGCCAGAGGTCAATGTAGACATCAAAAAATATATATGGTATATTCATTCATTTTTTTTTCTTTCGGCTTAGTCCCTTATTTATTAGGAGTTGCCACAGCGGAATGAACCACCTATAAGGTATATTCATTCATTTATTCATTTTCTTTTCGGTTTAGTCCCTTTATTAATCAGGGGTCGCCACAGCGGAATGAACCGCCAACTTATCTAGCACATGTTTTACGCAGCGGATGCCCTTTCTAGCTGCACCTATAAAGTATATTATAAAATATAATTACCGTATTTTCCACACCATAAAGCAGACCGGATTATTAGAATACGGAGTCTATTTCTGTACCCATACACAAAGACGCATAAGGTATTATAAGGCGCATGCTAATACATACGATCTACAAATAAAAAGGGTTAACGGAGGCAAAACAATTAATTTAGTTGAACTTTATTCTACTATTTAACAATACACACATAATTTTTTTTAATCAATCTTCCACAAATCCATCAAAGTCGTCATCTTCTGTGTCTGAATTGTACAGCTGAGCTATTTCGCCATTAAACATGCAGAGTCAGTCTCGTTGCCAGGTGGCTGTTCAGCAATGATACCGGCTTCCGCGAATGCTCAGACAGCAGTTAAAGCAGATACCTTAGCCCAGGCCGGCGCTGTCTACCAGTCTTAGTAAAGGTGTATTCGCCGTCTGTCATTTATTGCACCCAAGCCGCTCGCAACTTAATTTTGAACGCCCTGTTTACACCTATGTCAATCAAGCAGAGCACTTAGTCACACAACAACATGTTTGCAGATTTTGGAACTCAGTGCACACATAAGGTACACCAGATTATCAGGCACACAGCTGATTTTTGACTAAGTTTAAGGCTCTTATGTGCACCTTATGGTGCGGAAAATACGTATATTCACTTGTTATTATAGTTATTGATGCTAAAACTTAAAAATAATTATTTGCTACTTGAAATAAAATGCATTTGAACTTGTTTGTGTGTGTGTAATATATATATATATATATAAATAAATAAAATATTTTAGCTAGAAGAATCAGGTAATAATGAAATAATTCTGATAAAAAAGCTAAAGATTACACTCAACAGTGTTATTCATTATTATTGTATTTAACAATTAATTTCACTTGAGATTTTAAATAATATATTACAATCTAAAGTTCACCAAAAACAGATATAGAACCAATAGGTCTATATCATGCAAATATTATTTAAAGTTTAAAATACAGGCTATGATTTTAGATGTTTGTTTTAGATTTTAGAGATGTTTGTTGTACACATCCGCTTTATATATACAGTGCTCAGCATAACTGAGTACACCCTATTTTGAAAATGAATATTTTGATCCATTTCTCAGTGAATATAGGCAATGTATTTTGGTGCGTTTAAACTAAACAGATTTATTACAGATATATTTATTAAAATAATATTTTAGTCACCAAACATATTTAGAAATTGAAAGAGAATACAATTAAATTCAAGCAAAATATTTCAAAAATAAACAACCTACAAAATTTCAATAAAATATACTTTTTTTTTGCTTCACTTGATTTTTTCCTCTTTTTAAAATTTGTATGTAATATTTTTCTATAACATAAATTTGAGGGCATCATGGTGGTGCAGTGGGTAGCATGATTGCCTCCCAGCAAGAAGGTTGCTGGTTCGAGCCTCGGCTGGGTCAGTTGGCATTTCTGTGTGGAGTTTACATGTTCTCCCTGTGTTGGTGTGCTCCGGTTTCCCCCACAATCCAAAGATGTGCTATAGGAGAATAGGGTGAGCTAAATTTTCCGTAGTGTATGTGTGTGTGTGTGTATGGATGTTTCCCAGTGATGGGTTGCAGCTGGAAGGGCATCCGCTGTGTAAAACAATTTGGTTTTAGTTAGTGGTTCATTCTGCTGTGGTGACCCCAGATTAATAAAGGGACTAAGCCAAAAAGAAAATAAATTAATGAATAAATAAATATAAATTTGGTTGTACTAGTGTTACAACCAAAAAAAATAGATTTGTGAGGGGTGTACTTGTAATGCTGAGCACTGTATACTTATCAGCTTTACATCTAATTCTCTTGTTCCTTACCCTGAACAAAGTGTTACGAATCCGTGTGAGGTTCATTAGCATGACCCCTGAATTGACCCCTGTGACTCCATAAAAAGGGTGTCTTGCGAATCGACTATACCAGCCGATCTTGGGGATCTCATGCTCTGGGGCCATAGCAGCTAACTGAGTACTGTTGAACGCCTTCAGAAACTTCCAGATATCATCCATAGGCCGGAGAAACAGCACATCTGTGTCCACGTACAACAGAGAGTCCACGTCCTTCAAGATAACCTGAAATTAGAGGAAATGCCTGGTTACGGTCAGAGTGGCGGTGAGATGGAAAGCACAAACAACTAAAAAAATGAACATGAACTGGCAGGACCTACAGGGAGAAATAGCCTCTGGGCGGCACACGGCTTGAAGAGTTTCTTCCATTCGTCTGCATTCCCCACAGAGAAGGTGATTGGATATATGCTGTAGTGAAACCTGGAGGACAGCGTCTGAGGCCACTGACTGAACTGTGAGGGGAAATTGGAAGAATCTGTCAACGTCAGGACTGTCAGACTCGGGTAAACCGCACATCTATTGCTTACAGGTGTCAGCCAAGAGAAGTGTACGAGGAAACCTATAGCAATCCTTCAAATAAGCAACATTTTGGGGCATTGGGAAGAACTGTGATTTATTGAATGTCATGAAGATGTCCACCCATAATGCTACACTCCTTGAAAATGCAAGCCTCAGCCTACATTTTTGAGAAACAAAATCCACTTTCAAATGACAAATCCACTAGAGGGTGCTGTCTACATTTTTGTGAATCTGAAATGCGTTACTTAGGGTACGTTTTGTTACATTTACATTTAGTTATTTAGCAGAAGCTTTTGTCCAAAGCGACTTAGAATTGAGGAAGTATTCAGTGATTCAACAAGAAGACGTAATACATACAAGTGCTAGTTATTTAATGTAACTTGTTTTTGCTCAGAGAATTTAGTGCAAGAGTAGGAGGGTTTTTTTGAGAGAGAGAGAGAGAGAGAGAGATAGGGAAGGAGAGCGAGAGAAAGTGCTTCTATAGGCGGCTTTGGTATTATTCACCTGATTATTCATTTTCTGATACACATTGTTTTTGCACACGTAAACAAGAAGACGGCGCTTGTCAAATCTCTGACCTAAACCCTTCACTAAACCCAACCAACAGTGTTTTCAAAAGCAAACATTAGAGAAAAGTGGACTGCAATCTCATAGTTTTACCTTGATTTTTCATTTTTTTGCCTCTCTTTCGTGGAACCGATGTCCACCAGACTTGAACCCAAGCGCTTTATCTGCTGTGGGATGAATAATGGTATATCTAATCTAACATTACTCTGAATGACAAATTTAAAGGGACAATTTTTCATCCGTTTTGACATAAATAAAAAAGTAACAACTGCACAATGGGCTATATGCACAGCTAGTGCTTTCAGTCAACGGTAAACTTCCGGTGAAAGGTTATTGTGACTATTTTCAGTTTCATAAGGTTCCTTTTACAGCACCGATGTTGTAATGTAATAAAAATTAAAATACATTAAAATAATTAAAATACAATCATTTAAAAATTCTTATCCATTCATTTAGCTGTTCAAGCGTAAAACGAGATGCAAGACTATGTAAATGATAGCGCCATCAGTAGCAGCAGGCCAGCGCAGAAACTGCATTGAATACACTGGGGTAAAATAAATGTTCATATTTTTAAAGACAAGAGCAGGAACAAATGGAATTTAACGCAGTGCTTCTTGTCCGGTCTGACGCCTGTTTCACACCGCAAGCGTCAGCAGCGCGCGAGCAGCGCATGTTTTTTCGGCGTCCATGTTAACAGATTAGAGCTTTCATACCGCATGCAGAAGCAGCGCGTCAGCACGAGGCGTGAGCGTCGTTGAAGCAGCAGTGCCGCGATAGTTTCTGCGCTGGGTCTATTTTTGCTGCGCTGCTCACGCTCAATTAAAGTGACAGTGCATTGATAATGACCAAAACACATTGAATGACAGTAAAAAGTAGCAATTTTACCCAATAAATGCGTCAATAATATCAACTGATTTATATATAATCAATCAAATGAACTTAAACGATTAAAAACTGCAACAAATATTTATTTAGCAAACCAAATGTAAAAGAATTTTAGTAACACTTTTGCTTAAGTTACACACTAGTGTTGGAGTAGAGTGGAAATACAAGTGGCCGCTTTAAGACTGCTATTTACGAGAGTTGTAGTCAATAGCGAAGTGTATTGTGGGTAGTGCAGTTCGACACGCATGCTGGATGATGTGAGCTCGCTGTGTGCTGTGCAGTTGAAGCAGAGGAAGAAAGTTTTATTCAGCATTGTTTTATGTTCACTCAAGTTATTCCACCCGGGAGCTGTTTGCTCTGTGAACATGACAACACGAAAATAAAGAAGAGCATGCATTGATTACTTCTGTCCGTCTCATCCTTTGCACGAGCATGAATTAACGAGCTGTTACTCTGCCGCTGGACATCGCTGAAGCGGAGAAAGAAACACTAGTTTGATCATGTATATCATTATAACTATATTGTATAAATATTATTATAACTAGGCCTGCTACATCCTGACAATCACAAACAAAATGACATGATATCACACGCGATTGTCTTCTGAGTGCACCAGACATAATGACACTCATAGAGCTTGAGAAGCATGCTGTAGGATCTTTATAATTTGTATAGAAAGTTAAAAAAAGTATATATAT
>CAIGQZ010007154.1:17111406-17128285 GCA_903798205.1 Danio tinwini | reverse complement strand
ATATATATATATATATATATATATATATATATATATATATATATAGAGAGAGAGAGAGAGAGAGAGAGAGAGAGAGAGAGAGAGAGAGAGAGATAGGTAAATAGATAGAATAGACAGAGATAGATTGATCTGTGCAGCAGCTGCTGAAGAACTGCGCGCTGCAGACGGAGCTGGTGTGAAAGCTAAATGCTTGCGTGCTGCTTCTGCTCTCTATACGCACTACGCACGCGCTGCTCACGCCCTGCCCACAAGTGAGACCCACTTTATACTGTATATCCATCAAGCAGTGAAGATCACTGACTTTTAAAGAAATCTGATCTTAAACATGGCAATGTTGTAATGGCAAGACAGTTCACTGGAAGCGCTTGGGCTGGCTGACTGAAAATTGAAAGTCTCTGAGCATATACCCCATTTTTGCGATTAATAAACCAATAACTATGACTTTTGCTTCAATAAACACAATAAACACTATTTGCTACCTATTAATAGGTAGTGGCTACATTTAGGTATAAGGATTAGGCAATAAACAGTCAATGTCTTAATAATAGTCAGTTAATAAGCTAGTTAATAGTTAAGTTGTTACATAAGTGTTACCATTTAATTTATTGTGGATAACAAAATGGGATGTCTCATCTTTGACTCTTATAAAAAAATAGCAAATGCGTAAATTATCACATCAATACATATGTTCTTTCTAAAAATAAAAGCAGAACTGTTATGAGTGTAGTGAGTAATAGTGTAGTTTTATCATCATTAGCTGTAATCCAGGAGATAATAACTTGTGTAAATTCAGAGGGTGTTTAAATTCATGTCAACAACTACATTTATGAAAAACATTTTTGTTCTTAACTTGATTATGATTACAGATGTCCATTTTATAATTTCTGTATTTTCAAGCTGTCTTAGACATCATCAAGACTGACCTGCAACCCAGTTTTTGCTCATAAAACAGCAGTTAAGGATTATAATACCTGCTGATAGCCAAATAACTACTGCTGCAGGAAGCTATTCAGGACATTTTTTGAATAGCAAATGACATTGCATTCCTTCTCTGTCGCTCTTCAAAGCTTTCAGTTCCTTTATCTGCAGGAATACAATGCAGAACGAGATCAAGATCAGGGCCAGAGGGCACTTCTCAGAAAGCACTGGCTGACCAAGTGTAAAAAAACAATATGCTGTTATTTTCAATAACAGACTCTCTATGGAAAGAAACACTTGTCTTTCTCTCGACTGTGGAAAAAAAGCACAGTACCAGCAATCAAATAATGTGTTTAGACGGTTTTAAAGAGATCGATCGATAAATACATGAAGTTTGTCACGTTACTCTTTACACCAGATTGGCTGTCATGGTTAGCCTGACGTTGTCTGAGGGTTACCACAAAGCCACTAGTGTAATACAATTGACAGTCAGGGTTCTGTCAACAGCCTAATTAAACATACTGGGAAATCCTGTGGCAAATATACTGCATAGCTAGTTACTGGGGTATGTAAAACATACCTTATGAATATTGATTATAATCATTTTGGTAAAAATCCCATGAGCAAGATTTAGCTCTTATCGAAGGTTTGCAACAGGTCTCTATCCCCAAATATAAGCAAGAAAATAACTGATTTTATTTTATCTAAATAATAAACAACTACCCAAACATAAATTTTCAGCATTCACTGAAACTATTTAATAAATAATACCCCAAACAACCTATTAGCAATTAAACAGAATTATTGTCAGAGCAATGAAATAACCCCCCAATTAGTTATACTAGCAAAGCACGAGTAGACATGGTTTTTGCAAGAAAAAGAATCACAATTGAGCAGTCATTCACAAAATTGTGCCCAAAATGTGTGCCAGATTTTTTTTCTGTCTAAGAGGGCTGCATAGTTAGAGGATGAAGCTTTTATGTAATGCAATGCTTCAGCGCAATGCATTGTCCCTGAAATAATTGAGTATTATTGAGATTAAGGCAATTTTATATAACAATGTAGTAGAAATGGTTATATTGTAAGTAGGTTTTTTAAATTACTCTGTATTAACATGATTGAGCTAATACTAAGTAGGGCTGCACTATTGCAGATGTGCACATCGCAGGATCTTCAGTGTCAAGTATGGGTTATTGTTGACCAGGAGCTTGTAGATTAATGGCAAATTTAACCATTGGGGATTTAAAGTTAATAATTTGCATTAGTTTTCATTCTGTTGAAGATATCAAGTGAGTTTAAAGCACTTTGGCACAAGAAACCATAACATTTGTTAACAATATCCTTTGTCTAAATTACATTTGTGTCCAACTGCCAGTAAGACTTGAAAATGTAGCAGATAAAGCACTTTTTTCTCTCATTTGTGTTTTTTTATTGCCTAAAGATCTTGTTTAAATGTAATTTTAACTAGTTTATAATAACTTATGCAGATGCACTCCCCTATAAAATCACTAAAACCATTTTAAAATAATAAATTCTGCACAAAAAAAAAAGATTTTTAATCTAGGGTTGGGTTGATGGACGATGCGATCGTTTATCGTCTATGGCCGATAGACATCACAATGCTGAGCCGACATTGTGATCCTCCACCCCGCCACCATCGCAGCAGCAAACCGCTCATGAAAAATACACATGGCCCTGTTTACACTATTATGTCTTAGTTTTAAAATGACACTGTAGAACAAAAACGATCCATGTCCACACTGGCGTTTCATCTGGCCATTCTGAAAAGCGCTCCGTCCACACTATACCGCTGAAAACGCACATCACATGACCACACACACACAGTCACGTACTCTACACTCTCAGAAATAAAAGGTACGAGAGCTGTCACTAGGGCAGTACTTTTTCAAAAGGTACATATTTATACCTAGAGTCCTTAGTGGTACCACAAAGGTACATATCACTACCCAAATGCACCTAAAATGTACCTTTGAGGTACCAATATGGACTCTTCAGGTAAAAATATGTACCTTTTGAAAAGGTATTGCCCCATTGACAGCCCTTGTACCTTTACTTTTGAGATTGTAGCATATGTGCGCGACTAAGCTCCAGGCAGTCAGTGTGTGCTTTGAGCCAAAACCCCAGAGAGCAGTGCACGTTGGACAGTTTATCTAGGATGTACCACTGGATTGCGTCTCACTATAGTTGTTAAACGTGATATTTAATTAATCTTGTCTCTATCTAACAACTCTTTGGTCATTTAAATCTATCAGGTAACATGTCACAGCGTCAGTACACTGCTTCAATCTTTCGCTTTCACGCTTGTACTTAGTAATTTTAGTGAAAACCTCAGATACTGTTGATTGGTTCCTTTTGGTTGCACCTTTTTTCACCAACCAAGTTTGTCGACGCCATTATAATGACACAGATCACACAAAAAGTGACTGACAGGTGGTAATTTGTGTGTAACTTATCTTTATTCATTTATTTATTATTTGGTTATGGGTAAAACACAGACCATGTGGGTCAGGTAGTTGAAACGGTAGGCTACAAATAATTAATTTGTTATGAATTAATAAATTATTCATAAATAATTAATTCACCGCTGCCTACGACTATGATGCCATCGTAGATCACGATGTTTCACATTAGACATTTTACAATGCCAAATTGGTCAACATCACCCAGCCCTAATTCAATCCATTTGGTGAAATAGATTCATGCCGCAATACATTGCAGAAAAACTAAATATTGCGATGTGATTTTTTTTTTCAATATCCTAAGAAAAAACACATTGGTGAACAAATGCAGGCAAACAGAGAAGTTCACATATGAATCACAATTCCTTTTTCTAGCAATTTTCATTAGACTTTTTTTTTACTTTTTAAAAAAGTTTCTACATTTTATTTTTCTGAGCCCATCTCTGCCTCTGCCAAAAAATGGCAGATTTAGCTGAAGTATTGGTGACAGTCATGTTTGTTTTAATACAATTTTCAATATATGGCATCACCAAAAATTATGCATGATCAGTCAAAATGATGTAATTACAAGAGGCCCATTTGTCTAATGAAGAACACAACTTACTGGTACTTTCATCCTGTAAAGCATTCATCAAAAATTGGCCACTGCTTAATTTGGTCTAGGTATTAAAATCAAAGTTTATAAAAATTCAGGTGCCACAACATAGATAAAAGAATCTTGGGAATGCTCTTACCCCTCTTTCAAATTGTTCAGCCAAGTCCTCCTCTGCAAAGATGTGAAATTTGATCTTCTTCATGCTGAACAGCAGTGCTGACTTCACCATGTTGAGTGTTTCATCTAGACGGTTCCCACAAGCCACTACTGCCAGGTGCATGACATCCTCTGCCAGGGTGACCTTTGACCTGGGGTGCCCCACCTCACTTTTAAGCCTAGAGGTAAAAAACAAAACAAAAGCTTAAATCAATCAAAACTCATCCAAACCGTGACATAAATAACAAAAACATCTGGTACTAATCAGCTGGCTCAAACCATGAGACGACACGCTCATAAAACACTCCGTATGCTGAACATGGCTCTTCAGGCACATGGAAAACCTCTTAAAATGACTCAAGGGTAAACAATTCAGAGTCAGATTTTGGCAAGTAACGTGACCAGAGCATACAAGGGCAAACTTCATTATACCAAACATGCATGTGTATATGTGTGTGCGTGTGTACATAGAGTGGAGATCAAGACCAGAGAGGAAACTACATATATAATTTATTTGTGACTAGACCATGCAAGTAGAAAAGTTTTTATTTTATATTTTTAAAGCAATTCCACAAAAATGTTTTATTTTATGTAAAACACATTACTGTAAGTTACATCAGTCAAAAAAGGAGTAGAGATGATGTAGAGGTCTTGATCATCTCTTCCAGAGTTCGCTGACTGCAGTACATTTACTTATGAAGAGTTCACGCTGCATGATTTTAGCCCAGATAGCTCGCTGACAGGTTTTGAGAAATCACATACAAAAGCATGAAATCAGAGGCAAATCTTACAGAGTGAATCAACAAAAACGGATCAGAAAGAATAGCAAATGCCTGTGAAATATTTGGCATGCTAATATCTGGACTTGACAGTGGTTTAAAATCATGCCATGTGAATGAGTTCTTACTGAAAAGCCCATCAGTGATGACCAACAGCCAACGAGTAAGCAGGATGCCACAATCAGAATCAATAAGCTTTGCAATAACATCAAACAGAAACAAAGAAACATTTTTCAACATTGCAAAATTATTTAAGGGCCACCTATTTTTTCCTCTATTTGCACAATGCACAGTCCTTGTTCCCTGCATCCCCCACAAACATGTCCTCCTCCATAATCTTCTTTTCACACAGATCGTTTGAATGGTACATTATTTTAAAATATTTTTTGCAGGGTACCATTTCCAGTCTCGCATGTGATCTTGAGTCATCTTATCACTTATCAGTGCGTTTGTGAGCAAGACAGAGTTGTCTGTGATTGTTTTGTATTCATGCAGTGTTTTTCCTCCAGTCATATTCATCATGCAGTATAAACGCAGCAACAACTACATAGTCATGGAGTGTGAAAACAACAATAATCTGACGATTAGGAAAAACATGCAATGTGTATTCGGCCTTAGACATAAGTTAACTTTGGTAACTTTTCAATCAGGTTTGTATCTGATCTCTGGGCTGGCCATTTTAATGTTTTCAGCAGAGCACATTTACATTCTCTCTGCCATGTAGCTGTATAAGAAACAAACTTGCTGCTAAATACACAAGCAATTTTGGATGCAGTGTTGAACCAATTAGTCATTTATGTAATGTAATGTGTATTTATATAGTGCATTTATCGTGTATGGCAATACACCCAAAGAGCTTCACAATCATCAGGGGGCTCTCTTCACACCACCACCAGTGAGCAGCATCCACTTGGATGATACGACAGCAGCCACAGTACAACGGCGTCAGTGCACTCACCACACACCAGCTATTGGTGGAGTGGAGAGATAGTAATAGAGCCAATTCAGTGGATAGGTATGATTGGGAGGCCATGATGGTTAAGGGCAAGAGGGAATTTAGCCAGGACACCGGGGTTACACCACTACTCTTTTACTAGGAGTGTCATGGGATTTTTAATGACCACAGAGAGTCAGGACCTTGGTTTAACATCTCATCCGAAAGACGATTTATGTACCTCTGTATTATCCCGTCATATCATTCGTCTTTTGAGGATGACCGGCCTTTTAGAAGGAACTGAATGAGTTAGCGACATAGTAAACATGCAACATTATGTAATTTTATATTATATTCATTCACTTATTCATTTTCCTTCGGCTTAGTCTCTATTTCAGAGGTCACCACAGAGTAATGAACCGCCAACTATTTTAGCATATGTTTTATGCAGCAAATGCCCTTACAGCCACAACCCAGTATTGGAAGACACCCATACACACTTATTTACACAGACACACACACACAGACACACACACACAGACACAGACACACACACAGACACACACACACACACACACTATAGACAATTTAGTTTATTCAACTCATCTACAGTGCTTGTCTTTGGATTGTGAGGAAGCCGGAGCACCCAGAGGAAACCCACACGAACACGGGGAGAACATGCAAACTCCACACAGAAATGCCAAGTGGCCCAGCCAGGACTTGAACCAGCGACCTTTTTGCTGTGAGGCGACAGTGCTAATCACTATGTCACCGTGCCGCCTTATATTGTATTCACAGTGTATAGTATGTATTCATAATTTATATAAAAAATAATACAAAGAAAGACAGAAGTAGCACGTTTACTCGTCATGATCTAAGTGCCCCGGCATTTCACTTGAATACACATTTCCTTGTCTTGAGTCTCAAACATAATAGTTATTGGTGCAGTGTTTGCTTTTGTGATTCATGTTGAGTCTCTATCACTCTGGGGAAGTAAGCTCTCTAACCCTCTAAGCGCTATCCAAGAGACGACCTTTTGGGGGCGGGGGGGTCCTCCATTTATCCAAGGCTTTGGTAGAGGAAACAAATTCATACCGCAAGAAAGGCATGCAGCCTTTCAGACAGACATCAAAGAGCTTTCAATAAGCCAAGGACATGCAAACACTCTTGCTCTCATTTTAAGTCAACCCAGGACCTTGATACGATGTAAATGTAATAATATGAAAAACACGGAAACACCTTGGGCTTTGACAATAGGGAAGCATACCTGAAAGATAATTTTCTCTTTTTTTTATTAGTATTTTATTTTTACCTATTACAGTTAACAGTCTAGCATCACAAAAGATTGTAGAGTCTGCTTTGAAGGCTACATTTCCTGTGGAAAAAAGCTTCCCTTGTTTACACCACTGTAAATCAGCAACAGGAATTTCATCAGTGGTCTGATTGAATGATATCAAACAATTTATTCTTTTCATTTCTTTAATCATTTAATCAAAACTGAGATGCAATTCCGTTATGATCATAAAACCTCAAATATAACCAAGACGCTACTGAATTTGGTACCTTTTTTTAATCTAGACGAAATGTTCACAGACTCTGATGATCTAATAAAAATTCTTGCGGTCTGAGTGGATACATCTGGAAACATTTAGCCTGTGCGAAGGCTGAATTAAATGTCACACTCTTTATTGAGCAAAAGAGTTCCTCACATAGTTAAGGCTGACACTGATTGTTTCTTTTGAGCTATGCAACTGAACACAATGAAAATTGAAATGAAATTAACTGAAAAATAATCCAAAAATTAATGTAAATAAAAAAGGGTAGACAATATCAAAAATCTCTTTCTATAGCTTACATAAGAACATTACTTAATTACTTGTGTGACTATTTTGTAAAATGTATGTCTTTAGATGGATTCAGATTAGTACAATTTGTGCAGATATGGTTGTAGCAAGAATTCACACACACAGAAAAAAACTAATAAAGCAAGGCTGCAATTAAAGTGCACAATATTAACAAAATGAACCATTTTGTGAAGCAGACAACTATACTATGACTAATTAGCTGCTCCACCAAAAAAAAAACATGACATGAGCATAAAATTAAAATAAGCTGGAACAAAACAGATCTGTAATGAGCATGATGCACAAACCACCAATCCTTGTACATTATATCAATCTAAGGTTTTCTATTCTAAATGACAGTTTATAAAATGCAAATACTAATATCATTTAGGCTCCGTTTACACTGCCAGTTAAATGTGACCCAATTCAGATTTTTTTGCTCATATGTGACACAGATCGGATTTGTTCTATGGCTTTTTTATGGATCTGTTCTATGAAAAATACGCATACATTCGGATATTCAGAGATCGATTTCAGGCCACCTTCATATGTGGAAATAAACCAGATATGTGACTATCATGTAAACAGGCAGATCAGACTTATTGAGGCATTCTGTTTTGTACGTCATTAAACTTACGACAATGTGGTACTTCTCCACGGTTTATTGACGTAAAAGGAAGATCGTATGTGCGCTCATCCTAAATTTCGGACCCACTGCTCTTTATTAAAGCCCGTCACAATTTGCTCCCACCAGACCAGAGAACTCTCTCGTACACACAAATTCCTCGGAATGGTGGAGGACACCATATATTTTTCCCTCCTTCTCAACCTCCACCTCAAATTTATTTTAAAGTTGGGTAACTTTGCATATTACGCAGAGGTAAAAGCAATAAAATATTTTCCATTGTGGCTAGTGTGGCACAGATGCTAAAACCAGCCTTTACGCATGCACAACAATTGTAAACACATGAACCAGATATGGGTCACAATTAAAAGAATGTGTAAATGGACAGGCAAAAAAAACAGATATAGGCAACAAATCGCAATTGGGCATCAAGACCTGACAGTGTAAACGTGGCCTAAGTGTTATCTAACAGGTAATAAATAGCAGACAAGTTCTACTCCTGAACAAAACAAACCAACGAGTGTTCAAAAAACATCTCAAGGCTGTATGTATGAAATTCAGCCAGTGAATTCCTAGAGCTACACACTACACTCCTTAATTTACAAACAAAGTATTAGCCCTTTTTTTCCTTCTTCAGAATGTCTACATGCCTGTCCCGGCAGAGCCAACTTTTCCCTGGCATCGTGACTGGAAAGCCTCAAGTGAACCGTTAGCATTACAGCTCCAGGGTAGAAGATAAAGATCTCAGAGGAGGAATCAACTCATCAAGAGGCACAGGTGACAATGGAGAGATATTCAGTGTGCCGTGTAAAAACTGTTATATCATATAGTCTAGAGAAAGAGAGACACACAAATGGAGGGCTCTTAGTCTTCCTCCATGACATGTTTATGGCTTTATATAATGTAGCTGCCATGCGGCAGTTGCCTCTAGTCATAGATGCATTACAGATGACAGAGCGAGCTATTCGCCTGACAGTTAGTAGACATTTATTCCAAGGTGCTGCTAGAGCGAGTGCAGGGGTGTTTTGCAATTCTGGCAGAGAAAGGTGTAAAGAATACCCAGCTTTCCAGCAATGCAGGTTTGTGTGGGAAAGGCTGTGAAGGAATTACAAATGTACTGCTGCAATTTAGCCTTTTACTTTATATTTATTGCAATAATGGCTCACCCTAAAATGTAATTGTCATCATTTGCTCACCCTCATGTCATTCCAGGTCTGTTTGACTTTTGTTGTATAAAACAAGATAATTTGAAAATTAAGTTAAAAAATAGTATATTTTTGTAGCTCCAGTTTTCCCCCACAGTCCAGAGACATGTGGTACAATTTAATTGTATACCTAATATTGACCATAGTGTATGAGTGTGTGTGTGTGTGTGTGTGTGTGTGTGTGAGAATGAGAAAGTGTATGGGAGTTGGAAGGCCATCTGCTGTGTAAAACATATGTCAGAGTAGTTGGCGGTGCATTTCCCTGTGGTGACACCTGATAAATCAGGAACTAAGGCGAAGGAAAATTACTGAATGAATGAATGTATTTTTTAGAATAACTTTTAGAGTAGAATAACTCCAGGTTAAGCCTATATGGTCGGCTACGGACAGTTGGGTAAACATCTGATGCATAAGGCACAGAAATTTGTAAATACTTTGGGACTTTCAAAGTCATCATCTGATCATGTGACATTAAAAACTTTTTTAAATGATGTCATGTTCAAGACCGACTCTTTAAAATATATCCATACATTTTATCTGAGGCACTTAGCTGCAACTGCTTAGCTGTTGCAGTGATATCAACATTAGATTTTCACGTCACTTAAACATGCTTAACAAATCGAAACTGATAGCTGTTGCAGTGATATCAACATTAGATTTTCACGTCACTTAAACATGCTTAACAAATCGAAACTGATTGATTGCATTGCATGTTGGTCTGGCAGGCTCTTTGGCAGCCTTTAGCCAACAAAAGCTGCTATGGAGTCCAGACCTTCTGCTGTCAGTCTGAAGATCTGGGCATGTGAGACAAGCATAACCTTGGTTCGCTGCAAAATCACAGTATGATTTTAGATTGACTTTTGCAGAAAATACAACATTTGTTTTTCTATTTGTTACCCTGGACCACAACACCAGTGCTATGTTTACAAAAATGCATTGTATAGATCAAAATGACAGATATTTCATTCATGCCAAAAAATCATTAGAAATGTTAAGTAAAGGTCATGTTCCTTGAACATTTCTACTGTGGATATATCAAAACTTAATTGATTAGTAATATGCACTGCAAAATACTTAATGTACACAACTTTTAAGGTTAATTTCTCAATATTTAGACTTAAAAAAAACAAAAAAGTTATCTCAGCCAAGTATTGTCCTATCCTAAAGGCTGATTTGTACTTCTGCTTCAAGCGCAAGCATATGGTCCAGCACGGTCACATAGCCCTCGCCGTGGCTGATGCCGACCTCTCAAAAAATGTAACTATACATCAAAATGACGTGTAGCGCAAGCTCTGTGATTGGTCAGCTTGGTAGCTGTGATGAGTCTGGGCGGTGCTAAGAGCTCAATGGAGCGAGTATTTACAAGTGTTGAGTCCTGTGAAGGAGCTCCAGATGGAAAGTTTTGTTTTTTGTTTGCCTTATGATTAACGTTTTTGCACGTCAACTGGTTCCCACCTCTGAATGAGTGGGTTTTAGCAACTTCTACATTAAGGTATCATTCAGAAAAAACAAGATACTCTAAGAAACTCGATACTGAGGAAAATAACATAACCTAATGCCAGCTAGTGTTTCAAAAGTGTTATTGCAGAGCAAACAGCATGCAGAAGCATAAATGCACAGCTACGCACAAGGTCACGGCATATATCCTGGGTCACGGCGATCGCTCGATGCAGAAGTATAAACCAGCCTTAACAAATCATACATTAATAAAAAGCTTATTTCAGATTTAAAGGAATGTATAATTCTCGATTTATAAAAATTGACACATTAAAATGACTCTTGTCATTTTAGAAGTCCTTGACTGCCTCTGTAGCCCCATTGTTTGGTCGCTTGTTAGCAACTGCCTTTTTAAGACAAGAAACTTGACAATTAGTGATATTGCTGATGTTTTTTGTTATAGAACAAAATATGAACGTATCATGTTAACCACAGATTTTATATCAAGCATTTATTTCAAACATCCATTCAAAAATTCAATGACTTCAGGACAATGGAGCCAGAAGAACTTGTTTTTTGGCTTTAGGTTACTAAAGACCTTTAAAAATAAACAAATACATAATTAATTAGCTTTAAAATATCTTCATAAAGGTTTGGCGTGACATGAGTGAGTAAATGAAGCAATTTTTGCTTATTGGTGATCTATCCTTTTCATTAAAAAAAACCCCAAAACCATTCTACAAAAACCTGAGATTGGGATCAGACGGTTTGTGTTTGTTGGAGCCCTCGGGACAAAACAAACCCTGCGAGCCCCACTGAACGTGATGAAACATATCATCAGGGACACATTTGTCTGTTTTGCTGCAGCAAGGCAGGAAGCACGTCTGGAGGATGCGCTTAAAAAAGGACAAACTTGTGCGGAAGAGTTAATCACTTCTAAATAAAACAACAGGTCATACGGGACGAGATGGCTTTACCCCTCCTCCTTCCTCTGTGGAGATGGATGGGGAGCCAGGAATTAAATGCACAGAGCGTTTTCCAACTCACACCCTCTCATCCCTCGTTTGTACGGTGGATCTGTTTAACTAATTTCCCCATGACTGCATTGGCCCAGTGCATTGTGGGTTTATCAGCAGAGAGCAGTCACAGGGGTGTGGACATGAAGACGGATCACTGCTGGCAACCCAACAGGAGGGTCAAAGGGTTGAGATATCTCACAACTGCAATTAGTGGCGTTTATGTGAAGCTGTCAGAAGAGTGATAACATATGCTTGCTGAAACAAGACATGCGTTGAATATTAAACTCACCCTTTTACACTATGAAAAAGCCAGCCAGTTATAGTTCACCTTAGGGCTGTGCAATACGATGATATACACTGTATGGACAAAAAATGTTTCATATTATGCCAACACAATCACGGCAATTCGTAACTTTTTGATTTAGTGGCTAATTTGTATGAATTTGTGCGATTTCATTTCATTTTGTACAATTTGCTTATCCTCCAATGACGGTTGGGTTTAGGGGTGGGGTCGTCCTCTCCTCCTTTTTAAAATCGTACATTTTCATATGACTGAACTCATACAAGTTCTTACAAATTAGCCAATAAACTGACAAAATGTAAAATAGTTAAGTTTCCTCGTGAGATCAGGCTGATTATGCTCTATTGTTTCATATTATGCTCTATCATTTATTTTGTGAGTCACAAAATACGTTGTTTATGGTAAAACGTTTTGTCAATTTATATGAGCTAAATATTACATGCTATTAAAAATAGTACAGTCTTTACATTTTGCATTTTATTTAGCAATTTATTTTGTTGAATCTGTGATAATTCATTTTGAAAAGTGGTTTATATTTTAGATTTCTACATTCGCCCTTATGTTCTAAATCAGGCTGCACAATATATCATTTTAGGATAAATATCGCAATGTGCGAATCTGCAAGTCACATCACAGGATTTTCAATGTCAAATTAGTATTACAATTAACCAAGAAGCACAGTTAAGAACGTGCAATTTGTAGAGTCATTGCAAAGTTTAGTTGTAATTTAATAATATGAAAGACTTTTATTAGGGTGTGATTTTACACCTTGTAATTTCAAGAGAATTTAAACCATTTAAAACCACAGGAAAAATTCAAGTTTGCCGCTTTAATGAAGATTAATAGGGTATATGGCAGAGCTTGTGTTTCTTCCCGTACTCATAAAGTTTGGGTGAACGATTAAAGTGACTTTTTCAATTTTATATGGTTCCTTTTACAGCATCAATGCTGTAATGTAATTAAGATATACTCAGTTAAATAGACTTTAGCGTTCATTTAGTTGTTGAAGCGCAAACCGAGATGAAAAAGCCATTTACACGCACGCACCTGTCAGGATCAGCAGACGAGAGCAGAAACGCCAATGGAAATACTGGAGTAAAATAAATGTAAATATTTTAAAGACATGGTGCGGAAAAATTTAATTTAATGCAGTGCTTCTTGTACATTCTGAGACCCACTTTATATAGTGTACATTTAGGCGGTGAAGATTGTTGCTTTTTAAAGAAAACCGACCTTAAACACACTGATTTTGTAACGGCATACAGTTCACCGGAAGCGTTTGACCCAGGTTACTAACAAATTAAAAGTCCTTTTGCGTGCTTCTGCATATACCCTATTAATGCATAAATACTATTCAGAGTAAAGACTATTCAGTGCTATTTTACATTTGATTATTGCATTTCTGTACTGTTAAAAGTCACACTGAAAACCATACAGTACTGCTTTTTTAAATCTGTTCTATTGTTTTCATCTGTGCTTTTATTTATGTATTGCACAAGTTTGGTATATTTATGCAGATGCACTCAACTATAAATCATTCCAATCAATATAAAATGAGGAATTCTTTCCAAATAGAGACATCTTGTAACCTTAATTTTTATATCACAATTAGGCATGGGACGATAACCATTTAAGGTATAATGCTGTTTGAAAAAAGTTTTTTTGTTTTTTAGGACAACAATATCTCCAGCAGAAAAGCTTTCCAAAGATACCATTTTAAATAGTAAAGAAATCTGTGTTTTTGAAACTTATGAAGAAAGCAAAAGTCTCCATTTAAATTATTTAGCCTGACATGATTACTGTTCCAAAATATTTCAAATGTTTCTCAAAATAAAATATATTGGATGTGTCCAAAATCACCTACTACTCAGTAGGTACTGCATTTGAATTTGAACATACTACTAACTCGACTGATAGAAAAGTATGTTCTAGTATGAGTGTGAGTAGTATGAATGGAGCTCGGACATACTACGGATGCCACTTTGTCATCATCATGTGACATACCTGCTTCACTTCCATTCATGAATTCTCTTGCAGTGCATTATGGGATAGTGGAAACTGATATAATATCTGATATTCAAAAAACTCGCCGGAAGTAGTAGGCCATCCGGGTACTTCTTGCATACTGTTTTTCTATTTTTATGAATTCAGTCATACTACTCCGCTCGCAAACTATTTTTAGCATACTATATAGTATGTAAGTATGTGATTTCGGACACAGCCATTGCGTTCAAAGCAGAAAACAGTTTTAGTTTTTTTACCCAGACATTTAAAGAGAATATAAATACACAATACCATGAAACCATGATATTTTTATTCAAGGTTATCATACCGTTAGAATCTTATGCCAGCCCATGCATCGTGCAGCCCTAGTTCTAATTAACGGGAAAAAATAATCACATTTAAATGAGTACATATCTGAGCATATACTATACATTGTAAAAAAAATAGTTCTTTCCATGTGTTCATTATATTTAAACTATTAACTGATGAATTTATATATCATGGTATATATCGTTATTAGGATATGAGATGACATATCGTGATATGAGATTTTTGTCATATCGCTCAGCCCTAGTTCATCTATATTATTGTATAACTGCAGGTTAACCATGTACTGTTGATATACTTTCCACCCTATACACAGCTCCTTAAATCAGTCTGAATGAATTGTAATGTAATAACATGCACCTTTTAAGCTACATTGGAAAGATAATTATTGTTAAAAGCAATACATGAATGAACTTGAATTGAACTGAACATTGGCGTTCTTTAATTTAAACATCAAAATACTGTTCACCTATAGAATAAATGAGGGAGAAACTCCTTTTAATTATGTCTCAAGAAGGGCGGTCGGTCTTGATGAATAAACCACTCCATCCTCCGGTCTCTAGGGACTGTTTGCTTTTACTCACAAACAATCATTGATTTTGTCCTCTATTGAGACCCTTTGGGAACGAGGCAACTGCATCCAAGGTGACCTTTTTAATAAAGCCATAATGAAAATACAATTGAGATAATTGTGGATGAGACGCTCACAGGGGGCTCTTGGACTGCATGCGCAAAGCACACTGCTCTCTGGCAAGATTTTAAACGTTAGTGCATCACAATCTGGTGTGGATAGTGCAGAAATGATGCCATACACGATTTTCTGTCCTGCTGTATTAAGAAATCCAAAGATTGCACAATCAGCTCAAGACATTCTTGCCAAAATCTCCTTTGTCAAAGCAGGCTTTTTGACAAGTACGTATGTCTGGTTGGATTGGATGTGTTGACATCCAGGAAAAGATTAGTGGTTTAGGAATTGTTTTTAAAACGTGTTGTTATGTACAAATCACTGAAAAATGAATGCAAATGTAAGTCATAAATGCCCTTGAGGATCAAACACATGCACTGATTATAAAGCAGTTGAAAGGATGTTAACTCGAGAAGGAAGAAAATGCATTGTTTTACATTATGATGTATTATTAAAAACTACTATCAGACATAATAAAACACACTTGCATACATTCTGCTTTTGGATCATACAGATTGTTGATTATGATTTTTGCACTTGAAGAATTTCTTACCGAGTCTTCGCGATGACATTCTCTGCTCTTCTGCTGCTCAACTTGGGCTCTTTGCGGATTAGTTTCGGTGGTTTCTGTGGCTCCTCGTTGGTTTGTTTCGCACCTTTCAGCAGGGCAATGTCCTCGATATTACCGAAGGATGGAAAATGTTTTTCTTTCGCAACTTCTTTCAGCGGCGGCTCGTCCGCAGCGTTTCCCCCGAAAAAGTACAAAAGTAGAAAAACTCCGAAGCACACCGCGATGGCCACAACCTTGCAGTGAATCCTCATGGTGAAAAAGTGCTCCGTCCGCGGTGAGGTGTTTTAACCATGGCTCTGGTTAAAACAAGAGGACATATTTGTAGTGTGCAGCCATACTTCTTCATTTGTACTGTGTGTGATGATGAAGACGATGCTGCTCAGCTTAGCGCCGATCTCTCTCACGTAAATGAATCTCCGAAGGCGGACCTTACTCTCCTTACCGTAATACTTGTAATGCAGTCTAGCGCAATGAAAGTGTACAGAATAAACACTCGTTTTCCTTCGGCGTAGTTTTTTTTATTCATCAGGGGTCGCCAAGGCGGAATGAACCGCCAACTATTCCAGCATATGTTTTAGGCAGCGGATGCCCTTCCAGCTGCAACCCGATACTGGGAAACACCCATACACTCACATTCACACTCGTACACTATGGTCAATTTAGCTTATTCAAATAGCGCATGTCTTTGGACTGTGGGGGAAACTGGAGCACCCGGAAGAAACCCACTCCAACACGGGGAGAACATGTTTGATTTGAATCTAGATTTTAAATTTGATTTGAATCTAGATGCATTGCAATATATTTAAAGTGATAGTTAAAAAACTCAGGTCATCCAATAAGTATTTTTTAATATTTCATTTTATTCTATTTATTTATTCATTTTATTTATTTATTTATTTATTTGTTCGTTCGTTCGTTCGTTCATTCATTCATTCATTCATTCATTCATTCATTCATTCATTCATTCATTCATTCATTCATTCATTCATTCATTCATTC
>CAIGQZ010007154.1:17063815-17104099 GCA_903798205.1 Danio tinwini | reverse complement strand
TCTCTACAGTTCTGTCTGGTTGTTAAATCTGATTGGCGGATAGCAGTGCAATTATTCAGCAAATATCATCACTGGTTCAGCCTCTTCATCCTTGTGTATTACTCCGCTGGGATCGAACTGGCTAATTTTTGCACGAGAGTCAGTTGCTCTAACAAGGAGGCTTAAGACCATGGCTTTCAGCATCTGTCACTACAGCACCTTTTGAGGTCAGAGGAGTGAGTTTACCTGCATAGCATTTCGCTAGCTGGCCTCCATTACACTCACGCCCCCAACACACCCATCCCGGACGAGCCCCCATGTGTAACCTACTCGAACCAGCGATTCTTTGCATGGTAATCAATTGCTCTAACAAGGAGGCTATAGACCATGGCCTCTAATATGGCTTTGCTAGAGCACCTTTAGAGGTCAGAGGGGTGAGGGTTTTACCTCAATAGCATTTTGCTAGCTGGCCTCCATAAACAGAAAAATCCCAGACATAAACCATCCATTCCCCGTCCTCTTCAATAAAGAAAGCCTGTGAAAGAAACAAGAAAAAGGATCAAAAATTGACAAAAGAGGTTGATTAAACCCTTAGATGTAATTGAAAATGTTTTCCTGACTACTTGACCAAAATGCATCTTAAATGTATAGTTCACCCAAAAATGAAAATACTGTCATCATTTACTGACATCTATAGTAGGATAAACAATTTCTTTTTTTCCAACATGTTTGACAAAACGACAAAAAAAAAACTCTAGCAGGTTTGAAACAAAGTCAAGGGTGAGCAAATGACTCATACAGTAAATTATTTTACAGCAGACTTAATTTTTGGGTGAACTATCCCTTTCATGGCAGAAATAAACAGGACCTCTAATTACAAAGGAAGAATTACATGGGAGTACATTACAAATTCTCCTGTGTATATTTCAGGTTTATTCACACTGCATGTCCCTAAAGAGACAGCCGGACAGCACTTTGAGGGTTTGGAGATGCTCACCAGTCTCCTGGCTCCTAAAGGATCCAGATCTGCCAAACCATTGGTGGAGGACTCAGGTTTAATTCTTCACATCATTACAAAATGCTGATCATCTTCCAGCACATTCTCGTGGCATTTTAATTTCAAGTTTGTCTCACTCTGTATTCTCTGAACGCTCCCTGCTGGCGTTCTCTCAGAGGCCTGTGGGGAAGGATGTGAGGAGGAGGAAGAAGAAGAGGAAGAGTTTGACTGGCAAATTGAACAGGAGGTTTACACTGAAGCCCCAGCGGATGCACTGAAGGAATACCACAAGTACGGATTTGGAAATCTTAGGTCTGGAGTCTTCACCAGACTGCAAGTGAGAACATTTGTCCCTGATGATATGGTCTTTTGAAAAAGTTTTTGATAAATAGACTAACGTTGGTTTACTTTGTGTAATTCAGGAGGAGCTAAATGAGGTGATTGACATGAAGGATCCAGACAACACCAATGCTGAACTCAGAAGACGCAATCGACTAGACACAGAGACTGCAGTATTTTGTGCTGACCATTACTTGTAAGTAAGCCTTCTCTATTCCTGTATTAAATGTCATTAAATCTGTCAGTGTTTTGAATTGGCATAAACAATTAAAACATTATTTCACTGAACATTACAGTGATCTGAATAAAATAAACTGAACTGAACTTCAGCAATGACATTTAACACACAATAAACACAGCAACAGAAACAAGAGGGACTGGTGAGTGGTCTGGCGCATGCTTTTATGCCGGGTGGTCTTGGCCTATTGGATATGACATCAAAGTGACGTCAGCGAGAAGGAAATGATTGATGGATGAATTGACCAATGAACGGAACCTGAGAAGCAGATACGGGAGAACAGAGAGAGAGAGAGAAAAACACAAACACAGAACACTAAACTAAAATGAATCTGTTTTAATTTAGCTAGAATAAGGCTGCATGATATTGGGGAAAAAAGGACATTGTGATACATTTTTAAAAAAAATATACATTGCGATATGAATACACCTTCACCAGATGACTTAAATAGCTCTATTCAGAAAGAAATGAGTTTTGATTGGAATAATATTGAGGGAAGATCATAAAATAATATAAAATAAATTGCATGTTTGATAAAAGCAATATTGCAAAGATACAGATGAAATAAACAATGCTTTATGGTTTTCAGGATAGTCAAATAGTATTTACCTGCAGAAATTGAATAATCAAATGTAAAATAACACTATAGACTTTATCATTTTCAGCATTATAGCATTGGCCAAAGCTGATTAGCTGAAGTCACACTGAAGAGACAGCCAACAGAGGATTCCACTTGGTCTTAAAAGCTTTTCCGATGGCTTATTTTCATTATTTGTGATGGCATAACACAGGGTTTCTGCAGTGTCTTAAAAAGTCTTAAAACGTCAAAAATTTAAAAATCGAAATTTAAGGCCTTAAAAAGTCTTAAATTTGCTGTTCTAGGTCTTAAATATTTTTGTACAGGTCTTAATTTGCCGATGTCCATGTAACGCTATGTCTAATGCTAATTAAAATTATTTATAAAAAAAAAATATATATATATATATATATATAATTATTATTATTATATATTTAATATATTATTATTATTATTATATAATTAATTATTATTAATATTATGTTCTTTTTTAAAATATATTTTAATATTTTGTGATTTTGTATTTTCTGTTTGTTTATGCGTGTTTTTCATATTGTGATATAGGTCTTAAATTTAATACTTAATGGTCTTAAAAAGGTCTTAAAAAGTCTTAAATTTGACATTACGATATGTGCAGAAACCCTTTAACAGTCAAAATAGGACAAATGAGCTCATGTATGGAACAAGTTCTGGATCTTTGTCAGTTGAGGGTGGGTCTTCTGAACCCCCTCTGACTATGGGCCTGCTAAACTAGATCTAAACTACAATGCAAGCATTCTACACTACTCTCCTACTTGTCTGACTTGCTGAAATGTTCCACAATTTGAATTATTATAGGGTTTTATTCTCTATTATTTATCTATGTTAAGCTGCTTTGACACAGTCTTCATTGTAAAAAGCACTATAGAAATAAAGATGAATGGAATTGAACATCTCATGCAAAAAAGCATTGCCATATCCATAACTTTTTATCTTGTTTGTTTTGTGAGTATTTTTGATTGATGAGTTTGTTTGGTTGCCACAGGGTAAACTTGTATGAGGACAAGGAGGAGATCAGAAACCTGCTGCAATTTAAACCCTGGTGGAGAAAACTGAACCCGGATCCTTCAGCAGGCTACGACATCTGTGAGACCTTTACCTTGTCACATTTTTCTTTCTTTAGCACGTAATGTTAAACTGCCTAAAATGTATTTAAACATTATGTGCATAATCACCGCTTTGTCCTGTGTGTTTCTCTCCGTGGGTCTGGATGGAAAATTGGGTCGGGTTGAGTTAAGGTCGCCAAGTTTACAATGAGACCTGGAAGATTTCCAGAAGCGAAGTTTCTAGTTTCTGTCAGCAGGTGGCGCGCTTTTGCCGGAAACCGATCATCTCGTCAGACAGATAGAAACAGCGTCGTGTTTTCACGCAGCAGTATATTTTAAGCTATTTGGCGCCTTGAGATGTTTTAACACTTATTCTTTTACTCTTTGGATGATTTATCTGTGTTTTTGTCGTTGTTTTATAACTGCTGAGTCACATTGATGAGGCTGTATGTGAGTCAGAGTTAGTTTAGTCAGCGAGGTGCAAACCACCTCTTTCAGCCCACTTTTGTGATACAGAGTTTCTTTCTTTCTTTCTTTCTTTCTTTCTTTCTTTCTTTCTTTCTTTCTTTCTTTCTTTCTTTCTTTCTTTCTTTCTTTCTTTCTTTCTTTCTTTCTTTCTTTCTTTCTTTCTTTTCTGACCTGTCTTTTTTTTGTCTGTCTGTCTGTCTGTCTGTCTGTCTTTTTTCTATCTATCTATCTATCTATCTATCTATCTATCTATCTATCTATCTATCTATCTATCTATCTATCTATCTATCTATCTATCTATCTATCTATCTATCTATCTATCTATCGTCTGTCTGTCTGTCTGTCTTTTGTTAGTTTTAGCTATTCTGTATCTGTTGTTTTATCAATCATATCAATAACATTATCAATATAGTCATATATACACTTACCAATTTAGTCAATCTAAACTCTTTCTCTGTGCATCTTTTGTACAAAACCTACTTTAGCATCTTTAAAGTTCCATGGATTATTGACATGTGATAAAATGGCACAGAAATATACAGCCGGGACGGCTGGGAGTCACGTTCCTTATCACTAGAGCATAGTGCTAATTCCTCAGTGCCCGATTACAGAATGAGGAAATTACTCTGAGCTGCTAGCATATGTTGATACCGATGGAAAAAGGGGGGGTGGGTTACACATCTGGTCCCATCACTGAAGAGGGAGAAGGATTAAATAGCACCGGAGGTATATATCAAGATTGATATGTGTTTCAAAATGTCTCTGCTGTCAATCAATCAAGTAATAACGTAAATCTACTTAGCAGGCACATTATTCGGCATTCTCATCAGTATGCTGGGTGCATGGGGTAGATGAATTGCTACTAATTGCTTGGACAGACAGTTCTGAACATCTTGACTGAAGTGCACACAAATCAGTGCCAAAATAGCTCCACCTCACTGTTTTCTAAGGATTTTTTTTTCTGACTGGATATGGCTCATTAAGCTATTTAAGGTAATTAGGCTCCTTTCTCTTTGGGTATTAGGATGAGCTTGTTTGTTTTTATTATAGTTTACCTGTCTTTAGATATTAGAAAACCGGTAGGGCTTTATTTTATGAGATTTTAGCTAGACTCTCACGCAACCTGCCAATAATGTTTTTTTGCATTGTAATATTGTTTTATTAAATTGGGTAATTCTCCCTTCCCCCCCCAAAAAAGACTTTTTTATGGCATACAGGCACACAGGGCATTGTTATTTATATTCTTGCCTGTATTTGGCTGTTATAATTTACCAGAGTTTGCAAAGAAAGTTATTCTCTTTTTGTTGGCACTGAAGTCACACGATCAATGACTGGTCAACACAGAAGCAGCCTGTACATTTGTATATGCACAGTTTTTAAGATAAAATTTTTTTTTTTAAGTTTTTTCATTAAAGGGCACCTATAAAGTCTTTTTTAAGCTGTTTGGACAGAACTGTGTGTAGGTATAGTGTGTTCACAGTCATATTGGGGGTGATATAAGCACAATAAGTCTCTTTTTTAAAATTTCCTGATGTTAAAAAAGGATCCAAATCCCTCCCATTTTGAGGCCCACCGCAACTTGATGTTGGAGTGTGGTTTCCCCACCCACTGAATTGATTGACAGCCACGTATAACATGCCTCCGTAGTACTGCATATAATCATATCAACAAGACAGGACGTGCGCAAAGAAGCTGGGATTAAAAGATCTGTTCAGCTCGCTGTGATCATCAATCATCATCAAATGTGATCAAGAATGAGTTTTACAAGTTTAAAACATTTTTAAAACAGTTACTTTATCACCACAGCCGCATGTCAGTACAATTATAAACGAAGACGCTTTAATCTCGATTCATGGACGTTAAATCAGGTTTATTTTGTATATTAACATAATGGATATCCATACAGAATATTAACGTGCATCCTGTCGCATTTGCAGTGCAAAGTTAAACATGCATGTGTGTATGTTCGCTGTGTGTGCGTGAACTTTGTAACGACATTGTGTGTGATTCATCCTTGCAGAAAGGCTTGAATTAACTCCACAACAAATACATCAAATAATCATTGGGAAAGTTCTTACTGTAGTATTTCTCACAAACGTTATGTGAGATCTGCTCCTTCATGTCTGTCTGTTATCTGACGCGGCTGAGGCAGAGACTGAGGCACACTCTTGACAGCCAAGGAGAACCAGCATTAAAGGCACAGACCTCCAAAGCAGCTACATAGTGTTCAAAGCAAAAACAATCCAACATTCTAAAAGGTGTAATAAATAATCTGATGGGTGTTTTGAGCTGAAACTTTACAGACACATTCTGGAGACACAAAAGACTGATCTTAAATTTTAAAAAAGGGGTAAAATAGGTGCCCTTTAAAATATCCGAAAACCAATATAAGTGTTATATACATTATGACACTGGCTATATTTGCTTGTGGAATATCTGGAATCAGTTGACTGTGGCATAATAAAAGCTTCACTGCTTTTGTGCCGCATCATGCTTGTCTCACATCAGCGCTCTTGGTTTGCTTACTCATGATATCTGCTATTATGATAATAAATTTTGAATACTTTAGTACTCATTAATGAAAATATATATATTTTTTATTTTGAGTCCTGTAGGATCTAATGAAGACCACAACTCCCGTGATTCCACACTCAGTCATTGCGTCATCAAACTATGCCCTTGATCATTGTAAAAGCACACCCTCTAGCAGGAAAAATTACATGCTGTGCCTATAAGAGCAACTCTCAAATAAATGTGTATTAGTTTGCACAATTTGCTATGTGCAATTAGTTACACAGTTTGTTATTTACATAAAAAAAAGATACCACAGAGATATATCCCTAATTTGAGACCATAGAATCAAATTGCACATTGCATTTTTCTTTATATTCTGCCATCTTCCAAATGCATAACAAAGTCATAAGTCACAAGTAATATGCTCCATGCAATATAATTAATGAATGGACATGAATTTTACAGAGTTGAATGGAATTTTCAGGAAAATCAGGTTGACGTCAGAACCCAACGTCAGGTGGATGTCAATGTGCAACCTAAAATCAACCAAATATCAACATCCAATCATGTTACACCTTGACGTTGTATGGACGTTACCACTATGAAGTCTATCAGACGCTGGATTTTGGTCACTTTCCAACACAACCTAAAATCAACCAAATATCAACGTAATTTGATGTAGTTATTGGACGTCAAAATAACATTGTCCTTAGACGCTGGCTGGACATTGAAATTTGGTCACCTGACATGACCTAAAGCTAACCTAATATTAACGTCTTATGATGTTGTGTGTCTGCTGGGTAAACACCATTTCCCCTCCTCTGCTCTTGTTTTATCACCCCCCAGGAAGGAATTCCCTCTGTAACCTCTCAAAATAAATAGGTGCACTTGTGGTTGCTGGAAGAAAGAAACTCGCACCCATTCATGATCTTGACATTGTATGCAGTGCACAGATTTGTGAAATAGATATCACCAAAGACTTCAGTCTTTCTCTGTCTCTCTTGTTTCATGATAAGAAGCTTTCCTGCATCACACACCGTGTTGTGGTAAATCCAAATTTTTGCTTCTTTCCCGTCTACCATCTTCCTTTATTTTTGTGTGTGCACACATGCGGTGGTGCACTTGCTTTCCCATGTGTATCGGGTATCTTCACACTCTGAGTCCCAGCGGAGATGACAGCCTCACCGTATGTGTTTATGCATGTATGCGCTTCATTATTCCACTCCCCCATCTCACTCCAATAGCTGTTTGTGTTTTGTGGTCTGGGCACCTGTGTGGTGTCAGATGTTGTTCTTGCAAATTTTTGCCAAAGAATGAATGACAATATTTAACAAAAGAAGGCAAATACATTCCTTGTCCAATATTTGAGCATTAGAAATGTGTTAAGTAATCTCAAATAAAACAAATTCATTATTAATGTTTAATGCCTATAAAATGTGAAAAAGTCTATAGATGTAGTGACTTTAGGATTTCTACACCATAAAACCCAAAAAGTTAAGGTTATTCAAACCATTCGAAGAACTGATTGTAACAAACTATTTAAGTTCAAAAAATAATTGGTACTGTGAACTTAAAGAGCCCCTATTATGGGTTTTTGGGAATGACCTTGAATGTAGTAACACAGCTCTAAGTGAAGTGAAATATCCAGCTAAGGCTTAAATCTGAAAGCGGACAGTGTTTAAAACTATTGATGCATCTATAAAAGAGTCGACTCAAAATGGTGCGAATGAATCGTCAGGATAACGAGTCTTTAGCCGTTTCGGCGTGAATACAAAACATAAGCCCCGCCCATTTGTTGAACATGCAAACTCGGAAAAAATTTAAACTGGCGGTCCCGCCCACTAATACAGTAGCAAAGAAGCAGTAGCAAAGAAGAGGAAGATAAACAGATCCCAGTTTAACCACGTCATGAAGATGCTGTGCTTGGATATTATTGGAAATGTGATTGAAAGTTAGTGTTATTTTCTTTACCCAAAGATGAAACAGTGAACAGTCAGTGGTTGAGGTTTATTTTTGCAAAAATACCTCAGCATTATAGCCCAGCTTTGTGCAGTTCGAGTGCTTCTGGAATCTACACACTTACAGCGGGGCTTTCGGCAGCCGTTTGTTAAAGGAAGGGTCATAAAAGACTGTTGATGTAAGGGACTTTATCAGTACATGGATCAGTGGATCAAGGATCAGTTTCTTCCTCCATTGTACAAGTGTAAGTAAGGGCATTACCATTGCTCCCTCTTTGTTTTTTCTAGCTTGCAAATGATTTAATTGTGTTTTGTTACTTGTAACCACATGTACTCTATCTGGTTATTAACTCTTTATATTCTCATATCGCGTCTAATGCCACATTGAAAATGGGACACGTGCTGCTTTGTCTACGGATTTAAATGCGTTTGTGGGCTTTTTGTGTTTTGTTCCACTGCCCTTTGTCATTGCTATGGCCACCGTCAGCTGTTCTTACACACGTGCAGCGGTCAAGGTTCAAAACGGGGTGAGTTGTCTGAATAACACGAAGGGGCGGAGGGAGATGAAAGTGAGGACTGGGAGGAAGGGGGTGGGTGTCGCGGATAAAAGTGAGAACCGGTGTGTTCGCGGACGCTGCCCTCACTATTCTGCTGCCCAAACAAAAGTGCATGGTGAACGATGATAGTACTGTTTTCCTATATCTCTTTGCTGTGTAAGTCTTAATAGCTTTGTGTGAAGAACAAGCCAATTCATTGACACTGACATATGTTCAAATCTGGCTGCTTCACAATACATGAGAACTCCTTTGTTTTCGTACAGCTGGAAATGCAATTCACTCGACACCGTAGAAGAAAAACGAGGAGGAGGTGAAGAAAATGCACACTTAATTGGTTCTCGTGTGTATTGTCTGTAGGCTAGCTTTGAAACAAGGCAATATTTTTAGTTATGCATACAGTAGTATTAGAAAAATCACTGAACACTGGCGTAACAAGAATTCTCTTGAATGTATTATAATAGTAAAATATTTTTATTTTATTTTTTGTATTTTATATTGGAACATAATTGTTGTTATTCATGTAGAAGCACTCCTGTTAGGAATAATGTTTTTTTTTTTTTGATAAACATTAAATCAGTGTTTCTCAACCACGTTCCTGGAGGACCACCAGCTCTGCACATTTTCTGTTTCTCAATTCCAAGAACACAGAGAACGGACTTGAGTTCTTGTGGCGACCACTCCTGCCAGGTCACCTCAGAAGGTCAAACTCGGGAGACCATGAAAACAGAGAACGTGTCCTGTGAGAAATAAAATGGTGCATTTTTTCCTAATGGTCACATGACCTTCACGCCTTTTAATGGTAAAAAATATTTAAACATAACAGCGTTTATACAGCAATTTATTGTTTTTCCCCTTCTCACAATATATACTATGCATAAAGACTTTACAAATATATGTTGCACAATACAAATAAAACTGATTTTAATACGAATTTCAACAAATAAACACTCCTATTGTGTTTATGCCTTCATTAAGATTTTCATGGTAATGTTTACTTTCACCGATTCATTTATGGGAAACTCCTGAGGTAAATAAGTTATATCTCTGAAATTTTAATAATAAACCTATATAAAATGCTGTGCTTCCCACCTCCAACGACTTCTGGGACTTCTAAAGTGAGTTCGATGCTCAAGTCTGCATCAATGCATCCTCGATATCAAGAACACATCTGGGAACTTTTGCGCGCCCTCCGTTCTTGCGGTCTTGAGTTTTGGAACTGAACTTTGGCAGCTGATGATGACGTTACACGAGGACGCAAGATGGCTGAAGAACGCATATTAAGAAACAGCCCATGTCTCGTCAACCAAACACACCTGATTCAGATCATCAGCTCATTAGCAGAGACTGAAAGAGCTGTAATAAGTGTGACAAACAAAGCATGCAGTGTTGGTGGTCCTCCAGGAACGTGGTTGAGACACATTGCATTAAATGATGTCACCTAATTTTGAGTTAATCTTAATTTTGATTTATGTCATCATTTTGAACTTTATTAAACTTTTTTAATGGCTTTTAATGTCATTCATTTGACGTTTAAAGTCATCATCATTTTTATGACTTATTTATTAAATTATTTATTGGGCTTATATGGGGAAAATAGGCTTTCATGCCATCCTATATTCCAAATTTGCTCACCTTTCATAGCATATCAAGGTGTGTAAATGTATTTTAATTTCAGATTTGTTTGGTTTTCATTTGTATTGTGTCCGTATCTAGATATGCACAATGAACATCAGTGAATAATGCATTCAGATTTAGTTATTAAAATGAGTTGAAATAGAAAAAGATTTTGCAACACTATTGTTGTTTTTACTGTTTTTGAGCATAATCTGGTTCTTTTACTCTTCATTTTTGATGCGTGTCATAATTTTGAATATTCAAAATTTTTTAAATGGCTTTTAATGTCATTCATTATAAAGTGATCACAATTTTTATGATTTATTTATATACTTATGAAGGCTTATGAAGGGTAAACTGGCTTTCATGCCATCCCATATTTCAAATTTGCTCATCTTTCATAAATAGCATATCAGGATGTGAAGATGTATTTATTTTAGACTTCCTTGGTTTTAATTTTTATTGTATCCATATGTAGATTATGTACAACTAATATCAGTAAATAATGCATTTAGATTTAGTTTTTCCTAAAACATATCTGTCAGATGACTTGAAAAGGCTTGGAATAAATGCACAGGCTACTTTTATTTATTTTTAACTACTTCTATCCACCTGTGGTGCTTTCGTTTGGTATGGATTTTCCTGGTCACCTTTTACTTGTAATGTTTAGAAAAGAGCAACATGATCTTACAGGTTTGGAATGAAGGTGATTTGTGCAGTGTTAAGAGTTCAGTTATACACACACACACACACACACACACACACACACACACACACACAAAAAAAGCTGCCAGTGAGTATTTACAGACAGACATGTTGTAATATAAAGAGAAGACTAGAGCAGGGGTGGAGCTGAACTCCCTTCTGAGCTCCTGGTTTTGGTCTCCCAGGAGTCCGTGTTTCCTGCCAGGCGGAGGCAGCTGTGTTAGAGGGTAAATCAGGTAGAGGAGGAAAATGGTGGAGCTGTTTAGTCGTCATGTCGCTGGAATTCAGCAGCTCCCAACAGAGCCAAAAGTCGACCTCTGCCAGCACTAGCTTTAAGTGTGTGTGTGTATGGACATGCAAGCATGCACATGAGGGCCTCTATCAGGGGCAGGGCTGCAGCCAGGCAGGGGATCACTTTCAGCTGCTACTAAAGTGCTGACTTGCCCTTTTTTCCTCTCTCTCGCTGTCCTGCCTTCAACTCCTTCCTCCCTGGTGCAGTATCAAGTCAGTTTAGGGCATCAATCAAGCTCTGTAACTAAGCTCTTCCCGTGCTGTAACTTTACTATGCTTCAAAAGCCTCGCCTCTGACTCTGATTTAAAAATAATTGTGGGGAACATGCTTTTGTTTCTTAAATCTCTCCGCTGAGCAGAGGCATCTATCATTCCCATGCTGGAGCACTGCCATTAAACTTGTTTTTCAGGGTGAATTTGTCAGATATCAGCTTTGACTGTATCTCCCTGAGATAAATTGATAAACAACAATGAATGTCTCTCTTTCTCTCTCTTTACCTCCAGCTATGACTTTCACAGAAGAGGAAAGGGAGCAGATGAGGAGGTTCACAAACCGCTCCTACTTGCTGGATAAGAAAGCACGCTTTCATGTCTGGTTGGGTTTGGTGGACATTATCTTGGCGTACGTCTATGATGTGCGCACTACAGAGGGAGAGCACAATGTAAGTGCACGCTTGAATGCCACAAACATCTCTCTGCTAGTAAGTGGCTTTGGCGTGCCCGTCTTGGCATTTTCACATGCAACAAAGCTCCAGGAAGTTAATACATTCCTGTAATGCTTTCCAGACAGTCGCAAGAATCTTTTTGGAGGGAGATGCACATGGGTGTAATTGTATGGACTATATGAAAACGGGGGTTCTGTTTTAAAACACTCAGCTTCTGAAGCTGAAGTGATCAAATGTTGCAAGGGCGTCGGTTGTGAAGGGGTCTGTTGGATCGGCTCCCAAACTTTCGACATATGTTAGATGTGCACTGGAAATCTGGGCTTTGATTCAATAAAAATAGCTAGAGAACATATCAGACCTTCTTAAAACATTCTCCTGTCTAAAGTGATAAATGTAGCATTGGAGCTGTGGCTTAGTGGTTAGCGCTAGGGATCACTGAAGCATGGTGCTTATGTGATTGACATCAGTTTTTAATCCAGTGTCATTTCCTGTCTAATCTGATTTTTTTTAACCCGGTTGACTAAATGAAAAGGTAACACTTTATTTTGATAGTCTATTTGAGTATCAGTAGACTGTCTGCTTAATATCTGCTGATACTGCTTCTTCAACAGACATTTAACTGACTATAAGAAACTTTGCAGGTACATGTCAATTTACACTAATCCCAACCTAACAGTCTACTTATAATTTAATGAGAATTAGTTGCAATGTAACTAAAATTCAATAAACGGACCATCAAAATAAAGTGTGACCAATCAAAAATTACATAGGGTGAAATAAAATACAATAGGTTTATTTTTTGATTACTGACGCTGTTGTGATTTGCAGGTAGAGTCAGCATGGACCATCAGGAAGCTCAGTGGGACTCTCAGCTGGCTGGAGGTATGTTCTTTAATTAGCACAACAAAACACCATGGAATGTGCAAACAAATAAATGAGAGATTTTAACGAACAGGGCCTACATATACTCATCAGCCACTTTTATTACGTTTGCCTGTTTAACTGCTTGGTCATGCATATAAGTAATCAATCACTAACCAATCACATGACAGCAACTCAATCTGTTTAGCTATATATAAAGTCAGTATGATCTGTTAAATGTTCAGACTGAGCATCAGAATGGAGAACAAAATATGATATAAAGGGATAATTTACCCAAAAAGGAAAAGTTTTAACTCTATTCTAGTCTAAAAAACAGTTTACTCTCCCTCAAGTGGTTCCAAACCTGAGTTTTAGGGCCTACATATACTCATCAGCCTGTTTAATTGCTCGGTCATGCATATAACTAATCAATTATCAACCAATCACATGAGAGCAACTCAATCTGTTTATCGATTATTTAAAGTTAGAATGATCTGCTGAAGGTTCAGACTGAGCATCAGAAATGGGAAAAATAAGATTTAAAGGGATAATTTACCCAAAAATGAAAATTTACTCTCAATTCTAGTCTACAAAACTGTTTACTCTCCCTCAAAGGGTTCCAAACCTGACATGTACATGTACTCATTAGCCACTTTATTACATTTGCCTGTTTAATTGTTTGCTCATGCATAAAGTACTCAATCACCAACCTATCACATGAGAGCAACTCAATTTGTTTAGCTATATATGAAGTCAGTATGATCTGTTGAAGGTTCTGACTGAGCATCAGAATGAGGAAAAAAGTTAACTTAAAGGGATAATTTACCCAAAAATGGGCAGTGTGGTGGCGCAGTGGGTAGCGATGTCACCTCACAGCAAGAAGGTTGCTGGTTCGAGTCTCAGCTGGGTCAGTTGGCTTTTCTGTGTGGAGTTTGCATGTTCTCCCCATGTTCGTGTGGGTTTCCTCCAGGTGCTCAGGTTTCCCCTACAAGTCTAAAGACATGCGATATAGGTGAATTGGGTAAGCTAAATTGTCCGTACTGTATGTGTGTGAATGAGAGTGTATGGATGTTTTCCAGTGTTGGGTTGCAGCTGGAAGGGCATCTGCTGCGTAAAACATATGCTGGATAAGTTGGCGGTTTCAAACTCAATCTGTTTAGCCATATTTAAAGTTAGAATGATATGCCAAATGTTCAGACTGAGCATCAGAATGGGGAAAATATGATTTAAAGGGATAATTTACCCAAAAATGAAAGTTTACTCTCAATTCTTCTCTAAAAACTATTTACTTTCCCTCAAGGGGTTACAAGTCTGAGTTTCTTTTTTTTTTTGAACACTAAAGAAAATTTAAAAAACGGCAATAACCTGTAACCATTGACGTCCATAGTATTTATTGTTCCTACTGGAAGTCATTGTTTAAGCCTTCATCAGAATATTTTTTTTTTGTTCAACAGAAGTCAAACAGGTTTGAACAAATATTTAAACAAAAAGCATGAGTAAATGATCAATTTTCATTTTTGGATGAACTATTCCTTTAAGATGTGCTAGTCTGCGTATTTCAGAAATTGTTGATCTAAGATTTTTACACACAGCCATCTTAATGTCAGAGGTCATAGGAGAATGGACAGACAAGTCAAGCTGATAGAAAGGCAAAATGAAATCAAATAAACACTCACAACCAAGGTCTGGAGAGGAGCATCTCTGAAAAAACAACACATCAAACTTTGAAGCAGATGAGCTACCGCAGCAGAAGAGGAGCTTACAACTGCCTCTCTTGTCAGCTCAAAAAAGCAATACTATAATAGGCTATAATTACCAAAGTTAAAAAATAAGACAATAGAAGACTGGAAAAAGGTTACTTGATCTCATGAGTCTTAATTACTGCTTTCAAATTATAGGGTCAGAATGTGGTGTAAACAACCTGAAAGCTTGTGTGTCCACTTTTCATCCTCCCTTTATCAGTGGTTTGCACTGGTAGTGTAATGGTGTGGGGAGATTTTCTTGGCACACTTTGGATCCCTTACTACCAACTGAGCATTAGCATTGCTTTTGGTCATGACCACAGTGTACTTTCAGAAGGATAATGCACCATGACACACATCTCTGACTGGTTTCTTGAAAGTGACTTTACAGTCACCAGATCTTAATCCAATAGATTGGCATGTAGTGGAATGGAAAATTTGGATGTGCTGCCAACAAATCTGCATCAACTATATAATGCTGTAATGTAAGGACCACTTGGCAAAAAAGGGGGTAACCAACCAGGTAATAGCAATGTGTACCTAATAAAGTGGCTAGTCAGTGTCAGTATAGATTCAGGCTTTGTTTGCATGCACTATTTTCCAGATCCGATCTGTAGGACTGATTGCCTGCACTGCTATTCAGCAAGTAATTAAATCTGATCTGTTTGTTCAAACAGCGCAGTCAATATCCGTTGTATCTACTTCAGTTGCTATAGTAATGTTGTAAGCATCAGCACAATGCCAGGAGATTTTCTCATACTACAAGCGAGAGTAGCTGTCAGAGTGGAAAGGAAGGTCAAAAATATGGACATTTCTGCCTTTTCTTCTGTCTATCATGCTGATCTCAAGTCGTAAGAGCGACAGATGTTGCACATTCAGAGATACCGTTAACTTTTTCCCTTGTTCAATATTTTCCACATAGTGAATGTCAGTGTTTGCAATATATAACACATGCCTTGAATGTCAGGTCATACCACCCAGAATTAATACAATTTGACTCATTCAATCTAGATATATGGCAATGTTCAATATACAGTATTGTGATAATGGACATATACAATATTAATACTTCAATATTGATGATTGCTCTTCAAAATACAGTGAAAAATTAACTTTTATGGTGCTTTTTAAGAGTCCTTATTGTATTTGCAGTGGTGTTCATAACAGCGCCAGATGATTGGAAACTTAATTGGTTAGCTTAATAGTTTAAACATTAACATATTCGTCTGGCCTACTTCATGCTGAAATATTGATTTAAAAAATGTTATGAATATTTATAGGGCTAGGGTGACATTGTAGCTCAGTGGTTAGCACTGTCGCCTCCCAGCAAGAAGGTCACTGGTTTGAGTCCCGGCTGGGTCAGTTGGCATTTCTCTATGGCGTTTGCATGTTCTCCCCGTGTTCGCGTGGGTTTCCTCCGGGTGCTCCGATTTCCCCCACAGTCCAAAAACATGCGGTATAGGTGAATTGAATAAACTAAATTGACCGTAGAGTATGTGTGTAAATAAGTGTGTGTATGGATGTTTCCCAGTACTGGGTTGCAACTGGAAGGGCATCCGCTGTGTAAACCATATGCTGGATAAGTTGGCGGTTCATTCCGCTGTGGCGACCCCTGATGAATAAAGGGACTAAGCCAAAGGAAAATAAATGAATTTATAGGGCTATGATTTGTTAGCAACTGTGAAACAGCACGCCAATAGTTGACATGATTTAATTTAACTAAAATCATGTTGAAAACGACAAAGCTTTTAATCATTTTAAATTATGTTAATCTCCTAGTTAATCCCTAATGATGCAATAAAATTGTAGTCGTGGTTTGATTACAAGTCATAATCATTTTAATAAATAGAGTTAATAACTAATCAAATTCAGTTGTATTTTTAACTAATATTAACATAATTACTGTAATAAATCAGTTTTTTTCTCACAGTTGTTTTTAATTCATTAACTAAAATTTGTACTTGCAGTGGTGTTCATAAAAGTGCCAGATGATTGGAGGCTTAATTGATTAGCTTAATACACTGTAAAAAATGCAGGGTTTCACACAATTCTTTCATTACCTTACACAAGTTAAGTTAACATGATAATTTCTATAAATTTAAGCGGATTGAACAAAACAATTAAGTTGTCCCAAAAAACTTAAGAATAGTGTTTCAAATCATTTTAAATAAGTAGTTTGAACAAGCAATTATCTTTTTTTTAGGATATATTTATAGGCCTATGATTTGTTAACAACTGTGCACTAACCACAGGGTCTTAACAAGTCTTAAATTGTCTTATAATGTCTTAAAATGTCTTAAAAGCCAAATTTTAGGCCTTAAAAATCTACTGAAATAGTGTGTTGTAGGTCTTAAATCTTTTTTTACAGGTCAAAATTTTTCTTTGTTCATGTATAGCTACATGAACATGTATAGCTAGCCATTAACACCCATACAATCACCAACAATTCCAATCTCAGTAAAACTTTAAACATTTTATTTAAAAATAGCGTTTAGTTACTTTCCTCACAGTAACATTTGTTTAAAAGTTCTCCATTTATTTACTGTTGAAGATACTGACCTGACTTAGATTATATTGTAAATTATTATTATTGTATTATTAAATGTATTAAATTATAATCACTTTTGATAGGGCAAGTGAAAATCTTTTGCCAAATGGGATATTCAAATAAAAATCTCAGCATTTAGCCCTGTATAAGTCAAAAATTTCATTTATAATGGTCTTAAAAATGTCTTAAAGTTTTAAATTTAACTTGGTAAAACTTGCAGAAACCCTGAATAAGGCGCAAATAGTTGACATTATTTAATTGAACTAAAGTCATGTTGAAAATTACAAAGCTTTTTATCATTTAAGATGATGTTAATTTCTTAGTTAATGCCTAATAACGTGTTAAAATTGTAGTCGTGATTTGATTACAAGTCTTTTTCATTCTAATGAATGGAATTAATAAATAAGAAAATTCAGTTGTAAAGTATTACCTATTGTACTTTATAATCCTTTTGCAATTAAATTTAGTTTGAAATATTTGTGTGCTCTAAACATGTATATACAATAAAACAATTTACAAAGTATAATTTTTTTTTGTTATTATACCCATTAAAGTATTCTTTTTAGCAGCTAAAGTCAATATTGTGATAAAATCGTATATCATGATAAAGGTTTAGATCAATCACAGTATTAAAAACAAGAAATTATTTAAAAATAATTAATAATAAATAATAAAAAAGGTTTCATGAGGTGGTGCAGTGGGTAGTGCCGGTCGCTGGTTCAAGCCTTGGCTGAGTCAGTTGGCATTTCTATGTGGAGTTTGCATGTTCTCCCCGTGTTTGCGTGGGTTTCCTCCTGGTGCTCCGGTTTCCCCCACAAGTCCAAAGACATGTGCTATAGGTGTTTCCTAGTGATGAGTTGCAGTTGGAAGGGCATCCGCTGCATAAAACATATGCTGGATAAGTTGTTGGTTCATTCCGCTGTGGCGACCCCAGATTAATAAAGCGACTAAGTCAAAAAGAAAATGAATGAATGAATATGTTTTCATGAGTGATCATTGGTGACTTCTCGATTACTCTTGCTTATCACTACTTTGCATACATTTGCATGTGTGTATAGTGAAATATAGCAGACAGGCATTTACATTTTAGCATCCTGCGCCAAAGCTAATGCTAAAGCCAGGGTCAAATTCAACCTTAAACTTCTTATGTGTGGTAAGCAGAGCCCCAGACCTTCTGTTTATGTGTATCTGTGTACGTGTATCCTGACTCCTGGGCCTGCAGCAGTCCCTAATCCCGCACATTTCCACGGTGAGTGTGACAATGAGGACCAGTAACCCGACACCTCTCCCAGCTCAGAGCTCTGAGAGCCAGCACTACACTGCAATACCGATAATGGACGGGTGGTAATGACATCCTCCAACTGCCTGCTCACACACACAAACACAAACTCACTGCCCCCTCATTTCACCTCATTCACTCTTGTTTCCTTTTTAGTGCTTGCGAGGCAGCGCTGCATTGATATTCCTTAAACATTCCTGTCAGGGGTTTGTTCTAAACCTCTGACTCGAATTATTGAACTTCTGCAATTAATTCAGTCTGAACAGATCTAGAAGTGTAGATACCATTCTAACTTTGATGTGTGGATCATTTAGGCTATTTATAGTTTAGCTTTTACAATGTTGTCTATAGATAAGCCTTTTTAAAATATTTTTATGCTATTACTTCAATCTTGACATCTGACCTGGTTCTTTTTGAGAGTTAGAGATTAGAAATTGGCAATTTTGGATGAATTGGTTGATCTGGTTCGTAAAATGAGCTGAATTAATGGTTAAAGGACACCTATTTTACCCCTTTTTTAAGATTTAAGGTAAGTCTTTTGTGTTTCCAGAATGTGTCTGTAAAGTTTCAGCTCAAAACACCCATCAGGTTATTTATGATACCTTTCAGAATATTGGAATTTTCTGCTTTGAACACCATGTAGCAGTTTTTGACCTGTTTCCACTGAGTGGTACGGTACGGTTCGGGACGCTTTTATGTCCGTTTCCACTGTCAAAAGGCGTACTGAACCAAACTGTACCATACCCCTTTTTCAGGATCCTTTCGAAAGGGTACCAAACATGAGAAAGGGTACCAAAAGGCATAGCTAGACACGCAGCTGAACGCTATTGGTTTACAGAGATACGTCACGAGCTCACGCAACAAGCCAGAATGAAAACAAAGAAGCCGCCATGTTTTCATACACAGCCGATTACAGCATTACAGCATAATTATATATACATATAATAACGAGCCCTGTTCGACCCGGGCTCAAACGAACCTTGTCAACGTCTTGATGAACAGCCTCAAAGCCGAAAAGAAGAGCAGATTCTACACTGTGTCCCCTAGTTTTTTACGAGCCAGTCTGAAGTGGCAGCGGTTTTGCTTTTTTGCTTGCGCTCGCCGCGCGTCTATATTTGAAATAACAAACTTCTTGAGCTGATGATAATAACGTGCGCTTGATTATTGACGTGCTTTTGAAACCTGATCCTGTCAGAAACTGACAAACGCGAGAGTGACGCGCAAAAACAAAACAAAAAGGGAAGCTGGAAAAAAAGGAGCACATTTTTTTCAGCAAACGTGAACAAACTGCCATGTTTAACTATTATCATCACCTTTTGGTCTATTATGAATTCAAAATGATGAAATTATTTACTAACAAGAGGTTAGAAAATAATGCTGCTGAAGATTAAAGACACATTTAATCATGAGAGGTTTGCACTGACTGTGGGCTATATTTCATGTTGTTTTGAACCTAAATAAGGACTAAATGTATGCTGTGTGTAGTTTTTCTGTAAGTGGTAACATATCGGAGACTGTAAGGGTCTGTATGTGTTCATACATGTTGCATTTATTTATTTATTTTACATAATTGCAGACGTTACAGTAGGCTATTTCACATTGATCTGTCATTGATCTGCAGTTATATTCAACTCATGTTCATAAAAAAGTTTGTAATAAACATTTAGAATTACAGAAGCGATCCGTACAACTTTCTCGAGCGAAAATGACCTCGACTGCAACTTTTTGTCGTACACCACGCCCACCAAAAGAGTACCATTGGTACCCTTTTAGCAGTGGAAATGCAAGCCTGATAAAGGTGACCCATACCGTACCGTACTGTACAAGTCATTGGAAACGAGTCATTTGTTTCCTGTGCTTTTAATGCTAGTTCTCCTCGCCCACCCTTCCCACGTGCCTTTCAGAGTGTGCCTCTCCGCCTTGGCTGCGTCAGATAAACGTCCACAAACCGCAATTGAAGCGTTTTCTTTTATAATTGTACTGACACACGGCTGTGGTGATGAATTACAGTGATTTAACCGTCTTTAACTCTCTTTATTACAAACATGCACTGTTTTAAAAACGTTTTAAACTTGTTAAACTCAATCTTGATCACATTTGATGATGATTGATGATCACAGCGAGCTGAACAGATCTTTTAATCCTGGTTGCTTTACGCATGTCCTGTATTGTTGATCTGATTATAAGCACTACTACGGAGACATGTTAATATGCAGCTGTCAATCAATTCGGTGGGCAGGGAAACCACACTCCTACGTTACGTTGCGGTGAGCCTCAAAATGGGAGGGATTTGGATCCTATTTTAATGTCAGGAAATAAAAAAAAGAGACTGATTGTGCATATATCACTCCAATACACAGTGAACACACTATACCTACACACAGTTTTGTCCAAACAGCTTACAAATAATGATTTTCATCATAGGTGCCCTTATAATTGAATTGTTTTTGTCAGTAGTTTGTCAAAAATTGTGGTGAATGGTAAAGGCAAAATAGATTTGATAAAAGTATAAAGGTGTCCTTTTGCATGTGTCGTATCACTAATTTGGTTAATCTAGTTCACGAAGCCACTCTGAATTATCAAACCAGACTGAATTATTCATTCACAAATTATACTGATCTGTCTTAAAAGTCTTTTAAGTAAGGCTTAATCGTTCATTCTCAACCGATCGATCTGCTTCTCTTGTTGAAAAAGTGCATGAGTAAATAATGACAAAATGATAACAAATTCCGATTGGTGTATTTTCTTACAATTATTTGCATACTTACTTGGTCATTATGTTTCATTCTTGCGTCTACTGAATCATCTAAGGGCAAAGATAGTGTTGCGTTATGTGATGATTCTCATGTGCAGCCAATATAACACAAGACACCACCTTTGAGGCTTTACATTTACAGAACAAAGACCTGAAACCGAAGCGTCCTCAAACTTGAACGCTATTCTTTAGCTATCTTACAAGTACTGGCATTTCCTTCAGGAAATGCTAATGTGGTTTCTCCTCAACACCCTATTATTGTCTCTCCCTCTCAATTTCCCTCATTTCTCTTCCTCTCTCCCACCCTCTGTTTTGCCTAAGCACTGTAAAGCCCCGGTCGGCAGTGTTTTCGTGAGCCCCCAAACCCCCCCCCAAACCCCCCCTCCCCCCCTCAGCAGGCTTATTTACACCAGTGTTTAATAGCCTGGGGGAGTGCATGAGCTACGATGACATGCTAGAATGACTCCGAGTGCATTTCTTAACAAGCTGCTGAGAGAATAGCGGAGAGTGGGAGGCTGGAAAACGCCAAGAGAAAAGGGAGAGAGAGAGAAAAAAAGACATGTGTTTTTGCCCCCAAAGCACTTGTCTGTGGATGCTTAGACTGCGAGGAACTCCAAGGCGAATGATTATACGCTGCCTACAATTAAACATGCCATTTGCCAAGGTGTTTAAAAGTTGACCTACTATTTACCCTGCTAATAAAACAAGAAGTCGTTGGGAATAATTAGAGCAAATTGCTGTAATTACCAGTGGAGTTAAAAAATGATTGATGTAATATGCATAGACAGATCTGGAGCAGTGTGTGTGCGCATGTGTGTGCGGTACTTACTATGTAATGAGGACCAAATGGTTGAAACTCATCAATGATAGTAATATCAACTTAGTAATAATAATCTTTTTTTTCAAGGTTCATGAAATGTCTGTTGTAATATGGAATTTTAAATGGTCTATTACATACATTGCACGTCAGGGAATTTCATTCATTAATTTTTCTTCGGCTTAGTCTCTATTTCAGAGGTTGCCACAGCAGAAAATGAACCAACAACTATTCCGGCCTATGTTTTATAAAGCGGATGTCCTTCCAGCCACAACCCAATACTTTTAAACCCCGATTCACACTCATTAACGCACACACTCATGCACTACAGACAATTTAATTTATAGCACATGTCTTTGGACTGTGAGGAAAAGCGGAGCACCTGGAGGAAACCCACGCAAACACGGAGAGAACATGCAAACTCCACTCAGAAATGCCAACTGGTCCAGCCAGAATTCTAACCAGCCACCGTCTTGCTGTGCGATGACAGTGCTAACCAGTAAGCCACCGTGTCGCCGTCAGGAAATTTTATATACTTAGTTTTTTTTTTTCTTTACCGCAGTTTTTATTACATTGTTTCACGTGTTTTGGAAACATTCTGATCATTGCAGCCTAAAACTTCTTGCTCATTTTAAGTTCCTATAAATTTTGCAGCGTTTGCTTGATTTTGTTTTAAATTCAATGATCGCAGAATCGCTAAATTCTGGAGTGGCTTCTCAACACAGCATTATAGCAATATTCGATATAGGTCATGGAAATTCAGCTTTTTATGCAGGTAAAGTCAAGCAAAAGTCAGGCAATTTGACAATTGGCTTAAAGTGGGAACTGTTTATTACCATTTGGCTTAGGGCTGCACAATATACCGTTTCAGCATCAATATCGCAATGTGTGAATATGCAATAATCATATCACAGGGTGTGCAATGGGGAGTCAAGATTATAGTTGATATCAGTATCAGTTGTTTGTGTTTTTAAGGCCTGTGAAAACATTTTAAGCAAGTTTAAAGCATTTGGGCATAAGGAATTATTACGTTTTAGCTTAACCAAATATTAATCAAATTTAATTATTTGCACAATGAAGAATGCACTGCTTTATTGTTCTTTTTTTTATATTTGTACCTGTATCCTGTTAGACTCCTTCATTTCTATAGTTGCTCTACTCTATTTGTCTCTGCTTATAATTTGTTTATTATATATTTTATGCACTCGCTTACAAAATCATCCCAATCAATCAAAAATGAATTATGTTGTGAAAAAACGCAATATAAATTGCAGAAAATGCAAATATCACAATGTATGCTTTTTCTAATATCATGCAGCCCTAATTTGGGTACATTTCTTTTTATTGCCCCCTGAGGAAAACTGCTCATAAGTCATACAGAATGAAGTGTTTTGAAAATGTTAAAATGCAGAATGGTTTCTGTGAGAGTTGGCTTTAGAGGAGGAAAAATATTGTCTGTGTAGTATAAAAATCATTACGTCTATGAAAAGTCCCTATAAAACCTGAAAACCCAATGTGTGTTTATTTGTGTGTGTGTTTCAGATGTATCACTCAGTGCAAGATGTGCTGGTGTCTTTCGGCAGGAGGACTTTGTGTTACCCGCTCTATCGGCACTTTTCCCTGGTCACATTAGCGGTGAAAGACGCAGCATGCATTTTTCAGGCTGGTGAGTTCTGTCCGTCTTTCTTTATTTTCCAGACCTCTTATCCATTTCCAAGCCACCAAAGGATGGGGTTGAAGGTCAAGACTAAATGCATGACCCGTTCCTCACCCTATAAACCCTGCAGTGCTTCCACCTCATTACGAGGATCCCTGCTGCCTGCACGATGAGAGCAAGCAGATCTCTTTCAACTTCTCACATCCGTGGAAGCAGGTTTCTTCGAATTATGAGATTAACTTTTGTACATCGCTTGAAGCCAACATGAAGTCTGTTTTACTTTCTTAATACATGTGTCTGATCTTTGCAGTCTTTACATTTTTAATTACAAAAACTTTTTTTAAATTGCTTTAAACCAATGGTACATGCAGTATTTCTAAAAAAATAGCAAGTTTTTCATGTTTAACGGGATATAAAGGCTTTAACTTGGAAGATTCTTAAAGATGAACTTCACCTTCAGCTTATTCTTTTTTTTTTCCTCACAAAGGTATTGTAAAATAATCGAGGGTATGTCAGCATGTATTATTCTAAATTTAAATCTCAGCATTTACTAATACATACTGAAGATCAAAAGTTGGTAACATTTGTGAGCCACAAAAATTAACATTAACACTCAATGTTGACACACTCACCGGCCACTTTATTAGGTACACCTGTCTAACTGCACACATGGCAGTAACTCAATGCATTTAGGCATGTAGACATGGTCAAGATGATTTGCTGTAGTTCAAACCGAGCATCAGAATGGGGAAGAAAGGTGATTTAAGTGACTTTGAACGTGTCATGGTTGTTGCTCCCAGATAGGCTGGTCTGAGTATTTCAGAAACTGCTGATCTACGGGGATTTTCACGCTCAACCACCTCTAGGGTTTACAGAGAATGGTCTGAAAAAGAGAAAATATCCAGTGATGGGCAGCTCTGTGGGCGCAAATGCCTTGTTGATCCCAGAGGACAGGGGAGAATGACCAGACTGGTTCGAGCTGATAGAAAGGCAACAGAATCAGAATCAGTTTTATTGCAAAGTATGCTTCACACACACAAGGAATTTGTTTTGGCAACAGAAGCTTACAGTGTACATAAAGTGACAAGTGACAACACAAAATTAAATACAAGAAAAGAAAAGGCAATAAACATTAAACATTAAACAGAGATGCAGTTAGTCAAAAAGATCTGGATGTTGAGTTGTATGTACAGATATGTTGCAAATATACAGGTTATAAGGTGCTGTGTACAAGTGCGTATGAGAAAGTATTGCACGTTTATTGCACAGTAGGGGAATATTTAACTGTTTATGAGGTAGATGGCCTGAGGAAAGAAACTTTTCCTGTGTCTGGCTGTTTTTGTGCTTGGTCCTCTGTAGCGCCAACCAGACGGTAACAGTTCTAACAGGTAGTGTGCTGGGTGTGAGGCGTCCAGAGTGATTTTACGAGCCCTTTTACTCACTCTGGAAGAGTACAGTTCTTGAAGTGTAGGAAGGGTAGTGCCAGTGATTTGTTCAGCAGTCCGGACTATTCGCTGTAGTCTACGGAGGTCGGTTTTGGCAGCTGAGCTGAACCAGACGGTGATTGAAGTGCAGAGGATGGATTGGATGACAGCTGAGTAGAACTGTAAGAGCAGCTCCTGTGGCAGGTTGAACTTCCTCAGCTGACGAAGGAAGTACAATCTCTGCTGGGCTTTCTTTACAATGGAGTCAATGTGAATGTCCCACTTCAGATCCTGAGAGATGGTGGTGCCCAGGAACTCAAGTGTACATTATGGAAGTTAAAAAAAAAAGCATTTTCATTTTCAACAGATTATAATAAATACTATAATAAAATCCTGTTCATTACTATTTAGTTAGTTTAATAAATGTTAACAAATAAAAACAGATTTTAAATCATGCTAAAAACATTAAAATGTTAAATAATATTAAAATATACAAATAATAAAATGTTGTATTGTCTGTCTATCTGTCTGTCTGTCTGTCTCTCTGTCTGTCTGTCTGTCTGTCTGTTTGTTGTTTATCTATCTAAAACAGGTATTTACTTATAGATAAAATCTAGTCCCCTTCTTTAGTTCCTGTTCTCTGTAAATCTTAGAAAAACATTGCATTATAGAAGTGTAAATCCTATATCATTTTGAGTTTTAAGAGACAAACAGCAACTGGAGCTTGACACAGTCAGCCTAAATTTACCCACAGCAGACAGAGTTGCTCACTTGGGGACCAAAGTTAACACGTGCTCACCGGCCCTCCCCGAACAGCAGGGGCCTTCGGTAAAAGACATTTTCCATGACAGGAGAGGCAACAGATTGGTCATGTCTCGGTGTGCTTAGTCTTGCTGTTCTGTCAGCATCAGTGGGAGGGAGGTTAAGAGCGAGGGAATCCGAGAGGGATGTCTCCGCACTTCTGAAGAAATCAGCAATTCTGCAGACAAGACACTGTTGCCTTTGATATCTCTGAGAGAGGAGCAACCTTTAAATCAAAGAAGCCATCTGTGGGAGAGACAGTAGCGCTGTGTAAACACGTTTTCGGGCATGTGTGGTGAGATTATCCAACACATGTTGATTTTGGAGCTCATAAATAAGTGCAATTAAAAAGACTTGTAAGATTTGGGATTAGCGGGGTATGGTTGATTTTGAGAAGTGAAGTATGAGTCGAGTTCACAAAATCACTTCAGCAGTTCATTTGTGCCGTAAATATGTATTTATGGAAGATTCCATTTACAACACATTTTGTTTACTGAGGGGAAAATATTTGTTTGCTCCGGAACTGTTTTTTAGTTGTGCAAAGTTGTCTGCAGTCACATGTGAATGAAAAATAAGACTTTTCAGATGTAGGCCAAAAATTTGCCAGTATAACGCTTGCAAGATTAAATGTTTTTTGTTTTTTTGTGCTTTAAAGGTGCAGTATGTATGTTTGACACCCAGTGGTTGAACTAGGTATTGCATTCCTGGATCAAAATGCACACAAGTGCAGATTGCCAGATTGAGGATTAACAGAAGTGAGCCTGACTATCGTGCCATTTGTTGCCATACTACTGAAAGCAGCAGCAGATAGTACACCTCAGATCTTGAAAATAAAATAAACTGTTTGAAATTGAACTTTAGACTCAAAACCATGCTTTGAGAGCCTCTCTGACTTAATGAATGAAATACATGGTTTTCCAGCAAGGCGGTGCTGAAATATAATTGGCTAAACTGGCAGTGGGCATGTTAAAAGAACCAAAAAAAAGACAGACGTTCCAGCACTTAACTCACATTTTCAAAGCAGTATTTCTGACTTCAGCATTATTTTTCAGATAAACAAGAATGTTCACTTAGCATGTTTCTTAAATATCTGCAAACATATTATGGTATTTTTATGCATTTATTTAGAGGATGGAATGATAGTGTTTGGTCACTTTGAATTGGGGTTTTTACATGGCGATCTCTCACACCACATACAAGATCATCAAAGCAGAACTTATTGTTTGAATTTTCAGATCAAATCGACAGAATTTTTTATTAAAAAAGTATACAGGCTGGAGATGGATGGAGTTTTTTTTGTTTATCAAATAGGTCTAAAGACTAAAAATCGTGGGGTTTAAAATCATGGGGTTTAAAATGTTAATACAAATTAAGATGTATATAAAATAAAACTAGAAATTTCAAACATGGATTTAAAAAGCACCATGGATTAATGGATTAATAAGACCATAATATTATAAATGATCGAGCCAAATGGAGATGAATAAACTCATTATTTCATGCTGACTGTTGCATTGAATGCTTGGGAAAGCGATTTCATGCTGTCTTTTATATAAAGATTATATAAACCACGGACATTTGAAAGTTGGACCTTTACATTAATAAAAATAGATATGCATGCATTCAAATATACAGTAAATGATTCATTGATCTCTGAGAGCTCTCAGCCCACAGACCGCCAGTTAAACATCTGATGAATACTGTATGGCATACAAATTTGGAAACACTTCAGGAGTTTTGAAATCATCATCTAATTGGATTTTTTTTTACAGGATTTTTTTTTAACAAGTGTCTATGGTCTGCCTAGAAACAAAGCTGTCGTGACAGCAAACCCCTTCATATGGAAGAAGAAAGTTGTCATGTTCACAACTGATGAATAGGGCTTAAAATAATCAGCTAAATGCTAGAAGTATATCTGAACTACTGTTTTTTTATTTTATTTATTTTTTTATTTGTCATGCCACTCTTGTATGTACAAGCAGTAGAGAACAGATGCCAACAAAATACATTCATGCCCAGTGAGCATTAATGGCTTTGTATGATGCATCTTAGGCTGTAAGGATGGTTTTTCTGAAACATAATAAAAACCCCAGTCTGGATGAAGAGTGTATTCATTCTAAAACACTATTTTAAAAGGAAAACACAGTACAATAAATGGTACCTAAATGTCAGTCAGTCAGCCTATGGGCAATCCCTAGCCAATTAAGGCCCCGTTTACACTTGACTAACACCTTTTAGTTTTAAAACAGCGTTTTAGAATGAAAACAATCCACAGCCACACTCGCGTTTCACCTAGTGTTTCTAAACAGATCACTGTCCACACTACGCCGCTGAAAACGCACATCACGCTACCACAGACACACTCTGCTGTGTATGCGGATGTTTGAGCTCCAGGCAGTCAGCGGGTGCTTTGAGCACACCTCCCCAGGTGGGAGGAGGGCACGTCAGACAGTTCATCAAAGATATAACCCTGCATCTCATCTCACTATAGTTGTTAAACGTGATATTTAATAAATATTGTCTCTATCTAACAACTCTTCTGTCTTTTGATCTATCAGGTGTTTTGGCTGAGCACAAAGATAAGTTAATATATTAATATATGTAACCATGTACACTAATTTTGCACATTTGGCTGATTGCTTTCCTTTATTTCCTATATTGTTTAAACTTATTGTATTATTGGTTGCCATTATTGATTATTAAAACTGAAATTCAGCAAAAGAGAGGGTATGTTTCATATTTTTCAATGAAAGGAGGCAGTTATGTTATAGGCTTTGTTTTGTTATGAATATACATACAGTGAAGACGACGGTCATATAAATATGTAGCTACATGATGCCTTAACATTTTTGGTGTCTGTTAAGTTGATAATATCAAAATAAAAATAGGCAGTTCCTTATATCATGTGTAAATTTAATAGATAGTGAAACAACATAGCCAGGGTGATGCAAATGGCTTCATAAAGTAGTCCACACTGTTCCCTTTGAAGATTTACCTGACATGTCCTCAGGAGTTTGTTTTCCATATCAAGCTTGTGAAGTCTGAACTTACAAGGAAAAGACACAGGACTGAACTTTGTGCAATTAATACTGAAAAAAAGCCCCAATTAGATAGTCAAATGTCTGCAGCCATGTCTCTGTTTTCAGATGTCTTTGTTTTCTCTATCCACATTGACCCAGAGCAGTTCAGTTTTAAATGAAAACGACCTCTTCAGCATTTCCAAAATGATCTGTTTTTGGGACTCAAATACTCTGGGGTAGTGTGGATGGAAGCCGTAACCGTAACAAAACTTATACATTCTAAAACTAAAACGTGTTAGTGTAAACGGGGCCTAAAGCTCCAAAGGAGTCCAGATCCTTCGCTGTTAGTCTAATTATCCAACTCTACAAGACTAATCTCTGATTAATCTCGTTTTGTGTGATGTTTACAATAAATACACATTTCACACTGTCCAGAAGTCTCCATTTCAGTAAGGTTTGGTTTTATAATGTGAGTATACAGGGCGGCTATAAATGCTAAATGCTGAGTTCAAATGTATACAGATAAGCAGAAACAACCAATGGAAGTGCATTCCTGTGATCTGTCAATCAAGTATGCAGAAACACCTGCTAGCAGCCAGCAGTACAGTAATTTACTGATCCCCTGCTATTAAATCACTGTCAGTGTTGAAGGCTTTTTAATTGGTATGAAATTGTATTTCAGATTACTTGTCTGCCCTTAGAGGTTTTTAAATTTCACTTGATAGTATCATATCCATTTGTTACTCTTCTCATGGAGGCGCTAGGTTGTAATCGACTCGCTGTTGTATATTTTCACACAAAGCCTGTGACATCTCACTCAAGCCTACAATTTGTAGATTTCCAAACATCAGAGCCCTGCGAGCGCTACGGCTTCTCTTTAATGAATGGTAACAGTGGTATGAAAGCAGGCTGCCCTGTCACTCCGTGACTCCTGGGTAATTAATTTGTCGGCAGAACATGAATGGAGGTGTGTATCTGATGTGTGTGTACTCTAATTTGAGGCACTTCGTTTAAGCTGCAGTGAAAGCAAACAGTTGTAGGTAGTAGGAAAACAAACCCATTAATGATGCTGCACGAGGAAAGCCGTGATGGAAATGCTATCCAGGGGTAAATATTTGAACAGCCCTCTGGCAGCTTGTCTGGTCGTTCTCTGAGAGATTCTGCTAAAGCCAGCGGACCCTCAAGAAGATTAAGGAGGGAGACCATGGGTAAAAGCCTAGGAGATGCACTGTGGACAAATGTAAACGCATATGTATAATCTGGACATTCAGGGACATGCCTGTATTAAAGGGTTAGCTCACAAAAAGGATCTGTCATCATTACTCACCCTCCACTTGTTCCAATCCTGTTTGAGTTTCTTTCTTCAGTTGAGCGCAGAAGAACTTATTCTGAAGAATGCTGAAAAGAAGCAACCATTCCATAGTATTTTTCCCCCTACTATGGATGTCAATGACTGCTGGTTTCCAACATGTTTTCAACTATTCTTTTGTTCAGCAGAAGAAAAAAAAATACTTGGGTGTAAGTACATGGTGTGGAAATTTTCATTTTTGAAGCAAACTATGCCTTTAAAGGTCCCGTGAAGTGCTTTGAAATGTGCATTTTTATTCAGTGTTTGATGTAATCTCAACTGAAACATGAAAAAAGAGTGGGACATAGTGTAGCTCCTCCCCTTTTAAAAAACAGCCAATAGCATTTTGTTTTATCACCACCCTGCCAGTGAGAGTGATTTTGCACAAGCGCATCAAATGTGAAGCATCATGAAGTGGGCGGGGCATGTCAGATACTAGAGAGCATTTAATTGGTCATGATTTGATGAGAGACTGAAGTATGAGATGAATAAATCCGCTGATGTATTTATGTCAATTATCTTATTTTACGTTCTGCAGTAAAATATATATATGTGTATATATATATATATATATATATATATATATAATTTTTTTTTTCTTTTTAAATAATTTTAGTGATGTGCTTGAGGTAGGTCAATTTATTTTTATGCTTTTGATAAAGTAGCATTCAACTTGAGCTCTTTAGACCATGCGCCGGACCTTTTTTCCATGTTTCGCTGGTAGTATCCTTAAATTAATATTTATTTAGGCCTATTTAGTTATTCATTTATTATTTATGTACAATAATTGAGACATAAAATCAGATGGTAAAATATAATCAACAACGAAAATGTAAATGAAAACGCTTATTTATTGACTGTCTTAGTCTTTAAAATAACAAATACTGTACATCTCTATATTTAGGATAAAACAATGCTTTTCTTTATTTATTTAGGCCTACTTATTTGTATGTATGTTTGTACTTTCATTTTAGTTGTCTTTTTTTTCTTTAATTTTACTTTTCAAAATGAATAATAATTTTACTTAACAAGTTTACAATGATAATAAAGCTTGTTTTTAATAAGTTTTTAGTGATTAATGGAGAAAATAAAATGCTTTGTTTCATTTTCATTTACAAGTAGCAGAGTATTTACAGCTACTGTATATTTCTGTCCGTTCACATCCCTTCCTTTTGTGCCCCCTGCCAGCATAGTCGCAAACTGCGTTTGTACCTAAAACACGTTCAGTGCAGTGGCAGTACAAGGCGCTCTTTCTAAAGTGTCATCCAATGTAGCTGTAAGTGACAAGCTTTACATGCTTATATCAGATTTATATCTTCTAAATGCAAATTTTGCCACTGTTTTAGTGCGCACTAGCTTATAGATATTCTAGTATAACAATACTGATACTAACATCGAAAAATCTTTATTTCAATTTAATGGGAGCTGTAACTGCATAGCTTTGCTTTGATTTCCACTTTTTTGTGCTGTGTTGGTATCAGCTTGCTGATTAACCAGGTTTTTGTACTTCCTAAACCTCCATAGTGGCATTTTCGTATAAAAAAAATTATATATTGCAATGTCAGTTGTTTTCCAGTATCCAGCAGCCCTAGTTTTATTGATTTATTTACTTATGTTACTGTCAATATAATGTTTGAATGAATTGAATAATGTTTGAATGAAACGTACTAAAAACTGAAGTATTTAAAGCTCCCTCTCTAGACCTATGATGATAATATTATGTTTCATAAAGTATATCAGCGTTTCTCAATACCGGTCCTCCTGCCTCATCGATCTGCATATTTTGCATGTCTCTCTTGTTAAACACTTGATTTAGATCATATGGCTCATTAGAAGAGTTTGGTGCATGAACTGTGCTCTGACTGATACATCCCTACACAGTGTGCTTTGTTCATTAATCCCTTTTCTTTCATCGCTTTCTACCTGAGCACGAGAAACCTTTATTTGACTTAAAACATTCGTTCATGGATTTATCCAGTAGCAGGAAAAGCAAAAAGTGTGACATAATATAACTCTACAACTTTCTATAACTATTATATTGTGAATAAATACAATATAAATTCACATATCACACGCTAAAATGCCCATTTGAATGAAACATACAGTATGCTTCCTTCATACTGTAGTCATGGCAGAATATCATGTAGAGTCCACGTTGCAGGGCATTTGTTATCGAATTGGAACAAACATCTGACGTAAAAAGAGAAACATACAAAACGTGCACTGTGAGGACTGCACATTTCGAGCACAATGAGCAATATAAAAGTTGTATTATATTTTTTGGCAGCAAGTTCATTTTGATGGAATTTTAAAGACCCTCTTACATCCTTCAGAGTTTGGCTTTTTTGCCATGCTCCATCGTTGCTTATTGAGATTCATTGTTTTGCTCAGCAGGAATTGTCATCTTTACGCCAACGTGATCAGTCTTAAAGTGCATTGCCGGATTTGCTATGATAGATGTAGGCCATTTGATGCGACATAATTTGATGTCAGTGTTCTTTAATGGTATTTTTGCAGCTGTTTCTGAAGGAGAGCTTCTTTGTTCACTCATGTAAGGTTTTTGCAGGCAGCAGTCAGTGTCACCATGTTGTATGATGTGAATAAATTTGCGGTTTAATGCTGAATCTCAGCAAGGTTGTCAACAATATATCCAGATCATATTTCACGAAAGAGAAAGAAGCGAAAAGAAAGCAAGAAAGAAAGAAAGAAAAAAGGTGGACCTTTTTGTTTTAGCATTTTTAGATTATTTTTGACAACACAATTAAACTGTGTTTGCTTAACTTTTTGTTTATTCAAAAGCGCTAAAAATCTTTTTTGTCCGCTCATAAGTAGCTGTTTATTCTGATTAAAATGTATCAAAGGGAGCTTTCAAAACACATAAAGCGGGAAAAGTAAGTCTTCGACGTGTCAGAAAACATATTTCTAAAGGTGCCGAATAAATCCATATATGCAAAGAAAACTAAACTAATTACATAACAAATAAAGTTATGTGTAATAAAATTAAATGATGCAGGAAAAAAGTATTGAACACATGAAGAAAGGGAGGTATAGAAAGACAGTGAAAGCCCAGACAGCAGCTGAAATCTCTCAGTAGTTTTTCAGCAACCCTCTGCCATTCATCATTGTAAATTAATTTTAGCTGCTTCAGTCCAGCATTTCCATTACCAAGAGGATGAAGATGAAACCAGGCTGGACATTTCAGCAAGACAATGATCCAAAACACTGCCAAGGAAACTCTAAAATGCTTTCAGAGGAAAAAAAAATCAAGCTGTAGAGTGGCCCAGCCAATCACCTGGCTTAAATCCAATATAAAATACAAAATAAAGATCAGATTTGATAATTGAGACCCACAGAACCATCAAGATTTTTTCACTCTGTTGAAGTTTGTTAAAGGTGTAAGAAAAACACACCTGAGCAGTGCATGTGGTTTCATACTCCATATAAGAGGTATCTTCAAGCTGCCATCACCAAAAAATGTTGTGTTAAAAAATGATGTGTTCAATACTTGTTTTCCCCACTGTATGTTGTTATATTCCAGTGATCAGAAAAATAAAAGTTATTTTAGATAGATTTTGGGCTGATATGTTTGGCAGTTTATTTGAGAAAAATAAAGCAGCTATAAATGGCCATAAAAATAGGTTTTATTTTTTTTTGCCCTTTTTTTTCTTGCTTCCAACATTTTTTGATGAAATATGACCTAGGCATGTTTTTTGACAGGCTTCGTGAGATTGTCTTTTTAACCGCCGGCACCCTGTGGACCTTCACCATCTGTACTTCCAGGGCCCGAATCTCACCCTTTCACCCCATTCCTCTTCTTACTCTCTCTCCTCGGCCTCATCCCCTGAGACGCCTGATTGTAGCACATGATTAACTGGCTCAACATGCAATCTAAACCCAGCACACACGGCTCCGCGCAGGCCCACAGCTGGTCTTTAAAAGAATCCAAAGCTGACTTTTTCCTCCATTCTCCCAGGGAGCACTGAAGAAAAGGAGAAAACCCTTCAATTATAGATGGATGGAGGTCAGAGAAAGAAAGAGAGAGAGGAAGGAAGAATGCAGGAAGACAGAGTACGGCTCAAGTTCCTGGAGTTTTTCTCGCATGTCTTGAAGCTAGAAGCCACAGCGGCTTCTCCGGGTAAGAGCTCCAGCTTAAATGGGAACCAAATGTTTGTGTAAGGTTTTCCTCAGTGCGAGTGCACTGTTTGTTTTCTAAGGCGGCTGGAATTTCTTCACCGGCTGCCAGGCTATTCTGTGGGCGGCTCGAGAATCCTCGCGGCCCTTCTTTCGCTTCACAACTGAGCCCGTTGCGTGGTGCTGAGGGGATATTTTTTGCACCTTATTTGGGAGATGGGTGTTATGACAACAAATACCATCACTGCGGCATGGCGCGCTTAAGGTGTTCGTGTGTTTTGTGTGTTGTAGAATCATCTGCCAGGATGGAAAATATAATCCTCTTTCCAAGTGTTCAAAAAGCATCTGCTCACCACAGATTTCTCCTATTTGCTCGAAAAAGTTGAACAGTTGATCATTAACTAAGCTGTATTCACTGCAAACACAAAAAATATGGAAAAATATTCAATATTCAAAATTGGAAAATATTCAATCCATCTTTATTTCTATATCACTTTTACAATGTAGATTGTGTCAAAACAGCTTAACATAGAAGTTCTGATAAATTGAAACCATGTCAGTCCAGTTTTCAGAGTTAAAGTTCAGTTTAGTTCAGTTCAGTGTGGTTTAATTTCATTACTGAAAGTCCAAACACTGAAGAACAAATCCATGGATGCGCATCTCCACAAGTCCCAAACCAAGCAAGCCAGTGGCGACGAACAACTATCACCAATTGCCGAAAGAGAAGGAAGAAAACCTTGAGAGAAACCAGGCTCATTTGGGCACAACCGTTTCCCCTCTGGCCAAACTTGTTGTGCAGAGCTGCAGTCTAGGCACCAGGGGCTGGAGAACGCTGGACATCCATCGTGGAGAATCTCCAGGTGTGAATAGGTCACCGGCGGGTGTTCAGGCTACCCCATGGGATAAATGTGAACACTCGTCGGTCACTGGGGTCTTTTAGGAATCAGTCTCATGCTCTCAATATGTAAGCATACTCTAAATTTTACTGTTTACGTTTATAGGAAACTGTACTCTGAGAACAGCTGAAGTGTGAAGAACATTTTTGTCATTTACTCACCCTCTTTCCTTCCAAACCAGTCTTTTGTTCATCTTCAAAACACAAATGAGTGCACTTTTAATCGAATCTGAGAGGTTTTGGACCTGCCACTGAAAAGTCATTCTTACATGTCGAACATGTAGTTTCAGCATATACCAGAGAGTTTAAAATATCATAAAGAGATAAAAATCCAGCTCTTCTGAGGAGACACAAACAACCAACAATCAGGGAGTATGAATAGAAGATCAATGATTGATGATTGACATACATGAACTGACCTCATTGGTGATTCCTAAAGCTCAAATATTCTGCATGACATGTAGAAATATAAATTCATCTAATCTAGTTCCAGTGAAAAGTAATATTCTTTGGTTTTTAATTATATAATTTAATTCAAAACTCTAGCAGCCCAGGTGTCAGAGACATTAAACTTATTGCCTTCCTGAGCGCTGGCAGATCCCGAAATGATGCAAATGCTAGAAGCTGGGTCTCAATGAGTATTAGTCTCTGGGTGATACTTTCAAGCTGGTAAAGGCAGGTGAAACCTCAGGATCTATTCAAGACCCTGAAACAAGATTTTTAACTAAAGCTTGTCATGCCCGTTTTGTATACTCTGCCCCTCCTATAACATATAATACATAGGACATCCAAATTAGACTCGATAGACTTGCAGACTGTTGTTAGACTGTAAGAGACTCTGGTAAGTTCTTGCAGACTCATGTAAACTTCTTGAGGATGCTGTTTGACTGCAGAACAACCAACATGTCTCAATAAAGAAGTCTACTTATAATGAGACTCCTGGACTGGGTTCTTCATATTTCTAACACATGCAAGAATGTCTCTCATTGATTCTCACGTCAAGCAAGCATGGTTGAGCTTTATTGCCCAAAATTGATAATTATATGTGTGTGTACAAGCCTAAAATAAATTTATTGATATTCTAAAATGGTTATACATCCTCAGACTTGAATTAAAACACTTGGTTCATGTGGATTTAATATTGTTATTGTCTTTTTACATTAGTTTTGAAGTGTCAAGCATTTTGGGCTTTTTTTGGACAAAATTGGAGTGTATATATATTTATTTTTTATTTATTAAGTCAGTCGCCTTTGTTTATGTAACACTTAATACAATACAGATTGTATCAGAAAAGATTTAGAGGCACTAGTTGAATTAAATATTTGTAACTGTGAAATTTCATTAATGTAAAACCATTTCTATTAAACACTAAACATTTATATGAAATTGAAACTAAAATTTATTACATGTTTTTTTTGTCACAGGGAAGGCATGCATCCTGAAATGTCTGCTGGCCATTCATAAGATCTTCCGGGAGAACGATCCAGCCTATATCCTCAATGACCTCTACATCACAGACTACTGCATCTGGATCCAGAGGGTCAAGTATGTTCTATACAGCACACTGTCTTATTAATCGGCCAACCTTAATGTTACTCATCCTGTTCTGATTTTCTGCTAATCATACAGTTCATCAGTCCCTGCTGAGCTTTAAAACTCAAGTTCATTAAAGCAATAAGCCACAAGAGATGAGTATTACAGTTTTACAAGGAGTAAGGCTTCTTGTTAAGAGAATATGTTAAATATTTATGTGCACATACATAAAATTACAGTATGTGCATTACAAATCACACTCAAAAGGGGAAAATAAGATATATTTTGCATTCAAAACATTCAAAAAGAAAGAAATACACTTTTATGATAGTTAAGCACATCTTCTTTACATTTTCAATTTAATCTAATGCATCTAGACAATTTTTATGTAATCAAAGTAAATGTAGTTTTTAATGTAATTTAATGTATGCGACCCTGGACCACAAAGCCATACTCGAGTTGTGTGATTTTTATTTTTTTTTGGACTAAATACATTGTGTGGGTCAGAATGATCAATTTGCCTTTTGTGCCAAAAGATCAGTAGAATATTAAATAAAGATCATTCTTTATGAAGGTATTTTGTAAATTTCCTACTGTAAATATATCAAAACTTGATATTTGTTTAGTTATGTGCATTACTAAGCATTTCATTTGGAAAACTTTAAATGAGATTTTCACAGTGTTTTATTTTATTAGGGTTAGGGGGTTTTCTTTAACCCTCAGGTTCCAGATTTTTAAATAATTGTTCCATTTTAACTTTTTTATTTTGAACTTGTATACCCCACACAACATAAAATTCACAATACAAAATCAACATTCGAAAATAATGTAAACAAACTATAAAAAAAATAACAAAACAACAATTATAACATAAATAAAAAAATACAACAGACAGACAAAATGACAACCCTTTAATTTTTCCTTTACATGCTCTCCAAATAATGTAAAAAGCTACCCCATTTCTGATTGAAATTATGGGTGGAGTCCTGAAGTCTTGCTACCATTCTATCCTGCTATCATATGTTTTTAATCTTCATATGATGCAGTAGAAGTCATCAGCTCAATCCAATACTTAAAAGAGGAAGTATCTTAAGTTCTTCCAATTTCGCAGCACCAGTCTCACAGCAAAGTATGTTAATGGAATGCTGATCTATTTAGCAGTCAGGTGATATTAAAATCTCAATTTTTACAAAAATTACATGTTTTGAGTTTTGAGTTCCGATGATCAACACACTGCTAATGAAAAGAAAGTGAATGCAGACCTTTTATATTAATTTCAACGTGCTTTCAAGATTAAAAATATATGAGAAATATTGGAAAATACTTAATGATAGGCTGATAGCGGGATAGAAAGGTAAAATACGGGAAAATCCTGGCCAAAACCAGAGGGTTGACATGTATGAAGTAAACAGGAAGTGTTTGTGGAAAAACAATTTTGTGAGGGAATGCAAAACATCTTTGCATTCCCTCACAAACATCTTTGCATGATATCGCAAAACATATTTGCAAGGGAACGCAAAAACTTAAAAAATATATATTTTCCTGTCACTCTAGGTTTTTTTTCCTCCACCCTTTTTTTTCGCCGACCATCACGTCCCTTCCGGGTCTCTGTACAGTTAAGTGTTGTACTTAATAATACTTTTTCTTAATGTATTATTTGCATTATGGTAATAAGAAATAAATGAAAACATCCTTATTTTGACTTTCACTAATTAAAATAAAATGTCAATGGTTTCTAAAGCATTATTTTATTTAAGCAAAGCATTTATCTGTTGATACTTTTTTGGGGTTGAGACATTCTCCAGACCTGTTTTTGTCAGCTTTGGCATGGATTGACCTTCTAACGCATGAAGTAAAACAGAGTACTAAAACCAATAAGCAATAGTAGACAGTATAACACAAATAATTACGTTTCATTTCATCTTTTTTTTTTTTTTGTAGTTCCATCTCCGCTAGTTAAACAGAACCACTTTAACTTGAATCACGATGAATGGTATTGCAGTCATGATTTCTGCTCTACATTTTTTTTTTTTGTAATCACTTCCACGTTTAAAATGCGAACTACAGCCGGTGCATAATTCAGTAATGAGATCTTACTTCCCAGGCTGGTGTGCAGCTTAAAATGGTGCGCTTGTCTATAAAGAGTCCAGCTGAAAAATGTGCATCTGAAGTCGTAGGCCCAGTGCCCAGACGTGAAAAGCATCCTGCGGGGATTATGCCGAAATTTTTCATCCCTGTGTTTTGCCAAAGCGTAGATTTTCTGGCAAGAATGTGGCCTTGACAGCTAATTAATAATGGATGTGTAAAATAGCAGAGTTTAAACGGCCCTGTTTTTTTCAATGACACAAAGGGAGGAAAATAAAGGAGAATGTGGCTTTAGGTACAGAGACTCTTTGTCCGCAATCCACAGAAAAGCTGCACAGTTCCACTGGAAACCTCAATCATGCTTTCTAGGCCTTCGGGTTATGAAGGGCAAACATATAATGGATCGTCTTATCTTTATTCCCTCCCCTTTGAAATAAAATTTGCATAATATATCTTTTCAAAATAATGCCTTCTAAGCGTAGTCCTCCATCAATCACCAAATACATCATCTGAGACATCAGTAGCATTGATCTGTGATTGAATACCCGTGTTCCTCAATGCACTTCATTGAGCAGAACAAAAGAAAGCCAGACCGGAGAGCTGCTGAAAAGCACAGGATGTACGACAGCACTCTAGTGCCGCTGATGTATCTTAGTCATACTTGCCTTGAGGCATTTGACATCTCCCAACATCATGCTGAAAATTGATTTCCAGTTTGCATGCTTTTAGAGTATCTTTAGTCGTCTTGACGCAGCGCCGAAACTTTTCCTTTGAGAAGAGACAAAGCCGCTCTTGTCATGGGAAGTGACTGCAGGAGACTCGCTCCTCCTTTTAAGTGCTGGAGCGTTTGATCAAATCCCCACTGCTCTGGTTTGTGTAGACAACTCCCTGTTATCATTGTAGGTTTGTTGTGACAGCGTTTTCAACATCTGACATATCCTCTGTCAGATTATTTAAACAATTCTCTCTTCCCAAAAATCCTCCCAGAAGGCACCCCAGTCCAGTTATCAGAGCGGGTTATCTTTGGCTGCATTCACACACAAATGCGGTTGTCAGTTTAGTGTTATACTGCAACATTTTGGAGTGCAAAAGAAGAATTCAGATTTTTTTTTTCACATGGCATTTCATACTTTCTATCTGTTGTTCTTTTTCTCATCATACTCGTCATACTGTCTATCATACACTTTATAGTTCCAGTATTCTATCTGTACGTCATTCTATAATTACATTAAGGTCAGCGTGAACTGGAAGCGCAACAGTTTGTTTTTTTCCCTATTGTGACGCGGTTCCTGGAGAAAGAAAATATTGAATGAGAAAACTGTGGGCGTGGCTTGTTTTTTTTTTACTGTGAGCTGATTGGATGTAGTAAAGTAGGCACTTCATTCTGAAAGATCAGGAATA
>CAIGQZ010007154.1:17048097-17063415 GCA_903798205.1 Danio tinwini | reverse complement strand
ATATATATATATATATATATATATATTAATCTGTTTCTTTAATAGATTAATACCAAACTATTGATTTACGGTGTATATGTTAGTGTTTGCAGTTATTATAGTAAATACATTTTTTTTTCTTTCTATGTTAAATACATTTTAAGTAATTAAAAATATTGTTTCTGTAAATAAATGACATAATTATTGTAGCTAGTTACTTTGCAATCAATTATACCCAATACTGCGCTTTATTGCTTTTTTTTTCTCTCTATTGTTCTCTTTATTATTCTCTCCAGGATTATAAATGCTCCGTCGTTAGGGCTGGGCGACTTGGTCTAAAATCGAAATCTCTAAAATGTACAAAATTGTACAGTAAATATGCTCACATATTACAAGTAAGAGATTTTTGAATGAAGGGTGTATCACTTGATTTTAAAATAGTTAAGGAAACACACACTATCTACTATCTATGATTATTTATTGAACATCAACGCTGAACAACAGAAATTAAAACACACATTGCCTAAAACCATAGTTTTTTAAAAAACCTATAAAATAATATATTATAAATAATTATAATTATAAAATTATTTTTTCTAATAAATAAGATGCAGTTTTTGAAACAAAATAAATTATTTTCAATGTTTTTCACATTAAAAGTAGAAAATAAGTATATTTTCTTAATAAAATGCTTGCTGCTTCTGTAAACAAATATTTTAATGTAAATAATAATTTTAATGTAATGGGACATTTGCCGTTTTAAGGCATCTCTGGCTCAGCTTCCAATTATCGTCAATTTAGTGCAAAATAAAGCATCAAGAATGGGTCCATCGTCCTACTTGACCAGAGAGCAGATGTGGCTGCAAAGTGGCCGCAGAAGTCTAAAACAGAGCGAGTGACTCCACACGCTGTAGGGAAAGTAATTGAAAAAAATTTACCTGGAAAAACTAGATCGATTGTGTTTATCATTCTCTCTGTCTATATTTAAAATATTCTTTATCATCTTGTAGATTGTTCTGTCTGTTTTTATAACTCTTGTTTTGTATATTTGCTCTTCCATTCTGTATGTCTGTGGTACTTTTGTTCTATTTATATAAATCTCTAAAAAAAATCCAAATCTAAAAAAAAGCTTTTTCGAGGTAAAAATTACAATTACATGAATTTCTTTAACTTAAGGTCATATTGGTCCTTAAGGTCCTGTTCCTAGAGGTTTTTGGTGTGAAATATATGGTGCAAGTGTTTCTGAATCCACCTCTGACTGTGTGATCGTAGCCTTTATGAGATCTCTGGATTATAGATGTTATCCAGGCTCATCTGTGGCAGCAGTTCCTCCTCGAATCTCTTATCGGCAGTCAGACACGATCAGCTGCTAGTGATAAATGGTGGGATTAATAAACGCTGCCCCTGAGGGATGATTGATAGTGTCTCTCTGCAATCCGACCAGCCTCTTCACTCTTCAAGTCTTCCCGACTGCCGGAATGTCTTGCTCAAATTTATGGGATCTTAAAGACTTCACGTGTGATTTAAATCTGTGCAGACCCTCCGATCAACAACAAACAAAGTGGATTGAGTTGGACACTCCTCATTCTAGCTGTTTGACTGACACCGCTCCATGAATCCACTGTCTGTCATTCTGATGGCAGCTTGCCTGACAACAAGCACCATTACTCAGTTCTTACATATGGGCAGAATAGTTTCAGGAAACTTGGCCTGTGTCCATCTGCTATTGCAGAGGTTTCCAACTTTCCTTTGTCTGAACCCATATGACCTACTTTATTTATTAAAGTAATATTCTGCAATGGTTTACTTATGCTTAGGGTCTTTGGATTGTTTTATCAGAACACTGAAATGTGCTTTTAAAGATTCTTCACATGCATTTTATTTTCATGTAAGACAGTGGTCCCTAACAATTTTATTTATGGAAAAAATAAAAAGCATTGCAGTGCTTGTCTGAGATTACTCTACCAAATTGTGTATATTCCATACAAAATATGAAGCTGATCGATTAGTTCTTGTCATGTGACTCATGGTGCACTCACAACCTCCATTGAAATAACAAACTTGCTCGCAGAAAAAACACGATATGTGAACGGCCGCCATCATTTACAATCTCTAGCAGTTAGGCTTCTTCTTACACACAGACATGCTGGACTCATCTGATTTGTTAACATGTTACATATCCATTCCCTGGCAGTTTATGGGTCAATCACTGGGCCGTCCTTTTACCCTTCACAAAGAAACTTTCCAAAGATGTTTGTTTCTTACTTATTTTGCTAGCTTGTGGGTTAAGTTTTGGGGTTCAAGTGACCAAGATGTAATCGAGAAAAGATTTTTCTAAATAAAAGTTCAGACTCAGAAATTAAATTAAACTGAAATAATTAATCATTTTTTTTGTGCGGCCCGATACTAATTGATCCACGGACCGATACCTTTTCACAGCCCAAGGGTTGGAGATCACTGATTTCAGAGAGTTTTATCAATAAATCAGAAGTTTAAGCAAACTAAGGAATATAGGAAGTCAATTTTAGTTTTTTTTTAGTAATTTGACATTGTATGGAAAATTGTATGAGAATGAATAAAACAGGATATGTTGAAAACGTTGAATTATTTTATAGGTATTCAAGAAAAAATCCATCCAGATTTCTGTCATTTCATCCATCCATCCACCATTAATTCTCAAATGTTTAATGCATGCCTCCATTCATTCATTTTTTTCACCCATACACCGTTCTTTGTTCATCCATCCATCCATCCTGTCATTTTCTCCATCCATTTATCCCTCCATTCTCTCACCTATCCATCCATCCATTTATCCAACCAACCCTCATTCTATAATTTCATCCATTCATCTATTTTCTATTCATTCATCCTTCTTCACGTCATCCATTCATTGTTCAGTCTGTCATTTTTTCCATCCATCCTGTCATTTTTTCCATCCATCCTGTCCTGTCCATACATTTATTTGTCTATCCACTTTTCTGTCAGTTCATCTATCTGTCCATCCTACCATCATTCTCATCAATCCATTATTTATAAATCCAACCATCATTCACTCTGTCATTTTATCCATCCATTTTTCCTTCCATCATCTCATCTATTCATACATTTATTTGTCTTTACAATGTTCTGTCAATGCATCCATTCTACCATCATTCTCATTCATCCATCATTTATAAATCCATCCATTATTCACTCTGTCATTTTAGCCATCCATCATGAAATTTCTTCTATTTTTTCCTTCTATCATCTCATCAATCCATACATTTCTTTGTCTATCCACCAGTCTGTCAATTTATCCATCTATCCATCCTACCATTATTCTCATCGATCCATTATTTATAAATCCATCCATAATTCACTGTCATTTTATCCATCCATCCTGTCATTTCTTCAGTTTTTTTTTCAATCCTTTTTTTCCTACCATCATCCCATCCATTTATACATTTATTTGTCTCTCCACCGTTCAGTTCACCCATCTCTCTATCCTACTATCATTCTCATCGATCCATCATTTATAAATCCATTCATCATTCACAGTAATTTTATCCATCCATCCTTACTTCATTCCTTCCTTGCTTACATGAAAAACTGCAAATTTTAAAGTTTGAAAAAATAAAAATACCAAAGACCAATAAAAGACATGAGGAAGACCTTTTGCACTATGATCTGATTAAAAGCTCTACAGAAGGTACAAAACAACTAATTTGTATAAAAAAACCTCTTAATCACTAAAGGTTTGCCTAAAGACATAAGCTAAGCGTGCAGAACTTAATATGAGAAAAGTTTCATACTCTATCTACAGATGCTGCTTGTTTTAAAAAAAAGACCTTATAGCAACTCTGCAATCAATTGCAGTCAGTTCTGATGAGCGTCTGCTACACATTTCAATGTGTGCCAAGCTCTGAGACCACTGGCATTTTCTTATCTTTTCTTCCCTATCCCACTCTTCGGCCAGTTCAGAAAACAGATAAGATAAGGTGTAACTTACTGTGTTTCACTAAGTGCAATGGAGCTGCTTTTTTACAGAGCTTTGCTTTTGGTTTTCCCTTTGTGTTCAAACTCCTTAATTGGGTCAGTCGGATTCCGATCTGCAACCATGGCAGCCTGCTAAAGGTGAGCTAAAGGATTTATCTTTTGACAGAATGAGAAAGTTGCTTTCTCTGACATTGAGAAACGACACATTGTCAGAGTACTGATGCTTAGCCAAGTGTTTTTCTCCTGGGACTTGAGTCCCTGGCTGGAGAGTTGGGAGGCCTCCAGGGGCCACATGGGTCAGGGGTTTCGTAAAGCTTTGTGGCCAGTTGCCCCAGAGTGGACGTTACTGTTGTCAGTAAGTGTTAAATCATGACCGAGTAAAGAGGTGTGGGAAACTGTGTTTTCACTTCTTGCTTCAGTAGCTAAGTGAATTGTGAAATCCCCCTTTAGCGTTGAGGGAAATCAGGCTTAAAATGTATCGGTTTAGTGTGTGCGCGGGTTAATGGCACTGTTTAGGTTATTAAGGATTGCTGTCACTTTAGTTTGGAGGACTGAGAGTTTGATTGTGACCTTTTCGGTTTTGCCCACTCTGGCATTTCTCTAGCTTGCCATCTGATTCAATAAGTCTACTACTGATCATGCTGTCCAGCTTTTGGTGGTGTCTGAGAATAAGTGTGAAAAGGCTGCATTTTGTTCGTAAAAAATGAATTAGTTATATTGGTTTGGACTGACAATGTGGGCAACTTAAATACAAATTTATAATAGATTTAATGAAAAAAAAACAACAACAGTGGTTTCAGTAACCAAGTTTAACTGAAATTTACTGAAATACTTTAGTTTTAATATTCCTTTTTTTAATATTGGATCTGCTGATGCACTTACTACAGCTTTATTTATTTTTTAATATATTCTTTTGCATCGCAATCGATGCATGGCATTCATTAGAGAGCATGTTGTATTCTGTTGATTTGTTAGTTTTTAGGAAGTGTCATTTCCAATTGATAGTATCAAGGGCGTAGACTTGACATGGATGTAGGGGACGTGTCCCCACCTATATCCACCAATTACTGAAATGTCCCTACCAATAATCGAATCGACTTCAAGTAATCCTCGTCAACTCGTAACTTACACGTGCACCAAGTCAAGTTCGCTACTAGTTCACCATAATAAGGCAGTGCAATTAATTAAAATTCTGTTTTGATTTTGGCCTCCATGATTTTGAAAAACAATAATCGGGATAAAACAGGTAAATTCACACACCTCTCTAAATTTCTTTACATTCATACCTCCCCTAAGCCAGACTGCATTAAAATCATGTCAATTGACTTCTGTAGCATGGAACAGGATAGTTTATTTGTATTTTTAAGTGTTTTTTTTAGATTATTAAGCACTTTAATCATGTTTTTAAAAGCGAAAAACAGAATTTGAGCTGTTCACTGATTGCGCTCTAGGTATGCATGTCCCCCACCAATGTCAAGAGCAAATCTACGCCCTTGGATAGTATTGAGCCAAGTCCTGTCCATTACCTCGATGCATATATTATAAATCACAGCTGATGTAAAATAAAGGGTCAGGCTTCATACAGTTTTTACCAAACAGTTAAAAATGGCTTGATCTCCATTGTTTGAGATCTGCTTGAAACATCCTGTATACAGTAGACAGCATTTGAAGAGGGTCATTACCTTTCGTCAAAATTGTCCTAAAACATCTATTCTTCTCTTATAGGACAATTTTGAAAACCAAAATCAAACCAATATCAAATGTAAATCATTTATATTGAGATATTTGATTCCAACAAGGATATAATCTTCTATAAGCGTTCTTTCTTTTGTAATTGCATGTACAGCTTTAACTTGTGAAGCCAGTTGCGTAAGCCTCTTAGATTAGTCTTAGTCAGTTTTACAATAAAGGGGATCGCTTTAATTTGAATCAGAAAAGCTAGACTAATTACCACTTGGCTAGCACTTTAGTTGCTCTTAAGAGTATTGGTTCTCAGAGCAACATAGTGGCTGTGTTTGTGCATCTGACCCATGATGTTATAGGTTTTACTAGAACATTTAAACTAAAATCTTGCATTGTTGTTTATTTGAGCTGTATGGCAGAACTGTTTTTGTGAACATACTGTATACACTCTCCTTTCTCTGTACGGCATAGTCACAGTCTTGTTTGAGAGAGAGGGGAGGGGGCGGTGTTGAAATGTCCCGCTGGTGTGAGGAAAATGATCCTAGTCTTTTAGAGCTCACACAGATAAGTGGATCATATTCAGTCTCAGTGTGTGGTTTAGCGGCATTTGAACGCTTTGGCTTGTACAGTCAATCTTAGCCGAGACTCAGTGGTAAGGGCTTGACTAAAATGTGTGCAGCTCTAGGGCTGTGCGATATGACAATGTCTATCATATGAACAAAATGAAAAGTCTATCATTTCATATTATACCATATTGTTTCCTTTATGGTGTCACAAAATACATTCTTTACATTAGTACTTTTTTATGGTTTATGTGAGGGCAGTATTTAGTGATATTGTTTTATTTTTGTTAATCATTAGTTTTAGAATATTTTATTAATATTTGTTTTATATTTCTACTTTTTTTACATTTCTAAATAAAGTGACAAATATGATCAGATATGAATGAGTTCATTTCTGAGTATACTTTAAAATGTAAAAAAAGAAATAGTCCTTTACATGTGGTCAATATATAGAGTATCAGTTATTTGAATTTACAGAAATGATATACAATTACAGTGCATCCAGAAAGTATTTATAGCGCTTCACATTTTCCACATTTTTTATGTTACAGCCTTATTCCAAAACGGATTAAATTCATTTTATCCTCAAAATTCTACACACAATACCCCATAATGACAATGTGAAAAACTGATTTTTTTAATTGTTGAAAGTTTATTAAATAAAAAACCTGAAAAATCACATGTACATAAGCACTACCTCTTAAGCTCTATCAGGTTGGATGGGAAGCGACTGTGTACAGCCATTTACAGACCTATCCAGAGATGTTTAATAGGATTTACGTGTGGGCTCTGGCTGGGCCACTCAAGGACATTCATCGAGTTGTTGTAAGGCCACTCCATTGCCGCTACCACCATGCTTTACTGTAGGGATTGTATTAGCCTGGTGATGAGCGGTGCCTGGTTTTCTCCAAACGTAACGCCTGGCATTCACTCCAAAGAGTTTGAGTCTCATCAGACCAGAGAATTTTGTTTCATGCAATCATGTCCAATCAACTGAATTTAGCACAGGTGAACTCCAATTAAGCTGCTGAAACATCTCATGAATGATCAGTGAAAACAGAATGTACCTGAGCTCAATTTAGACATTATTACTTATGTACATGTGATTATTTTTATTTATTTATTTATTTTTAGGTTTTTATTTTTAATAAATTTGCAACAATTTCTAAAAATCTTTTTTCACATTGGCATTATGGAGTATTTTGTGTAGAATTTTGAGAAAATAAATGAATTTAATCCATTTTGGAATAAGACGGTAACTTTAAAAAAATGTGGAAAAAGTGAAGCGCTATGAATACTTTCCGGATGCACTGTATGCAAAAGCCAGAATTATTAGCCCTCCTGAATTATTAGCCCCCTTGTATATATTTTTCCCCCAATTTCTGTTAATGGAAAAAAAATTCAACACATTTCTAAACATAATAGTCTAAACTAATAAACTAATTTCTAATAACTGATTCCTTTTATCTTTGGTATGATGACAGTAAATAATATTTTACCAGATATTTTTCAAGACGCTAGTATTCAGCTTAAAGTGACATTTAAGGGCTTAACTAGGTTAATTAGGCAAATAAGTGTATAATGATGGTTTGTTCTGTAGACAATTGGGACAAAATTGCTCAAAGGGACTAATAATATTGACCTTAAAATGGTAAAAAAAAATTAAAACTGCTTTTATTCTAGCCAAAATAAAACAAATTATAAAGAAATAAATAAAGAAATAAAGAAAAAATATTATAGGGATATACTTTGAAAAATTCCTTCCTCTGTTAAACATCATTTGGGTAATATTTAAAAAAGAAAAAATATATATAATTCTGACTTCAACTGTATATGATGATATTTATCAATATCAGGACATGAGTTGACTTATATTGTGGTTTGAGATTTTTGTCATATCGCCCAGCCCTATGCAGCTCAGTTGTTGCAGTGATTTCATGAATCTGTAAAAATACTGTTTCATATGTTGTCATGGCATTAAAAATCTTCCTAAAAACTGATTATCTTGTTGAAAAGGTGGATGTTTCATCCTGGTGTGTCCTTGATTTGTTTATCTGAAGAGCTGAATGCAGACACAGCCCGAGAGTTCTGTTTGAAGTAGACTAGTAATTCACCGCAGGTTCACCCCGTCTCTCCAGACATAAAGGTCTCCACTATTTTCTCAAGCTGCCTCTAGTGTGTCTTTGTTGCGGCAGGCTTGTTTTTATTTCCCCTTTCTCCCAACCTTGAAAGCCGCCCCTTCTCGGTTAATTAAGGCGAACCACAACAGTGCCATCGTAATGACTGAATTGTGTACAACATTATCCTTCGCCCCAAAAGGGGCCTTTGTTTCCACCGCAGGCTTGCATTCTCTCACCGCAGAAGTGAAGGACAAGAGGGAGAGATAGAGACGGAGAAAACAAGAGAGCCTCTACAATGCTAACTCAATAATGACTTCCCACGGGGTGAAAACGAATATGGTGAATGTTTGAAGCGCCGCCGCTGCTGCTGCAGAACTTCAACCAACCACATTACTCCAGGAAGTGCTTAATAGTTTTATGGACCTCCCTTCCTCTTCTGAGTTGTTTTGTTTTTGTTATTTTTTGAGGGTCAGAAAATAATCAGGAATCAGGCTTAAATACCAGTAAAGTGACAAAAATGCCTGTAAGAAATCTGATATTTATTATTATAGTTACGGGCCTCTGCACACAGTGTTGTTACTTGCTATTTTGCTATTATTTAAATTGTACTGTTTAAGGGCTGCATGATATTGGAAAAATCTAACATTGCAATATTTTGTTTTGCTGCAATATGAATTTAATTTTATCAGATGTTTTGAATATCTCTATTTGGGAAGATTGCATTAATTTAACTGGGCTGATCAAGTCTTTTTCTGTGCAGTTGATCTGCATACAAGAAAATAAATTACAAGCATATATAAATCAGTAAAACAGAGATTTATGGTTTTCTGGGGAGTAGAAAACCATATGTAAATGTAAAACAAATGTAAAACAACATGGTCATCATTAAAAACTGTATACATTTAATCATATTTTTATCTTTTAGTTATTAATACATAATCTAATCCTGCGATGGGACTTGCGGAAACACACTGCAATATCAATGCTTAAAGGATATGTTGTTCAACCCTACTTTCAGGGTATTTGATGTGCTTTTAGCATAGCCCATTATTTATTGGTACTTTTAAATTTGAAGTTAATTTGATTTATGTAATGAATCTACTGTAGGCGATTAAGCTGAGAAAATAAAAGCAAGAGACTTCAAATGTGGGATAAAAACATTGTGAAATGATCGCTTTATTAAACTTCTCAGACTCCTTTCTTAAAGGCTAAAACCACCTCGTCACTTCCAGCTCAGAACACTTAAACTTACACTTATGCGCCACACCAGCCCCCCCACAGAATTCACAGAAATTTACACATCCAGACTAACAGGAGGGCGAATGCTTCGACCCACTCTCGTCCGGGTCACTTGCTGTCGGCTGCTGCCAGAAGAATCTTGAGCAACAGGCGGCTCAGGTGGCTTGACTGAGATAGGACGTTCACGATGAGGTGCCAAAGACAGCTGAGTTGGCTGATCCAGGTCTTAGTGAGATGGTTTCTGGCAGTCAATTGAAGCACATTCTGACCTCCCCCGAACATCAATCCTAAATGTCTTATCCGTAGATTGTAGAACTCGGAATGGCCCATCATACAGTGGTTTCAGTGGACCTCTATGTGCATCTGCAGTGATATCTCGCAGCACAAACTGGCTGCCTGTGCAAACCATGCCCCGGCTTGCTGCTCTAAACACTCTGGTAACTTAAGAGCGACTGCGTTGGCCATTATCTTGTAAACACACGTTGACAAAAAAACTCTGGAAATGTCCAAGAGTACTGGGGTCATCAAATGTAGGCAATTTAAGCGGAGAGAATAAAAACAAGAGACATCAAATGTGGGATGAAAACATTGTGAACTGATTGCTTTATTAAACTCCTCATCCTCCTCCTCAGGTGGTTTCCCCCATCAAGAACAACTCGTGAATTTTGAATTTTCGTCTCAAAAAAAATCGTCACACTCATGAAACTGACAAAAACCAATGTGGTATGCATGCCAGACCAGTCTGTGTCACTCTAATTCTCTCACAGAGATGCACAAAAACCTGGTAGATGATTTAAGGCAAGCAGCACAAACACACAGGTAGTCCACCGTTGTTGTTGCTGATATTTGATTTAGCAGGGTCTGACTAGGGCTGAGACTTTGGCAATCATTGTTCCAGTATAATGACATCCAATATATGGATTGGCTGTTCACACGAAAGTGCGAAGATATCGTTTTCAGATGTATACACTATGGGACATTTACAGGGTTGTCAAACTCAGTAGGGCCACAGCCCTAGAGAGTTTAAATCAATATGAATTAAAAGGACCATCAAGCTTTTTTGAAAACTACATGTATGTGTTAGAGCTGGGTTGCAATAAAACTGCAGGCCCTCCAAGTGTTTGACTCCTCTCATTTAAATGGTTAAAATGTCCTTGCAAAGGTTTCTAATAGTAATAAAAAGCTACTGAAAGTCATTTCAGGCATCATGGTGGCGCAGTGGGTTGCACGATCGCCTCACAGCAAGAAGGTCGCTGGTTTGAGCCCTGGTTGGGTCACTGGCATTTCTGTGTGGAGTTTGCATGTTCTCCCCATGTTGGCGTGGGTTTCTTCTTGATGCTCCAGTTTCCCCCACAGTCCAAAGACATGTGCTATAGGTGAATTGACTAAACTAAATTGGCCGTAGTGTACGTGTGTGAATGCAAGAGTGTATGGGTGTTTCCTGGTGTTGGGTTGTGGCTGGAAGGGCATCTGCTGCGTAAAACATATGCTGGATTCCTCTGTGGCGACCCCAGATAAATAAAGGGACTAAGCCGAAAAGAAAATGAATAAATAAATGAAAGTCATTTCCAAGGGGCAAATTATAATGTTAGTTCCAAACACTGAAGCTCGTTTACTGTTGCAGTCAGATGATTCCACATCTTTAATGGCAGATACTTTGATGTTGAAAAAAAGAACTAATCGTAAATTGATTATGTTAGCAAGCATAATAGCTTTGACCCATTATGCTGGTTCAAATCTTTTTTCCGCCCATTACATACTTTTGCAATTTCCTTAACTTGGTATGTTGGGTCAAATTCAGTTTCATTTCATTTCATTTCATTCCATTTTTAGAAGTCTTTCCTCAGAAGGTCTTGAAAAGTGCTGAATGTGCTTTACTTTTCTAATGACTGTGTTGTCAGAGGTAGAACAGTACAGATTTTGTGGTTCGTTTCTTTCTGTATATTGATCACTGTTATTTGGTTAAGTCACTTCGGTTAAGTGGAATTCTTTCCAATTGAAAGAATGAAAGACGTCTTTTGTACTCACTGACATGAATAGCTGATTTTTTTTTTATTATTTATCAGCAAGTAATTCACTTCAAAGGATCAGTAGCTATGTTTTCATCCACCTATTTTTATGAGCATTTTGGATATGCGCATAAAAAAATCTGTTGATGGAAACAACAAGATGCACATCAATTTTGAAAATGTGCATAAAAAAATGTATGCGTGTAACTGAGTAGGATAAACTGTTTATTCGATAACAGATGTGTAAAAACTATGACTGAAACACTTTTACGGAACAAATTCCAGTATGCGCATTAAAAAAATGATGTGATTTTGTTATAAGAGATCATGTGATGATAAAAATGTGTATGATTTGGCAAAGCAGGCTGAGCACATTGTAAAACATCTGAAATGGTGTTTTGGTCATTGTAAAAGTGCCTTAATAATTTTAGTATTAGTTTTATTATATTATTAATTACCTCCAGAACTGTCAAGAGCGTCTGCGTTTAGTGTCTCACGCCTTCAAATGCCACCAACGTGTTCATTGAGTGGCGGCATGGTATTCTGAGGCGCAAGTCATTTAATAAATAAGGAAAAGATTCACGCAGCTTCTTCTACCGTAGCAAATTCCATTTTTGCTTTTGATATTTGGTGCCAGATAATCAGGAAGTGATGATTTTGTTCTCTTTGACTCATTGGATGGAAACGCTGTTTTATAACGCTGCTTTAACATTGCACGTCTTATATCTGATATTTCAGTGATACGCATAAATTTAATTCGCATCTTTGGATGAAAACATAGCTACTGTCAAAGGATTCTCAGAGCTTCATTAGCTATCAGATAATCAGATTGCTTCATTAGCTGTTTCCACCCAAAAATGTGAATTAACTATGCGCAAAACTGAAATAACACATATAAGATGTGCGAATAAAACAGCGTTTCCATCCAATGAGTCAAAGTGAACAAAATCGTCACTTCTTGATTAACTGCTGCCAAATATCAAGAGTAAAAACTGCATTTACTGCAGTAGGAGAAGCTGCGTGAATCTTTTACTTATTTAATAAATTACTTGCGCCTCAGAAGATGATGCCGAAGCACAATGAACACGTGGTGGTGTTTGAAGACATGATGCGCAGAGCACAGACGTTCTTGACTATTCTGGAGGTAATTAATAATATAATACTACTACACTAAAAGGGTTAAGGTGTTTTACAATGACCAAAACAACATTTCAGATGTTTTTCAGTGTGCTCAGCCTGCTGGTTTGTCCATTCATGTACATTTCTATCATCACATGATCTCTTATAACACAATCATATAACTTTTTAATGTGCATGCTGGACTTTGTTTGGTAAAAATGTTTCCATCATAGTTTACGCACATCTTATCTTATTGAATAAAAAGTTGATTCTACTCAGTTACGCGCATACGTTTTTTATGTTTTTTTAAATAAATTAGGTGGATGGAAACGTAGCTAATGATTAATTAAAATATTCATGTGTAAATAAATAAAGCTTAATGACTCAATGTTTTGAACTGCAGTGTAGATCCAGGACATTTTGTGATATTTTGCTGAAATCATTAATAAACAGGTTCTGTTGAGCTAAGCTTTCGATTAAAGGGCCAACTCTTCCGCTGTTGACAGAACCTACGGTCTGCTGTTTACTTTTCTCAAGACGTTTATTTCAGTGGTATGCATGGGACTGACAGGACTTTTCATGCGTGGTATTTTCAAAAGAGAATTTATTGCACCTTCAAGGCCTGGTTGTGTATTACACGTGTCGTTTACCTTGTAAAAAGAAGCGTAGAACCAGTTTTTCCTCTCTGTCTAACCATGACTTTTCCTTGACATAAAACAGTCTGCCTCTTTATCTTAGATAAGCTTTTTCTGAAGGCGCCAAGCATACTTGTGACTAAAGCGTTATGTACACAGTTTCCTCCTAAGAGCGTATCACTGCTCTCTCATACAGGAATCCCTGTCCGCTGGCGGTCCGGGCCATCATTAGCCCTGCGCTGTGATAACGAGGCATCTTGGTTCTCAGCGGTGGGTTAATTGAAGCACAGAGTATGGCGACGCACATCAATAGAGGAGGGCAGCTCAGACTTGCATGCTTTATCCTTGTTGTGAATGACCACAACCTCGAAACCGTCAGGGCGTGTGACCCCCCCGTCTGCTCACTAATCACCATGGCGATGAAGGATTCGAGCGGCTCACTGCTCTGAATAGCGGCCACTTGAGTTTTGGCAGCACCCGGTCGCATTTGCTACATGAATAATGTATGCCTTGAGGCCCCTTGTAGTACTGGGGTCTTTGCATTGAGTGTATTGTAGCAATGTTTTTTTTCTTTGAGGGGTAGATTTGTCAGGCTGCTTTGCATATTGCTTATCCCCAGGGGAACTATGTGGCGGTATGTGGTATTAGTGCAGTTCAGATTGATGTTTTTATTTTGTTGTCCAGACGTTTAATAATGTTAATGTTACCCATTTTTAAACTAAATCTATTTTGAAAAAAAGTCATTCTAAATATTGCATATTTGTAAATTATTTACATTAGATCAGTACAATTTATTTAAAAATGTTTCTGGGCAGATATGTCTGTCTGTCTGTCTGTCTGTCTGTCTGTTTGTCTGTCTGTCTGTATTTGTCACTCTGTCCGTTTGTATGTCACTCTGTCTGTCTGTCTGTCTGTCTGTCTGTCTGTCTATTTATTCATCTGTCACTCTCTGTTATTTCAGCTATCTATCTGTCAATGTCTGTCATTTTATCTGTCTGTCACTGTTTATTTACTTGTCTGTCTGTCTGTCTGTCTGTCTGTCTGTCTGTCTGTCTGTCTGTCTGTCTGTCTGTCTGTATTTGTAACTCTGTCCGTTTGTATATGTCACTCTGTCTGTCTGTCTGTCTGTCTGTCTGTCTGTCTGTCTGTCTGTTTGTCTGTCTGTCTGTCTGTCTGTCTGTCTGTCTGTCTGTCTGTCTATTTATCTATCTGTCACTCTGTTATTTCAGCTATCTATCTGTCAGTGTCTGTCATTTTATCTGTCTGTCACTGTTTATTTACTTGTCTGTCTGTCTGTATTTGTCACTCTGTCCGTTTGTATGTCACTCTGCCTGCCTGCCTGCCTGCCTGCCTGTCTGTCTGTCTGTCTGTCTGTCTGTCTGTCTGTCTGTCTGTTTATTCATCTGTCACTCTCTGTTATTTCAGCTATCTATCTGTCAGTGTCTGTCATTTTATCTGTCTGTCACTGTTTATTTACTTGTCTGTCTGTCTGTATTTGTCACTCTGTCCGTTTGTATGTCACTCTGCCTGCCTGTCTGTCTGTCTGTCTGTCTGTTTATTCATCTGTCACTCTCTGTTATTTCAGCTATCTATCTGTCAGTGTCTGTCATTTTATCTGTCTGTCACTGTTTATTTACTTGTCTGTCTGTCTGTCTGTCTGTCTGTATTTGTCACTCTGTCCGTTTGTATGTCACTCTGCCTGTCTGTCTGTCTGTCTGTCTGTCTGTCTGTCTGTCTGTCTGTCTGTCTTTCCGTCCATCTGTCTGTCTGTATTTATCACTCGGTCTGTCTGTCTGTCTGTCTGTCTGTCTGTCTGTTTTTGTCACTCTGTCTGTCTGTATTTGTCGCTCTGTCTGTCTATCTTTATTTGTCTGTCTGTCTGTATTTGTTTGTCTATCTGTATTTGTCTGTTTGTCTGTCTGTCTGTATGTCTTTGTCACTCTGTCTGTCTGTATTTGTCTGTCTATCTGTATTTGTCTGTCTGTATGTTTTTGTC
>CAIGQZ010007154.1:16978249-17048087 GCA_903798205.1 Danio tinwini | reverse complement strand
TGTCTAATTAACTTTCACTCATACTCTACCTGTTGTTTGTTCTTTATGTCTGTTGCTTGTACCTGTCTATCACTGTGTCTGTCAATAACTTTCTGTCAGTCTATCTTCCTGTCTGTCTGTCTGTCTGTCTGTCACTGTCTATTTTTTTTATTTTCAATCCATCTATCACTCTGTCTATATCACTCTGTCTCTCTCCTTCTGTCTGTCTCTTTCACAATATCTGTCTTCTGTTGTTCTATCAGTTTGTCACTCCCATTATGCTCTGTCTGTCACTGTATGTACAGTATAGTTCATTATATCTGTCTGTCACTATCGTTCTGATTGTCACTCTGTCTCTCTCTATCACACTTTTGGTCATCTGTGTTTGTCACTCTATCAGTCTTGTGCTCTGTCTGTGACTCTTTGTCACTCTTATCTTTAGGATTTTCACTCTGTCAGTCCCTCTGTCTGCCTTTATCACTCTATCCGCCTTCTGTGTTTGTCGCTCTGTCTGTCACTCTTGTTCTTATTATCATTCTGTTGGTTTCCATATCTGTGTCTCTATCTGTCTTTGTTTTTCTCTCTATCAGTCTTTCTTGTGTTCTGTCTGTCATCTTACTGTCTGTGTCTTCTGTGGTTGTCGCTCCATTTGTCTGTTCTCATTGTCATGCTATCTGTCTGTCTGTGTCTGTTGATCTGTCGCTCTGTTACTTTACTGTTGTTCTATTTGTCAGTCAGTCAGTCGGTCATTGTCAGTGTTTTTCTATTAGTCTTTCACTCTTTTGTCACTAGCTATCTGTGCCTGTCAGTCTATCGTACTGAATGTCACAGTCTGTTGCTTTATATCACTCTATCTTCTTTGTTTGTCACTCTACCTTGTGCTCTGTCTATCTTATCTGTAATCGTGAACAGCAATACTGTTATGACCTGTTATTACCTCACTTTTTGCTTCAGCAATGACTACTGGCAGAATATTACATAACGAACGACACATTACATTACCTAATTAATATTCACAAGCTCTGATTTTCAGCTCATCTCTTCTCTCTTTGTTTAAATTAGCATTTTGAGTATGCCTTTCAGCCAATTGTTTACTCTCACTGGTTAATGTTTATGTCACTGTATGATTGTGCACTTGTGAAGTGTCTGTTGTAAATGGAGATCTCCACCAGCTGATAAGTATGCACTCAAGTCCTACAATTCTTCCTATAGTAGCCATGGAGACATCTGTATTGTGAACTGAATACTAAGATATTCTCTGCTACATTTCACTCAACAGCCAGACCCAGACTTTTGGTTCACAAAAAGACATTGCCTGAAAATGAATTCCTTTAGGATTAGCGTAACCTCAAATGAAAATTCTGTGCAACTTCATCTTTAGTTTTTAGTTCATGTTTGAACAGTTAGTTATGTTGTTGTTGTTGCTTTTTCTGTTTGTGTGATAATGTGCTAATTAACTGTTATTGTGGTCTATGGAAGAAGGAAATTTGGTATGAAAACGTTAAAACTTTAAAAATGTGCACAAGATCTAGTCAAACACTATCACACCTGCAAACAATACACAAGTCGAAACCAGAAAATGACTACATTAATAAATGTTGACAATAAATTATAATCTATCATTTGCATGTGTTTTTGAGGCCTGTGAAAGTTTAAGGATTTTAAAAGCATTCAGCCCTAAGAAAGTATGACATTTTGTAACTTTAATAAGGATTAATTTGATTGAATTATTTATTGTTGAAAAACTATTCAGTGATATTTTACATTTGATTATTTAGATAAAGCATGCATTCTTCGATGCATCGCAATGCAGACTTGGACAATTCATTAACAGTTCGTTATTAGATCATCACGGTTATTACATACTGACATCATTTATCTCATATGCGCTATGTCATGGTAGATTACTATTCGAACGAGGCGAGGGTGAGTAATTAAAATACTCTAAGTACTTAAAATGCAGAAACTGCACAATTTACTGCTTGTGGGTTTGCTGGACAGTCTTTCACGGACACTGAAGTACAGCAGAACCAGGAGACGCTATTTCAGTTCTAGGGAGAAAATGAAAGCTCTCTCTTTCTGTCTGCCTCTCTCTTTCTTACTTTGGACCTTTGAACTGCTGGCAAGTTTGTAAGGTAACTTTTCCTCTCCTCTATCGCTATTAAAGCAATACCTGTGGATTCTGACACAAGTGTGTCTGTACAGCGAGTATTCTCCACAGCGTCTAACCACGCGTTCTTCAGTGTCCGCGTCACTTATAGCTGAACAGCGCTAAAAGTTTTAGAACCAATCGCAGCCCTTTCTGTTGCTTGTAAACACAATGACCAATCATAGGGATGTAAGAACACACTCGACAATGCTCAACAAGCACACAGAATAATATTACATTAGTTTATTTGCTCTAAATGCTCATGTTGTCTGCTGTGATTGTATTTTAATTTTGTTTGAAACATTCAAAAGAGGTTCACACCACTAATATATACACACACATACATACATGAACACATATATATAAATATAAAATAAAAATTCAAGTCAAAATCCAAATTCAAACCCTTAGGAGACGAGGTATTTAATGTGTGAATATAAAAAACTTTCCTCTGCAGTAAAATTTGATCTATATCACCGCTCCTGGTTATTTTAACTTGTTCAATGCCTAAATAGCATAGTGTCGCAATTTAGAAAGAAATTTGGTAACATTTTCATTTAATGCGGAGAAAATAAGTATTAAACACTTCATGGAAATTAATAATTCTAAAGGAGCTGTTGACATTGAACCAAATTTTAGTAAAACCCCAAACAATACAAACAAAAATTAAACAAAAAAAATCTGAAAATTTTGTTATGTGTAGCAATAAAAGTACTGCACTACTGAAATGTATTTAATACCTCATATAAAAGGCTTTTTGTTAATGATGGCAGCTTAAAGATGACTCTCATAAGGAGAATGAAGTCACACGAATTGCCCAGCTGGGGATTTCTTGAACAGAGTATTAAAATCTTGATGGTTCTGTGGGTCTTGTATTTTCTATTGGATTCAGGTCAGGTGATTGGCTGGGCCATTCCACAGCTCAATTTTCTTTCTCTGAAAGCATTTGAGAGTTTCCATAGCTGTGTTTTGGATCATTGTCTTGCTGAAATGTCCACCCTGGTTTCATCTCCATCATCCTGATAATGCAGATGTTGGAATGAAGCAGCTAATATTCATTTATACTGACCAAGGGCAGAGGGTTGCTGAAGAACTACTGAGAGATTTCAACTGCTCTCTGGGCTTTCACTGTCTTTCTACACCTCCCCTTCTTCATTTGTTCAATAATTTTTCCCTGCATCAATTCATTTTATTACACATTACTTCATTTTTAAATAAATTAGATTTGTTTTCTTTTCATATATGTATTTGTTTGGTTGTTACCAACATCCAGTGATAATTTCAAGTCAACAGCACCTTTAGAAATATGTTTTCTGAGAAAAATGGTGACATGTTCAATACTTATTTTCCCCGCTGTAAGTACCAACTCCCACTATTAACTAGCAGCTTAATACCTGCCTAATATTAATATGTTTGCTGTATATTTATACTTATAAAGCACATAATCTACATGATCATATTCTATATCCCTAATCTTACTCAATGCCTATACTTAACTATACCTTAATAACTATTAATAAGCAGTAAAATAGTAGTTAATTGAGGTAAAAGTTATACTTAATTGTTTGTTAATAGTGAGAAGTGTGAAATTTATAATGAGCATATATGGAACACAAACCACTCATAGAAAAGACAATCCCTTTCACATGCAGAAGTAAAAAAATTGCTTCTTTTTTTTTCTCAACTAGATCCAAGTATGTGCTCGCACTAGCCGAACCCTTAAATAATGCCAAACTCCAGAAGAACCATCTAGACCTGGAGCTGGAGATAATTGAACAAGCTGCAGAACTGGCAGTGAAGGAGGAAGAAGAAAAAGACACAGAGAGCGACACAGACGACTCCTCAAGCAGCAGTAGTGACACCGATGATGATGACGACAGTGATGAAGAGCGTCCAGAAAAAGCTGAAGAAAATAAGCAAACAGCATTCATAGCTCCTGCAGAAGCCCTGACTGAAGCTTCTTGTGTGGAGCTCCAGCGTGGCGGCGGACGATTGATTGAGGAGCTGGGAAAAAGGCTGGAGGAGGAGCTGACGATTGAGGAGGACGTGCCTCAGGAAAGACGCTCTGTTAGTGAGGGAGAGGGAGAGAGAAGGGGAGAGCATTACCATCCGCACGCAGCTGAGACCGAAAGAGATGCCACCAAAGCAGCAACCGGTGAAGAGCTGCTCGATTTGTGCCTTCAGAGGAAACCATTGCGGATCCTAAACACTGAGGAACTGGACAGTGACGATGATGATGATTGAGACCTACAGATTACAGTGGTGGATGAAAGGCGATAGCGAGGACATCATTGCTTTACGGATATATCCTTACATCTACAGAAGAGCTCTTTGATGGATTTATGTTATGGATAGTGACGGTTTTATTTGTGGTGTAGACGTAATTGCTCATTTCACAGTGTGTGTGCGCGCTCTATGCTTCTGTACATCTTTACTGTAATTCTGTGTAGTTTAATATTAAAATGTTTTTGCATTTCTTAATGTTATTTGTGTTCAATGAATTTCATTTAGTTTTTGTAGTTGATAATAGGGCTGTGTGATTTAGGCAATTTATTTATTTATTTATTATTAAAAATCTTTTTATTATTATTATTTTTTTACAGATATTGCGATTCCGATTACAGAGATTTGATTTGCGATTTAATTTTGTAGTCAAGCTTCAGCTCAATAATCTGTATCATAGCTTCTTACTGCTAAAATGCAGTGAGTGCTAACTAACAGATAGTAAGATACTAACTATCCTAAACATTTATTTAAATTTTTTTTATAAATATTAAGAAATTAAACACTTGTTTTTCTCTAGAGCAAACAGTAGTGAGTTATGACATCAGTTATCTCCTGGTGCCTTTGTGATGTTTTTCATATGGTATAACAGCTGCAAACCACTTTGAAATTGTACTTTGCTTTTGCTAGCTACTAGTATGCTAGCACTGGCAATACTTTTAGTTGACTTTTTAGCAAAACACTCCTCATATAGCCGCCTCTGGTGCTTTTTTAGGTGCTGGTTGTTGTATGTTCTCGTGCTCTTACAAATGACCTGTTTTTGTTCGGTGTCTGAGACTTTGAAACCAAAATATTCCCACATTACCGACATGCTGTTTTTCTTTGATATTGATTTCTCGTTCACGCTTTCCTGTTTGTTTGTTCTATTGTGGGTGTTTCACATAGTTTGGTTGCACAATTTTGATTTTGATGGCAGAACGAAGTGTGCTCACTCAATTGGTTAGTAAGACTGTCATACACAGACGGCAGTCATGCATTTGCTCTGGGTGGAGGAAGTTATATATATTTCATCTCACAGCCTTTTGCGATTAGCTAATCACAACTTTTCAAATCGCACAACTCTAGTTGATAGCTGTAATAAAAGTACTTATTTTATTACTATGAATTTTATTGTTTTGTTTTATTACTATTATTGTTTTTTGTATTATACAAAGTTAGATTAACATTTTTTATATTAATAATTCTGTTTTTACAATACAAATATTGTGTTTAAGTATTAAAGTATAAGTATTAAATTAACTATTAAAGTATTTAAGTGTACAAAGGTATTGAAAGAAATATAAAAATGCCACAATGTATGTGTTCTAGGGTGTCTTGGTGGTGCAGTGGGTAGCACGATCACCTCACAGCAAGAAGGTCACTTGTTCAAGCCTTGGCTAGGTCAGTTTTCATTTCTGTGTGGAGTTTGTATGTCCTCCCCATGTTCGCGTGGGTTTCCTTCGGGTGCTTCGGTTTCCTCCACAGTCCAAAGACGTGGTATATGAGCTAAATTGTCCTTAGTGTATGTGTTTAAATGAGTGTGTGGATGTTTTCCAGTGATGGGTTGCATTTGGAAGGGTATCCGCAGAGTAAAACATATGCTGGATAAATTGGTGGATCATTCCACTGTGGCGTCTCTTGATTAATAAGGGACTAAGTCAAAAAGAAAGTGAATGAATGAATGCGTTCTGATATTACGTAATAAGGCTTTCTTAACAAAAGCCTCGTCTGCAGTTCATTTAGATATACATTGTCTTTTTGAAATGTTGCACTTCAGAGAGATTTTGGGGTTGTTAATCTGTACGAGCTGATCTGTGTGCAGTCTGTGATGCTGCTGTTATTTACATGTTTCCTGTCTGTGGTGAAATGCATGTCAGTCCCCCGCTCTGATGAGTGTGAGATTAGCATGTTTGGGTTGAGCGCTGTCATTTCCTTGGAAGTCGAGGAGGAGGAGTAGGAGTTTAACGATTGCAATAAAAACAGCGGGGTTGGAAGTTTAGCAACAGGAAATGTTAGCTACAGCCCTGTGTTGATGTCTGTAATATTTGCCTCACAGGAGAACTACAGACATGTATTGTTAGGAATTTGCAATGTAAATTTTCTGTATTTTTGTTTTGTACTTGTTTTGTGCAATGTATATTATTAGATCTTTATTTTGCTTCGCAGGATCATAATTTGCTTGTCAGATTAGCCGTTTGGTGTGCGAGTGATTGATATGATTGATCTGTGCTGAATAGAGGAGTGTGGTGAAAACCGTTCGATAGCATGGAGAGGCGAGATAAACAGGGAAGCACTTGTCAGGCAGATAGATGGGGGTTGTGTAATGTGCAAGTGGAAATTGAGGAGATAAGATGGAAAGATTCCACCTCTATCCTTCCAGAAAGCAATTTAACTGACTTAACAGACATTTATCAGCTACGGAGCAACAACCAACAGATTACCATGGCAGTTTGTAACTCTTTTATATTGGGTAAATAGATGATTAATCAATATGAATTCACACAGTCTAAATTGCATGTTTTAGTCTGATTATGTCCTGGTTGATGTCCAGATGTGTTTATGGAACTGGTTGGGGTAAACCACCACGCTTTCATGTTTTCTAGAAATGGCATATTTTACGTACAGATTTTTTTAATGAAATCATAAAATTAAAATGGAGAGAGATCTAATGTTTTTGACTGCAGTCAGAAAACACACCATTGTAATTTTTGTCAATTTTGTCGAATTGTTGGAATTCGTAATAATTTTTGATTTTTATGTAGCAGTAGATGCAGTATATTCACTGTTAATGGTTACATTGAGGATAGGAATTACAGGTGGACCTCCATGTTAATCTTTATTATTAACTCACATGATTTCATATAAAATAATAGCTATGCTTTCCTGAGTGGTCGAATTGTAACACTTTTCATGGCTTAAATTCAGATTAATCATGCAAAGTCATTTAAAAAGAGCCTTTCTAGTTATATTTAAGAGTAAAGAAAGTTAGTTGGCCAGTGTTGTGCTAGTTAGGGAAGAATAGTAACTAGTTACAGTTACTAGTTACTTCATTCAAAAAGTATTTTATCATTTTTGAGTTACTTTTCCAAAAAACATTTCTAATGCTCCCATTAATATCACTTCAGTGCTGCATGGGGAATACACTGTTTATCAGCTTCACAGTTTTAATTAATTTGCATTCTCACAACTAAAACACAAGACAGACTTGAACAAAAAGGTAAATTTTAAACACAAATTTATTTAAGTCAGACCAGCAGCACAAAAATGAAAATATCACAAGGTGATAAACCAGCTGAATAATATATGCAGAAACAAAAAAGCAAAAACTAAAGTTACTTCAGCATCATAAAAGGTTGTATTTAACCCTTAAACATGTTCCTTCTCAGCCTAGAGTAGCGACAATATACAACAAACACAAAACCTTTATGAAATAAATAAAGTAATCTGAATTATCATTCAGAATCAATTAGGTGAAACTCAGCACCAAAAACACTGCTATTATAGACAACCTTAAACTTTAACATTTTAAACAAAACAGAAACATAACAGCTGCTCAAAAATGAAATCGATGAGCAATTTTCAAAGTAACCACAAATTAAATGTGGTATGTCAACAACTTATGGAAAATAAGCTGTGTATAATCAAAGTGCCAAATCTGCTGCTGTTCACAGCTATAATAATACGTAAAACAATAAAAAAATCACAGCATCTTTTTGAGCAATAAAACACTATACATTTAAATAACGTGTGTTGAAACATAACAGAAATGTGTCACTGTGTCTACTAGACTAATCAATTTTATTATACAGATAACAAACGTGTGCTTATTTATTTGAAACAACAAACAAAGTCGTATTAGTAATAATAATTATTAATAGTAACGTTAATAGACTCTCTGTCTCTAGCGCGCACAATCGGCCTACCTTGCACACATTCGCTCTCTCTCTCATGCGCACACTTGGCCTCTCTTGCACGTGCCTGGTCTCTTTGCTTTCTCTTTAGTCCTGTCCTTCCTTTTTCTCCTCTACAAATCTATTCTGCTCAGAAATATGTATGAGCATGGACGTAAAATGTGATGTGAAAGCCACTTCACATTGACTTTATCATTGACAGTGTGGTAGCCGTTAAAATGGGGAAGCAGCTTGAGCGAAATGCTGTTCCTGTTGGCTGTCTACCCTGTTCACTCTCCGACTGAGTCTGTCTGATACCTTGGAGACAGACGCTGTCTCTGTCTGTAACTAGAGCTCTTTATTTTTGTCCGTCTTGGTCCCTCTTGCTCTTCACAGTTCCTCCTTTTCGTCTTCTCTTTCTTTTCCTGTCGCACTGTGCTGAGGATGGATGATGTCGTTAAAGCAGCTCCCTCCGAGAAGGGCCGACCAGGCTCTCCGGCAGCACCTTGGGAGCCTAATCATTTGTCCGACCTCTATCAAACCCTCCTCCTTCATGCCTCCATCTTTTATTCTCACTTCATTGCTCAGTAGCTTGTGGGAGCCCACAGGCTGTAGCCGCGTCTCCCCTGTGGGGTCCACCATTGATTAAGTGACACTCTGTTGAATTGTCGTTTTTCATGGTAAAGAGGTGCCTATATTTCCCATTATGATGCCCGCCCCTGGGAACCGGACTGGTGCTTCACACCGTATGCAGGCTTGAGCGTTTTCCAGCCAACTTTTTAATAGATTTCACCGGCAGCTAAAGGGACATTTGTGCCTTTTAAATGTATTCGGCTGACAAAACTGGATGAATGCGGTCATGTTTCAAGAGGCTGTTTTTTCCCCCCTCGATCCTCCAATTACTACAGTGTGCAGTAATTATGAGTAGCATTGACACTCTGCTGTGAGCTCCTCATTAAAGTCCAGCTATGTCTCATCTTTTGACTGTTGTTTGCATGTATTGTCAGTAGGAAGCTCATAAGAGCAAATGACCAAATTAGCTTTGCTGGTGTTCTGCTCAAATCAGAATTTAACAGCTAGTAAATGAATGAACAAGGTAGTCATAATTCCCGTAGACACCTCCTCATTAAAGTTGCTTTGATACTAATGACACCAATTGGAACTGCATTAATGTCTAGATATAGGCCCAATCCCAATTCTACCCCTTAGCCCTTCCCCTCATTTTGCACGTGCCTGTGAAGGGGTAGGGGTGTCCCAATTCTCTTTAGTTTGAAGGCGTATGGCTAAGGGCAAGGGGTAGATAGCCCTTCGAACGAAGATTTTTCAGGACCACACTCGAAACCAAGGGTTAAGAAAATTTCCCAAAATACACCAGCCACAGCTGCACCCATAAGTATGGAGATGCACAAATTAGTACTTTTTGTCTATATTATTAAGTTTTACAACAAACAAGTATATGTTATAATAAATTCATAACCGCGTTCATGTTTTACCATCATGCTTAAAAAAAAAACGCTAAAATAAAAAACGCTAAATTTTGCGATCTATAATTCATAATAATAACTCCTGTACAGCCGTCCCACAACATTCTGACACTCGATGAAACTCCAATACCCTGTAAGAAAAGTCTAGTGGCTAGGAATGGGCTTTTTACAGTGTTTGCTATATATAATGTTGATGGTGTTTGGCCACGGTGTAAATGCACAGTACAGTTACAGTCTTACTGGCACATTATACCCTTATGTTAACATAATATATGCCTTCAGTGATTTCCTGAAGATAAATACCAAAAAATAACACAACTGGAAGAACTACAGCAGTTGCGATCGTCTGATCTCATATGAAGCAGGAGACCGTGATGACATATGATGACGTGTGCAGGTGCAGGTCCCAATTTTTAGGGGTAAATTTTAAAACTCTTTCCCTTAACCCTCGGTTTTAAGGGCCATGGGGAATGGGAGTAGGGGTACAAAAATAGAATTGGGATTGGGCCCTAATGTCTAGATATGTTTAGGTGGTTGTCAGTGCTTTAAAAGAGTTTTATTTCTTTTAAGTTTTTTTTTTTTCAAAGGGCTACAGAACAAATCACTGTAATCTAATAAATTATGTAATTAATCTAACTTGCCTAGTTAACCCTATTAACCTCATTAAGCCTTTAAATTGCACTTTAAGGGCCGGTATACGAAGTTGGCGCCAAACAACTAGCACTGTCGAAACCCAACTGTGTTGTCGCGCATCTGGTTTTGTCTGGACCAAAAAGCTGCCCATGAACACACCAAATGGGCGGCAGACGACTAATTCAAGAACGCACATTCTGTGCCTGAAATAATATTGAAAAAATATTTTTGCTTTCACAAGCTTTGGAGATGTAACATAAATTCCGCTTTTAAACAATAGGTCAAAATAGCTTTCATCATGAGCCATGGCTGTGTTCAAAATGACATCAGTGTTTCCCAAAAAGGACATAACTCGCGGCTGAACTATCATAGTACGATGCATCGTTTGGGAAAAGAACGATGTAGTGATGAGTGTTTCTCAAAACCCGTAGTTTCTCTGTCGCAGATCTATCGTTTGAACCACGTTAGTTATAATGTAAAACGGCCATAAAGATGCTCTAAACTACTTCTTTTGAGATGAACCTCATAATTTTTTTGTGCAAATTATATTGTTTTACATGCACACGCATCCAAAAAAAAATCCAATGTTGGTTTTGGTTCCATAATAATATCAATATTCCATATTAATAAAAAAATATATGTAAATGGCAGATATAGAGCCAATGTTTCCTTTACAAATTTTATTGAGAACATTAAATATTCTATTTTGAAACATAAAATCTCTTACAAAAGTTAACACATATTCTACTATCATATATAAATAAATGAGGCTACTTAAGAAAGTAAATTGAATATTTGTTATTTATTAGGAAATTGAAAAAAATCCTTCTTTAATAATAATATTAATAATATTAATGATGCAGATGAGTATTATTATTATTAAGTAGTATATTGTTTTTTGTTTTTTTTTTTGTTTTTTTTTTAAAGTCCACTTTTACAATATGCACATGCAATACACATGCAAACCACTGCAGAAATGTTCTAACCAACAGGCCCATGTCATATACAGTACAGATACTTAATAAAAAACCTACAATAAGTTAAAACCATTAACGTATGCTAAATATTTTTGTTTTCACAAGCTTTGGAGATGTAACATAAATTCCGCTTTTAAACAATAGGTCAAAATAGCTTTCATCATGAGCCATGGCTGTGTTCAAAATGACATCAGTGTTTTCAAAGTGCACTGCGAAGTGAGCGCAATTGTAAACATGAAGATCGCTAAAACTGAACTGTAAAAAATACTTTAAAAGCAAATTACACCTAAGAGAGATAACCATAATGTTTTTTTAATCATTCCAAGTTTAATGGTTAGAATGTTCTAAATGAATAGGGCATGGGGGGATAACTAGGAATAGAACACAGCCAGGAACTGTTTCTAACTACAGTTCCAGAGGTGTAGTTGCAAGCATACAAGTTTGCGACGCAGTTTGCGAATGTTTGTTAGAACGATAGTTTTGAGAAACGCCAAATCCAATGAACTATGTTTCTAATGATGCAACTTGTGACCTTAGTTGACTAACGATTGTTTTCAGAAACACACCCCAGAACAGGAGACCAGATCTTCTGACACGCATGTGCAAAGCATAAACAAAATGGTGTTTAGTTTTAGCTCCCTAAAATATGTCTGATTAGCTCATAATCCTTATTGTTTGCAAATATTTGAGAAATGTATCGAAATTACAGCCAGTCCTTTGCATGTTTCTTCCTGCGATTTGTGGAACACGCTGACCGACAGACTGACGAAGCCCAACAGCCTACCATCGACATGGTGTGTCCCGGCCCTTAGCTGAATTCTAGTATCTTGCAAAATGACTAGTAAAATATTATGTAGTTATAATAATAATACAATTATATTTTTGGCTTCAATTGTACATAACCAGTCAGAATGATGGAAGGTCTAGACTCCATCACAGCTTTTATTAGCCAAGGACAGCAATACACATGAGAGAAAGTCATGTTAAGAATTTATAAATCTCTAAAATCAAGGTCCCTCCCATAACATGTTCATGTTTTCATGTATACTGATTGCCTCAAACACTTATGCTTTTAAGAAACCTTTTAGTTAATTCTCATTGTCCTCATCCTCATCAGTTAGTGTCAATAAGGTGAATGCTGTCAGAGCAAGCATTGTGCCATCAGCTGCCCCTGATATGGTTACAAATCACAGCCCTCCAATTCTAGACTCTTTTTCCCTCATTACACTAAATGATTTAACTGAGATGATGGGTATGATGAAGTTATCACAAAGCCCTGCAGATATTTTACCTGCATCGCTGATTTTAAAATCAGTCACTTTTATTGGCCCTTGTTTAGTTTCAATTATAAATCTTTCACTTAGGCTTGGCCAGGTTCCAAAGTGTTTTAAACATGCTATTATTCAGCCACTCTTAAAAAAAGTAATCTTGATCCTGCTTCACTTAATAACTACAGGCCTATATCTAAATTGCCTTTTATTTCAAAAGTTTTAGAAAGGATTGTCGCAATGCAGCTGAATACTGTTTTCGAGGCTAATAATATCCTTGATAAATTTCAGTCTGGTTTCCGTAAACATCACTCTACAGAAACTGCCCTTCTCAGGGTTTCAAAAAATATTTTAATGGCTGCCGATGCAGGTGAATGTTCTGTGCTGGTTTTGCTGGATCTTAGTGCAGCTTTTGATACTGTTGATCACTGCACTTTAATTAAGAGGCTGCATTCTCATGTGGGCATTACTGGGTCAGCTCTGGGTTGGTTAACCTCCTATCTTGCTGACAGGAGTTTTTCTGTGTCCATAGGAACTCATATGTCAGACTCTGTTCCTCTGTCCTGTGGTGTGCCTCAGGGTTCTGTCCTAGGCCCTCTTCTTTTTAGTTTATATATGCTCCCACTTACCAAGATTATTAGTAGTTTTTAAGGTATATCTTACCATTGCTATGCAGATGATGTACAATTATATTTTTCTTTTAGCCCTGACAGGCTAGACAAAGTATCTCTCTTGCAGGATTGTTTAGTCTCTATTAACAAATGGATGGCAGACAATTTTCTGCAACTAAACTCTGATAAAACAGAAATGTTGAGTTTTGCTCCAGATAGCATCACTCCAATGATCAGCCAAGTTTTTAGGGGTTTGTCATCTTCAAGTTGCAATGATGTTAGAAATCTTGGTGTCATCTTTGATCGAGCTCTGTGTTTTAATAGCCATGTTAAGTCTGTTGTTTGTACATGCTTTTTTTTTAATCTGAGGAACATCGCAAAAATCAGAGATATTGTGTCGAAGGAAGAGATGGAGATGCTTGTTCATGCCTTCATCTCTTCCCGATTGGATTATTGTAATGTTCTGTTCACTTGTCTGAACAAATCTACTATGGATTGATTGCAGGTTGTGCAGAATGCAGCGCCAAGGCTTTTAACCAACACTAGTAGGAGGTCACACATTACTCCTGTGCTTAAGGCACTTCACTGGCTTCCTATTAATTTCAGAGTCATTTTTAAGATTCTGGTCATTACATATAGAGCTCTGCATGCAAGCACCTCTATATATTCGAGAACTTTTACACAGTCATTCATGTAGCCGGTCCTTGAGGTCTTCTGGCAAAGACCTTTTAGTTATTCCCAGAACTCGTCTTAAGAGTAAAGGTGACTGTGCCTTCTGTGTGGTGGCTCCACGGCTTTGGAACTCTCTTCCCATAGCACTGAGATCTCTGGGATCAGTTGATCTTTTTAAAAAGCATTTAAAGACGCATCTTTTTGCTCAAGCTTTTAATTAACAGTATTAGTGTTTCTGTATTTGGATTTTTTATTAGTTTTAATATGCTTTAACATGTTTTCTTTTATTGTTATGAGTTCTTTTACTTGTTTTCTCTTATTGTAAAGCACTTTGTGACTCAATGTCTGGGAAAGGTGCTATATAAATAAACCTTTACTTACTTACTTACTCATTGTCTAAGGCAGGGGTCACCAATCTCGGTCCTGGAGGGCCGGTGTCCCTGCAGGGTTTAGCTACAACTTGCCTTAACACACCTGCCTGGGTGTTTCAAGTATACCTAGTAAGACCTTGATTAGCTTGTTCAGGTGTGTTTGATTAGGGTTGGAGCTAAAATCTGCAGGACACCGGCCTCCAGGAACAAGTTTGGTGACCCCTGGTCTAAGGTATACACAAAATGGATTATTCTATGGTTTGCCAACACACTGTACAAGTCACCCAGGAATCAGATATGAAGCTTTTTTCTTTTTGTGTGCCTCACTCATTAGGTATTTGGCCAATGATCTGTTGGTACTGTATGACATCTGAGGCTGAGACTACTACTAAAAATAGCTACAGATTAAACATCTGCATAAGTACATGCTAATGAACAATTAAATTCTAAACCATATTTATTTTAGATATTTTTATAAGCATGTGCCAAGCAGTTGTCTTCTTTAAATGTTCAACCTCTGCAAAAACAAAATCATATTTACCTGTATATATCAATAATCCTCTACTGTCTTTAGTATCAAAATTGTTATAGTTTTTTTTAATATATAATAATTGTATATGTAGATATGGTGTATATTCTGGTTCCTATTCATTTGATCAATTCTGGTTAGTTGGAGTGCTTCCACACATGGTTCTTTCATTTGGATTGACCAAGGGCAAGAAATGACTATTATAGCACTAATTGCTCTGGGCTGGACCAGTTAAAACAAAGCAAATCACAGTCATATGACAGCATTCACATCACTCGTTGATCAGAAAGTCACTAAAAGTATTACTTAAACTGCTTTTCTATTGATCAGAATTAAAGTGCGCAAGTATTCCTGCAGAACTACCGAAAGCAAACAAAAGAGATCAGGAAAAGCAGGCAGATAACAAGACACTTGATTTATATGGAGTGATGACTCTGCATTGGCTGACTGTTTCCCTGATTATTAAATGTTATTTTGTATGCATTTGCTGCAATTTCAGATTGTGATTGCTGCATTCTTACCTGCCTAAATCAACCGCACCAAAAGGGAAAACAAACTTAAGTGCAATTCAACCAAACTAAAAGAGGCAGGTGTGAAAGCAGCCTTAATACTAATACTGTGAAGGAAAACTGTGTCAGATTGCAGATGGCCGCAGTGTATTATAGTCTTAACATTTTAGAAATCCAGCGGAACTGCTTGTGCAAAAAACATTTGGGGATCCAACATGTAGGACTTTTGTAGCACAACTGAATCTTTTTGGCAAAGGTTCTAAATTTGCAAGTAAAATGTGCATGGGAAAAACGTTTGGCGGCCACACAGATCTAGAATTGTTATGTGAATGGTAATGAATAAATTCTCAACCCTCTTTTGTGGTCACTTAACCTGCTAATGGCCTGCTCATAGTCACATAAAACTTAGATAGGATAAAATATTGTAAAGCCCTAAATATTTCATACTTCGCCATTAAAGGTGAAATCCAGTGCCTCGGCTGTCAGATATCATTACGTTTGGCTGGTGATATCTGTGACACATTGCCTCAAACTTTCCCGACCTTCAAGTTTACTGCTGACAGAACAAGGACAGTGTGTTCACCCCACACACAGCATCCCCCTGTGTGCCATACTAATAGAAAACTCAATCTCCTTTTCTTTTAAGTGGTGCGATTCTGCCACTTGAGCACATGAATAACCCTAAAGGAGAAATGAATCTGGGCTTGGCTTCTCCAGTGACCGAGTAAGTAAGGTTTCTTTTGTGCTGTTTCTTTCTTCCTGTCACTCCCTGATTGTCTTTTTAATCTTTGTCTCCCCGTTTGTCAATCTTAGGAATGTAATGGATACTCATTTGTTGCTTCACTAGGCGAAGAGCGAATGCTCTTGTCGAGATTCAGACCCAATTCTAATTCTACCCCTTAGTCCTTCCATTTACTCCTACTCCTCGGTTTGTGCATTCAAAAAGAGGTGGAGTTTCCCAATTATCTTTTGCTTGGAGGTGTAGTAGTAAGGAAAATGGCCATATAAACTTTCCTGAATACACCAGTTGAATATGGCAGCAATATGGTGAGCAAGGAGACCCACAAATGTAAAAAAGTTAATTTTTTGTTTTTACGTTTTACATTTTACACCAACATTAATAAGGATTTTAGTACAAACAAGCATGATTGACATGATCATGCCTTGATATTTAATTATTTAATTAAGACAGTAAGGTCTGACTTTCAAAAGTCTTGTTACGTATTTGAAATATTGGACTACTGCATTCATACATCTCTGCAATGACTTGAATAACTTATTAATAAAGTCATTTGGAATGGCAAAGAAAACGTTCTTGCATGACTTGGTTCATCAAGATTCTTTGGACTCATCTTCAATGCCTCCTCCATCTTACCTCACATGCTCAATAATGTTCATGTCTGGTGACTGGGCTGGCCAATCCAGGCATGATCAAGCATGAGCTGATTTATTGCATTAACAATGGTGTTAATTTGTTACTGTCATGATCTTCTAAGAAGCATGTTTTAAAATATCGTTGATGATAGTCCATTATAATAACTACTGCTAAATATTCTACAACATATTTTAAATCCTGATAACATTTCCAGACGACTTGACAGAATTGGCCAGTCTGTCAGAAATGTCTGGTAGCAGGGAATTTGCTTGTTACAGCACATATAATGGTAATCTTGTGGTTACTATATTTCTATGAATATGAGCACTGTGTAAATACAGTTTTGTGGTTCTTGCAACATGATCTACAAATTTTAACAGGCACGTTTGGAAACTCAGATCCTCAAACACTTTTGAGCTGAAAATGAACAACGTCTGTCCATATACATCACAAAACAACTTTGTGAGTAGGTAAGAATGCAATTTTCAGTTTTGTGAGATGCACTGCAGTGCCTTTGTGTTGACATTAGAGCAGTGTGCTGTGCTTTTTACGTTTCTAGGCAACCACTATATCAACAGTCTTGGTGTTGCAGTGGCTTTTTGTTGACATTAGAGCAGTGCACTGTGCTTTTTATGTTTATAGGCAACCACTGTATCATCAGTCTTGGTGTTGCAGTGTCTTTTTGTTGCCATTAGAGCAGTGCACTGCGCTTTTTTTTGTTTCTAGGCAACTACACTATCAAAAATAAAGGTACACGAGCTGTCACTGAGGTGGTACCTTTTTAAAAGGTACACATTTGTACTTAAAGGGTCCATATTGGTACCTTATAAGTATACATTAGTACCTAAAAAAATAAGAGTAACACTTTTGTACTTTTTTTAGGTACTAATATGTACCCTTGAGGTATTAATATGGACCTTTAGGTACAAATTTGTACCTTTTGAAAAGGTACCACCCCAGTGACAGCTCCTGTACCTTTATTTCTGAGAGTGTACTGTGTCATCAGTCTTGGTGTTGCAGTGTCTTTTTGTTGCCATTAGAGCAGTGCACTGTGCTTTTTATGTTTCTAGGCAACCACTGTATCATCAGTTTGTGTGCTGGAGCTAGTGACAACATATGAAGACATATGGTAAGAAATATGATAACATAGCATGTGTGTGTAGCAGTGGTGTCCCATTTCTTAGGGAAATTTTCCATCCTTACCTCTTCATACTCTGTTTCAAGGGCCAAGGGGTAGGCGTAGGGATGTATGTGGTAGGGGTATAAAATTGTTAAGTAGAGGTATAAAATAGGATTGGTATTGGGCTTTGGATGATATTTCTTATGTTCACATAACAACTAGAGCGAAAAGGCATAAGAGAGCACAAGAGGGCCCATGGAGAGTGCTTGCATCAACAGTTCCCACATACTGAGCTTCCGGATGCACACTAATTGGCATAAGCAGCATCCGCTAAATTGCTCCTGTTAAATGGAGAAATTAAAGTAGTACGTGCCTGAGAGTGTGTTAAATCACTCCTAGCTGGCCGCAGACGTTTTCTATCAGCTTACCTAATGGAAACGATTACCTCTGCCTATCTAACAAAGTCAATGTTTGGTACACTAGTGCATGTTGGAGCGAGAGTGAGTATCTATAAGCCATTGTCCTATTGTTAGCTCTCACATTGCAGAGGCACTTTACGCTGTGCTGAATCTCGCACTGTATAGCTTTACTCCCAAGGCTACGGTAACAATTAGCCGAGGTGTCAAGTTCAAGTAGCTTGACTGTAATGTGAATATACTCCCTTTGTTTGCTCCATTGAAGGTTTTTCCAGCCTAGAGAAAGATGGCTTTTTTGTTGTCTTTTCATGCCAGAGGCTTCTTTCTAATAGTTATTCAACTTTTCAAGACCGCCTTGTTTGTGTTAAAGCTTTATAAGTCAGTATAGATTCCAGGATTCAGTCTGAGAGTTCTTTAACGCAGAGGTTTATAAAACACACCATAAAACTTGACTTTGAAAAACTGCTGCTTTGAGAAGCCGCAGTCTCTTATTTGTTTTTCTTTTGAAACAGAAGTCAGAGATTATTAATATTTTAGCACAAGTTGCTGTTGGATGAGAGATGGTCTGCTGGAAGAGATAGAGTTTTGGATGCCTCAGAGCAGAGGTAGTAAGCCAACCTGTCCTTTAATTTTTAAGCAGAAGTAACAATGATAAGCTATGCATCCTTTTCGTTTTATTTGTTTACTTGCATATATGCACTGCTCCCAAACATTTGCATTTAAAAGTCTTAAAAAACACTTAAAGGTCTGACTTGGTGTTTATAAATGTGGATAGTACTTTTTGTTTTTAAATATAAGCGGCTTCTCTTCCAGCCACAACCCAGTACTGGGAAAGTACTTTGTACACCCATACACAGTTTATCCAATTCACTTAAAGTGCATGTCTTTGGAAACTGGAGCACCCAGAGGAAACCCACGCAAACACAGGGAGAACATGCCAACTCCACAATGAAATGCCAACTGACCCAGCTGGGACTTGAACCAGCGACCTTCTTGCTGTGAGGCAACAGTGCTAACCATTCAGCCACCGTGCCACCCCATCATTTTATGTGTAATGTTAAATTTTGGGACGGTTTCCATGTTTCTTACAATGATTTCTATTTCTGGCATATATATTTGGTCACAGTTCTTTGAAACTCTTTGAAACTAATGCATGGTGTTGCTTTTTCTTTATTTAACAGCTATGTCATAAAAACATGTTCCATGGTCATATTCCAGGATGACATTGCCAAGATTCATGAAACTCCTAAATCATGTTGAAATGGATATGCTGGAGCTTACTTTACAGAGTGGTTCTCCTCAGGGTCAGATAGCTCACATTTTCAGCTCAAGAGCTCTGCCAAAAATGATTGCAATTTTTAATATGACGAATCTTAGTGGAATTGCAAATGGCTGTCAAAACAATGGCCTTACCATAATCAAAGCTACATTTGATCCTAGACTTTAACCCCAGTGAACGTCTACAGATGTAATGTAGTGGACTTCTCCCATTATCAATACAAGATCTCAGACTAAAATCAATGCAACTCTTGATGGAAATAAACTGACTTTTTTTGTGGTTGTTGAAACCATACCTCGATAAATGCACAATGTAATCAAAGCTGAAGACAACTGACTTTAATTGAATTGGTAGTCTGGACTTAAGTTAGCATGAAATCTAAATTTACTCTTCACATTTTATATGTATATTGTAGTGCTTGTTATAAATGATGTATCTGTGCACTTTGTTATTTTGTAAAAATTATTTTCCCTTCTTAATCGTTTATCACATTTTGTCCATTCGTTTTGGTAGCAACAGCCATCTTCCAACAATCTAATCAGTTCTCAAAGGGTCGAAATCATGCAGTTATTTTTTTTTTTATTTTAAGTACATTTAAATCATATGTATGTCATTATATGGAGAAAAAAACATTAACTTTCTTTTCTTGCCGACTTTAAGTTTATATAGTGACCATCTTTCAAATTCTTTTTTGCCAAACATGGCCAATGTCACAAAGCATCATACAAATACACATCAGTCCACTTCATAAGACATGTGTTAACCATATGGCTGCATATGGGTTAGATGTTTCCATTTAAGATGGATTTATGCACTTTTGGAAACTTCAAAAAACTAATCAACACTATAAAGCATGGATGAGCTAGGATAAAATTTCTAATTACTCCAACTATGTTTGTCTGAAAGAAGAAAGTCATATACACTAAGAATAGCTTTAAGCTGAGTAAATGATGAGGTGGTTTTAAATTTTTGTGTGAACTATTTCTTTAAATATTTGCTTAAATCCAAACAGAAACCAGGCAGTGTGTACAAATGTAAGTGGTTGACTACATACAGTACACTACCTGACAAAAGTCTTGTCGTCAATCCCAGTTGTAAGAGCAAAAAATAATAACTTGACTTCTAGTTGATCATTTAGAAAAGTGGCAGAAGGTAGATTTTTCAGATGAATCATCTGTTGAACTGCATCCTAATCATCACAAATACTGCAGAAGACCTATTGGAACCCGCATGGACCCAGGATTTTCACAGAAATCAGTCAAGTTTGGTAAAGGAAAAATCATGGTTTGAGGTTACATTCAGTATGGGGCGTGCGAGAGATCTGCAGAGTGGATGGCAACATCAACAGTTTGAGGTAGCAAGACATTTGTGCTGCCCATTACATTACAAACCACAGGAGAGGGCAAATTCTTCAGCAGGATAGCGCTCCTTCTCATATTTCAGCCTCCACATCAAAGTTCCTGAAAGCAAAGAAGGTCAAGCTGCTCCAGGATTGGCCAGCCCAGTCACCAGACTTGAACATTATTGAGCTTGTCTGGAGTAAGATGGAGGAGGCATTGAAGATGAATCCAAAGAATCTCGATGAACCGAGTCCTGCAAGAACACCTTTTTGCCATTCCAGATGACTTTATTAATAAGTTATTTGAGTCACTGCAGAGATGTATGGATGCAGTCGTCCAAGCTCATGGGAGTCATACACAATATTAATTATTTTTCCACTGCACCATGACTTATTCTATACTGTACATTATTTCTGTTAAGTGACAAGACTTTTAAAAGTCAGACCTTACTGTCCTAATTAAATAATTAAAGATCAAGGCATGATCATGTTTTAAATTATTAAAAATTAAGGCATGATCATGCCTTTCATAAGCCACTTCTGATACCAAACGATCAACTAGAAGTCAAGTTATTATTTGTTGTTCCTAAAACTCGGATAGGCAACAAGACTTTTGTCAGGTAGTGTACATCTGAACATTTTTCAAACTACACAACAGTTTTTGTTGAGTTTCTAACAAAGAAACACGGCAAACTGTCAGCTAAAGAAAAACACTCTTATGTGTAGTCCTGAGCAAAACGTTTGGCGAAAAACAGCCAGAGGCTCCCTCAAACGCCCTCACGCTTCATTCTCTGAGCTCGTAGCCTTTCAACGAATGTTGTTTGACAAGCTTTTCACCTTGTTTTGTTTGTTTGTACCCCAGCTATTCATTTTATAAGCTCCTGTTACCTTGTACAGCGCTTAGCATTGTTTGAGCCGGGCGTCCATTCACTCCATCCACTGCCTTGTTATCTTTTCATAGTTTTGCAAGGATGTGGCGCTGTCACATGCTTGGCTTTGTGTCTTTTCTCTCATTCCAAACACACACACACAGTGCCCCAATGCCCCTAGGGATATGGTGTAGTGAGACAGATCTCCTTACATGTGCATGGCTGAATGTGTTAGCTTGTCACCCCCTAGACTGCCCTCTGTGACTCCAGCTCTCACTGTCTGAGTAGTGTGCATTGCATCTGTTCACTGCACGCGCACACACATATACACATGCACACATGATGGCAGTAATATGCATAGACAGAAGCAGGAAGCGATGGCCAAGCCAACGCTCACAATACATGCCAGCACTGTTATTAAACATCATGAACTGGCTTCTCCATGTAGCATAACTGCATGAGTGACTGATTTGGTATGCTGAGATTTATTTTTTTGATAATTGTTTAGTAATAAAACTAATATTTTAGTAATCACGGTAACTTTACAATAACAGTACATGAATAATGATGTATTAATATGTAAACTAAACATTACTTTATTATGAACTAATGATAAGTTAATGCATGTGCTAATCATGAGCTAACTTTCCATATATAACTTTGTATACAGTAGTAGTTTTTAAATATTTGACTGAAAAAAATCTTACATATTGTGCCTTTACTGAGAAGTAACTTTCAAGTTTGATTCTTATGGCACATACAGTGCTAGAGTTTATCGTTGCATTAATTGTCAAGTAGGGTGGCGCAGTAGGTAGTGCTGTCGTCTCACAGCAAGAAGGTCGCTGGTTTGAGCCACGGCTGGGTCAGTTTGCATTTCTGTGTGGAGTTTGCATGTTCTTTTTGCATTCGTGTGGGTTTCTTCCGGGTGCTCCGGTTTCCTCCACAAGTCCAAAGACATGCGGTACAGGTGAATTGGGTAAGCAAAATTGTCTGTAGTGTATGAGTGTGAATGAGAGTGTATGGGTGTTCCCCAGTGATGGGTTACAGCTGGAAGGGCATCCGCTGCGTAAAACATATGATGGATAAGTTGGTGGTTCATTCCGCTGTTGCAACCCCAAATTAATAAAGGGACTAAGCCAAAAAGTAAATGAATGAATGAATAATTGTCAAGTACTTGCTCGTGCTTTTTGACCATATTTGAACACATATACATGCCACTGTTCTCATACATTCCTGTCTTTTGACTTTGCATCAACAGTTTGAAACCTAAAATGCTGTCTAGATAAGCAGCTCATAAGTTCTGAATTGTGTCTTTTATACCCTGCAAACATGTAGATGACATATTCAGCCCATTATACATTCTGAAAGTCAAATCTATCAATCATATCACACTTTCATGTGCAGCTAATGTGCTGACAAACAGATTGTACATTTCTAGGTTGCAAACATATTCTGTCAATGTCACACATACACTCAATGAGGGCGATGTGAGCGGGGCTTCAGAAGGTCTCATCAACTCGGCATGTCATTAGAATGTGTCACCCTGCTGATCTCTCTCTCTCTCTCTCTCTCTCTCTCTCTCTCTCTCTCCTTCTCTCTTTCTCTCTGTTAAGGAATCCTGCAATTGTCAAGGACTTTTCTAGCGTTGTCAGTGTCACCAGAATCCTTTTGTTTGAAACGAGATACTGTGCACTTAATATAAACCAGAGTTAAGAGTCAAAACTCAAGAGTTCAATGGTATTGAAATACAAAACCAGAGTCAGTGGAACAAAATGAATTTGTCATTACATTTTCTCAAGAAAGTGTCAAAATTCTGTCAAATAGTTTTATTACAATGTTATCACTAGCCAATGACATTTCAATGTCAAATTCATTATTTACCACAGTAGTTGTTGGGGTCAAGAAAACTATTAATGATGCTGTTATAAAATTTATGACAATTATAATGCCATCATGACAATCATGTTTATGACAGACTTATAAGAAGTTATGTTGTCTTGGTTACACTCTTGGTTAAATAAAATGCTTTTCTTACTTAAAGTTTTTGTTATGCTTCTAGTCAAAATATCTAAAAATTGTTATATCAAGAAACATTTTGTACACAAACAAAAATATTGTCTTGTTATCAGAAATATCATGTTGTAGCAAATTAGCTCAAAGTGAAATGAAGATTAATTTGATGAGGACTTCAAAAGAATCGATTCTTTAAATCCGAACAAACTAATTATCCAGCGATCATTCAAACGGACAGTTGACTTCCACTACAGCTATTGCTATCAAAAATAAAAACCCATTTATTTTTAAGCAGGGTAACAAGATCTAGGTTTAAGGCAGTTGATTTTTGAATATGCACAGGCACCTTTCTTTATACAAAATGAAACGTTGTTGACTAATCTAACAGAAACTAACACCAAACACAAACACACATTCATACAGGTTGTAGAGAAGAGTAAAGAGAGAAAACCAAGCAAACCAAAAATAATAAATTTAACCCTTCTGTGTCTGTAGGTTCCAAGTTTGAGGCAGCAAAGCCTGTAGTCGTGTTGACTTCTGCTCTCTCTGTGCACTACACTTGACTAGACTCTCAACAGAAAGGAAAGAAAGAAATGTAACAGAGATAAGGACGTCTGGGTTATGCTGTTATACCATTGTTGTCAGGGTCCACATTTGCTCACTGGACCTGAAGAGGAGGAACTCTCTCTGGGCTCTTTTTTGGGGTCTCACCTCGGGTCTCTCATTGGGCTCCCTCCTTTTCAGGGGCTGGTCTTGATCGCCAGTTTTTATAAGGATGGTTTTGTACCACCCTCAGGAATTGACCAATGAGAAAGTTACTTTCCCAAGGGAAGTTTTATTGTCCTTTGTTAGGAAGCTTGGTGATTAATATATGCATTCCAGATGAATGCTGATGAAGAAATGTTTAAAGTTTCTTAAAATGTTAATGTGTTGCACACGTGTTAACATAAAACGATCATAAAAACTATCTATCATCTTGTTTAGCTGTGGTGGAGTTAAACATTGATTGCAGGAGTATTGAAACCATAATATTAACACAAGAGCAAGAGACTTGTTGCAAAACACCTGATTACACATAAAGAAGAATAAAGGATTACATGGAAAAAATAATAAGTCTTAAGCAAGTTGTATAGGAGCGTGACCATTTCTCTGTCCATTCCAAGCAGCGCATTTCTTTTGTGTGGTAAATACTTTTGGTATCGGATTACACACTGACCATAGCTTTTTCTGGATGGGAAAGGTTGACGATGCATTATTTGTTGAATAAAGCAAACAAATTATTTGTGCAATATTGGCCACATCCGTTACAATGTCAAAATTACCATTCAAACATTTAAACAAGATTATTTTGCTTACCCTATTGGCAAATTATTTTGCTTGTTTTAAGCAAAAACACTTCATTTTGACTCATTAATTCTAAAAACAAGATTTTTTTATGCTTCTTGATTTAAGAATTTTGATATATTTGGACTAGAATCCAGTCAAAAACTTTAAGTAAGAAAAGCACATTTTGAGCTCTTATGCAAATTATTTTAAATGAAATATGACCAATGCAATTGTGCTTTTGAGTTACTTGTTCTTGGTTACTTCGAAGCAACCCTTGGTGATTGTAGTGTTAAAGATGTTGTCTGTGCAGCATTCTTGTGAAATGAGTAACTTAGTACTCAGAAGTCATCCCCTAAAAAGTGTGTCAAACGAGATAAGATGCTAATACACCTTCACCGGAATTTGTTTCTATTGGCTTGCTCTGACCCTTCTTATGTAATCTCTGAAGAACTATTACAGAGTCCATTACACTCTCAAGGTGATTGCTGACTTTTGAACCTTTAGTGATTGCTTCACCCTGCTAACCTTCATATGTGCTTGTTCATTATTCAAGGCTTGTTCTCCTCAGGATGGCACAGGAGGAGGAACTGCGTTACGTAAAGTGAATGTAAAAATAAACTAGCTGCGCCATCCCACCACACAGATAAGAAAACTGCGCTGAAGTTTTTGAAATGACTGCTAGCAGTGGTGTAGTGTACTGAAAAATTATACTCAAGTAAAAATAAAATTTCTTACCAAGGAATGTAGTGAAAGAAGAGTAAAAGTGTCTGTTTTAAATACCATTTAAAGTATGAGTAAAACATAGCCCTTCTAAAAGTACTCAGTACAAAAGAGTAGGGAGTACTCAAAAAAAATTTTTGCTGCTCGTTCAAGTTATACTTATTTAAAATGAGCTGAAACAACAAAGTATTGAGATTTTTTTGGACACAACTTAATTGTTTTATGTTCAATCCACTTAAATGTGTTAACTTAATCAATTTGTGTTGGGATCAGCATTTTTTTAAGTGTACCCTGTGACAATTATTATACTCTGCGGATAAAAAATCTAGCTTACTTCTGTGCCATTTTCTTTTAATGGTGTTTCCAAATGTATAAATTTTTTATTTGCCAATCATGGACTTTACATTTAAAATGTGAGATGAATTTGATGGGAATTCACAATTACTTATAATTAGCTGTCAGAAAGCAACAATCTATGTTACATACGTAGCAAAAATCTCGCTGTGAGGATATGCTACAGCAGTGGTCCCCAATCATTTTATCACCGTGAACCGGTCAACGCATCAAAATTTTACCGCGGCCCAAGGGAGTTGGAGGGTGGGGTTGGGGACCACTATGCTACACTATATGCTTAGGTTACTGTGTGCACTTTAAACCCTGACTAATAAGCTACGAGTGTCCTGATAGAATATGCAATTTGTTCATGTGTTTGAATACGTAACATTCTGTAGTGCATGTAGTTAGTGTATAAAGCCATTTGGTGATTTCAGTCATCATGCAGTAGATAACCTTCATCTGCATCTATACAGATATTTAGTCTAAACAGTCTTTCAGTCATTACGTGCAAGGTTATTATAGTTTTGCATTTTTTTATTTGTTTTTATTTTAATATTATTTTTAAATTTGCCATACATTTCAGTTCAGTTGTAGTTTGTTTAATTAATTAATTTGTTAGTTTTCTTTTTGTTTATTCTGGGATTTCCGTTTAGTTTATATATATATATAATTTGTTTGCCGGCATCTACTATATTATTTATATTTTATTTATATATTTATTATACTGTTATTTCTCTAAATGTCGCAAGTCATATTTTCTGCCACATAATGAATGCTTATTAATTCTGAAAACTATTTTTCTTTTCAGTTGCTGTTTACAGTTTCATTTAGTTTTTCATTTATTGTGAATTAATTTATTTTAATTTAGTTAATGATTTTTTTGACCAATAGTTTTAGTTTTCTAAAATGGCATTGGTTGCGTGTAATGATTTTCCATCTTTTTGCAAACTTTTATTGCTTCTACACTGAACATACGTGCATTTATAAAGCATTTGTGTCTTCAAATTCAAGTTTCAAGTTTCCTTTATTATTGTCATTCAAAACATCACAGGAGATGTAATGCAGAACAAAATTATGATGCAACGGTACTAAGAAAATCTAAAAATATATTTATGAGAAATTAATTTTGTGATTCAGTTCAATTCTAAATTTATGTAATAATTTTTCAATTATAAAATATGTAAGGCAAATAATATCACGAAGAGGTCTTGAAGCAGGTCTATCATGCTATTTAATTTTTTCAGTTTGATTGGATGGGAATCACAGGACCATAATCACCATAGACAAGAAAAAATAAACATATTGTGACTGCAGATTGAAAAAAAAATAGCACAGTAAAAGTACGGATTAAGGACCAAAATTGTACTCAAGTAAATTATTTAAAGTGAAATTCCTGAAAAATAACTACACAGGTACAGCAATATTTGAGTATTTGTAATTCTTTACACCACTATTAGTAAAAGAAATTATGGTCACATTTTGTTTTGATGGTCTGTTTGTTGAAATAAGTTACATGGCATCTACATGCCAACTAATTCTCATTAGATTATAAGTCTGTTAGGTTGGGGTTAGGGTTAGGTTTAGTGTAAGTTGACATGCACTTGTAAAGTTTCTTATAGTCAATTAAATGAAGGAGCAGTATCAACAGATATTAAGCAGACAGTCTATTAATACTCAAATGGACCATCAAAATAAAGTGTTTCCAGAATTATGATTAGAAAGGGGGAAAAAAAATAAAAGTTTGCACATTAAAAGCATCTTAGACAGCTGTAAGATCACAAATTAAAAAAAAAAAAAAAACATTGTTGTTTTTGAAAGGGTTTCTTCAATGTGGCTTGATATACTATAACTGTCTACATGATTTCTTTTTAAATAAATAAAATAAGAATGTGCAAATTCTTTTTTTATATTGTTTGAGTTATGATTAGAGAGCATTTTGTTCACTTGATATCCCTTATATAAACAATCTTTTCAAATACTTTTACTTGACACAACCTCCGTCTGAAGCAAAAGCATGTCCGTTTCTTTCTAATCTATCCCATCCACCAATGTGTGTAACCTTTACATGCTCTAATCTGCTTCTGACACCGGATCAATAAACCGCCCACCCAAGTGCGATTCATCTGCTGTGGTCGGCAGCGGACTTGTTCTAAGCTTCGGCACAAACCTCACCCACCGCACATCTGTACGGCATTAGCAATGCTGAGAGATTTACAAGCATTTTGTGAATCCTCTGAATGCAAAGGCGTCCTCCGTTTACCCCGGCTGGACAAGAAATGCCGCAAAAACTTAGGACACACCTATAAATTAGAGAAATCACATTTGGGATCCTGTTGTACTGGGTCAATAATTTTGTATGGCTCACATTGCATTGATCTTTCATCCTCAGCTGCATGCATTTAAACTGTAGACTTAAGATAAGTGTGGCCTAAAAAAATAACACTAGCAGTAATTAGAGTATTAGTAGAGTTTCTGCTTCATATCTGCTGACACATTACTTTCATGATTTATCAAAAGAGGTTTTACTCAATTATGTAACTTACTCTGCTAAAGCAACCTTATCCTAACCAGTGTACTAATACTGTATACACTAATGCGAGTTCAGACTGCATGATTTTTAAAGTAATCGTGTCACGGATGTTTTCACACTGCATGACGTTCTGGGCTAGTGTTCTGTCACTACTGTGTTTACACTGCAAGATTGATTGGCGACAAGGGGTTTCACACTGCATGACTTTAAAATAGGAGGAATGGCGAACAACTTTGTCCAAACTACGTCTTACAACCAAACACACGTGCCATGGAAACAATGCAAGGTCACGAAGTATATCTTTTGTTATTAACTAGGCCTACATAATGAGAAAGAAACTATAAGTGGGGCTCACCTGGTTTTGAAGGGAATTAGTAATTGCTCCTCAACTTTTTTTTCTTTTTCGAACCGGTTGTGGTATTGCTCAGATGACACGTCAAACAGACACGGGTGCTCCTGCCAAATTTACATTAGTTTTTCCTCCATTTCTTGGATCCAAATAAACATTTTCCTCCATTTCTTGGATCCGCTTTTAACATCTCCTCAACCCCCCACTGGCAAGCAGATACCCATACTAGTGGATGCTGCTCTCTCATTGGCTGTAGGCGATCGCTGATGCTATTTTCAACCAGAACACGTCACACGGCATGAATTTGAATCGCCGACAGCTCCAGATAATTAGCATGTCCAATATCTCACGGGTGTCAGCGACTCATTGACAGATCTCTCAGATGGCGTCTTTGATAGTTCACACTCTGTGATTGTTACTCACGTGAACGAACACCAATTTGCCTGTGATTTTAGGCATTTGTCAGCAATTTCTCAAAACCTGTCAGCAAGTCAAAATTGGGGCTAAAATCATTCAGTCTGAATTCAGCATGTTGATATGTTGTTTCAATGTTACTGTAAATAGCCAACTGAACAGTACTACCTAATTTTCCACTGACCACATATTTAGCTTCTCCTTAACTGTAGGGAAGACAGATGTGGATTGTGTTTCTGCACTCCTGATGTATTTACATCAGGTTTGTTCTGTTATACTCATAGATTTATACATTAGATGTCGCATACCCTGCTGTTGTCTATTAGAAGGAATGTGTCAATAGAGCCGCCATTTTAGTACAGTGTAGCGCTCCTTTGAAATGAATGCAGGACCAAGGTGCAGTGGAGGACTGTGGTCATCCAGAGCCAGATATATACACATATACACATATATCTATGATCGTTAGTTTTCCCGGTGGTCAGTATGCACATTTTTTTTAAATTACGAAAAATTATAATTTTACATCACTTTTCTACATTGATGATTGTGACCGCACGGGCATTCCTGACAAAGAGTGAGTGTTTGTGTGCATGGAAATGTATCCTTCCTCTCTGCTTAACTTGATCTAGTCCGAGTCCTGAAACACACCCTTTCTCCTGCTTTCACTTCTCATTCTGACAGAGTAAGCGATTCGTTTGTGAATGAATCCCTGTTATGAATGACTCGTTCACTTAGCGGACAATAATACAAGTTTCTAGCACTGCGGCATCTTGTTATATATTTTATATAACCCAGCTGCCGGAAATGAACCGTAAAATTACAGATTTTTTTTACAGTGTATAATTTTTTGGTATAATTTATACTTCTAGATATTTATTGGGGGGCCTCATATTTCCTGGGGCCCTAAGTGGCCGCTTGCCTCGCTTATTAGTTTAAATCTGCCCCTGGAGATGATGCAAACCATGATTAACTAAAACCTTAATTAACTAAAAACTGCCCCAATCGATCAAACTAGGTTTTAGACAATTGACCTTGGTGTGATATAATATGTATAACAATAAAATGATTGGCCCATATATTAAATTATGATTCTTTTTAAATGTTTGCCATGTGATGTTTAACGCAGCAATGACATTTTCACAGCATTTTCTATAATTCCTATTATATTTATTTTAGTTTGGCTGGAATTATAGTAGTTTTTACATTTGAAATGAATTTTAAAGTCAATATTATTAGCTCACTTTTTGAATGGCTACAGAACAAACCATTGTTGTCCAATGACTTGCCTAATTAACCTAGTGAAGCCTTTAAATTACACTTTAAGCTGGATTCTAGTATCTTGCAAAATAACTAACTAAATATTATGTACTGTCATCTTGGCAAAGATAAAATAATTTGGTTATTAAGATGTTTAAAAATCTTTTTTATGTTAAACAGCACTTCAGAAATATTTAGCATTTCACATATGGGTTAATAATTGTGACTTAAAATACATTCCAACTTATATTAAAACAACTTTTGACTATTTTTGACCAATCAACACCTCTAATATGCTGTGGATATCAGCATTGATGTGAAATCATGAAAATGTGGGTACATGTTTTACAGTCTTTGCTTAAGGACCACTACATCATACATTTGATCCCTTGTACCACTGTGGCATCCTTTGAAAAATGTTTGTTTCGTCAACAACACATATATTTGCAATTTAAAAAAGCATGGCCTGTTAACGTAATAGATTCTGATTTTAGCACTGCTGGTTCGTGTCTTGCCGATTTCTTTTCCAGTCTAAAAAGAGCGGATTTGGCAGCAGCGGGGAATTGCCATGCAGTGTTTTCCTGCCACAGTTACATGGATCAATGCATAACGCATGACCTGCCCAGGGCGCATGTTTTATAGTTGAAGTGAGTCGCTCCAGCGATCCTGCCACAATGCAGCCCCTCTCGCTCGCTCACTTTCTTTTCCATCTCTATCTCAATCTCAAAGCTAGCAGGGGGAAGCTGCAGGCACTGTCATTTGAACAGTTTCCCTTGGATCTGTCTAATCACTCTTCACCCGCATCTGAATTGGAGCACCAACATTAATTCACAAGCATATGCTTATAGGTACACCAATACCAGGTTGGACCCAGTCTGGTCATTCTATTCTGACCTCTGCCATCAACAAAACATTCATTCCTTTATTTCTTTATTAATTTTTTTATTTATTATTATTATTTTCTTGTGCCAGAACCACTGCTTACTGGATATTTTCTCTATTTCTGGCCATTTTCTTCAAATCCTAAATATAGGTGTGCATGCAATCTCCCAATAGTTCAGCAGTTTCTGAAATGCTCAGACTTGTCTGTCTGTCACCAACAACCATGCTACAATCAAATGTCTTTATTCCCCATTCTGATGCTAGGTTTGAACTTTAGCAGATCACACTGATCCATCTTAACATGCCTAAATGAATTGAGTTGAGTATGTGATTGGCTGGTTAGAAATTTAGATAAACAAGTTGAATAGGTGAGCCTAATTAAGTGGCCAATGTGTGAATGCTAGTGTGTATGGGTGTATCCAGTACTGGATTGCAGCTGGAAGGGCATCTGCTGTGTAAAATATATGCTGGAGTAGTTTGTGGTTCATTCCGCTGTAGTGACTGCTGATAAACAAGGGACTAAGCCGAAGGAAAATAAATGAATGAATGAATGAATGAAGAAAATTGAGAGCTTAAAAAAAATCTTTATGCAAAAATTGCATTTAAAATGATCAGAATAAAGTGCTTAGCAATGCACATTACTTATTAAAAATTGAGCTTTGATATATTTACAGAAGGAAATTGACAAAATAAACTTAATGGGCCATGAACTTTACAGAAAACAGTTAATATAGAGAAAAATTTATAATTTGATCCATACAATGTACTTTTGGCTATTGCCAAACATATAAACTACCTGACAAAAGTCTTATTGTCGATCCCAGTTGTAAGAGCAACAAATAATCTTTTGATTCCCAGTTAATCATTTGAAAAAGTGGCAGGTCAATTTTTTCAATGAATCATCTGTTGAACTGCATCCCAATCATCACAAATACTGCAGAAGACTTATTGGAACTTGCATGGAAATCAGTCAAGTTTGGTGAAGGAAAAATCATGGTTTGAGGTTACATTCAACCTGGGAGTCCTGCAAGAACGCTTTCTTTGCCATTCCAGATGACTTTATTATTAAGTTATTTGAGTCACTGCAGAGATGTATGGATGCAGTTCTCCAAGCTCATGGGAGTCACACACAATATTTATTCTTTTTCCACTGCTCTATGACTTTATATTCTATACTGTACATTATACAAGCCTCAAGACTTTTGTCTAAGCAAAGTCAGACCTTACTGTCCTAATTAAGTAATTAAAAATCCAGGCATGATCATATCTTATTTTTGTAAAATAAGCATAATCTAGAGGCATATGCCTTTTATATAAGCCACTTCTGATACCAAATGATCAACTGGAAGTCAAGTTATTATTTGTTGTCTTTAAAGCTTGGATAGGCGACAAGACTTTTGCCAGGTAGTGTACCTGTGCGACATAAAATATATAAGAACAAATTAGAAAAAATATTTATTAAGTTGTCAGTTACAGTACATATTCACAGTGGTGAACCGAATAATATCTTAATCCAACCTTTGTGTATATTAATGTCTCTATGTAAACCATAGCAAAATTAGTTGCATTAACTTGCTGTCTACTTTCTGTCTTCCATCTGCTTGGTCTCATTACCTAATATCGTGCAATAAATCAAGGCATCCAGACAGCGGTCTCAATGACAGCACGGGCTGTAAATCCAGAGGTGAATGTTGTTGCACACTCTAGCAAGCTGTTGCATTCCATTGCAGCATGAGCGAGCGCATCATTCATTTAATGGAAATGCTGAACAGCTCTAACAGGTTTAACGCTGAAGTCCAATGGCAGACCCAGAGCAGAACTGTTTAATGCATGAAGCGAGCGTACACGATGTGCCAAGAATCCCCTTACTGACGGGAAAGGGCAAACTCCAACCCACGGCTAAGCTCGGCCAGGTGGATTAGCAAGTCAATGCTAACATCATGTGCGGGTAATCTTACTGCAGACACATGTGACCTTTGTTAATGATTTGACTCAAAGCTGCAGGTGGTGTTTCAATTACAGCCAAATGAACTCTCCTGAGGGGCGAGTGCTTGGCAAAATAGTCAGTCGCAAATGTGTACTCTAATAGAAGTACTACACTAATTTGCAATACAAATAATACCACCCTTCACAGGGATCAGGTACTGCTGTAGGCTGTGTAATTGAGCTCTGCTTCTTTTTGTCAATTTATATAGACAAATTGACGTTTTTTTTCTCCCCTCGGTGGGAATAACTTTTACATGATGTATCTTAGGATGTATGTTATGCTTCATCTAAAACCACATTGTGATGAGTCCCAATTAGAATCATTTGTGAGAGTCAGTAAGTAATCATAGATTTTGGCAGTGGTGTTAAGTAACAAATGACAAATACTCAAACTTTTACTCAACTATTTTCCTTCCATCTTCAGTAACTACTTCATTTTTTTTGACTATGGGGTTTAGAAAAATCTGTCCTGTTTGTCACTGAGGAGAAGATGACAGATGTTTACTGTCTGATGACTGAAATGGCCTTAAACACCCAGCAGACACAAGATGTCAGATTGACGTTGTACCTCAACTTTGTGGGGATGTTGCATTTTATTTGGAAATGAAAATCGGTCTGATGTCAGAACTCAACGTCAGGCCGACATCTGTGTCCAACGTCCAACCCAAAAACAACCAAATATCAATGTCTAATGATGTTACAACTTGACGTTTGGACGTTACCATTATGACGTCTATCAGACGTTAGATTTTGGTTGCTATACCTGACGAATAAATGTCAGTATTTGACATCAATATGATATTGGTTTTAGATGTTGGCTCGATGTTGAATTTTGGTCACTTTTCAACACAACCTAAAATCAACCAAATATTATTGGTGATCAAAATAACGTTGTCCTTAAACACTGGCTAGACATTGAATTTTGGTCACCTGACATCATGACCTAAATCTAACCTAATATTACCGTCTTATGATGTTGCACTGCTGGGCAATAACTAAATGCACTACAAAATGTTACGTTTACACACATCCACAAATTAGATTTAAGTGCATCAGCTTTTTACAGCATAATACTCACTATTCTTAAAAGGTCTACTTTTTACTCATATTTTGAGTAATATTTACAACAGATGCTTTTACTCTACTTGCACTACATTTTTAAGCAAGTAATAGTACTTTTACATACATATGATTTTTCATTACTCTTTCCAACACTGGGTTTTGGAAACTATCGGGTTCAAGATCAAGGTCCTTTTTTTTCAGTCTTAAACTTGACACTGGACCATAAAACCATAAGGGTCAGTCTTTTTGGAAATTGAGATTTATACATCACCTGAATGCTGAATATATATGCTTTCTGTTGATGTGTGGTTTATTAGGACAGGACAATATTTGACCCAACAGAAAATCTAGATTCTGATTGTTAAAAAAAAAATCTAAATATTGAGAAAATTGCATTTAAATTTATAGGCAATGCACATTAACAAGTAAACACTAAATAAATAAATAAATAAATAAATAAATAAATAAATAAATAAATAAATAAATAAATAAACACATTAAATAAATACAATCAATAAACAATTTTTATTTTACATGGAACATGAACTTGACTTTTATGAATATTATAATTATTTGTAATATTTTGATCATGTTTTACTTACCATGTAACCATTTTTGGTAAGGAAAATGAACCATTTTTTTTATATTTATATTTTATATCAATTGTACAGTGTTACTAATTATCACAGAAATGTTTATAATGGTTATGGTTTGTTTACTCAAAATTAAAGTTATTGTGTTGCAGTTTCAGCTGTTGTGTTGTTACCATACTGTATCCCCTTTTTTTGACCACCGCAAGATTTAAAAAAAAATAATAGTATAGTGGTTAGTGAAAAACAAAACCTAAATCATGATCTCAACTAAAGAAAACACATTTTTCTTTATGCAAGTTCTTTGACTCACCCAGAAGTCCACACAGATGCAGCATTTGAATTAATAATAAATACAGACAAATTACCGGTCTAAAAATCCCTCCAAAGGAGCCAAAGATTGCAGATTATAAGTCAGAATTGTAAGAAATTTGACAGGTAGAAAAAAAGTATACAGAGGGAATTTTGTGTCAAGTTTCTATTGTCTTATCATCATTTGTGTGCTTTTTCTGGGAGAGTCGTCTTGAACTGTGGAGCTGGATTTAAATATCCAGTCAAAGACTTTGAGGTAAAGGTCAATATCAAACATTAAATTTTAGTTTACAACAAACCCATATTTCTCCAGAAAACTTTGAGTATATGTCACTACAATTATGTCACATGGTATCATACTTTCATACCTTTGCATCTTAATAAAACATTACAAATTTAATGCATTGCCATTATACAAATGAGTGAAAGCAGGGCTATTTATTATATCTCTGTGGTATGAAAAAGATATACGGGCAAATGATAAGAGCAACACCAAGGTGAATGAATGATGGTATGGGAACCATTTGACATTTTTGGGTGAACTATTCCATTTAAATACTTAGCTTGTGACACATTGTCATAGAAATTTTTTTACGCATATTTAACCAGAAATATAAAGATTTAGTTTTTTTAACAATTATCGATTAACCTGGTAAAGATTTATACTATCAGAATGATAGATCAATCTTTTTAAGATAAAACAAAAATGATCAGGTAGTGCAAAAGTGCACAATTTATATTAATATATACTAGGGTCTTGTTTCTATATGTGGTGTACACAGAAAATGGTGGTAAAACTTGTGTCTGCCACTTCCCACACAAAGGTTGTGATCTATAAAAAATAAACTTGATGGGAGAATGTGCGCAGCTGTAAGTAAACTCTAAATAAACATTTTTTACTTACATTTTGACTTTTAATCATTATATGAGCCAAAATCATTAATAAATCAGTTAAAATTGTTGTAGTATACCTTCACTTATATATAATAAAGAGTTCTGGAAGTTGCAGTATGTTTTTATACTACATAATGCTTTTTAGAGGGTCACGGTGGCTCAGTGGTTGGCTGGGTCAATTGGCATTTCATGTCCTCCTCATGTTCGCATGGGTTTTCTCCGGTTGCTCCGGTTTCCCCCACTGTCCAAAGACATGCGCTATAGGTGAATTGAATAAGCTAAATTGGCTGTAGCGTATGTGTGTGAATGAATGTGCATGGGTGTTTTTGGAAGGGCATCTGCTGTGTAAAACATATGTTAGAATAGTTGGCGGTTAATTCCACTGTGGGGAACCCTGATAAATAAAGGGACTAAGCCGAAGGAAAATAAATGAGTGAACAATGCTGTTTAATGTGAGCAAGAAAGAGCATTCTGGTTTTCATGATATGACGACTTTAGGTTTCTCCTGTTTGAAGGCTTCCTTTGATTGCATCATGCATTCTTCCTGACACTCGTGTGGAGATTTCATCATAAGTCGCAGGGAACTTTTCCTGCTGTAGTGAGAAAACAGTTAATATACAGCATATCTCCTATGTAAATGTTTTGCTCTTACCCATATCATTTAGCCTGAGTTCATTAAAGCAGCACTATTTCCGAGTCTCTTTCATCAGGACTTTTCTTTGAAACCCTTCTATATGTTCCTTCTGCACATTAGCTGCTTGCCCGAGGTTGCCTGCTTGATCAGTCTTTCAAGCACAATAGCTTTAAGACCATCATAAAAGGTTTCTGCTTGTGGAAAAATGTCACCTCGCTTGTTACTGGAGCCAAAAAAAGCCTTGGTTTCTCTCACCTCAGCAACAACCCCCTGCCATCTTTCCTGATTCTGTCTCTCGCCTGATGTTCTGATGAAACACTCTCCATTATCCAATCCCACTTAACCTATTGTCCCCCATTCTCTGCCTTTCTCAGCCTCTGTCTCTGGATTTAATGCATTTTCCCACCCACTCTCTCTCTCTCTCTCTCTCTCTCTCTCTCTCTCTTTCCCCTCCTCTGCTTTTCTGAATCTCACACTTATCACATGTAATAATATGAGTCTAATGTGAAGCTTTCGTGCCCTCTCAAACTGTTGCAGACACATCATAATGGAGCTTCGGGTGTGGAGGAAAGTGATAAACTCATAAAGCATCTTGTTCCTCTTCCACGTGAGTGCCAGATGGATGTTTTCTGATAACTTCATTCTGCTGGCAAGAAAAGAACGTCAGCACTGTCTTCAATCTTTTTTTTCACAGTTCACATAGGCTTGTGTGCTTTGTAACCAGCTGAGTCACCAGAAATGAAGAGAGAAAATAAGAGAAAGAGTCTTCTAAGGGTCCTTGGTTAAGTGAATCAAGCACATGGGGGGATTGATTGGCCAGTTGATTGCATTGCGCTTGTCAATGAACTAATCAGTCAGACTGAACTCCAACCTAATGTTACCTGGTGAGATTCTGGAGCAATTACACAACGCTGTTTAAAATGTATGAATAGGATTTTTGATTTCAGTTATACAGCAACAGCTGTTGGGGGGGTTGGAAAATGGGTTTCAAAGTGTGCTTTTTTCAGAAATACTATTATTATTTTTGTGTAAATAGATTCTTTTGAAAATATTGACATCATGAATTCATCATTTTCCTTCCTCTTAGTCCCTTATTTATCAGTGGGCCACAGTGGAATGAACCCCCAACTATTACAGCATATGTTTTACGCAGCGGATGCCCTTCCAGCTGTAACACATATCCAGGAAACACCCATACCCTCTCGCATTCAAATCAAAATCAAATCAAATCAAATCACTTTTATTGTCACATCATCAGCAGCACGTGTGCTATGATGAGTGAAAAGCTTAGGTGCTGGCTCCAGACAGTGAAAAATACAGATAGTGCAAATACAACAACAGTGCAAATACAACAACAGTGCAAAATACAGACAGTGCAAAATACAGACAGTGCAAATACAGCGACAGTGTAAAATACAGACAGTGCAAATACAGACAGTGCAAAATACAACAACATACTCACAAAAAAGAAAAAAAAGAAACAAAACAGTGTAAATTTGGCAATGTTGACAGTGATGCGTACAATGGATAGGTGTACACATAGTTGTAGGCAGTATTGTTTAAGTATGGATTGGTTAAAGTGCAGTGCATGCTACATCTTTATGGTGTGCAGTGTGGGGTATGGGAGAGTTTGTGTGGGGTGTGTTAAGTGTTCATCAGCCTGATAGTCTGAGGGAAGAAACTTTCCTTCAGTCGGCTGGTGCGTGACCGAATGCTGCGGAACCGTCTGCCTGAGGGTAGCAGAGAGAAAAGTCTATGGCTTGGGTGGCTGGAGTCGCTGATGATTCTCTTGGCTTTTCTCATGCACCTCCTGGTGTAGATGTCCTGGAGGGAGGGAAGCTCACCTCCTACTACACGTCCAGCAGTTCGCACAATCCTATGTAGACCTTTGCGATTGCTGCTGGTGCTGTTCCCGTACCAGGTGGTGATGCAGCCAGTGAGGATGCTCTCCACAGTGCAGGTGTAGAACGAGCGGAGGATGTGGGGGCTCATTCCAAACCTCCTGAGGCGCCTGAGGAAGAAGAGGCGTTGTTGTGCCTTCCTTAACACTGCGTCTGTGTGAGCAGTCCATGTCAGATCCTCAGCGATGTGTACTCCAAGAAACTTGAAAGTGCTGACTCTCTCCACTGGTGTCCCGTTGATGGTTATGGGAGTGTGTTCATTCTTCTCTCTCCTGAAATCCACCACCAGCTCACACACTTTCATACACTATGGCCAATTTAGCTTATCCAATTCACCTTTAGTGCATGTCTTTTGACTGTGGGGGAAATTGGAGCACCCAGAGGAAACCCATGCGAACACGAGGAGAACATGCAAACTCAACACAGAAATGTCAACTGGCCCAGTGCTAATCAGAGCCACCGTGCCACCATGTTAACATCATGCACATGCATAGTATGTGTTTAGCATAGAGACATGAGGCTTCAGTCTGTACAAAGTGACCCTGGTTTACATTGACCACGGGTGGCATTGCTGTTTTCACAGAATACCGATTTGATTTGATTTATTTCGAACAGAAAAATCATACACAAAACAATTCTTTAAACAAAATACATTTCAACATAGTTGAAATGGAGCAGGATGAAGAACAAACTTATTATTTTCCTCACCCCAATACCACACACCATTCGTCTATTTCTTCTTTTACTTATCTCTTCTTTTACATGAGACATATTTTATCCTTTTGGCATAGATTTTCCATTTTGATTCCATTTGTAAATTTCTGTTTCATAACATAGACCCAAAAATACATAGTATCGCAAACAGCCATTAATTGAAAATTCTTTCTCATTTTATTCTTTTTCAATCACCTCTATTCATCATTATATTCCTGTAATAAAATTTATTTATACAACTTTTTTAATGAATTAATATCCCGACATTGTTTGAGAATCTGTTTCAGACTGTTGAATAATTTCACACCATATACAGACATACACACATTTTTAAAAGTTGTCCCTGTTTTCAACCTCCTAAAATGTTGTTCTTCTCTCAGATTATATCCCTCTTGTCTTTTGTTGTTAATGTGGAGACAAATCTGGTGTAATTTTCCAAAACTGGCACTTTTAAACCACTTTAAACTGCATCCCCCAAGAAACATCATTGTGTAAATAAAAAGCTTAAACTAAATATTTTTTCTTCTGTTTTTAGATAAATGTACTCTCACACTGTGTAAATGCTGTGCTCGACACAATCGATTTGTGTTGAGACAACATGAAGGAATTAAATGAACTTGTTACTTTTTATGAATTACAGAAAAACAAAAAACAGTTTAGTTGTCTAAAAAAACTCAAGAATTGTGTAGTTTCTGCTCATTTTAAATGAGTAAATTGAACAAACAACAAACGACACTTTTTGAGTGCAGTTTTAACATCATCCAGCTGAAGCCAAGCCCATATCCACTGTATACCATCTGATACTTATTTATAACATATGAAATCAGGCTTGTGCAATAGTCAGACTTAATTTGAGAATGTATTTTTGAATTCAGATTTATTATTTCAATGCCAGCACTCACTTTTGGGGATTTACCGAAAATTTAAATAGTAACAGTTCTTGACTCCAGTGATCTACAAACATAAATCAGGTATCATTGGAAAGAAGACACTTTGAGCTTTACTATGGTCCATCTGGAGCTTTCATGTTTGAAGTTTCATGCTCTAAAATATAAAAAAGTTATATGTTATAAAGTAATGAGAAAGAAATTTTTTTACTGTGTAATGTTTGTTTCAATATTTGTTTTTTTTCATATACAAACATGAAATCATTCATGTAATAACCTAAAAAACAAAATATGCCTTAAAAGCCAAGTGTCTCATGAGTAGAATGTTCAAATTTTATGAATATAGCATGCAAAATGGGATTTCTAAAAAAAAATAAAAAATCTGAGACTATATCAGTGTCCTTCTCTCCCTCTGTCAGAGGAATTTTCTCAAAAATGACCTTCCCAAACTAAAACATAACAGTAAAACAATAATTTAGTCTACATTCACATTTTATGTATCTTTGGAAAGAAGACACTTTGGACTATTATTCATCATCTACAGTTTATAATGCTCAAAACAAAAGTTATAGATGCTTAAGTATGTAAAACGAATTGCACCGCAGTAAACATTTTATTATTTCATAAGCAAATGTATGAAATTAATCCTGGAGCAATACAAAAAAGGTAAAACGCCACACATCTCCTAAGTATATGTTTTGATTTTGACTGCAATATCATGAAAAATTTAATTTCTGCAATTATTTTTCTGAGATAATGTCTTTTTCTCCATCTCCTTGTTTGTGGAGAAGCAGTCTGATGACCAGATGAAAGTGGTGAAGGTACTGAAGGTTTCGAACAACTATTTTAGTCTTTTTTACATACCACTTATTTTTTTAATTGTAAAATAATAGACAGAGATGTATAGTATGAGTGATTTAAGCACAAGAAGTACATTGTGTGAAATGAGTCCAGTGCATGCAACAAAAAAGTCTTACGAGAGTTGTTGTTTTGCCCTCTCACTCATTGGCATCTTTTTATAGGAGTTTGCTGTTGGCTGGTGCTTAAAACTCACTCTGCATCAGAGATTTAGCTACATGGCTGTTTTTTGTGCAAGACAAAACAAAAATACAGAATTTAGATTCTAATGTCAATAATTGTAAATGAATTAGTATGTTCCCCCCTTGAGTAGCAAACACAATTTACTCTGATGATTGTATAATATACATAAGGGAATATAGATAGCTCAGCTAACAGCGGCCATTCAGATGAGGCAGTAGATAACCTTGGTTGCCTTTATTTGTTCAATTTCCACTACAGTTCCTGCAGCTTGTGGCTATAGTTCAAATGCCAGTTCTGCATTTTATTCATATCTAACTGATTTTACACAGTGCACAGGTTTTTATCAATCTGCTAGGAACGTGAAAATTATGCAGTGTTTCTTTTTATGGCAGTTTGCCAGTATGAGATAAACTACAATATTCCCAAAGATAACTCTAAATGATTTCATTATTTCGTATGAACTGACATTCCTTGCAAGATAGTATATTATTGTGTTATCATCGATCTCAAATGTTCCCACCCCTAACTGGTATGTAAAACAAACAGTGGTCGGCCTGATCGTCAGTCAGACAGTTTTATGTCTAGCTCTGTGAGACTAAAGTCTACTTGACCGCACAGAGTGATTTATAGTGCTCTGAATAAACCGCTCTTGTCAGAAGTACCACATAAAAGCATTACAATGTCTCTAAACCACTCATTCCTTCATCTAAAGGTGACCTATGCTCAAAGAGCTTGATTTGAGGGTTTTTTTCTGATCAAGAACTCCCCCGCAATTCTTGCTCTGTCATGCTTGATTGTTTTCAAGTGACTTTGGTTTTGATGAACCTTTCAGGAACTGTGAAGAGTGACAATTTGAAATGATAAGCAAGCACTCTTCTTTTCAAAGAGCCAAACGACATCTGAAAGTGAGAGTGGGAGAGCTGGCAGCTGACGCAAAGCGACTCGTTTTCTTGTTTAAAGTTACAGTCTGCCTCTGAGTTAACAAACCATGGGATTGAGCCTTCCCACCATGCTGCCTGCGTGCATATGCATACTCTCCTGCACACACACTTAGCTCACAGGCCTTTGTTCTGCAACCTTTTGTGAAGCTTGCCCTGGATTCAGCAAAGCTCTGTGCAGTAGAATGAGACTAAAGGAGTCTCTCTCTCGCTCGTTCTCTCCCCCTTCACCCCCCAACATTCAGTCTGACTCCCTTTGTCGTCATTTTTCAGTCTCTTCACCTGACTTTCGCAGTCTGCCTCTTTCTTTCTTTCTCTGACAAATAAAACACTCGCACTCAGAGCGTTTGCCAGCATTTGGTGGGATAATCTACCTTCCTGAAGATTTGGCTGCGCTTCTCCTTATCACTGTGGGCTCATCAGAACATAAGCAGTTCTTGGCTCTCTACCAAAATGAGAGAGCCACTTTCCAAACAGGAACTCTTATGGAGACATTCCTTGTGTGGAAAAGGAAATCATGTCCTCCATTCCCCCCTCATTCTCCCAGAGCACAGACACGCACACACATATGAAAAAAAAAGTCTCCCGCTTTGACTTGACATCATTGAGACTTATCATTGACCACCAGTGTTTGTTTCATAGTCAAGAGAACTCCTGTTATCAGTTTGATGTCTTGAAAACTCAACTTTGTGTGTGTAGATCTTGCAATTATGATAATACTGACTTTATTTCTCACAATTCTGAGTTTATATCTCAATATTCTGACATTTCCTCTCAGAATTCTGAGTTTGTATCTCACATTTTCTTTCAAACATGTGTCTCTTTATTTTCCAAATGTGAGTTTGCTTTTTTGAGATAATTCTGAGTTTAAATCTGTAGCTCTGACTTTATATCTTGTAATTCTGAGTTTATCCTGTAATTCTAAATTTATAATAAACTTTTTTTCCACAGTTGCAACTTTATTTTTTTTCAAAGTTGAAAATTTATAGGCTTTCTAGACTATTAGACTACACTACCTGACAAAAGTCTTGTTGCCTATCCAAGTTTTAGGAACAACAAATAATAACTTGACTTCTAGTTGATCATTTGGTATCAGAAGTGGCTTATATGAAAGGCAAAGGCCTCTAGATTACGCTTATTTTACCAAAATAAAATATGATTATGATTTAATTAAGACAGTAAGGTCTTACTTTGCTTAGACAAAAGTCTTGTGGCTTGTATAATGTACAGTATAGAATATAAAGTCATAGAGCAGTGGAAAAAAATTTAATATTATGTATGACTCCCATGAGCTTAAAGGACTGCATCCATACATCTCTGCAATGACTCAAATAAAGTAATCTGGAATGGCAAAGAAATTGTACTTGCAGGACTCCCGGAGTTCATTAAGATTCTTTGGATTCATTTTCAATGCCTCCTCCTTCATCTTACCTCACATGCTCAATGTTCATGTCTGGTGACTGGGCTGGCCAATCCTGGAGCACCTTGACCTTCTTTGCTTTCAGGAACTTTGATGTGGAGGCTGAAGTATGAGAAGGAGCGCTATCCTGCTGAAGAATTTGCCCTCTCCTGTGGTTTGCAATGTAATGGGCAGCACAAATGATACCCTTAGGCTGTTGATGTTGCCATCCACCCTGCAGATCTCTTGCACACCCCCATACTGAATGTAACCCCAAACCATAATTTTTCCTTCACCAAACTTGACTGATTTCTGTGAGAATCTTGGGTCCATGCAGGCTCCAATAGATCTTCTGTAGTATTTGTGATGATTGGGATGCAGTTCAACAGATGATTCATCTGAAAAATCAGTCTTCTGCCACTTTTCTAAATTATCAACTAGAAGTCAAGTTATTATTTGTTGCAATTACTACTGGGACAGGTGACAAAACTTTTGTCAGGTAGTGAAGACTATAGAGTATTTTGCGTTTATATCTTTGTATCTTTGCGGTTACAGCATCTTGTAGTTCTGACAATTTTACATTATTACTTTGTTTCATGCTACTAGGATTATAATTGGCTTTTTCTCAATTCTTAATGTATTCACAGTAAATCTTATGAATCTGTCTTTGTAAGATACAATCTACAACCTTGCAGTTCTAAGGAAAAAAGTCAGATTTGTGAGATATAAACTCAGAATTACCAGGAAAAAACATCAGAACTGTGATATAAAAAGTAACAAAGAATGTTTTATTGTTTCGTTAGGTTAAAGAAAGCTTCATTGTGCCATAGATCTACATGATGGGTTGATAGTGTGGCATCCTAAAAAAAAAATTGCATTTCAAGTATGCAGATTAAACCCTTCACTGGTAACGTGCCAGCTAAAAGCTCATGCCAGATTTTGTTTTATATCAGTCAGAAAAAAAAGTCCATAAAATTCCCAGTGTCAGTGCCAGATATGCATAAATGGTCAACCACATCTGTCCCAAGAGAAAATGTGGATTGTAAGTAGCTCAAATGTGTCACCAAACACTGTTTACTGATCATTGAAAATGTGTTTGAAGCTCAGCACAAGCACGCGCGCACACACACATTAAGTTTAGCCAACAAGAAGCAGCCCTAGGGGCGGCAGCCAGATGTGTTTTATCTGTAAGGTGAAAGGTCAAGTAGAACAAATTGCATAAACTCATTCCCAGTAGCAAGAAAACTGTCCACAGGGCTGCAGAGATGCATCCGATTCTTTCTTCTGCTCTTTCTGGCTTCAACAACATAAAACACTGAATTTGCACTGAATTAACTTGATGTTTGCTTCTTTATCACTTGCCTTTAGCTTACAAAAGTAAAAAGGGAAAGTGCTGTGAAGGATTAGGCGAGACATGTTTGACAACGGCAGAAAAGGTCAGTTGTGCATCAGAGGTAATTATGGGTTTGAAACTAATCAGGGACTAATCATGAATCAAGCACAAACTAAATGACAGAATTGTAGAGGTCACCTTGATTTTGTATTTGAATCAGGCGTATAATGCTTTTATTATGATTATTATTTTTAGGATACATTGGCCCCCTCTGATTTAATTGACTCATAATGTGTTTTATTTACCCTAGAAACAAACATTCTGAATGAATTGAAATGACCTAGTAAAAGTAGGAAGGTCGAATTAAAGTGGCTTTTTAATTGCCATCGTTGCACTTCATTGCTTTCAAGGCCTCTTTTAATAGTACATTTTGTGTTGTGGGGGGCGGCATGGTGGCTCAGTGGTTAGCACTGTCACCTCACAACACGAAGGTCGCTGGTTCAAGTTCGGGCTGGGTAAATTGACATTTCTGTGTGCATGTTCAGTTTGCATGTTCTCCCTGTGTTTGCGTGGGTTTCCTCTGGGTTCTCTGGTTTCCCCCATAGTCCGAAGACATGCGGTATGAGTGTGTGTCTGTGTAAATGAGTGTATGGATGCTTTCCAGTACTGGGTTGCTGCTGGAAAGACATCCGCTGCGTAAAACATATGCTGGAATAGTTGACGGTTCATGCCGCTGCGGCGACCCCTGATAAATAAAGGGACTAGGCTGCAGGAAAGTGAATGAATTTTGTGTTATGTGTGTGTGTGTTTTCTAAGAAATCATTCATTTATTTCTTTAAAGTTTTCTTACCTAAGGTTTCAAAAAAGTCTACATTTCGAATGATATATTTTTATTTTGCTTTTTCAAGAGTTAACAATACAGAACATTGAAACTAAGCAGTAAACAAACTAAGGTAAAACATATAAAGTATATAAAAATAAACCAATAAAATAAAAATAAACAAATAAAAAGGGAGGAGATACAGTATAAACCAATAGGCAAAACTACTTTGTCAAATCAAATCATGTGGTACTGTTTTAGTATATTTAAAAAAAATTATTTCTAATCTTTTTAAATAATTCACCCTTTCCTCTCAAAGAATATGTGATCTTCTCTAGTGGTATACAGTTGAAAACTTCTGAGATCCATAGCCCAATTGGTACATCAATGTCTTACCAATTGTCAATAACAATTCAGTAGGCTTAATCGCATGATTATGCTGGAGGTTAGAATTTGTATAATTGCCCAATAAACATATCTCTGGATCTAATGGAAAATCTGTGATATGATATTGCATACTTGTACCCACAACACTTTTACTTTAGGGCACAGCCATGTAGAATGCAAAAATGTACCTTCTTCTATACCACATCTGAAGCAGAGGGGAGAAATACTGTTTTTTAAATGTGTGTAAGCTGGATAGAGTGTAATAAAGCTGGTGTAAGAAATTAAACTGGATTAGTCTAAATCTGGAGTTTAAAGTTGAGGTAACCCCATCTCTACAGACCCCATAGGTAATTTTCCAGTGGTTTCCCCAAATCCTGTTCCCATCTAATTTAGGCCGTACTCACACTATGTACAGTTGCCTTGAACCGGGCCAAAGCACGCATCACCCCCCTCCCGTCTCCCCCAACGGCTCGCACTCACATTACATTCGGGCCTGGGCGCTTACATCATTGATGATGCACTGTTCAGTAAGCGCTCTCGCTCAGTACAGTGGAGATTTCTTTAGTTATATCGTTTAAGTCATTTGATATGCAGCGTCACAAAGTCAAATATTTCACCAAACAGACCAGCCACTTTTGACGCTCATAAACAATCATAAAGGCCTCGTGCTGCAGGAATTAGGAGGTTTGCTAAAGCTGCAGCTGTCGTGCAGTGAGGGATTTGCGTCTTTAATAATCTACTACAGTTTGAGTTCATTGAACAGTAAGAATGATTAATTAATCCATATGAAACAGTCCCCTAAAAAGTCACGTCTCGTTTTCAGTTTCGGGCTCAGGCACGCTTGCACTTACACTGTAAGTGTACCGCGCCTGAGCCCAAGTGAACCATGCTCAGGCCCACCTCTTCCAACCGGGCCAGGGCCGCCCAAGTGAACTGTGCCTGAGCCCGATTCAAAGCACTCACACTTCTCAAACGATCCGGGAAACGGGCCTGGGCACGGTTCGGATAGCATAGTGTGAGCACGCCCTTAGACTTATCTGGGTCAGTCAAAGGTTGTCTTAGCATCAAAGCATCATTTGTTCTAGAAAGAAGTCTTCATTTTAAGTACAACTGGCACACACACAAAAAAAATTATTAAGTATAAAAACAAGCCACTGTCTTATTTTAAATACACATTTACATATTTTACACACATAGATTGACTGACATGAGCGCAGGGGTTTTGAGAGTCAAACACAGGAACACTTGTTATGGAAATATTTTGACCCATTTTGACCTGTATTATTTAGTACTTTCTTTAAAGTTACAGATGCACTGATTTATTTCTGAGCCAATATATTGATTATATCTTATATAGGCAGTTATTCAGAGTGATATCCACAGATAAAAAAGTGCCTTGTAAATATATCTATTTGAACCATTGGAATCACAAATATGTACATCGCCAGATATATTCACTATAATTGTATATATGTGTTCATATATAGACATATATAATTATATATAACATATATGAACATATTTGTATTTCAAACAGTTGAAACAAGTGTAATATTTGTTGCATATATAATAATTATTTATATGTGAAATCTAAATATAAACTTATCATATATGTAATTTGCATATATTTCCAGTTCTGATTTCTATAGGGGAAAACCACATCAACGATTAATTTATTCATTCAGTTCAATTTCAGGCCTGGTGCCAATTTTAATAAACTCCTCTCTTTGTTAAAATCCATGTATCCAAAAAAACCAGCTGTTTAAAAATGTATCCTCAAATAAAGATTGAACACATTGAGAACAGAATGAAACCACGTTCTCAGTTTCTCTCCATTTCATCTACTTCATCTGTGATCGCATGCGTTTATCTGAGTCATCTTTATAATTCACCTACTTCCACATCACATCATTCGTGAGACAGCACACAAGAGCTAGAAATCTGACATCAATCTGCTAGCACAAAGGTGACAGCCAAATAAACCCTCTCTAATTTTAAAACATCACAGGCAAGCTCATCTAAATTAAGGATTTGACAGATTCTTGCAAACATTCAAGTTCTTTGAATTCAATAATGAATCAGTGTTTGAAGGCAGTGTGTGAACTTGATGTTTGTAAGTTCAGGTAATCAGAACTGTGTAATATTTCATATCTCATCTGTTGTGACTAAAACACTTTGTTGCATTTTGTATTTACAACACTGGTATCGTTTTCTGAATTGGATTTGACAGATTTGTATAACTTTTCCAAGTTCTTTGCATTCAATAATGAATGAGCATTTGAAGGCTGAGTGTGAACTTGATGTTTGTAAGTTCAGGTATTCAGAGCTGTGTAATATTTCATGTTTCATCTGATGTGATGAAAACACTTTGACAGCATCTTTGTTGTATTTTGCATTCACAACTGTGTGATTCCAGTATCCTTTTCTGAATTGGCCTTTGAAGTTCCTGGCTTTAGTGAACCTTAGATGTTTGTATTCTTAGCTGTCCTGGATTTTGTAAGAAACCATCTGCAAAGAGTTCCAGATCAAACCTCTAATCAACATCAGTCAGTAATAAACTTATGAGAGTCTGTCATGAAGTTGCAACATAGACCCGGCAACACATGGGGAGAAAAGGGGGCACAGAGGGGCTGAAACCCTGGGGAGCAGCTAATGATTCACATTTCATATCCCCCCCACACAGGGGCCCTTGTGTCTGCCATAAGGGGCCTCTTCGAGGGTTTGTTTTCACTGTGCAATCCAAAATAAATGGGAGCCGCAGATGAAGACTGGACACTTGAGAAATTGAAATCATGATGTCCGTAAGAAAAACACTCATATCTCGGTCTGTTGCTCATTATGTGTGTGTTCCCTTCTTGATCTCATTGACTGTGCGGTCAGAAACAGGTGAGATATATTGTGTTTATAGTCAGTAACAGAGCCCTTTATTTTGGCACAGTTAGTTTCTGGTCATGCATGTCACTGCAGATAAAAGGTCATGACATACATTGGTTCTTGTGTGTTTAACAAGTGCAGCTTGTGCAAGCTTAAAGTTAGTATAAAATGAATGTCACTATCTTTGTGCATATTTTCATTAATTTGTGCTGTTGATTTGTACAAAAGGTACAGGTGTAACGACAACTCGGTTTTCTAAAAGGTCCAACAATTTCACAATCTAACTTTTCTTTTTAGGCACAATTTTCAATAGGCACAATTGCAAAAAATAGAGGCATGTTTAATTAGATCACAAGACACTTTTTATAATATTTATAATTGTTAATATAATAATATAATATAATTGTTAATATTTCATTAATATAATAAATATTAGTTTTACTCATTTTATGCTTCAATTGCAATGATTGTTCATTAATTTTCCTTCGGCTTAGTCACTGTATTCATCAGGGGTTGTCACAGCGGAATGAACCGCCAACTTATCCATCATATGTTTTACACAGCGAATGCCCTTCCAGTTGTAACACAGTACTGGGAAACATCTATACACACACATACACTATGGCACTATTTAGTTTATTCAAGCCACTTATAGTGCATGCCTTTGGACTGTGGGGGAAACCGAAGCACCTGGAGGAAACCCATGCGAACACGGGGAGAACATGCAAACTCCACACAGAAATGCCAACTGACCCAGCTGGAGCTCGAACCAGTGACCTTCTTGCTGTGAGGTGACAGTGCTAACCACTGAGCCACTGTGTGGCCCTTTGCAATGATTGTTTAATTAATTTCATTTCATTTTTGTCCGCTTTTCTGGGGCGGGGTCATGGGGGCAGCAGTCTTAGGAGAGAACACCAGACTTCCCTCTCCTCAGACACTTCCTCCAGCTCCTCGAATAAAGAAAAGACCCAAGGCATTCCTAGGCCAGCCGAGAGACATAGTCCCTCCAGCGTGTCCTGGGTCTTCCCCAAGGCCTCCTCCAGCTGGGACATGCCTAGAACACCTCCCTAGGTAGGTGTCCAGGAGGCATCTAAAACAGATGCCTGAGCCACCTCAGCTGACTTCTCTCGATGTGGAGGAGAAGCGGCTCTACTCTGAGCTCCTCCCGGGTGACAGAGCTCATCACCCTATCTAAAAGGGTGCGTCCTGTCACCCTGCAAAGGAAACTCATTTCGGCCGCTTGTATCCGAGATCTTGTCCTTATGGTCATGACCCTAAGCTCATGACCATAGGTGAGAGTAGGAACATAGATTGTCTGGAAAATCAAAAGCTTTGGCTTTTGGCTCAGCACTTTTCATGAAAAAATTAAATGATGTTAAGAAACTGAGCATTCTTTAAAACACAATTATTACAAACAATGACAATATATGTATATTTTGCCATCTATAATAACTTTTTTACTCTCAAAGTGCTGGTGATCATGGATTCAGATAAAAATCTGTATTGTTCTACTGAAGAGGAAAAAATGTAACTTGAATGAGTAAATTAAGAGCAAATTTTCTTTTTCGGGTGAACCATGTCTTCTGAGACACTCTATATCAGAGATATAAAAATTTGTTAAAGTTGGCCCATGGTAACCTTTGATTTGGCCCACCATCCCATCTGAGAAAAGAGAGAATGATTGGGATGCTTTAGAGATTGTCATTTCATATTTAATGCAACCTTTTATTTGTTTGTTTTACTGTTAAGCTACAAAAAAGCAAACTGAAATTAAATGTTTTAATTTAAATGCTGTAATTTAGTTTAAATGTACAAACTGTCACCCAATGGGTACAGGACAATGCAGAGACTTTGGTAAGCAAATCAAGTCAAAGGCAGATTCTGCTTGACCAGTGTATTCAGCATTGAACTCCACTGTGTTATAAATGTGATTGCTATTTTTTTTATTGCAGTAAGTTATCATTTAAAAAAAAGCTTTACTGTATTAGTTAATATGATTCAACGTGATTATTAAATATTATGAAATAAATTAGGAAATTTCCCATGGCAACTTTAATGTAAAATAGTTTGTTATAGCCTATTTATCTTCGACCCACAGCTCTCAATGAAATTCAGTTTTTGGCCCTTTATGGGCACCCCTGCTCTATATTGTATCACTTGTATAAGTCTGGCTGCAGTGACAAACTTGTTGCACACTGATATGCTTGAAGACAGACTTAAAACTGTGACTGTGATCATTTCATCCTTAAACATTCCTATGCATTGCTTTGAGATGTCAAGGCACACAATAAAGTAAACGCATGCATGTATATTCCAGTATGGAGGTGTCCCAAGTTGAACTTGACTTTGTAGCCCAGCTCAACGCGCACTCCTCGGCGCAGTTGACGTATAGCAGAGTCATTCAGTCATCGAGTCAGTCCTTCACTGCTGCTTTCTCTCACCTCGACAGGCACACAGTCTTAATTACGTTTGGCAATCGGAGAGCAGTGTAGTAGTATAACTCCATCCGTGCCGATTATTTCTGGCGAGACTTTTAAATCGAAAACCGCGGTGATTGGACGGCGCAGTCACGGGGTCCGCAGTCTCTTCGCCCTGCCTAGAGTCAGTCAGTCAGTCGGGGGAAGGCGAGTCTGCCTGCAAGCGCTTCTCTCAGTGTGGATCTACCATACACACATACACGCTCACACGGACCTTTACGCACAATTATTGTTAATTACGGAACCCTTTTCGGTCTTCTGAGAGTCTGTTTTTCCACAATGGGCGACAAAAAGAGCCCGACCAGGTAAGAAAGCGTCAACGGTCGGTAATTCTGAGGCGATTTTGGTGTCCGCGCGGCTGCTTTTTTTCGCTCGGTGGATATTCGGATGCTTTTCTCGAGGAGTGTTTCTCCTTTCTCTCAGAAACAAGCGCAGCTATGGCGGCTTTCTCTTTTTTCACAGAAGACTCTAAACACGACTCGGTGCCTCTTAGACAAAGAGATTTTTCTCCTACGGGATACGCCTGGCCTCTTCGGATGGGTTTTTTAATCGAAGTTCGCCGTTAAACGGACGGTTTTTGACATTCGATTTCACGCCGTTCACCGACGCGATATCTTTAGCTCACTGGCTAACGCTAGCTGCCGTGCCAGTGGACACCAATCTAGACCCTTTAAGTGAATTACATGTCTCTGGTGACTAGGAGCTGTGGAGAATAACCGTGGCTAGTTAGCTGGTTAGCGTGCGTTTCCAGTATTTTCCGGTTCTAATAAACCGTCCTCACGCGTCATGTGTCGGATTTTCTGTCACTTTCTGTGCCACTTGGCTTCGGTTAAACGCATTCGAGTCAACATGTAGGATGTTAGGGGGCAAACGTGAAAGTTGACTTTAATAATTTGAGCTTCTCTTGTCATTAAAGGCCAAAAAGACAAGCCAAACCGACAGCGGACAACGGATTTTGGGACTGTAGCGTGTGCACTTTCAGAAACAGTGCCGAAGCCTTCAAATGCAGCATCTGTGATGTACGGAAGGGCACGTCTACCAGGTATGGGCATTTACAATGGACTTCTGCAGCATTGCAATCCTGATCTAATCACTAATGCAGTCGATTTGGACGCTTTACTTGTTGATTTGCTTTTTAAGATTCATAGAAACACCAGTTGTCTCATGCAAGTGAAATGTCATTTGTTCAGTCCGATGACTGGCGCTAAATTGAGTGTGGCAGACAGCCTGTGTAGTCACTGCAGTGGCAGCAAACTTTCTTTGTCTTTCATTAGCTTGAACGCATTTTATTGCATTGGATTTGCGTTTAAATGCTTTCACTGCAGCTCCATGATCGTGCATGCTTGCAGATGAATACCTGCTATTGTAGTGCTGCAGTGTTTGCATGTTGTGGCTCCAGCCAGATTTCCCATTGAAAGCTGTATGGATGGCATTGCCTGTTTTAATAAAATGCATTTAATGTCTGGATGTTTTAAGCTGTCAAACTGTAATAGATACATTTACGGTTCAGATCCATAACAGGAAACTGATTTTCTCGGGTTTTTCCTGCCATGTTAGAGCGGTTGCAACAGTTTAAAGGTCATTGTGGTAGAAATTCTTAATCAGTCTTCATGATGTGTCATTTGTTTTGACACACATGCAAGTGAAACGATTCTGCTTCATATTACAATTAGACTAACATGCTGCTCATTTGTAATAAAGCTAAGGGCAAAGAAGCAGACGTTAATGTTGTTGATCTGGTTTGTCTAATTGGATGATTTCAATGCTCCAATTTCTGAGTGATTCAGTTGGAAGCCGTCACTAACAGGTCTAGGGGTTTCTTGTCCTTTTATAAAGGTCATTTAATTCAGTGGTTCTCATTCTTTGTTCTAGACATGTTGGAGGTCACCCTTGATTGACCCCCTCACCCCAGTTTAGAATGCCTGGCTGCTTTCTGAAAGTGGCAAAGATGCATTCTTTGCTACAGATTAAACCCCACAAACTATTTTTCTGTTGTTGAACAATAATTATCTAGAAGAACAGCTATTGCACTTTACCACTATCTGGTTTGAAGTCTTTTTGTCATTTTTTCTCCAAATCGGAGCACCAGAACCTCATCTAACTATTACATAATATGCGTGGTCTGTTTAACCCTTTGATGCACAACATGGGTCTAAAGTGACCCGACTAAGTTTGATTTTTTTTCTATATCTTTGCTAGATTTTAACTTGATTCCAGGCATTCTTCAATAAACTTGTTTTTCATCAGCTCAAAGCCTTGTATTATTTTTTTACTTTTTGAATAATTACCACTGTTACTACCCTTTTAATACACACCATGGGTCTAAAATGACCCATATTATTTACCTGTTCTATCATGGGTGAGCATTTTTTTGCAAACTCTTTAAGTTAAATGCATTTTGTTATCCACAATCACAGGTTTTCATAAATTATCTTTTAAACTCACACATGCTTATGTTTAGTACAGTTTTTGTGATTGTACATCAATTTTAAAGTAATTGTCAAAAATGACCCATATAGGAACCTTTGCTGTTTCCTAATTGCTGCAAAAAGGAACGCATTTACTGCTAAATACTGTTTACCTGGCACGCATTTCATAACTAAACATGGCTGATTTGTTCAATTTGATGCTTGAAGTATAAAAAATATTTTATAGATGGATGGATGGATGGATGGATATTGTTTCAAAATATAAAGCCAAAAAATGCCCAGGGAAGAAGGCAATAACATAAAAAAATTAGACCCATGTTGTGCATCAGAAGGGGTTTTTATAGCGTGTGCATCAAAGGGTTAAAGGTGTTTGCTAGCCAAAGTATAATTTTCAGAATGTTTGCATGGCAAGCTGTTTTGAACTCAAGTAATTATTTTTATTTTGACCTGATTTTGTTCAAAATCATGTCACACTAGTTTGTTCTTTGATTTTTCTCAAAGTGTGACAGGGCTTTTATTCCAGCTGTTGTATTTGGCCGTTCTAGTAATTTAATCTTCTGCTTTTTTCAAGATAGTATTCTGAAATGTTATAAATAAGAGAGATGTTGGATTACTTCAGGATTGTAATCCCCTGATTGAGTCAAATAAATGTGTGGTTTGCCGAAAATGCCACCGTGGTTGTATTCCTGTAAGCAAATATAGGTATGCACGTATGTTTTACGTCCGTCTGGACTTGGCTGTGTTTATGATGTGTGATTCCGCCAACACTTCTCATCAGCTGACTGATGTGGTGTCTACAGCTATGAGTAATATGCGGCTGCACACAGTAATCCCGTGCTCTAACCTTTTCATCTGCTCTTTTACACCCAGTGCTTTTCTGACATTTGGGGGAAAGAAGAGGTGTCGGGAGAAGTCAGACACTCCAAAATGGTGTATTTGTCAATAACAATTAGTCAGTTTATTCCCTTCAAACCGGCGCAGGGCTCATGGATCTGTTTGCAGAAAGCAGGCGCGTTATGTTTCGTGGTAATGACAGGAAATGATGCCATGTGTCGGAAACCCCTCATCTCTTACTTGCTGGCAGCAGCCCAGCTCCTATCAGGCTGCTAAATAGAAATCGCACTATATTGCTGAAGAGAGCCGCTCTGTCTCTGTTTGATCTGCGCTGTCAAGCTTTGATGGATGCGATTGTTTGCTGATGTAAGAAGCCTGGCTCCCTTTGTAATGAGGACTAATTAGCCATCTTGTCCACGTTTGATGTATTCCAGTGGTGCACGGGAGGGAGCTCAGGGTGCTTGCAGAGAACCGATGCGCTCTCATACAAGTGTGCAGCGGTTTATGCTCCCATCTCAGCACCTTTTATCTGTTTCCCTCAATGAATGAGTCTTTGTGGTGTGATAACGCATTCCACTCACCAATTATTTTATCTTTGTTGGTCTATAGAGTTCAAAGAATGTAGCAACCCCCTGTGCAAGGATGCTTGTAGATTAGCAATGCATTTTTTTGTCATGTAAAGAAGGTCTGAATGGTTTTGTAGCTTAATCTGATTTCTGAGCACATTGAATTCAGGGAGATCGATTCATTTCATGCTGCATGAACTGCATGGTTTGTAGACTTTTTAAATTAGGTTTAAAAACAACTTTTAAGGTAAAATGTCAATTGAGCATGACTGTTTCTTTTGCATGATTGACTGACTGACTAATAGATTGCACAAAGGTTTGGATGTTCACTTAATGGCCTGTTACAAAAATGCATTTTAATGTTAATTCAGTTAGAAGTGTGAACTGTGTGAACTGTAACATTTTGCACTTTCAGAGGTAGTTCACAGCCACAAAAAAACACTTAATTGATGCCTACTGACTATATTCTTAAACTTAAAAGTACATGTTAAAATCAGCTAGCCAGATTTAATTTTCTTTTCTGAAATCATAAGTTTGTACTGAATAAGCTTGCACGGTTTACCGGTACTATGGTAGTATTGCTATACTATGGCACCAAAATACTGGCTGTGGCACTGTAGATTGCAAATGGTAGTATCGTCATTAATGGTTTATCTACAATAGATGTTGCATGTAGGAAAAGTCACTAAAATGCTTACACGTTTGTGCAACAATAGACCATTCTATTTTAAAAGTCTGTGAAGCCCTTTAAGGTTGCAAAACTGTGTAGAATTTGTGCCTTTTATGGTAGCCTATTGCGCATTTTCTAACGCTTCAGTTCGAACACACATCTGAATCAGTTCATTTCGGTTCTTGTTAATATGATTTAGTAGCTACAACAACAGCAACAATCTCTTTAAAAGAACAACTCACAAAGTGAAATTTTGAATTACTTTGGATTGTTGCCTGATAAGACTGAAAAAAAATAGATGAAAATCCCAAAAATAGCAACAGGAAACATTGAAACAATTTTTGACCGCTTCATATTGCCTAGTTTTGTTGGAAAAATGCCCTTTTGTAACAAATTTCATTCGGTATAATTTGCATATTTATTTTAATGTATTTTTGTTTTTCAGTTATCTACAAGATAAACAAAAACAATGAATACATTTTAGGTGAAGTGAGGTGCAAATAATACTTTTTGGCCTTGATGGAATTTTGTATTAAATTCAAGTAGGCCTATTTTAACATGAAATATAGTATTTCTATAACAACCAAACCAAACAAATAACAACCAAAGAAAAAAAAAATAAAACAAATCTAATTACTTTACAAATGAAGTTATGTGTAATGAAATAAATTCCACAGGAAAAAGTATTAAACACATGAAGAATGGGATGCGTAGAAAGGCAGTAAAAGCCCAGACAGCAGCTGAAATCTCTCAGAAGTTATTTAGCCACCCTCTGCCCTTCGTCGGTGTAAATTAAAATTTGTTGCTTCAGTCCAACGTCTACATTATCAGGAGGATGAAGATGAAACCAGGGTGGACAATGATCCAAGACACAGCCAAGGAAACTGTCAAATGCTTTCAGAGAACGAAATCAAGCTGTAGAATGGCCCAGCTAATCACCTGACTCTTATCCAATAGAAAATACAAAATAACGATCAGTTTGGATAGACAAAACCCACACTGTATATCATAATTTAAATTGTGCAAGCTTATTTCTCAATATTAAATAGTTCCGAAAATACATGTATACATAAACCTGCTCGTAGACTGAAAGAAATTAGCAAAGCATTTAAAAGTGTAAAAAAGGGATTGATTAAAACACCAGGTGTAAACAGGAGTATGTATCTATCATTTTACTTGTGATCCAATCAAGCCAATCTCATTTTATAGTAGATTCAAACAGAGCAATAGACAGGGCACTTTGATGCTCAACAGTGTGCTAATGAAGTGTTGAATGAATTATATGTATGCTTTTCATGCTCGAGTATCCGCAACTTGCAGGATTGTATGAGTTGGATGACATTTTTGCTAGAGGGCATGTTTCTCACTGTTTTTCCCACACAGCAGCTGCACACTTCGTAGACTCATTTACTTTGTGTTTCCATGGCAGTAGGGGTTATCTAGGGTCACGCTACTGTTAAACTGGAAGAAATTTGTACTGATTCATTGTAGGCTTGTTGTCTGATATATAAGAAGCACAGAGTGCATATTATTTGTGAGGTAGTGCTTTTGGATTCAGGTTGATTTAAGATGGCTTTAATGTTCAATTTTGACTAATCTGAACTAAAAAACCCTGTCAAGCCTCAAGCAGAGCTTCAAAATGATCTCCTTTCCTCTGAGGCCATCAGAATTTCCCTGCACAGCATTCCTCACACACCTTAAAGCACCATGTTTTAATATTACATTGGAATCCTGAGAACAGGAGGGAAGAACGTGACACCTTGTTTCAGTATCTGATTTCGTGCTTTCTGTGTTCCAAGATGCATATCAGTCACCCACAGGTTAGAGGGAAGAATCCATTAGGGGTTTCTTAAGGTGATTGATGTGCCGGATCAGGGGGAAGTGCCAGTTGGTCTTTGTTACCTTGATCTTTAGTGCCGGTATACTTTTACTTTACCTGAAGCTTCCTCCCTGCAAGGTCCCAGGCCAAAATTTTTCTTCCTTAAGCAGTTTTGTTTCCTTCATTCTCCGTGTTGATTATCAAATGCTTTGCATACAGGAACTTTTTTCAAATTCGCCGGAGTTCAGTGAGATTTGTTATGTTAGTAAAAGTAAGATCCTATGAAATCGTTTTAAATGATTATCTTGTGTAATTGTAAAATGCAGGTGAGGTGACTCTATAAGAAGCTATTCCATTTAGGGCTGCGCAATATTGCAAAAATTTGACATTATTTTTCTTATTATTAATATGATTTCACCAGATGACTTAAATAGCTCTATTTGTTAAGTCATTACTTTAGATTGATTGTGATGATTTTGTAGCAAAGTGAAATGTACATTATATGTACTTTATTATAAAAATATAATAAACCAACTAAAGTCATAAATAAACACAAAATAATCAAACGTAAAATAACATGGCATAGGCTTCATCATTATAAATGATTAATTAAAATTAATCTTTGTTAAACTTCTTTATGTGCTATTAAAAACTATTAAAAATGCTCAGTTGCAGGCCTTAAATACACATGCAGATGATAAACTTTTAATATGTTATGGTTTAATTCTGCAGTGTCTCCACAAATATTGTGTGTTTTGACCTGTGATTTCTGGTCATCTATAATCCCAACTCAGCATTGCATATCTTGCGATGTGACTGAGGAGACTCATTGCGATATCAATGCTCAAATGATATATGCTGAACTGAGCTGCCAAAATATAAATGAATAAATAATTAAAAATTCAGTTTATTGGTAAAGCATACAGAACATTATATAAATAAATGCTTGTGTACAAGCTTGCAAAAAACAGTGTCCTAAATGCATCTGTGTCAATATTAGTGGTGGGCCATTATCGGCATTAATGTACTGCGTTAACGCGAGACTCTTATCGAGTGATTTAAAAAAATATATATCTATCGCCGTTAATCTATTCTCAAAGTTGGGTTGGGAGTTAGGTCTATTCTACGCAAGCTATGATGACATTCACCTTGATATTTTAGTGCGGATGTATACCTGACCGTTGAGCTGTCTGGCAAAAAAGTGCCATACTGAATTAAATCAGCAGGATGCCCTTCTGAATCTTTCACTTACTTCGAAGACATACTGACTACGCTTACATGGACACCTGTAATCTAGTTATTTGCCTTAATAGACAGTAATATAATTAAGCTGTTTACATAAAGTGCTTTCATGTAAGAGTTTCCTGTAATTTTGGGTGACTAACTGCAGTTTGGCAATTTCACTTTAACTCATGAACATTTTATTCATGCCCCCGTGACAAACTGGGGTATTATACGCAAATAAGGAGTAAGGACTGGAGAGAGTGTTATGGAATTTAACAGCGCACGCCAAATGAAACAAACAAAAAAAAAAACGTCTGCATTTCGCTGCGCGTGTGCGTGTGGTCCTTTACTAACAGTATATGTAGTGTGCGGATCTTGTCGAAAATATGACAAAAAGTCCTACCAGACGGTAATCGTTTGATTGCGGTGTTTACTTCAATAATGCCACTAATATATGCATTCTCCACATTTTAATTCCATTTCTGTTTAGTTCAGTTTTGACTTTAGAAGGTAATCTAAAATAAATTTTTCGAGCTTATGTAGGCCTACAGTTCAAAATTCATAATTAACTGAATAAACAGTTTTTATCACCAATTATCATATAGAACCGTTTCTTAAGCAGTTAGTGATACATTTTGGACACTGGAGATGAGCCCCTGGTTTAATGTGCCACCAGGCTTGAGAAACCAGTTCTCAAAAGACTTACCTTTAGTCATTATTTGGGTAGCACACACATTCTGAATGCCTTCGGCAGAGTTCAAATGAGCCGTTTTAATCTAGATTAATTCCAAGATTACAGTGAGATTAATCTAGATAAAAAATAATAATCTATGCCCACCTATAATCAATATACATTTATCTTATTTTTTACTCATTTAGTTTTTATTGCAGTTTCCAAATTTACATACAGATGTTTGGTATCTAGGGTTTTCCACATAGGATACACAAAACAACCAAACATCAGAATCCAGAAATTATAGAAAGAAAATAAATGATAAAATACAAAAAAAATCCATAAATAAATACGGAAGTTACATTTAATAATTCAAGGACATTATAAGAACAATCAAAACATTACACTCAATTGTTTAGTATATCGTTGAAAGGAAAACCGATGAAACTAATTAATTGTTTTTTAATTACAATTTAATTGTGTACTTTTTTTAAACCCATATTGTGGCACCCAATGTTCTCTTTTGTTCCTAAACTATATACATATGAAACTGTGAGGATGGTACTTTTTAGGATCTTAAATGTTATTTTTTATTTATTTGTTTATTTTTAAATAGGTATTGTTCTTTTCACTATCTTTCATTTGTTTTCTCTTATTACAAAAAAAAAAATAAAATAAAATAAAATGCACATTTTTCTGACTATACATTCTATCTTAAACCTGGTCTTAATGGAAGAATATATTCTACTCATTTTCTCTATGTCTCATTAAACTCCTCAGTCTGTAAAAGAAGATTTATAGTTAGCTTCTCCATCTTATAGTTATGTCAAACCAGTCACTAATTTGAGGTATTTCGAGCTGTAACCATTTTTGATTGACTTTTTTTTTTTACAGGCTATCAGCAAAATTTTCAGTAGTTTTTTTTTTTGGTCAGATTTTTCGTCTAACATAGGATTTTTGAGGCCTAAGCATAGCATTGAGAAAGAAGAATCATTGGGGATATGGAATATTCTCTAAACATTTATGATTTTTTTTGCCAAAATGGCTGTATGTATGCATGTATGTATGATTCGCTTCATTTGAGCCACATAGTCTCCAGCAGACTGCATTTTTTGTATCTCCTCTGCTCAGGGGTGACGAAAAAACAATTTATATTTTTCCAACCAGGAAATTCCCTCCAGACTTTTACTGTTTTAAAAATACTTTACCACTCTTCCTCAGTAATTTCAATATTACTCTCTTTTCCTGTTTATTTTTATATAATGTGTGTTCTCTAATTTATTGTCTTGAATATGTACATTTATTTTGAATATAAATTAATTAAATGTTACAGTAAATGTGTATTTTTTTAAGTGCATTGTGTATTCACTGTATTTGATCAGTCTCATGCACACACATTAATTGATGTAGTTTTAGGTCATTCTGACGTTGAATGAAAGCTGTAAGCCCTCCTTTTATTGTATTTCCATCTTTTGGCTATGGATTTTACCATCAAATTTGACCACTAGTCTCTTGAGCTTTGAATTATGATTGTCAGCTGATCATTTATAGAGTCACTGAATCAAAATTGAGTCAGATTGTGAGGTGTCTTCCACGCAGACTCAACAGACTGTATCTTTGTTGTCTTTCTGTCATATAAAGGTAGATGCAGAGAGAGCAAGCAGATGGAAAATTGAGTGTCACTGTGCAAGAATTTCATACAATCTGTTCAAATGTGGAGGCTTTCATGATTCAATAGGAAATTGAGGTTTTAAGTGCCTTGTTCCGCTTGAAATAACATAATGTTGTGTTGACACTATTGATTCGTGAAATCAGCAAGGATGGCTTAGATTCGGTGTGTGTAATTGATGGAGCACAGATTTACAATCCAGTAATTTTCTTTGCCGTTGCTTGAGTGCAGATTGTCGAGGATAATGAAATTACATAATCAGGCTGTGCTAACACTGTGTTAGATTCCCCCATGCCTCTGCACACACATTTGGACACACTTTTGCTTATCCACAGTTATCAGCATTTAGACCCACACTAAACCACAGACGTAAGCTTTTAATCTACAGGCATGTGTTGATTTGAGCGTTTAAAACTTCCTAATGAGATTGTAGACATTTAAGCGAATGTGCAGAAAAGAATTCTGAGATTAAAGTAAAAAGGTTGACATTCATGGATGTGATTTTGTGTGAAGTAGAGCTTTTGAATTGTGCTAGAGCAGTATATCATCCAGACTGATAAATGTTTTTCATACAATATTTGTACTGTTTATTTCAGGTTACCTACAGGTGGCGAACATGTTCAAATACTTCAAAATATGCAGTTTTATGTAGATCACATTAGGGTTGTCACAATACTGGAATTCGATACCAATCTGTACTGTAATTTTAAAAATGTCCATTTCCTGCAAACATTTAAGTGAGTTATTAAATAGCTTAGATTTGTCATTGTGTTTTCGGGCTTAACAGAAATGACTATAATAAAAAATACATTAAATAAATAAATAAAATAATACTTTATTAATTGTATTTAAAGTAAAAATAAAAACGCGTTCATGTGCACATGAGACAATCACAGTAACTGTAAAATCACATACTGAATCAAAACTTTTACAAATCCTGAATCAATATTTGAGTTACTTTTGCACACTGGAGGAAAGATGACATCATGGCTGAAGGATTTATTTTAAATGAGTAATGTTCTGTTTTAAAACCAAGTCACACAAAGCTGATGTAGGATGTGTTGTTTTATGAATGGGTTATATGCACAGAAGTGTTGTTCAGCCACTGAAATCTTCTGGCAAAATATATTGTATACCATGCTACTCAGAATATTCTCTCTGAAATAGCATGAAAATATGGCTTAGTAATAAGTGTAATTCCTGCACGTTGTCGGCCAACCACTAACTACATTTCTAACTGGTGAATGACATGATCCAGTGGGTTGTCTGCTGTCATGTGATTTCATGATTTTAGGAGGCATGGACGAAAGGGGAGGGACTGTGTTCCACAGATATTATGCTAACCTGTTAGCATTTTGGCAGATCACCTACTGCACCTTAAAGTATCATACTTGGGGAAAATATGCTTTATGCAATGGCAAAGTTATATAAAGCTCGAAGCATCAGAATCGATACCTGGTATCAACCTATCAACCATGACGTGGCATCAATACTCTGTATTGTCTGCAAAAAAACCTCATCGGAGCATCCCTAGTTTGTACCCAGTCTGGTGAAATATCTTGTTTTTTCATTTTGTGTTATACATTATATACACATTATTTGTACAGACTAGTTTTGCCTTCATGTTTGCATCTCTTCTGCAAAGATTTTTAACAAGTCATTTGATTAACATCTACACAAAGTTGACCACTTCATTTGTGGGACATTTTAACAAAATGGTTAATAAATAGTGTTATTTAAATCAAGTTGTAGTTTTATATTTAAGCTAAACATAAAAACATCCATTTGAATCTATTGAACATACTAAAAATTGTGGGATTTTATTTATTTCCACACTGTCCAGCTATTATGTATTGAGTTTGAACTGTGTCTGTGTCTGTGTCTGTGTCTGTGTCTGTGTCTGTGTGTGTGTGTGTGTGTGTGTGTTTGGGTGGGCTGAAATTGGCCTGAAAGTGATTTGGCAACAGAGAAATTGCTGGCCATGTGATTTTGAAGGGAGGCAGATGACAAGGCACCAGGGAGGAGATAAAAAAGGGCCCAAAAGAATAGAGCGAGCGAATGAATGCAAGAGAGCAAGTGTGCGTGTTGTACGTGTGTGTGTGCGCGAGCTGTGAGGAGGGGGTTGTGGGCCACTGCCTGCTGAGTTTGATGGACGGCTCTGTTGGGATGTGCTCACTCAGCCAAGAGGCTCTCAGAGGGAAGGCAGAATGGAGCACATCATTACCCAGCGCAGGGAAGCACTGGGCTCACCCTCTTTCAACTCCCGCTCTCCTCCTCCTCACCCGCCGCATGTCATTCAGTCAGTGGAGCAGAGGAGGCTGCCGTTCGCCTGACTCATGCATAGATAGCATAACACAGTCAGTGACGTTCGGTGACCACACTTAATCAGCTAACTGAGTGGGAACGTAAGCGGTTTCGATTGAGAGCCGCTGCCTCGCTGTAGTCTGTGGAGCAGAGCGCTGATGAAGATGGCAAGGCAGACAATGGAAGACGACGTGACTGACAGCTCGTCTTGATATGAGCCGGAATCTGTTTTTGCCGGAGGAAATATAAAGCCATTACAATCTGCAGCTCTGCTTGTGTATATAGATGTTAGTGCTAAGAGGATTAGTCAGCTTACTTTATTGCTTGCTGATGTGTTTTTCTGTGACATATTGAAATTCTTCAGAGCAGTAAGGGCAGGGATTCACAGATAACATATGAAGGTGATGGAAACATCCTTTTTTTGCTGGGAGCTCATGATGTGAAGGTTTTATTCCCCTTTAAAAACTTTAAGGAAGTTTGGTTAAATCGTATAAAAATGTAAAATAAAGCAGCATTCTTAAACAAATGCTTTATTGTTTCAATAATACAAAAGCTTTTGGTGTTGCACAGTGTGCTACAAAATGTATTTTAAATGCCACTTGTTTATTTAATGCTGCTACTCTACGTGCAGGGTTGGGTAGTACCTATTACCTGTTGTAACCGCTATGCACCGGACCAAATCAGTATATGAATTTTGGTGCTTAATTTCAGTGCCACTGGTGCTGTGACAAGAACATGAGAAGCATCAAGGGGTTCAATAAAGGCACACGTAGGTATGCGTTGTGTCACTCCATCTCTAAACATTTATTTCTAAACAACTTTGAGGGATACATACACCGTCTGCAATGTTAAGCATTTGTTCTTGCTGCTTAGATATAGAAGGCAAAGCTCGCAGTACATTGCATCCAAAGAATGACTTCCTTCATCAACACGCATGATCGCATTCATCTAATTTGCTTAAACTAAGTGATCTAAAATGTGGCTATATTTTACAAGCAAAGATTTAGATTTTGACACTGCAACATGCAGCAGATGCTTTACAAAAGTTGTGTGTAAGTGGGAAAACATGTCAAACTTATGACATTTGAGTGCTCAACTTCAAGGCAGTGGAATGCATCATCTGGCACTTTCAGTGAATACGTTTACATGGACACCAATACTCAGATTTGAATATGATTAAGACAATACTCTGATTAAGAGTCTACCATGTAAACATCGATTATTGATTACCTTAAAGACCATAGATACCCTTGTCATGAAAAGCAGAGTTTTTTCTTTTCATTCATCGTGCGTTATCAAATTCTATTAAAACAATACTCTTCCACCAGTTCTTACTTCATATTCTTATCCAATATCTCAGTTTGTCATGGATACATGAATAAAATGTTCCTGAATGAAAGTGAAACTGCTAAACTGCAGTTAAAGTCGAAAAATTACAAATTAAAATTCATGAAACTCAATGACCTTCATTGAATTATGTGCTGTAACATGTTAAACTTGATCATGAAAGAAACGTTCAAAAAGTAACTCATATAAACACCTTAACTATATGGTCGTCTTTTAATTAACGCAAATCATTAAATTGCTGATTGTCTATGTAAATGTAGTCACAAGCCCCAACCCTAGAAAAAAGGAATTCACTGATTTTGATGACAGCCTTTCCCCAGGTTAGTAGTAAGCTATAATGTATTGTAATTGTATAATGCAGATCTTGCATTCATGCTAACAAACAAATAAATAAAAGAAATGTATTAATGCAATTCAAATCTATAAAACATGAATTGATTTATACTTTAAACTTATTATAAATATATAATTATATTGTTTATTTCTAATGATTAAAATATTTTTTTGTCAAATAATTTTGTGGCTCAAAGGTTTCGGTTCAGTCACCGTTTTGGCATTTTAAAATTTAGCGATTTAGCACCGGTATTGAAATAACCCCAAACGATACCCAACCCTATCTACGTGTGGCATTAATGTTCAAATACTTTGTATGCCCACAGTCCTAAGATATTTTAGTTGAGTGTGGGAGTATTGAAACTTTTCTTTCAGTGAATCACAAAGGAGCAGTTCATCTACAAGAGATGGTTTCCTATTTGAGTGTGTAACAAAAAGCACTTTGTTGCATTTCTCCTTATTAGTTTAGCAGAGTAGGCCAGTCTAGACATAAATTTTCAGCAAATTGTTTTGTTGAATAGTGCATATTGCACAGGCTTTAGCTCGTTCATACTGATTCACATAGTGACCTGTAATTATATAGGTCAGAGGCAACAGCAGGTCAAAAAGTTGAGTGAGTCTGACAGAAAAGGAGTCGCTCTTTCAGCTCATCATGTGAAAAGAAACACGGCAAGCCTCTGCTGATAGATGGATCCTTATGTGTGTGTTAAACACAAACATTACACCTAGTTTGCAGTCTGAATGATGAAGGGAATTGTGTGGTTTGCTTTGGTGAAAGGTCAGACAACACAGGAAGCCTTCTCTTGGATAGATCAAAAAGTGAAAGATGTTTAGGGAGAAAGAGAAGCTGTTTGTATTGCTAGCTTTTTTGCTAGATATAGACAGGCCCACACAGAGTCTGTGCCTGATTTCCAAATACAAACTGCCTTTAATTTTTCATACAGTTTAAGGAATAAATCCTCTGTGTTTTATGAGGGCTAATTTTATGAGGCAATTTGCAAATTGTGCAACAAAAAGGTGAACACGAAATAGGGCTGTGCGATTTGAAAAATACCTAATTGCGACTTTTTTGACAGATATTTCGATTTTGATTTAATTTGCAATTTAATTTTGTAGCTTCAGCTCAATAATCTGTATTGTAGCTTCTTACTGCTAAAATGCAGTGTTAGTTAAAAAAGGAACTGAAAAGATATCAACTTATATTAGCAAACAACTCTAAAATTGTACTTTGCTTGCTACTAGATTGAGCCTCACTGACAATACTTTGAGTTTTTAGCAAGACTTTTCTCATATAGCTGCCTGTGGTGCTTTTTATATGTGCCTGTTGTTGTAGTTCCTCATGCTGTGGCAACAATTCTGCGACAGCTCTTACAAATTACCTGGTTTTGTTTGGTGCCTGTGACTTTGAAACCAAAATATTCCCATATTACCGACGAGCTGTTTTTCTTTTATATTAATTCATTTGTTAACGCTTCTGAAGCGCAGATGCCATCATCCCACTCATTTGCTCTTTCCTGTTTATTCGTTTGTTTTATTGTTGATGTTTCAAATCGCGATTTACGATTCAGTGTCGATTAATCGCACAGCCCTGCTGTGAGAGATGGAAATACCTTAAACCCATGGTATTTAGTTTCAGTTTAGGCACAAACCAACGGTGAAGCTGTCTGAGCCTTACATCATAATTTTTTTAATTATGCAGTAATACTGTATACTAAGGTAAAAAAAGGAAAAGGTTTAACGGTATCAAAATTTGGATACTGCCCAAGTCTAGTAAAAATATATTTTCTTATTTTCTTTTACATCATTTCTCATTTTGTCATGTGTAATTTTAATATTGTTAATGCATTTGTAAATGGTTTGTATCAATTATGTCATACTATTTGTGTAAAACTAGACAATGTGGCAAATTTGATCATATCTAATTTAGGTTTTATTAATCTCTTCCATTCAGAGCATTTTACAATTGTTGTAAATTGTATTTTTCAACACATGCCCCACAAATTAATCCAGAAAAAGCGAAACAAGAGAAACCGATTCCTTTTTATTTGGTGTTATTGTTCTGATTACATTTTTCCAACACTGTTGGCTACTGCTTCGTATTCACATTGCATTTCACTTCCACATCAAGGAAGAGCAGTTAGGTATCACACTTAGATTTTTCGCCACAGCTGAGATCTCCCCAGAGAGCAATTTCCTCAGGGAAGAAGGAGGGCAGAATCCCTCCTGAAGGTGGAGATGAATGTTTAATGTCCTCCACCCAGTTGAGAGCAACAGCACAGGAACCCAAGGCCTGCTCTCTAGGTGCTTTCTTCGCTATCTCCGTTCTGTACTGCAGGCACAAAGCCACTAATCGCTTAGTAGAATGGCTTATGGGAGCCCGGTCCCAGAGCTTGTTCAACACGCGCACACATGGCAGCTTCATCATCCCCCACCAGCCAACGCTTAATGCTTCTACGCCAGAGGATCAAGGCACTGTGCGAACTGCCACTGCATATAACTGTCACGTTTGCCGTGATATAAGAGGCGAATGATGTCAAATCTAGTGGTGAATCTTAAGGATGTTGTCAGGAAATGTAAAAAAAAAAAAGACCTGCAGTGTATATTTAGGACAAGAACGTCTTCATTGCCTTTACATTCGCAGTCCTCCATCAGAGATTAATTAAATCCATAGGCTCAGTAGAGAGTCTGTTTCAGTTTAACTAGCCTTGTCCTTTAAATGACAACAGATTGCTTTTTAGATTGCAGTCCGCCTATAAAGGTGCAGCCTTGTAGTCCGATACTATGTGTGAGTAGCAGATATGACCTTATTGTCCGCTCTCAAGTGCACTTTGTGCCCCTATAGCATGCAAGAGTCAATGACCATGATTGCCTGGTTATGCTGCACTTGAATTGGAGAGCTGTGTTAATTGAGCGCTTTTTTGTAGCCTCTCTTCACTGAAGCGTTCTCTCATTCTGTCTTGCCTCTACAAGCAATCTGTTTCATTTAACACTGCTGTAATTTACTGCACCGCTAACGTTTTGTAACTGAAGCCTAGACCCGAGTCTCACGGAAATGCCAACTGCTCCAGGAATTAAAGAGCCTCCATGTGTGCTGTTATTAATTACAACACATCAGTTTAAAGTGACACATGCCGCCGTGGGGGGCTTTTTGGAAGAAACCCAGAAGTATTGCCTGAAGTCGCACAGGAACGTTGTGTACCTGGCTGTATATCTTAGCAGCGCGGAGAAAGTAAAACAAATTTATAATTTTTACCCCTTTCCGAGTGACCCAAAGGTCTTTTCTGAATGGATAGTGAAAATAAAAAGGGATATCGGACCTCAATTTTAACTAAGGGAAATGGCACTAGTTAGCTTACGTTTTATTTCCCAAACACATGTTTTAGATGCCAATTATCAAAGACAAGTTAATGAACTGATACTTTCACTATATTAGACTTGTCACGATACTGAGTTTACAACTGACTTTTTCTCTTGTTCTATTCTGAGTTCTCCTTTTTACTTTTGACTCTTCTAAAGCATAAAAATACCATAATATGTGTGCAGATATTTAGAAAGCATCCCAAGTGAACATACTTGTTTAACTTTAAAACTGTAAAACAATGCTGAAGTCAGATATTCTGCTTTGAAAATGTTTTTGTCCATGCTGGAACGCTGTCTTTGTTTAGGTAAAATTTACCTTCACAATGCCAGTTTAGCCAATTATATTTCAGCACTCCGGGTTGCCTTGTTGGAAAACAGCGCATTTCATTTATTCATTCAGAAAGACTCTGAAAACATGCGTCCGTGAGCGAAATGCGACAGTGTCACTGGACAGTATCAGATGTCAAAATGAGACCGATTCAGTTCCACATGAGGTTATTAATTAGCAAATGATATAAATATTACGAATGTGAACAGGTTACATTGTAACCACGTGTCCTAACAACATGCTTTGTGATGAGATACGCAGTGCTGAGCAATTTGGCTGTTTGCACCGGACAAAACCCAACAGAAATTTTAATACAGCCTTCCAGAAGCACAAAATATGCACTCACTCACGAAACGGTAAGGTTTAGAATCTATTTAATACATTTTAATCCTCCTTAACATCATTAAATGTAGATGCTGATTCACTCGTGTGTGTGTGTGTGTGTGTGTGTGTGTGTGTGTGTGTGTGTGTGTG
>CAIGQZ010007154.1:16934799-16974801 GCA_903798205.1 Danio tinwini | reverse complement strand
TGTGTGTATATGTATATATATATATGTATATATATATATATATATATATATATATATATATATATGTATATGTGTATATATGTATATATGTATGTATGTATGTGTGTATATATATATGTATATATATAAAGAAGTACAAAAGCCTTACAAAGATGCTTTGCACAAATAAAACATTTGATGAAGAAAAAGCAAAACAAGAAAAAGAAAAACAGATTGCTTTTTATTTGGTGTTTTTATTTTGATTTACTTTTTCTAACACTGTTGGCTACTGCCCCCTGTTCACGTTGCATTTCACATCGGAACACTTTTCCAAGCGCTCATGCCTTAATTCAAATTTTCCTGTGAATGTTTCATGATCTCATTTGGCCAAACCGCTGAGCAATGGGATTTTTCTTGATTTTAAGCAAAAAAAATTGTGATTCTCATTTTAGCTAGAATCGTGCAGCCCTACACAGTACAAAACTGCCAGATATATTACTTGTTCAGACCGCATTCAGATATGCCTAGTAGAACATACTTTGTCATGTCCATGTGCAGTGACAGATTTATTCTGATGTGTTGATGACTTCACTCATTGACTACGTTTACATGGACACCAATAATTTGATTTCAATGCGATTAAGACAATACTCTGATTAAAAGTCTACTATGTAAACAGAGATTTTTTTTGATTAATTTAATCAGATTAAGGTCATAATCGAACTAAAGAGAATTTGAATTGAGACATGTGGAGTATGTCGTTTTTAGTCGCATTACTGAAGTGCAGTACATACATGTAAACACCTTAATCAAACTATTACCGTCATGTAGGACTTTAAGCGGCTTTTTGTGACAGGGTTTGACAGTGCGACCATTTCACTCGCATTTGCAACTAAAAATAGACGAGTGCGAACTAGAAAATTTATTTGGTCGCACGTGCGATTTATTTTTATTTTTATTTTTATTTATTTTTTATTTTTTTATTAATTAATTAATTTTTATATTTTAATATGCTCGATTGATGACTTAATTCACTCAGCCACGGTAAAACAGCATGCTCTTCACACAAATTTATGGTGTATTACTCTACCATAAATCTACAGCACTTCTCTACAGGTTTATTTACTTCACATCAAGCGGTCTTTACATTTTGTATACCTTGCTAAGCAATGCATGGCACCGAATAGCTGCGTGTCGCGCAACGTGCGAGCCTCATAGAAAATGTTTACAATACGGCCAAGAATGGCGTATCGTGGCACATCTAGTGTGAGACCCAATTCAACATCAGCGCTTCCCACACAGACTTTACCTGGGTGGCCCGGTTCTGTGTTCGCGAGAAACTAAGAACACTGCCAGACTTACATGCTCACATGCCATATCATAAATTTTCATAAAATTACTCTTAAAAGTCAATTTTTTTATGTGCTGTAGAGAAAAGGTGTGTTTAAATCTAGCTACTGCAGGTATATTTATATTAAAGATAATGTGTACTATATATATTATTATCAAATTAATAATGTTTTGTTTGGGACCATTGATACAGCCATAATGTTCTTATGATACAAACACAGATTAAATTGCTCTGGTCATGTGAATGTTTGCACTAACTATTCATTCATTCATTTTCTTTTTGGCTTAGTCCCTTTATTAATCCGGGGTCGCCACAGCTGAATGAACCGCCAACTTTCCAGCATTTGTTTTACGCAGCGGATGCCCTTCCAGCCACAACCCATCTCTGGGAAACATCCATGCATACACTACGGACAATTTAGCCTACGCTATTCCCCTATAGCACATGTGTTTGGACTGGGTGAAACCAGAGCACCCGGAGGAAACCCACACGAACATGGGGAGAACATGCAAACTCCACACAGAAACACCAACTGACACAGCTGAGGTCCGAACCAGCGACCTTCTTGCTGTGAGGCGACAGCACTACGTACTGCGCTACTGCATCGCCTGCACTAACTATACCGCACATTTTTATTAACTTAATAATAACTCCCTATTTCTGCTGCCCAGTGTGAAATATACTTTTTTTAGCTCGAAAATGGATCAAAAATGGAACAAGAAGCTTTCTAGGCATGTCCAAAACTGAAAACTTGATTCAGATCAGTTTAGAGAGGCCTTCATTACAGCAATTTGATCCCAGTCCTGCTGTGGACCGCTAGCTAAAGTCCATACAGCTTAAATTCATTCATTCATTTATTTTATTTTTGCTTTGAGGTGAATGTGCTACCACCACGTTGCCACAGCTTAAATTATAAATAATTATCAAATACTATTTAAGCTGTTATACAGTAAAATAAAGCTATTGTACTTATTGTGTTCAAATGAATGATACTGCGTTGTAAGATCTCCTCCTGTGCATTTATTAGGCAAAAAAACTACTTATTTTATATATTTTCACTGCGCTCCTAAAATTCTTTAATATGCTCCTAAATTTTTCAACTTAGTAGCGCATGTGCTACTCCTGAAAAAAGAAACGTCAAGCCCTGCAATGACGTTAATCAAATTATGTGCTATAACATGTAAAATGCGATCATGAAAGTAACACTCAAAAAACAACTCATGTAAACACCTTACTCTTATTAATCTCTTAATTAGATTAAAGCAAATAATTTGATTACTGATGTCCTTGTAAACGTAGTCATTGTCATTTATTAACTTTACAAGTAACTTTTAATAATAGGTTTAAAAAGATTGAAGTTATAATTTCAGTTTATATGCTTTTACAGCTCTTCTACATGTATTTCATACAGCTTCTTTCCCATGTTATGCATTAGATATACAGTTTCTACCAAATGTTTGACTTTTGTACTTTCACTTTTTAAAGTACTTTTTTCTCAGTTTTTCTGCAGTGTGTTAGCTTCTCATCTTTTTTCTGTCTTTACCAGCACATACTCAATGCATACTATTCCCACATGCTCTAAAAGATGCGCTCCAGTATATTTTGCCAGTGGCCCTGAAGCTCATCTAGATTCCTTGCAGAGGTTGTATTGATTGCAGTTGTGCTGGCCTCTTGAACATGATTCCCCATTATGAGGGATTGATTGGCTTCTCATTGGCTGGTCTTTGTGAGAAAGGCTGCATCCCATCAGTCATGGGGAGTGAAAGAACTATCGCTATCTAAGGGCCACAGGTTTTCTTAAAACCCTCCTTTGCTTCAGATGTTACCTCCAGCATGGGTTATCTATTGGTTTCGAGTTAAAGGCCATCAACAGGACCGATCTTGAGATTTACGTCTAACAGCATTTCCTTTGGATTATTATTTGCTGTTATGTAAACTTAGCCTAGCTAGGCTTTGCATGACCCGATTCTTAAAACAAACTGTTAGGACAAATGCCAAACGGTGCAATGTTGGGATAAGTTGTCCCTATGCGTGCATGCTTGCAGTCATAAACATATATATGCAAATGCACAATGCTTGTGTTATGTCACATCCTGAAGCATAAAACAGTTTGTGTGCTATTCTCAGGTTTATTTTCAGTGGGTTCCACTGTAGTTAGAAAACACACAATGGCCTAAGACTCTATGTTTGTGCACTTGCGTCGATTATTTGTTTGGCCTTAATCTTTCATTCATGAGTTTTACGCATTTAACCACAATCTAAACAGCCGTACATTGGCAACTGTGACTGATCTAAAATATTGAGGTGAAGGGGACTCCCAAGTCTAAATGTTTAGACAAAGCAAAAAGCACTCGTGGGCCTGAGCTCTTTCCCCATGATCAGTTGAAATCCTCTGTTACCCCCAGCTGCTGCCAGATGTTGGCCATTATGCTTGAGGAACGTGAGCTGGCTCAGGCTGCATGGCGCTCTGCCTCAGATCTCAGACACAGCCCCTCGGCTTTTAATTAACTCAACACCGCGTCGAGGAGAGAGAGCCTCCAGCACCAGCCTCTGCCTGCCTTCCCACCGTTACAGAAAGTGTGGTGCGTGTGTGCGCAGAAGCAAAAGAAAGATTTCCTCACCCACTAAGATTCTTTGCATTACTAAACATTCAAATTATCACTTTTTTAATCACTTAACTGTTAACATTTCACATTCAAGCATTGAGTCTTAACAAACATTGCAAAAAGTTTTTTAAACCGAAGCAGTTGTGCGTTGACCACCCTGTTCTGATGATGCAAGAGTTGCAAGTACGGTAGCTGAGAATGCCATTCTTTGTTCTTTTTTGAAGAATTGATACTGACCCTGATAAAATCAATATAAATAAGCATTAATACTGCCAAATAATACACTTGTTGTTAAAGTTACTGACCTTGCAGTCCAGGGAAAAAAGAGAACAGACTTTACTTGAACCTATTGTGCATAGGCATGGACCAGTATAAGATTCTGACTGTATTATGCTGTGTTCACACCAGACGCGGAAGAAGCATCAAGTGCGAGTAATTTACATGATAAGTCAATGCAAACGTGCATATAGAGATCCTGCTGCGCGAATGGCGCGAATTGAGCATTTTGCATGTTTGACGCGCTTAACGCGCAAATCGCTCAAGTTCAAAAATCTGAACTTCTGCGGACATTCGCGCTGCTTTAAACAATCAGGAGCTTGCTCTTGTAGGGTGTGATTATGACGTAGCGCCTGTTGTTGGTGTCCCGGGGGAAAAATCTGCCTACACCGACAACAGTTCATCAAACTGTCTTGGGCTCAGTCAGAAGCACCACTAAATGCTTCCATCATCCAGGTTAGTTTCTGGAGGAGTTTATGAGCTCACAGAGCTGGGTGCACCTCTGAAAAGATCTAGTGGACTCAGACACTTCTCCAAATGTATCAACACTGTTTTTCAGCTTTCATAAAGCACATAAACGCAGTTATTTTATCAATAAAATCCATGTTCTGAAGTGAATTTGATGCGCGAATGAAGCGAGTAAACACAAATGTTCACGTGTCTATTTAGTTTGCCTGCGAATTTATTTTTTATTTTTTTTACATCACTATATAATTTCATAAGATGACTTAGAACTGTTAGATAACATTTGGATTGAATAAATCATTTTACAGTGATTGGGATTATTTTGTAGAGCAGTATCTGCATAAAATACAATTCAATATTGATATAAATTAATTAATTCATTTTCTTTTCGGCTTAGTTCCTTTATTAATCTGCGGTCGCCTAAGCGGAATAAACCGCCAATTTATCCAGCATATGTATTACGCAGCCAATGCCCTACCAGCTGCAACCCATCACTGGGAAACATCCATACACTCTCATTCACACACATACACTACAGACAGTTTAGCTTACCCAATTCACCTATACTGCATATCTTTTGGACTGTGGGGAAAACCGGAGCACCCGGAGGAAACCCACGCGAACACAGGGAGAACATGCAAACTCCACACAGAAATGCCAACTGACCCAGCCGAGGCTCGAACCAGCAACCTTCTTGCTGTGAGGCGATCGTGCTGCCCACTGCGCCAACGTGATGCCCTTGATATAAATAAATTTTTCTGTGGAATCTAACAGTGTTGAGGTACAGAAATTCAATAATAACATATAAAATAACACTGTACAGTGTAGAGTCTTCATTGTATAAATAATTAAATGCAATACATTTTGGTTTATATACCTTTTTCTGCTGGAGATACTGTTGCCCTAAAAAAAATAATAATAAAATAAAAGATTTAGAAAACGGTACAAAAGAAAATGTTAGCGGTTTTAAATCCTTGACTTGACTTCTAAACTGTGGTAAACCTTCAAAGCGGTTATTATCCCATGCCTAATTGTGTGAGTTTAATATTCTTTAATATCACATGGTTTATATGCATTGCTACTGACTGGGCATTTTTGACACACCCACTAAACAAAAGAACACATCTTGAACCTTAAACCCTGTTGCACACCGTTTTCGGGGTCGATCAACTTAGAAACTGTAGCAAAACATTATGCATCGTGGTGTATTTTGATGCATGTGAGAACAGATGAATATTATCAATTTTATTGTTAAACTTGTATATTGTTGTGTTCTGAAATTATTACTATTATTATTATTATTATTATTATAGATCGATAATATTGGGCTTGAACTTTTTGTAAATGAAGATGCAAGTTAAACTGACAAGTTTAAACTTTCAAACTTGACGGAAATGGGAAAGTAAATACTTGTAGTACTGTTATGATTAATCGTGACAAATTGCATACAAAATAAAAGTTTATATTTCCATAATAATGTATATTACACACATGCATGTGTATCTTTTTTATACATATATACTAAATGTTTTTTTTATATTTATATAATAATTGTAAAATTATTGTAAAATATTATAAAAATAATATTAGACTGTAAATCAAGGCAGCAGAATTCTTCCAAAATGAGCAGTTACACATTCAGGCAGTCTTGGAGCATCCAGTTTTGGTGTAAAACAGAGCTCAATCTACATGAACAGGCCGTTTTATGGCAGCTTTTGTTATTGTTATTTTTATATAATTGACAACAATTCAACACATCAATGTTTTGATGGAGTTGATTTCAGAGAGTACCAGCTTGAAAACCTCTTTCTATCCGGTTTGTCACAAATGGGGCCAAACCTTCTAGCTAATCTGATTAGTCCCTATGACAATGACATGCCGCAAATGTCCCACCCTATGATCCTCACAGTCATTTATTAAAGGAGTAGAGTAATGAGATTACACATTCAGCAGACCCACACAGCTGGCGAAGGGCCGTCGTCACATTCAGAGGACCAGTGAAAGGGTTTTAGGCGCTGAAATGCTTGTGGAGAGCATTAGCTGTCTAGGTATGTCCTTATGTGTTCACCACAGTCCACAGAGTTTGTGCTTTAAAGTGGTTTTGTGTAAACACTGGCTGAGGTGGATTACATGCAGATGTGTTTTGGTGCTGTGTATTATTCTAGAAAATGGAGATTGATGTAACTGTTCTTCATTTTTGAAATTAGCTTTATGTTAAACCCTTTGCTCTGGAAAGTGGTCTGACATGTTGGTTTGGGCTGACTAGTTTCTGGTTGTTAAGCAATGTTTCATCTGTTCACTGTTGTAATATTTTTAGTAAGTTTTGTTGTACATTACAAATTATTATATTATAATTTTTTCATAAACATTAGTAGTAAAATGTGTTTATTTAAAATTTGTATTTATAAAATAATTGTTACTAGAGCTGAGCGATAAAATCAGTATTTATCGACCAAATACCATTGTCAATATCAAAAAAAAAAAAGATTTGTGTAAAGTTTCTGGATGAAGCGCTAAAGTTTTATTAAAATGTGGCTGCTGAGTGCGCTCCTTGGAAGCAATGCCAATAAGTTTAGGGTGCAAGTTTGTCATTTCCAATGAATACGCACAACTTGCAGGACACACACATGAGTGCGACACACACATGAACATGTTATGCAAGCAGCGCACAAGTGATGCGTGCACATTTTCCAGACGCACCTAGTTGTAAACAACTTTTCCAAATGCTGCGAGCGCACCACGATTCATGCGAGTAGAACTAACCAATCTGCTTCACACTTTGTATGGAATATATACACATTTCAGTAATGGCAGACTATTTACCTCAGACAAACAGCGCACCCAAACACTGCAGTGCTTTTTACTTTATCCATGAACTTGCATCAGAGCTGCAGCAATGGATGTCCGTTTGTCATCCTTGAGAAAACACTTGATGGTTGCCTAGTTATCAGAGACACCAGAGGTGCTCGAGCGCAAAGCCCATTGTAAATGGTCAAGGAATCCACATGCACACGCTTGTCACTTTAGATCAAAATATCAACACACGTGAAAATGAGTGCCGTATAGCAGCAGTTAAGAGATTGTAAATAAAAAAAAAAAGATGTCGCCAGATTGGCTTTTTGGTTTCTTTTTTTGTGCATCCCAGCCACTAGCTTCCCATTTGAAATATTTTTTAGCATGGTGGGTACTATAGTCAATCAACTTCACAATTTTTAACGTTTTACTTTTACTTGAAAGCTCAGATTTGATTATCATAATTTTTGTTTACAGAGTTTGAGGTTTACTATATCATTATTATTCACACCTTACAGATGTTGATCTACCTTTACCATTGCTTTGTAACATTTTATTTAAATTTAAGAGTTTCTTTAACACTTGTTTATTTTATTATAAAGAGATTAGATATTTTGTTTAAATATATTTGTTTTTGACTATTAAAACTATTTGCCCTAGTAATGTTGGTAAATTAAAATAAGGTGGTTAAATAAAAAAAAAAATCTAGTATTCCTGAACGCATTGTTAAAAATATTCAGTAATTATCGATATCGAATGATATTGCCCAGCCCCAATTTTTATTGAATAACTTGAGGCATTTTGTTCACTTTTATTACAAATTTTTAGGTTTTGTGGTTTAAACTTCCAGAAAATGTTTTATTTTAATATCTTGTCAGAGTTCATTTCCATATGACGTTTTGTTGTACATTAGGGTATTACTGCAAGTAGTTTATTTTGCCCTATTAATGTGGGGCACCTAAGGGGAACTGTGATTAAAATGTGTTATAACCCACAACATTTATTTCAAATGGATTATAATTGTACTTCAGGCTTTAGATGGTGAACTTGCACTTGACCAAAACCACCAGGCTCAGCAGGTCACTAAAGAGTTTACTCTGTTGGTTAAGACGGATTTAGTGGCACACTGATACTGACTATCAACTCTTGTTGGGCCCCACAGGAAACCCCGGATAAACTCCCAGCTGGTGGCACAGCAGGTGGCTCAGCAATACGCCACCCCTCCTCCGCCAAAGAAAGAGAAGAAGGAGAAGCTGGAGAGGCCTGAGAAAGAACGGGCTGAGGAGGAGCGTCCTGACATTAATCCACCCGATGAACACCCCGTTGAACAGAGGGACAAAGATAAGAGCGAAAAGGAGCAGCCTGAAAAAGAGAAGAAGGACAGGGAGAAAGAAATCACCCCAGCCATCACCAAGAAACCCAACAGCAAGAAGAACAGGTCTGTTAGTCACTAGTAAGAATCTGAGAATCTTCTGATTTATGGCTTGTGTAACCTGAAGAGTTTTCCCTTACAGGCCCAAGTCAGACATCCATCAAAGCCCACCAAGTGAACGAAACAGCATACAGTCTGGCAAATCCACAACCAAGACCAAGAACTCCCACAACTCCAGGTATCTCTCCTTTATCTTTGTAATTTGATCATAAAGCAGCCAAGTATGCCAAAGCAGTTGCCACTTTTCATTCACAACATTTTATGGCAATTTGACAAATCCACTTATTTGAGAGAAACCATGTTCAATACATGGCAAATGTTGCGATTTGATTGATGTTTTTTTCTACAAGTCAATGTATGTGGCTGGTGATATAGAAGTGACATAAATAAATATAATGAAGTGAAATATATATATATATATATTTTACAATTTCCATTCAGTTGAATTGAGGCTAATACTGTAAAAAGGGGTTTCCCTTTAAATTCCCTTCCATCCTAATAACACTTACCAATCAACCAAAATGGCAATACTTGTAAAAGACATATAAAATGTTAAAAGCTTCAAATATGCATATCAAAATGATTTCTAAAGCATCATCTAAACGCAAGAGTAATGGCTGCTGAAAACTATTGCCATGACAGGTTTCTGTTCTTTTATGTGTAATTTAAAGCTGCAGTATGTAAGTTTGACCCCCAGTGGTTGAATTAGATATTGCCAACCTGGTTCAAAACACACACAAGCGCAGGTTGCCAGATTGACGACACCAACAGCGGTGTGCCTGATTGTCGAGCCTAAAGGCTGATTTAAGGCTGCTTTAAACTGTGGTCTAAAGCAGTGGTTCCCAACCTTTTTTTCCCAGGAGACCCCTATTTTAACGCTGACATTTTTTTTTGCTTCAATGAAACCAAATTCAAGATAACTATCCAAATAAATTCTTGCTTTCTTTTTAGCACATTCATTTTTATCTCCTCCCTGGCGCTTTGCCATATCTTCTCTTTGGTGCATCTTTTTTTTAAATTCGCTAATTTAAGCTCTGTTCTATGTTCCCCCACTCACGATACGCTGTAACATTCTTGACTTTAATGAAATTTCTTATCTTTCTATTTTTGATAAAATAACCCCCCCCCCCCCCCAAATAATCAGAATTGAATTATTTAATAAATGAAATTAATTTCCTTTAAAAAAAAATAATAAAATAAATAAATAAAAATTAACTATGAAACCTTAAAATCATTAGCAACCCCTAGTGGGGGTCGCGACCCCCAGGTTGGGAACCACTAGTCTAAAGCAACGGCACACAATAGAAGGAATAATGTTTTTAAGGAAGGAGTCTTTGTCTTAACACCTGATATTTATAGTTTAGAAATGGCTTCTATTTCATGCAGCTAAACAACAGAAAACTGACAATGATTAACTCAGGTACACCTCATGTGCTATATTCAGTGTTAAATGCTGATAATGTGAGTTTGAATGGCATTTCACATGACATTTATTGCCATACTACTAAAAACAGCAGCAGATAGTTCACCTCAGATCTTAAAAATAAAACTTGTAAAATAATTGAACTTTAGAACTGTGACATTGTGCAAACCAACATATATCAGTAATTCAGCATGTACATTTAATAAAGTTAAAGAGGTTTAATATGTACTTATTAGATTATAAACCTTACCATTTTGTTGGAGTGCAGTAAGTGCACTATTCTGTGTTTCTGAATGGCTGTATTTAAATTTTTGTTGTGTTTCGTTTGGTGCAAACAGCCAAATTGCTTATCACTGTTATGACACAGTGCTACAAAGTAACCTGCTCCCCTAATGTTTACATTTGTAATATTTATAGTATTTGCTAATTAATAACTTCATGTGGAACTCTGAATCTGTGTCTCATTTTGGAGTCTGCTACTGTCCACGGAAGGTTGCATTTTGGTCAAAGATGCATATTTTAAGAGTCTTGCTGACAGAATGAATGCAATACGCTGTTTTCCACCAATCAGCCTGGGATGCTGAAATATAATTGGTTAAACTGGCATTGGGCGTGTTGAATGTTAAAAAAAAAGACAGACGTTCCGGCATGTAACTCATATTTCCAAAGCAGTATATCTGACTTCAGCATTGTTTTTCAGATAAACAGGTATATTTATTTAGCATGTTTTTTAAATATCTGCAAACATATTATGGTATTTCTATGCATTAGACGAGTCAAAAACTTACATACAGCACCTTTAAGAAACTTGTTACCAAATCAGGTGCTGATATCCAAAGCACTTTTGTTAGCACTAGACAATGCCATATATTTCTATAAAGGTGTTTAATTGTACTTTTTATAGTGAAAATAACAGATGTGTAATAATACATGCTGCTGCATATCTAGCTTGAGAATGTGTTGAATGTCACTCTGACAGTGAACAAAGCTGGCAGACAGCAGTGGCGAAAGTCACTTTAGAAACCTCTCTGATTCACACATCTCTCTTTCTCTCTCTCTAGTCTCTCTCTCTCTCTGTCTGTGTCTTTCTCTCTGAATGAGCGAGTCGTGGGCTGATCTCAAATGAGCAGCACAGTTTTACTCCCACACACGCCCTGTTGGCTGCCGTCCCACCATTCTGTTTCTGTCTGCTTCTGCCAGCACAGCTCATTGTGTCACATTGTCTTGAAGGCATACTAACAACTGAGGCTAATGCCAATCAATGAGATTTAGCTTTGTGCTTTTGCCATGCACACAACCCTGAAACATGTCTCAGTTTTTTGAAAGATTTTGTATCAGGCTTTTTGTGTAAATGTCAGTTTTGGTGATGTTTAACTATTGAAATGTATGCCGTTCTGTGTTAATCTTGCTGATCTTTGTTAATCTCTTTTTCTACTTGGCTGTTTTTTAAAAGATAAATTTGACTGTATTTTTTCTCAAAATCATCTACTTAAGTAACTTTATTTTATGTTGTACTTTGTAGAGAGTGTAGCATATATCCACATTAGTTTTTTTTTTGTTTTAAGGTCTGTGTGGTTGGACTCCTCTTGCTGTTTCTCCCCTCAACATGGTTTGCATGCAACGACCATACCCCTGTCCTTTTCAATATTTAAATCCAAACCATGCAAATACTGCCAAAGGTGAAATGCAAGTCATGCCCCCAGTTGTTATCTGTGTCATGTCACAATTTATTATTAATAATAATAAAATCTTTCTAATATGCTGATTTGGTGCAGTAATACAAAATAAAGTTAGTAAGATGTTATAATAATATCCATTTGACTTGCACTCTAAGGGTGCTTTCACACTGGCACTTTTGGTCTGCACCCGGGTTCGTTTGATGTCATAGTACGGTACGTTTAGCTAGTGTGAAGTGTCTTCTGAACTCTAGTGTGCACCGGTGAACCGTACCCGAGTCCGCCTGAAAGAGGTGGTCTGGGGTACGGTTTATGGGAACTCTGATACGGTTCACTTCTGGTATGAATGCAATCGTACCAAATAACGGAACTTGTATTTATAGGAGATATTTGTATAAAAAATGTATTTGCATAAAAGCTAAGTGTAAAAATATCTTCCCGATAAACCTCATTGTGGTCAAATGTTTTTAAGCGAAGTTTATTTATAAACTAATTTTGAGAGGATCACGTGCTTATGATAGCTTGAGGTTGGTTCGCATTATCCAATTTTTGATTCACCAATCAGACGATTCCTAAGTCACTATAAATACCCTAAGTTCCATATAACAGCCATCATCGTTTTGAAGAATCCCCCCTTCCACCCCTACTCCTCCTCCTTTCCTATATGGGTGGCACGGTGGCCCAGTGGTTAGCACTGTTGCCTCACAGCAAGAATGGTAGAAGAATAGTTCTAGTTTTTAGAGTTTAAACGTTCTCCCTCTGCTCACGTGGGTTTCCTCTGGGTTCTCCTGTTTCCTCCCACCATCCAAAAACATGCAACTTAAGTTAATTGACTAATCCAAATCGGCATCATAGACATGCACCTAGTAAGTAGTTATCTCTTAAGATCAATCACTGTCTGTTCATTAGCTACTACCGCAGGGGAGTTCTCGAGATCTACCTGAACTCAAACTCCCCCTCTCGCCTTGCAAATGGGAGGGAGCCCCGGGCTCGAGGATCTTATGAGCTCAGGGCTCTCTCCCAGAACAGCATGCCAAACAAGCTTTAGAATCAATCATTAGCTAAGTGTGAACTCTTGAAAAGGTTTTTTTTTGCCAGCAACAGCCGTTTTAGGATAGTTTTGTGGTTTGAACTTAAGTACTCTTTACTGCTTCTAACATTTTACTGGTCTTTTTATTGCTAGAATGCTCTGTGAAATACTTTTAGAACAAAAGTTTAGAAGTCCTAAATTTAGGACTGACATGCTAATTTGTTAAATTTGATTACTTTCATCTACCAAAATCAAAAACAGTAACGTCATGGGAAGAAATATTGCAAGTTCAGCCTATGTGCATGAGTGTGTCTTTGACCACCAAAAAACAGTTGAAAAAGAACAGGGTTTTTACTAGACCAGTGTTTCTCAACCACGTTCTTGAAGGACCACCAACACTACATGTTTTGGATGTCTCCTTTGTCTGCCACACCCATTACAGGTCGTTCAGTCTCTTCTAATGAGCTGATGATCTGAATCGTGTGTTTGGTTAAGGAGACATGGAAAATGTGCAGAGCTGGTGGTTCTCCAGGAACGTGGTTGAGAAACACTGAACTAGATCATGTGTTACAAAGTGACATCCTCAGGTACTAGTCTGTACAGTACAGCAATTTCATGATTACACTTGACAATTTTCAAGGAAATACAAAACCTAACAAAAATACAAAGGAAAAATATGACCTGTTTTTAATTATGTCACAGTCACACTTGAATATCTCTCTCGCTCTCTGCATCCGCAGGCCCAAGCTGAAGAACATTGACAGGAGCACAGCTCAGCAGCTGGCCATCACGGTGGGCAACGTCACAGTGATCATAACAGACTTTAAGGAGAAGACCCGCACCTCCTCCACCTCGTCCTCCACAGTGACCTCCAGCGCCAGCTCTGAACAGCAGCACCAGAGCTCTGGCTCCGAGAGCATGGACAAGGGCTCATCCCGTGCATCGACCCCAAAGGGAGACCTCTCGCTCGGGCACGATGAGTCGTTCTGAGCTCTGTCCATACAGCAGGGATGTACTTTCCCCCATTTTTCCCCTCACCTTGCCCTGAGCCAACTCGTATTCCTTTCTATGACTGAAAGAGGAACGTTTAATTTCTGTGAATGGTTGGACCATGGCTTTGGGCCATTGAACAAACTGTCCCACCTTTCCATTACCGGAGACATCCCACTCTTCTTCTATGTGTTGTTTTATATATGTACGTGGATGTGCAGCTGAATCAACTCAACTTTTTTTTTTTTTTTGTAAAAAAATTCTATACATGTAAACGTCCGCTGTGCACAATAACCACCAACTATTCTGGACCATTCTTGCTCTTATTTATTATGCTTCAACTTTTAGAGATTCTGTTTTACTCTCTCCAAGTTTCACTCGGCTAAAGTAGCTCCTACTGATGGCTCCCCTTTAGTGTTGACCCAATTTTGCAGAAGATTCCTGAGAAACTTCCCACAATGGTGCTAGATTCACTGTGAATTGGTTTCAGTCCTCAGACTGACGTTCACACCATTGAAACCGATCCCTCTGCTTTTGAAAACAATGGAAATATCTGTGTCCTGGTGTCAAGACTACATTCTTCAGTTGCTTTGTTTTGGGATTTAATTTCTTTTTTTTTTTCTCTCCATTTTGCAAGACTTATCAGAACATGTGTGCACTGGGGGTCCCAGCATCTGCTTTGGTCAAGGAACTAAACGGATACATACGTTGTGCAATGGAGAAGACTGCTGGGATTGACAAACCTACAAGGAAACATTGCGAGCATGATGTGAGCTTTGGTTTTGAACATCGGGAAGGGAGCTTTCTTAACGCTCACTTGACTTAACTCACAAAATGTATTGGAAACATTTTCTTCGACAGCTTTTTGTTGTCCTTCATGGTCTACATACAGTGTGATGTATTGTAAAAACACTACAAGGGTTTGGACGTCTCAAAGTTCTGTTTTACAGTCCTTTAATGTTGAAGAACTACTTTTGCCTTTTCTAGTCATTTTTGATCTAAAGAGACTATTTTAATGTTAGGGCTTTTACTTAGCCTCGTTTTAATCTGAAGACAAACTCCTTTTCTTTTCCCCATATTATTTTTAAATGATCAGAGCAGATTTACTAAAACAAGACCCGTCAATAGAAATCAAACTTAAGTTGAATGCATATGAACTCTCTCGCAAGCATTCTCTACTAACATTTTGCCATTTGTTTACTTCTGCGTCAACCAAAAAAATGACGCAAGCATGATTTCACGCAATATTCCCACTAAAAAAAAAACTCAAGATGTCTAGCTGACACTCTGACAAATCTAAAAGTCAGCCTATCTTCCCTTTTGAACTGTATTAAACTTGTACAAAGTATGTGTATATGATATGAGTTTTATTTATTGAAGGACCAAAGGAATTTGATATTGATGACATGCTAGGCAAATGAATAATTCAAAATGTAATTACCATATGTGTGATATAACATTTTAATAAAGTCTAATATAATCCATTTCAAATGTGTAATTCTTGTCCTTTTGATATATGCAGAAGATTTGTATACTTGTAAATTCATAGACATTAGAGTCCGACCTGTAAAGGCGATTAACACACAGATTCTGTTAGCAGTGCTGCGTTTTCATTCTGGTATTACAGTGAAGTCCCATCAAGCAGTTTTTCCCTCCTTTTAATCTTTTGTACATTTTGATATGAAGCGATAAATGGACATTTTGATCCACTAACAACTTTGATGCTCTGCTTCTGTTAACAACCATTCAAATTAGACCATTGCTGAAGTGTGAGGATTAATAATAAGCGTCATGTATAAATGAAGGCTTCGCTGGGTTGTTTTAAAACCGTAACCGTGTGTCTTGTTTATGTATTTGTGATGTTAACCAACCAAACCGGTATTGATTGTTGGATACGAAGCATTTAAGTTGTATTGCTATTGATTTTGCTTTCTGACCCAGTTTAGATCGGTGCAATTCAATATAGACACTATTTGTAAAAATCATTTCTTTTTTCTCAGAAGTATGCAACGTAATGACTAGAACGGGGGATGTTTGACCAATCACAGATCGATGGGGTTTTAATTATTCTCATTATTAAGACTTTACTGCATTTTAACCCCTGCGGAGTCGTTGAATTTACAATGTATAGCTTAGCACATTTCGTAAAATGTATGACTATAGCCATTTTTTTCACTTGCCTTATCCGCTGTCAGAAATGGTAATCTGAATTTTGTAAAATTGTAAAGGATAAAAAAATAACAATGAATTGTATTTTAATTTATTTAAATTTGACGATGAAAACAATTGATGAATTTAAACTGTGCTTATGTATGTCTCGAAACGGTGCAAAAGCCAACATAATAGGCTATGAATGGCAATGGAGCTAAACGTTTTCTTTTCTATTTACGCGCAAGCAGTTCTGTTCTTGTGTACGACCAGTAACCTTAATTTACTGTGTAAAGATGGTTACACTTTTTTTTTTTTGTTTTTAGCTTTGTTTGTCAAAACCCAAATATAGAATGCTTGTTTAAATATGCAATAGCGTTAACCTTGTGTGATTTCAGTGTACCTGTATAGTCCCGGATCCTTTCATTTTGTCTTGTAAAAAATGCTTTCTTTTGCTAATTTTCTTTTAAATTTTGTCAGTAAGAGTTTTCTTGTTTTCGTTTTCTTGCTAGTTGCTGTTACTGGTAAATTTTGTGTGGAGCTCAATTTCACTTGTACCTTTTGCTGCCCTCTTATTTAATTTTTTTTTATATTGATCTGCTCCTTGTCTATAGCTGAAACGATGCTAACATTCAACAGACTTCTGGCATGTGCACGACTTTTTTGCTTTTAGAGGCTTCTTTATCATTTCCCTTGCTTCCAGTAGAAATGTCTATTGATGCATTTTGCTTGTGTTCTTTTTCCACAAATAAAATGTTCGATTTATGTAACTTGTTGTTGTTGTTTTTTTGTGAACTGGAAGTTGCTAAGACTTATTTTAGGATGTTTACCTAATAGTGGTTCATTCCGCTGTGGTGACCCCAGATTAATAAGCCGAAAAAAGAAAATGAATGAATGAATGTTGACGTTATTCCAACTGTAACTGAATATTGAGTAGAGGGTGTCCTTTCTTTTTGCACGTCATTCCCTCACAGCCAACTAACGGTAAAAGGGGCGTGGTATCTCTTCATGTTGTAATAAGTGCAATGTGTTAACAGGAACTCTGTTTTACTCTTTGTGATTATGCAGTAAACTACAACCATTTTGGAAAAATATGTATTTAAATTTCTTTCTGAAGTGTATTCAATGAATCTGGAACCTGATCCTAGTATTGGACTTTTAGGAGCAGAGGACAGTTCTTGCAGTTGAAACCAAACACAAGCAATTCTATCTTGTATGTGTATTGCAAAAAAGCTCATTTTACAAATGTGGAAATCAGAGGCTTTGCCCACCTTTGAAATGTGGGCTAGAGAACTTGGAAATATGTTACACATAGAAGAACTGAGTTTAGAATATGCCTTTTATTTTATTTTTAGCAACCTTCCACAAACATATTGATCATTTTGATGTTAGATGGGTGGGGTGTGAAGTAGGGTTTTGAATTCCTTTTTGTAGTAAGCTAATTTTGCTGTGATACACAGAAAAAATGGTACAATGTTGTACCAAAGAAGGTACAAACCTTTGTCACTGGGATAGTACCTTTTTGTGGGACAGAATTGTACCTTAGGACAAAGAAACAAATTTGTACCATTGCAGTTTGTACCTCTAAGGACATGATTTGTACCATGGGAAACCACCTTTGGTTTTTAAAACCTGCAGATACAATATTATACCTTCATCAAATCCACCACTACAGTGACAAGACAGTTATACGTACCTTAACAGTGTCAAAAATGCTTGCCAAACATTTATTTAAAATGCCTTAAGTGTTTAGTTTACAGTACCTATAGTTTTATGTTTTACCAGTTGTTTTGTATTATTGTATTATAGAACGTAATGTTTATAAGTTTCTTTAATGTATAGTTTAATTTATAGTTTCTTCTAATTCATGTTTTAATATGGAAATTATTCATAAAATCACTTTGCCTTTCCTGTAATATTTATTTTCATACATATTGTAATAGAGTTGTCCAACAGTTATGTACCTTTTTTTACGAGAACAATTGTGTACCTTCATTTCAATTGTACCATAAGTGTCACAGAACAGTATCATGAGGTCTTTTCTCTACCATATAAGGTACAATTTTTAAAAAGGTACAAAACTGTTCCCTAAGAACCATTATTTGTACCATCGTGTACCTTTTTTTCTGACAGTGTAGAGTACTTCCAAGAAAACTTTGATATATGGTCCCTCTCTTTCAATAAAAATGAAAATAAAGAGTTTTTTAAAAAAAGAGCTGTGGTTTAAAAATATTGTGCCTGAAGCCCTCAAACTTACGTCAGTAGAGAAAAAATGCCACTTTAAACGCAGAAGCAAATGGTCAGACTTTGACGATTACCAAAATATGCATATTTTTTCAGTGGATTAACTTGAAAGGATGAATTATTCATAACAATGTGCATTAGCAAAATAAACATTTTACATTTTGATTTCACATGGTGCGTCATGGTGGCGCAGTGGGTAGCACAATCGCCTCACAGCAAGAAGGTCGCTGGTTTGAGCCTCGGCTGGGTCAGTTGGCATTTCGGTGTGGAGTTTGCATGTTCTCCCCGTGTTGCCGTGGGTTTCCTCTGGATGCTCCAGTTTCCCCCACAGTCCAAAGACCTGTGGTACAGGTGAATTCAATAAACTAAATTGTCCGTAGTGTATGTGTGTGAACGAGTGTATGGATGTTTCTCAGTGATGGGTTGCAGCTGGAAGGGCATCCGCTATGCAAAACATGTGCTGGATATGTTGGCGGTTCATTTCACTGTGACAACTTCAGATTAATAAAGGGACTAAGCTGAAAAGAAAATGAATGAATGATTTCACATGCACTTCAAATGGACTAGAAACCAGCCTGATCTTATGAGGAAACGTAACTATTTTACGTCAGTTTAGCAAGTAATTGACTATAAATTCAGTGTCATGCAAAGATGTGCGACTTTTAAAAGTAGGCGAGGCACCAAATCTCACCCCTAAACTCCAATATCATTGGGGGATGAGCGAATTGTACTAAAATGTATGAATAAGATCATAAAAAATTCATACGAATTAGCCAAATCATAAAGTTACGAAAGCGTGATACTCACTATTTAACCTACACTGTAAACCCAACAGTCAACTTTATCAAATGAAATGAGTGTCGTTAACTCAAATTTACTGTTAATTCTACTAATTTGAAAAGAGTTTTGAACTCAGTGTTGAAGGTAATAAGGTAATTAAGTACCTCATTACTTCAACTTAAATGGAGTAAGTTCACGGAACTCATAGGGATTAGTTTTTTTAACTTAAATGGTTTGTAGCAATCGGTTTCCTCAAACGATTTGAGTTGCCTTTACTTATTGGCTTGTACAGTAGTCAGTTGGTTTTAATTCTCTTCATTTATTGGGTTTTACTGTGCTCAAATTGCTTTATTTACTCAAATGGATTAAGTTGACAGTACTCATCAGGATTAGTTTTTGAACTTAAATGGTTTGTTGCAATCGGTTTCCTCAAATGGTTTGAGTTACCCTTAACTTATTGATTTTTACAGTGTATTATTATTAACAGTATAGCTAGCTCTTTCATAATAATAGCCATAGTCATGTCATCTTTATTTAAAATAAATATCATTTATATTATGTCTAATACAATGAGAGCGATAATACAATCTAATACAATCCAGAGCCACTTCTCCACTGTTGTTTGGTCCTCCATTGACCTTTCTGATAAATAATTTGCTATGCAGAAATTCAGCTTTCTCCTCTGCGTGTTGAGTGATGTGTGCTGCTCTGATAGCAAGTCCTGGTGCCCTGAGGCATGCTGGGAGCTGTGTCATCTGGGATGGAGATGTCAGAGAAGAGCTCTCACCTCTCGTGTAAAGCGCCGAGACACTACACCCTGAGGAGACCAAGTGCTTTAGCCCTACTGAGATATTCAGCTCTTCTTCCCTCTCAAGCTAAATGACTCAAATCCGTGGTCCCCAATGCACTGGACTATATAGAGGCATTAGAGGTCTGCACTGAGTGCTTGTCAACACAGAATTTTTCAGTCATTTCCATTTTGACTTCATTCATTGCTGACTTGTGAAGCAGGCAATGATTACTACTGTAGGTGATTTGCATTATGTTTTTATGGCTGGTTCCACAGAAATGAAATTAAACAATATGGAAAGAAGATGTGTATCCAGAGAAGCAGTTCTTGTATGCTAAGACAATTATTTTTAGAACAGCCCAGGGGCGTTGCTAGACGTAAAGCTCTACTAGGGCACAGTTCCCTCTTAAAAAAATAAAAATAATATATATATACAAATATACATTATTGTTATTATACCATTATTATTCCAAATAAATAACAGAAACAGAAATCTAAAGACACAAAAGTGGTAATGAGACAATTTAAGAAATCTTTTGCATGAATATTAATTTCATTTGAATGAAATTCTATAGACAAAAAAAAATGTTTTATAGAATTATCTGTTGTGTGTTGTCTTAGACCCGACTCATGGACGAGAATTAGGTTTATTAAGTCTTAACCCTTTTTTCTTCATACAAGGAGCCATGCTTAGTCTAAATAAGATCACAAAACTTGATTGCAAAACTCACTGCATGCCGACACTTCCACATATGGCTGTTACATGAGCGGTGTGGCTATTTTTCTGGCGCGCATGTTCTCAACTGGTACTAAGCAGCACGTCAGACAATAACGTCTTTATTTCGGAATTATGACTCATAATAAATACACTTGCAAATGAAGTAAATCACATCTCAATGCATTTACTGGGGCACTGGCGATTTTTACTGGGGCATGTGCCCCAGTAAATGGGGTCTAGCAATGCCCCTGGAACAGCCATTGATTGATCATTATTTGATGACTGTTAATGGGTTTTTATGCAACTCCAATTTCAGCTACAAACTAAAAACTTTGTCCATTTTGTCCATTAGTTCATGTGGTTTAAAGAGCAAGTTTTTTTTAAATACCTGTGCAAACTACAAAAACAGTTTTTGTTTGCTTGCATGAAGCTCAGTAAAAAGCCTATGGGAATTTATATAATGGTGAGTTGAGTTCTGCCATGTTTTAGGAGAGCACAATGTAAACCAATATACAAATCATCACAGCAAAAGCCGATCGTATTATATAATACACTCACACTACAAATAAAGAAGAAATCATATATGGAAATGTTTTATTGCGGCAGTTTATTGATACCCTGTCACTTTCAGAGAAGCTATAGTTCAGTTATTGCATAGTTCCACTTTAGCAATGGAGACATAATATTAAGGAATGGCCATCAGCTTCTCAGACAGACAAGAGTGTTTATAAAAGTATTTACTTGATATTCTGTATTACTTTGTGTTTATAAGATGTTTTTCAAAAGGTATTACTAAAAAAGGCCTGCTTTTTGTTTGGTGATTTGCAGTGGATTACATTGTGCGCTCCTAAGCGTGTCCGAAAACATGGCGGAACGCAACTCGCCATTAGGTATAGATTCCCGTTTTCAATGGGGTATATGCACACAGACTTTTAATTTAATTCAGCCAGCCCAAGGGCTTCCAGTTAATTGTCATTCTATACAAAAAGGCAGTGTTTAAGTTCTGATTTCTTTAAAAACAGCGATCTTCACTGCCTGGCTGAGATAGTGGGTATTAGACCAAACAAGCACTGCATTCAATTATATTATTTCTGTGCCATGTCTTAAAAATACGGAAATTAATTTAACCCCAGTATTTTTAATAGAATTTCTGCACGGGCCTGCGGCTAATGACGACGCCTGCGTTTAAACTGTATTTCGTCTCTTTTTATGCTTTAACAGCCGAATGAATGCTTACGTCTATTTAACTGATTATACTCGAATTACATTACAGCATCGATGCTGTAAAAGGTAATAATTATAATATTTTTTATTTATAAAGGCGCCTTTCTAGAGCTCAAGGACACTTCACAAAAAATTTGACAAAAAGAGATAGTAGCTACAAGCAGATATAGAAACAGCAATAGATACACAAACATACAGGAAGTCAAATATAACAAACTGGAAATACTAAAACAAGACCTAAGAGACAAATAAACAGAGTGAAGGTGGATCGGATAAAGTGGTCAGTTTGTCAGATCAGAAGTGAAGCGTTTAGAAAATAAGTGACTTTTAAGTAAATATTTGAATTTAGAGATATTATTGGCAGATTGGAGTGAGCGTGGTAGAGAGCTCCAGAGTTTGGGTGCAATAGAGTGGGGGAACTATGACGTCAATTTGTATGCAAAAACCCGGAAGTGAGTTAGCATTTTAGCAGTTCCGGTTCCCTCGTGCCATAGTCAATGGGTTTTTTCATAGGGATTTCAGTTAAATCGGGATTTTCAGTTAAATTAGTTAAATCGCTTAAATAAAGTCCGTGCTATCAAGTTGCTAATCATTTTGCATTTGGATTTGTCTGTGATTAAAGTATTTTCATGAGTAGTTTTTTATAGTTTGTAGTATTTTTCTAATTGGGAATTTATATTGTGTGTAGATAATGCCTACACTTGTAAAGACTGTCAAGACAGATTCATTTGTTGATCATTTATTTTAATTAAACGATATTATGAAGATACTGCTCACCAGTGCAGTCTGTCTCTTTCCTGCTCTCAGCTATGCTAACGTGTGAATAAATGTGTAAAAATACTTACATGTTAACTGTCATTTTGACGTGATCAATAGATTTCTTTTTTTCTTCATCTGAACACGTTTAACTCTGTCATAACTGCAATATTTACACTCCTCCTTAAAACGTACAGCATATGTGAGTGTATGGGCTGCTTTTCGCTGTACTCTGTGACAAAAAAGAATATTGAATGTTGTTCTGTGTCCATGATGGAATTTGCAGGCATATAACATTAGACTTGTCTCTTACGCCTCATCTCCTCATTTCTGTCGTCTGTTACTAAGGTAAGCGGGCTGTGTGCACGCAAGCGCTACACTTATTTAAACATGTCTTATGATAATACTATGTAGGCACATTTATACATAGTTTTAAAATGTTTACAACAACCGTAAAGCAAAACAAAATGTATTTTTCTTCCATAAAAACTATCCAAAAGGTACATAGGTCTATGTGCTTTTGCGTATTTATTTGTTTATAATATTATAGCGTGGATTATAAAATGGGCCGGAGCAAGCCGAACTGCCGCTCTAGGCAATGGACTAGCACGCCGCCCTCAACCCGAAAGTGAAAACGAACCTGACCAGTTCATAAAGTGAGGACGGGGGGTTGATGTTGCGGATGAGTCAGTACGTTGGGTTGGGCGGCGGGGAGCGTTTTCCGCCCTCACTATTATGCTAGACCCCTAATATGTAAGTGTTCTGTTGATGTTGTGGATGAAAGTCAGTACGTTGGGTTGGGCGGCGGGGCGTGTTTGCCGCCCTCATTATTATGCCGCTCTATGGAAGCGCTGGCCCTGATTATAAACCGAGAGAGTAAATATTTTTCATGGATCATATTTCTAAAAATAAGCCTGAAGAGTTGCAGGGTGGGGCTGACGTCACAGGCGAGGGCCCTGAAGATTGTAGTCGGTTTATAGCCTAATGTTAGCTTTTAAGTTCTTGCGTTTGCATTTAAGATCCAAAAGTGCTAAAAGTTGTGTTTTCGTGTGAGGATTATGCGGCTGGACAAAACGTGTAAGTGTATTGAACAGTGTTTGAACACAGAGCTAATTATTTGCAATCTTCGAAAGCCTATGGGAAAATCCTAGAGATTTTATCGAGGGAACCAGTTTTATGCTAGCAGCCAATTAGCCTACAAGGTGACGTCATAGTTCCTCCACTCTATAACACTAAATGATCTGCCCCCATTGAAGAAAGGCGGTACTGAGAGACAGCGAGAAGGCTAGAGTCAGCGCAACGTAATGAGCGAGTTGGAGTGTAGGGGACAAGCATGTTGCCTTGTAAAATTAAATATAGTCACATAAAGCTTTCACTGGAAGTTCAGCATTGGCTGAACACTAGCTGAGCATATAGGCTAGTCCATTGTCATGGATTGCTCGATTGAAATAAAGACATAATTTAACAATAAAGACATAACAATTCACAAATTAAGCACTACCGCTTTAAGAAAGTCGCGGGGTCTGAACGTGCAAAAGCCGCAACGCTAATCAGGAACTTTGGCTGTTTTTCAATATGCGCTCTAGAATTCCCAGAAGTCATTGCGACTGGAGGTGGAAAGCGCAGCATTTTATTTAGATTTATTAAGTTCAGAGATATAACTTATTTACCTCAGGAGTTTCCCTAAATGAAACGGTGAATATAAACAGTACCATGGACATCTTAATAAAGGAATAAACACATTAAGGGTGTTTGTTTGCTAAAATTCGTATTAAAATCAGTTTTATTTATATTGTGCAACGTATATTTATAATGTTTTTATGCATAGTATATATTTTGAAAAGAGGAAAAACAATAAATCGTTGCATGAATACGAGAAAAGATCTCGTTATAACGACATAGCTGAGTGGGAAAAAAATATGTGTGTGGCAGCAATGCGTTTCCGTAGTAATGTTTATATCATTTTTCATTTAAAACGCGTGAAGGTCACGTGACCATCAGGAAGAACGCAGCATCTCATTCCTCACACGACGCGTTCCTCAAGTCAGTTCTCTGCGTTCTTGGAATTGAGAAACAGCTTTTGTGTCTTCAAATCAAACTTGCATGTGAGGAAAAAGTCCAAAGATAACGGTTAAACAGGTAATATAAACAGAAGTTTGGGGTCCATCTGTTCATCTTCGTCGTCATCCAGCGTTGTACGGGTGATACGGTAGGCTAAAATACGTTATCCCTTTTCTCTATATTGTAAACCGGATCGTTTACACCACAAAAACACAATTATGTTTATTACTCTCCTAGTTCTGAAGAAAAAAGTCAGAACTATAAGACAAAGTTGGAATTCTGAGTTTGTGACTGGCCTTTCAGATTTTTCTGATATAAACAACTCAATTCTGATGTCGAAATAACGTTAGTCTGCTTAAACTTGTGAGGTAAAAATGGTAAATTCAGAGTTTTTATATACATCAATTCAGTGTTAATATCTCACAAGTTCTCATTTCTTTTGTAAGCTGTAAGATATAACTGTATATCAAAACTATGAGTGGCCTACAGGCAAAGTTTTATGCAACAAAGGTCACAAAAAAGAATTGAGATGTAAGCTAGCAACTCCAAGTACATTTTAACTGTGAGCATAAAAGTCAAATAACTTTTCAGTGTTGTATCCAACATTCATCCCTTCTTTTTGACCATAGCAACCTCATGAAATCACCTTATGTAAGGCTATTATTTGCAGCACTTTAAATATAGAGGTCAAAATGCCACATGATGCTTGTTTTGAAGGATGTGTTGAAGCCCTGACACGTGAAAGGGGTTTAATGCTGATTATTGGCTCTTTACGCAAGATAATCAGCCTGAATAAGCATGTAAAAGTGGCAAAGTTTGCCTTTGCGTGTGATTATCCATGGCCTCAAAACCACTTGTCTCCATCATCACCCCAAATCTGCTCATAATCCTTCAGCTGTGTTCACTAAGCCTGTCTGTTTCTGCACTCGTCCGGTCTCCAGTGTCCTGTAGCTGCTGTCATTAAACAGCAGAACCAATTGTAGTTTAACTCCTCTCCCTGGGCTATCCGGTAACAGGCTCTGGATTGGCCTGCTGTGGATGTACGTCCCGGCTGATGCATTTCCAGACAAGCCTAAGGGTTCTCCAGAGAGCCAGGCAGAGAGGGGGGACTTGTCTCTACCATTACCCACCTTGTTCCCTCTCCAGATGGGTCTCTTCTGCAGCGTTCCCTCCCTCCAGACCACAGGGTGAGGAATTCCATATGTTTGGGAATGGGAGAACATCTGCAGGTAAGGGGAAGTGATTTTAATATGAAGAAAACAGGCCAATGGTTCTAAAAAGTGTTTAACAGAGATGGAGAAAACTGGTAAATGTATTGAATAGCACAATAGCTGTGCAATTTTTGACTCTTAAGTGTCAAAAATGAAAGTAAATGTAAGTGTTTTTATATGCAGTGTTGGGGGTACTGCATTACAAGTAAGTTACGTAATAATATAACTTTTTTAAGTAACAAGTAAAGTAACAAATTACTTTTAAGAAATAAGTAATAATATTTGAGTTACTTTTTTAAAAATTTAATGTGAGTTTTTAGTTGAATTAGCTTTTAATAAATAAATTGCTGAATTAAAATTAAAGTAGTCACAATGAATCACACAGTCAATAGCTGTGTCCCAAATGGCATACTTATCCACTATGTAATTATGCTCTAACTCACTCAACAGCATAGTATATGAATGTAGTGTCATCCCAAATGAAACACTAACGTTTTTTTTCTACTCGTAAATTCAAACCCGTTTGCCATTAGACGGTTGCCAAATTAGTGAAATAAATGATCAAATTACCAAATAATACCTGCCATGAGTATAACCGCATTCACCATCGGGAGGCGGTATGATCACTCTCATTAGAGAATACTGCTTTCACCATCCAAAATAAATAAAGTATCCCAACATCTGTGCTGAAAGATCTGCCTCTTACACTATGTGAGCAAAGCAGCGGCTGTTGAGTGCGTGAAGTGTCCATCATTCCACACTTCATTTTAACGGTTGAATAAGTGCATCATCCGTGTACTTAAAGTGCACTTATTCTTTTCAGAGTTTTCAGTGTGAATGCACTTGTTACACTATTTATACTACAAAATGGCATAGAATAGTGCAGAAGTATGTGATTTGGGATGTACCTAGCGAGAGAATGTGTTTATTATTTAGAACGCATCAGAGAAAAAAAAAGTGGATTGTCTCAATGGACAGTGATTTTACGTAAACAATAGTACAAAAGTAGCAAACACATTGCTTTAAACTTTCAATAATCTGTATAACGGTATGTAGAGCTCTGGGGTCAGGAAATTCTCAGATAACATTATCCGTAATAATATTTTTGATGGGTTAGGGTTAGGGTTACACTGCATTATTAATTACAGAACAAAAAAAACATGTTCTGAAAGTGTTCAAGCCTCAGCCAGATAATAAAAGTAACTCGAAAGTAACGTAAGGCATTACTTACCATAAAATGTAACTAAGCAATGCAACTAGTTACTTTTTTTAGGAAGTAACTCAATATTGTAATGCATTACTTTGAAAAGTAACTTTCCCCAACACTGTTTACATGTGCAAATAAAATGGACACCAACAATGCACAAAGTTGTGCTTATTATTAACAGTATTTCTGTAATAGAAAAAAATCTGAATTATGAAACAAATCGAATTTGTTTAAACAGTATTGATCAAATCTGACTGAATACGTTACTACCAATAGTCCATATTGGTAAAATGAATTATTTATAAATAATTTTGGCATAATGTCTGTTTAACCCCTAAATAATGCATAAAAAATCTGTAAACTGTTTTCCCATTCTTTGTTTGTTGTACTCAGAATAATTATGTTTTATTAACATAAAATAATCATGTTTTATTAAACAGTAATAGGGCATCACGGTGGCGCAGTGGGTAGCACGATCGCCTCAGCAAAAAGGTCGCAGGTTCGAGCCTCGCCAGGGTCAGTTGGCATTTCTGTGTGGACTTTGCATGTTTTCCCCATGTTACCTGGGTTTCCGCCAGCTGCTCTGGTTTCCCCCACAGTCTAAAGACATGCGGTACAGGTGAATTGATTAAACTAAATTGGCCATAGTGTACATGTGTAAATGCAAGCGTGTATGGGTGCTTCCCAGTGTTGGGTTGTAGCTGGAAGGGCATCCGCTTCGTAAAAAAATTGCTTGACAAGTTGGCGGTTCATTCCACTGTGGCAACCCCTGATTAATGAAGAGAATTAATAATAAACAGTAATAATATAATATTTTTTCAACAAAAAACATAATCATTAATGAGTGCATTTACACAGTTTGGATTATTATAAAATTTATATAAATTATTAAAATACATGTAACTTATGTATTTAGTATATAATACTGATGAGAAGTCTTTAAAGTATGTTTATAGATTTTATTAACTGATTTATTGTTTCTACAGTACCTTTCCAGGCCAAATCATACTAGGTGTATAAACTAGCTCTTAAATTGAAAAATCTGACATCTATGCTTTTGGGCATCTTGTGGTAGTTTTAAAATGTACTTAATAATTTGGGTAATCATAGACAGTTGTTGCACTTTTGACCTGTATTGTTGTCAGTCCAACACTGCAGAAATGCTCAATACTATAACTCATGACAACCAGCTTGAATATTGTTATACTGACTGACAATGACATTTTTTCATTCATCTTAAATTACTCTTGTGTTAATTCAATTAGTCAAATTGGCCCAGTTCCAAAAACCCCATACAAGCAGATGCATGCTTTCACAGAGCATGATTGCTAAGTTTTTCTTTTTTTTCTTCAACCCATAACATAAGATATGTATTTGGATAGGTAACCTATGACCAAGTGTGTTCGATTGTTTACATTCACAGAAATGCACTTACAGATCTTACCATAAAACAGCTCAACTCCTCTGGCTTCCACATGTCAGTCTTGGGGCAGAATCAATAGGAAAAATCATTTACTCTGATGAGTGTGAGTCAATATAGCATTGATCTCCATTTTGCGGGAAGGAAATCTTGCCTGCTTAGAATTTGAGCCTCTCTTTGTTCAGTCCGCCGTTTGATGAATGTAAGACAATAGTGTTTGCTAAGGTTTGAAAGGATAGAAGAGCGGTGGAGATTTAGACAGCTGCGGTGATCTGTTTGGTTCAAGTGTTTACACCGAGAATCTATGGCAATCTTTTTTTGATCTGTCTCTTTTCTCATACGTCCCCATCCTTCTTCCCGCCTCCTTTTCAGTTGATCAATTTGGCACAGATACAGTATGACAGAATGCCAGGGGGTTTCTTACATCAAGAAGTAGATTCTGATTACATTTCAATATGCATAATTATGATGCCTACAAATGCTATAGATTGGTTATTGGGGGGTGGGGGGTGCATATTCCCAAAGTGATACATATATAGGAACCTTTTCAGTTTTTGACAAGTGTTGCATCCCAAAGGACACACTATACACTTAATGACACTCAACCATGTAGTGCATGAGATTAGTTTCTTTACTAAACGAAAATGTAAGCCATTTCATAAACTGTCTCCTTTGAAGTTTAATGGTTGTCGTGTCAAATTAGTAAAACAAATAAATGACCAAACTACTAAATAGTACCTTTCATGAGTACTGCTCCTCCCCTTCCACTAAACAAGCTAAGATGTGACCATTGAGTGTATGAAGTTGTCAACATTCCCTACTTTTATTGGTTTATTTTGTTGGGGAGTTTAAAGTGCACTTATTTTTAATTGGTGTGAATGCACTACGTAGAGTAACATATGTGTTTTGGGACACCTAAGGTTTGGCTGTCCAGAAATGGTTTAATGTGCATTTGGTGGACAAAATAATGTATAGATGAGGGCAGTGTTGGGGGTAACACGTTATAAGTAACGCACGTTACGTAACAATATTAATTTTCCAAAGTAACGAGTAAATAATGCATTACTTTTAAAAATAAGTAATATTACTATTTTGTTACTGTAACAAAAATGTAACGCAAGTAACTTTTTTACCTTGCTTTATTGCCTTTTACTAAATATATTGTGGAATAAAAATTACCTTAGTCAGGTTGAATCACACACTTAATGAGAGAGCGTGCTGCGAGGGAACAGACAGTAGACTCACACTCATCATCATCAGGTCTCTGTTTTCACAGCAGATGAGTCAGTGTACTGTTCTAGTAACTGAATAAACTGAAATGAAAATTGGTTTATTTCTAGTCAGATGGGGTATCCAGCATGTAGTACTTATTGAAGATGCAGACCAGTTCACTTAGAAGATCCGGTTAAAATAAACGATTAATTCGCGAATCGCCCCCGTCATCACTACAGACAGTCAGAAACAGAAACAATGGCAGGCCGGAGACTTACATTTTTGCAATAGATTCTTATTTAAGTAAAACTCTTGACAACTCCAAGAAACACAACATCGAAAAAAACATAATCAAACAAAACAAAAGTGGATGCAAAGCACTACACCCACACTGGTTGTTGCTAGAACAGATACGTTTGCGGCCAGAAGTTAAAGAGAATTATTTACGTTATTTTTTAAATTTCCCATTTATAAAATTTTATTATCGTCTACCTCCAATCCAAATCTAAACCCAACCATCACAGTAACCTAAAAACAGTAGTTGTACAGAGTATAATTTATGTTATCTATTAAATTACCCAATAAATTGTATTTTTTAACGCCTACCCCCACCCTAACCCTAAACCCAACCGTCACAGTACTGTAAAATATGAATTATTGTTATAGAGTATCATAAAAAAATGTCACTACATTAATGTGCATATCGCACTTTCGGCTGGCCGCATATCCAATCTAGACTTTACCACCTACACCCCACCTTGAACTAAACAACAACTGACTGACATCAGTTCACTTTCCCCAGGTAAAACAATTTGACTAAACAAAACAAAAAAATGGTTATTGCTTTTATTGTTGAGGAGATGCAGGCACTGTCTATTGTAGAAGTGACTATGTTTTGTAATATAGTAAGCTTTTTTTCTCTTTTAAGAAACTATTTACACATTTGTTAAGGCCACGTGAAGCAATTTATTTATTTATATGTATAAATCGCAAAGGTTTATTTTGATTCTGGGATGTGTTTATCGTCTTACTGTTCATTTTGTTGTTAAACATTTTAAAGGTTTAAAAACAGTTTTTCTCATAATATAAATTATTTCATGTTAGTACTCTTAGGCTTTATTGCAGTCTTTATCTCAATGGACAGTGAATTTACACAAAACTTATAAATAAACAAATAAAATAAACAAAATTATAACACAAAACGTACAAAAGTAGCAAACACATTACTTTACATGGTTTCATTAATCTGTATATACAGCATGTATAGCTCTGGGCTCAGCAAGTTCTCAAAATATAATTTTATCCTAAATTTTTTTAAAGGAAAATGAAGATGTAGGTTCTGTTGAGAGTGCAGAGCTTCTCTAAAAAAGGTGAAAAAAGAGATCAAACATCAGACAGGAAAAGGAAAAGTAACTCAAAAGTAATATAACACATTTCTTTCCATAAAAAGTAACTAAGTAACACAATTAGTTACTTGTTTGGAGAAGTAACTCAATATTGAAATGCACTAGTTTCAAAAGTAACTTTCCCCAACACTGGATGAGAGTCTCTTTAGTTTTTGTTTGAACATGTCTTTGGTTCACAGAAATGTAGTCTAGATTGGTGATTCAAAGGTGAGTGTTAAATGTGCATATGGTGCCCAAAACTCTGTCTACAGTTTGAAAAACTACTCTGTCTATTAGTTTTTTCCTATATGTTTGAACTTGCCTTTGATGGCCAGAAATGCACTCTAGGTAAGTGACTCACTATTAACTAGATTGGAATGTGCAAAAAACTTTATTTATGAGAGTTTCTTTAGTTTGTGACTAGATTTGAACAATTGTTCAATGACCAGATTTATGAGTTTCATAGTCAATTTTTTAGAGCAGTCTTTTTGGGGTTTCTGACTTGATTCTAATGTTTTGTGTGTTTTTTAGGTGGTCAAAAATGAGTTTTAATTCTGCCTGTAATTGCTAAAATGCTGTCTAGACAGAGCACTAATTATTGAACAGATTGACATGCTGCCCTGAACCAATTTTAATAGTTTTTTTGACTAGGTTTGAACATGCATTTGATGCCCAAAATGAATGTCTGTAGGTGATTAGCTGTTAATATGCATATATGCATATGGTTTTAATATGCATATGTCGCTCAATGTTTTCTTTATGAAAGTCTCATTACTTTTTAACTGTTTAAACATGTTCAAAATGGAATTTCCATAATGAACCGCTAAATAAAAATGATTGGTTTTAAATGTGCATTATGCCCAAAATGCTGTCTATATAGGTGTCTCTTTAGATTTAGACTGTTTGAGCATGTGTTTGGTTCTTGTTATTGCAGTCTAGGTTGGTGATTTGAATATGCATAATAGTCAATATAATGTATATCTTTATATAAATCTTTAATTATTAACTGGGTTCAGGCATGTCTTTTATTCCCAGAGTTGCAGTCTAAGATGGTGATTAGAAAATGTGTATGATGCTCTAAATGCTGTCTGTATAGGAGTCTCTTATATGTTTGAACATGCCTTTAGTACCCAGAAAAACAAGTAGGTGACACACCACTGACTATGTTGGAATATGCATATGATACACAAATATTGGTTTCTATAGGAGCCTCTTTAGGCTTTGAATATATCTTTGGTACCCAGAAATGTAGTCTGAGTAGGTGATACACTATTGACTTGGTTTAAATGTGTGTATGATGCATTTGAACATACTCTTTGGTGCCCATAGTTGGTGACTCACTATAACTTTAATGTGTGCATACAATGTTCAAAATACTATCTGTATAGGTGTCTTCTTAGGTTTAGACTGAATGTTTTTCAATGCCTAAAAATGCTGCCTAGACAGATAGGTAGTCATATATTAGTTCAGCTTTAATAGCCACAAAATCCTTTCTTGATAAAACACTAGGTTTTGAACAGTCACATGCAGCCCAAAATACTACCTAGCTAGTTTTGACTAGTTTGAACATGCCTGTGTTGATCACAAATTAAGGTAGTTGACTCATTGTTTGCAAGGTTTTGAATGTTTTTTTTTTGATTCCCTAAGGTCTGCCTTAGCTGTAGTCGATTTTAGCGATTATTTTCCCTACTGTGTGTGGAGTCACATGACCCCGCTTTGTTAAGACTGATTTATAACAAAGACTCTAGAGCAGGAGTGTCCAAACTTGGTCCTGGAGGGTCGGTTTCCTGGAGAGTTTAGCTCCAACCCTAATCAAACACACCTGAACCAGCTAATCAAGCTCTTACTAGATATACTGGAAATGTCCAGCAGGTGTGTTGAAGCAAGTTGGAGCTAAACTCAGCAGGACACTGGCCCTCCAGGACCGAGTTTGGACACCCCTGCTCTAGAGGGACTTTGTTTATACTGATTTAAATCGGGAGCACGTGTATGGTCCAGCGCAGTCTTCGCCCTGTCGCAAACCCACACAGCTCTTAAAAATGCAACTACACGTTGCGAAGATGCGTAGCGCAAGCTCAGTGGTTAGTTTGTTTGGTAGCGTTGGTGGGTGGTGCGGAGAACCGCGAGACAGCAAAGAGCTGGTTGGAGTGAGTGTTTACAAGTTCGGAGTCCGTGGAGGAGCTGTTTTGTGTTTACTTTATGATTAAAGTTGTTGCATGTCCGCCTGTTCCCGCCTCTGAATGAGCAAGTTTTAGCTTCTTGTACATTAAGGTAGCATTCAGAAAAAGCCAAACCTCCGTGAAGAAACTCGACAGAGAGGAACATAACCCGCTGCCAGCTAGCGTTTCAGAAGTGTTACTACAGGGCAATACAAACAGCACGCTGAAGTATACCAGTGCACGGCTACGCGCAAGGCAATCGCTGTGTGTCAAGCTGATCACTCGATGCAGATGTATAAATCAGCCTTTAAAGTTGAGGCTGATTAATTCTTTTGCAGCCACATGATCTCTGGTCAAGTAAGACGATAGACCCATTCTTGAACCTTATTTTGCACTAAATTGACGATGTGATTGTAAACTGCGCCAGAGATGCCTTGAAATGGCATATTTTCCATTACTTTTAAATCATTATTTACATTAAAATATTATGAAGATGCAAGTAATGCACTGTTCAAATTTTTATTTACAGTATATACAAGAGTTATTTTATTTAGAGAAGATACTGCTTATTTCCCCTTTAATATGAAATGCACTGACAATAATTGATTTTGTTTCCAAAAGTGCATTTTATTTATTTTCACTTTTTTTATAAGAAAAAAAGTGACTGTTGGTTTTAGGCAATGCATGTTTTAATTCCAGTTGTTCAACATTGATGTTCAATAAATAATCATAGATAGTGTGGATAGTAAAATCAAGTAATGGACCCTTCATTCAAAAATCTTTGACTTGTAATATGTGAACATATTTACTGTACAAACCTTGTGAGTAAACTATGAAGGCAAAAAAAATTAACTACGTTTTAACTAGGATTTAATTAGGCTTGCCTCAGGATGAATCAATACCCACTGTACTTTTGAATTTTTTATATCACAGGTGGGTCACTTGGTTTACACACCTATTGTGCCTAAAAAGTCAGCCTACATCTGCATACAATCTGCATTTGTTGACAAAAGTTTTTAGCATATGTATATGATGCTCGATAATGCTGTCAGCTTAGCTCACTTACTTTTGAAAGGCAGTGACATATGCCAGGGCAAAACTAAAAACTCTGAATTTAACATCAAATCTTCTTTCCCCAAGACATTTCTGAATTACTTTACAAGTAAAGAACAGCAGTGAAGTCAAAATTAAGCCCTTTGATTATCTGAGCCACTGTTATCATGCTGAGTAGTCAAGTGTGTTCTCTGTGAACTCCATCGCTCTATCTTTGTTTGCTTCTAAATGGGTGCTTCAATGAGCTATGATGGAAGCTGATGACTAGAGAATGTGTCTGAGTGAAAAAAGAGCCCGTGGAGAGACGAAATTTGCATGACCAAAGTCATTATGTTTGAACAAGATAGTGACAAACAAGGGAATACTGCGACAGAAAGAGGAAACATGAATTAAAACACATAGTTAGCAGTTGTTCGAGAACCAGCATGAATACTGAACTAAAACCCCATTATTAATAATTGATAACCCGGGTGCCTTTGTGTCGTGTGAGACAGATATATCTGCGGGTCTTGAGTAATAACTCGACTGCTGGTCATATTTTCATTTGTCTCACTTTGCTACAGCTCCTGTGGGCTTGTCTTTGTGTCTGCTTCAAAAGAACACGTTCTGCCTGACTATCTCAACTCTAGACAAGAACCTCTGGAGGCTTGCATTGCAAACTGAACAGCTATTTTTAAAGCATCTTGACTGAAATCATCTAAATAAAGAGGAAATTTACATTTTAAGCTTGCACAACGGCATTTTACAAAAGCTTAGACAAGAAAAACCCTTTATTTTGTATAAAACAGTGATCAATGTTGTGCAGTGATCTTGATCATCTATTCTTCCAATATTTTTCCCCATCACAAAAAATTTAAATGTTTTTTAAGTCTAAAAAACATTCTCAGTCTAAACCTTCTCAGTAGTGATTTTCGAAAGATTTTCAAGCAGGTACAGATCGGGACTCTGGGCTGGCCTTTTCATTATTTCAACGTTTTCAGCTTCAAGGAACTGCTTTACCTGTTTTTCTGTGTGGTGGAGCTCATTGTCCTGCATGAAAACCCCATGTAGCCAAAACTATAGATCTACAGTTCACCCGAGTTCACTCACATTGTTATGAATGAGAAAAAGTGCAACACTCAGTATGGCCACCACAGTGAAGGAAGTCCCACCTTTCAGTAAAAATAGCCAATCGTCAATATTTATAGATTTGCATAGTCGTTACAGCAACCGCTGTCGTTTTTTTAAAGCATCATAACTGACATCATCTAAATAAAGTTTTAGTTATGTGTCTGTATTATGCTTGTAAAACAGCATTTTACAAAAGCTTACAAAAGAAAAACACTTTATTTTGTGTAAAACAGTGATCAAAGCTGTCTGGTGAGCTCGATCATCTATTCTATTAATCTTTTCACAGTTCGCTGAATGTAGTTGTTTTTTTATCTTCTCAGTAATGATTTTCTAAAGATTTTCAAGCAGGTAGAGATTGGGACTCTGGGCTGGCCTTTTCATTATTTTAATGCTTTCAGCTTCAAGGAACTGCTTTACTTGTTTTTCTGTGTGGTGGAGCTCATTGTCCTGCAGGAAAATGGCTGAATGTGCAAAAAACACATGGAACTGTTAGTGTAACTCCAAGACTACGTATAGATGAACAGTTCACTTAAGTTCACTCATATTATTAAGAATGAAGAAAAGTGCTCCAGTATGACCACCACAGTGAAGTCCCACCTTCCAGTCAAAATAGCCTATCGTCCATCTTTATAGCCTGGCAGTTTTTTGGCAGAGGGCTCTGTACAGATTTACATGGTCATTATGGAAACCCCTGTCGTTTTGCAACTACTGTGTGCCTGTGTTAATTTTGACTGGAGAAATTACTTAAAAACAGGACATTTAATGTCCTTCCAGTGTCTCCAGTCTTTGCTGCGGGTTTTGTGTTTTGCGCCCTCTGAATACCATGGAAACAGCTGTAGAGGAGGTTGGTGTCCGAACCTCTGCGCATGCAGAAATATCGTGTTTTGAATGTAATTAGTGCTTAAGTAACATCAATGAAGGGACAGGCCATTTCAAATTTTATTGTTGATTTGAAATATGTAATTTAATTGTGAGTTCAGCAAGCAGTTTTCGAGATTTCGGGATACATGATTGAAAGGACTTGGTCTTGGATAAATTGCATAGCAAATTTGGCTGCTGAGTGAACAGACTTTTCTTGAAAGGGATTTTGATGTAGCTATGTACATTTCCCAAACCATGACACTTCCTCCACCATTTTCTGTCTTCTAAACGTAAAATTGTGTTTTTTCTTTTTTCAGTACTGCGCTTCAGAATATACAGTGGGTATGGAAAGCATTCAGACCCTCTTTAATTTTTCACTTTTTGATATATTGCAGCTTCTTGCTACAATCTTAAGTTCATTTTTTCTTCATTAATGTACACACGGTACCCTGTATTGACTGAGAATTGTTGACGTTTTTGCAGATTTATTAAAAAGAAAAACTGGAATATCACATAGCCCCAAGTATTCAGACCCTTTGCTCAGTATTTAGTAGAAGCACCCTTTTGATCCAATACAACTAGTCTTTTTGAGAAAGATGCAACAAATTTTTCACACCCGGATTTGGGCATCCTCTGCTATTACTCCTTGCAGATCTGTCAGGTTGGATGGTAAACGTTGGTGGACAGCCATTTTTAGGTCTCTCCACAGATGCTCAATTGGGTTTAAGTCAGGGCTCTGGCTTTTTGTGAAGTTGTTGTGAAGTATGTTGTTGTTGAAAATGCAACTCTGCAATTGAAAAACGTGACTTATTGACATCATTGAAATAATGTAAATAGAATTAAGTAATTAAAATTACAGAAAAAGTACTGGCAGTTTATCACCAATTTTAATTTACAATTCCAACCCAGACAATATATCTCGTCAAACGATAACAAAATTTAATGTCACCTTTTCAAACTTTTCAACATCAAAAGTTGCAAAAGGAAAGATCAAGGTCCCATAATGCAATTCACAGGCATTTATAAATAAAAGAAAAATAAAACATAAATTGCACTGAACTGTTCATTTACAGATTTTGTTTTAAAGTGTGTGATTATTTAACAGTGCACAAAGAATTTTCACCTTTGCTATTGTTTTAACCAAGCGGCAACCTCGTGAAGCTAATACGGAAGTAACTGAAACTGCAATTCATCAACTGGCCTTTGGGGGAATTTTTTTATAACTCATCTGTTTCATTTATATTGAGTTATATTAAGTCTGCATAATTAAGGGCTTGGCCACTTGAGTGACAGCTAGGACTCGCTGGTTGCCGTCACCTCAGCTGATTCCGGCTGATTAGCTGTTGAGCTTAGCATATATATTATATTTTTGTTTTGTTTTATGTGGCTTTACACAGTCAATTGCCTTTTGGGGTTACTTCTTACACTTATCAGATGATAAGGCATGCTGTGGACTTAATTGTGCTCACAAACTATTCAAGTCACCTCCTTTTACTAGGTGAGTGAAATTCTTCTTAAAAATTATAGAACAGTCATCTGAAACGTTGTCATACAGTGTTATACTAATACAGACTATATTGAAGTATTTGGAAGTAATTCCTCCTGTAGAAAAACATCATAAGAACAATGCTTAGTGGCTCAATGCATTACAACAGTGAAAATGACCAAAGAGAATTTATTAATATAGTATACAACTAAGCAATTGTGTTCAGAACACAAACAAGTCGCAGGTAATCAGTGGTGTGACAAATTACAAATACTCTAATTACTGTAATTAAATAGTTTTTCTTAGAAATTGTAATTTACTAAGTAGTTATAAAATGTGTACTTTTACTTTCCCTTAAGTACATTTTTAGTGCAGAGTTGGTACTTTTACTCCTCTGCTTTTCTATACTTTATTTTTTCTTGTCTATGAAATAGGTAAAATCAGTCCTGTGATTCCTGTCCAATCAAATCACACATAGAAGGTAAATCGCCTCATGATGAACTACCTCAAGGTATGGGCGATTTATAATTGCAGCAAACTGTTTGGAAGCATAAAAAATGTCCAAGAAGATGTCCAAAATTTTTACATGCACTGACCCAGAGTGATGTGATGACAGATGTTCACTGTATGGCAGGTGTGTCCAAACTCGGTCCTGGAGGGCCAGTGTCGTGCAAAGTTTAGTTCCAACCCCAATCAGACACACCTAGGCTAGATAATCAAGCTCTTACTAGGCTTTCTAGAAACATCCTTGCAGGTGTGTTAAGGCAAGTTGGAGCAAAAATCTGCAGGACACTGGCCCTCCAGACACGAGTTTAGACACCCCTGCTGTATGATGACCGAAATGGCCCCAACAGGCACAAGACATCAACATTACGCCAGATTGACATTGTACCACAATGTTGTGGGGACATTGCATTTTGTTTGGAAAAAAATTCTGATTTACATCAGAACCCAATGTAAGGCCAACGTCAATGTCCAACCTGAAATCAACCAAATATCAATGTTGATGTTACCATTATGATGTCATGTTGGATTTTGTTTGCCATATCTAATGAATAAATGTCAGTATTTGATGTAAATATGATGTTGGTTTAAGATGTTGGCTCGACATTGAATTTGGTCACTGTCCAGCACAACCTAAAATCAACCAAATATCAACATCTTTTGATGTCGTTATTGGACTTCAGAATAACATTGTCCTTAGACGCTCGAACAACATGGCAATGATTGGCCATGCCCACATGTAGCTTCATTTGCGCTCTTTAGAAACTTAAAGTTGACGTCACGGATACTACGTCTATTTTTTTTACAGTCTATGTTTCAAACTCATAAGAAATTTGAACAGAATTTTTCTGTATAACTACTTTATTAAAAAAACTGAGATAAAGCAGAAAAATTGAAGAATAATAAAGTTCCACAATAATACAACCTCAGAAACATCCAGTCTGGTCAATTAAGTTTGTCAATTTGTTCACAGTGTATTATGGTCTATGGCAGGGATGGGCAAACTTGATCCTGGAGGGCCGGTGTCCCTGCAGACTTTTGCTCCAACACTAGTCTAAAGGCCCGTTTCCACTGAGTGGTACGGTACGGGTCGGTACGCTTTTATGGCCGTTTCCACAGTCAAAAGCGTACCAAACCGATCCGTACCGTACCACTTTTTCGGCACCCTTTCGAAAGGGTACCAAAGACGAGAAAGGGTACCCAAAGGTGGAGCTACACGCGCAGCTGAACGCTGATTGGTTTACAAAGATACATCACAATCTCGTGGAGCTAGCCAGAATCAAAACAATGGAGCCGCCATGTTTTTAAATGCACAGCTGAGACAACTATATGCATATAATAACGATACATGGATGACCCGGGCTCAAAACAAACCTTGTCGTTGTCTTGATGAACAGCCACAAAGCCAAGAATCTGCCGTGTCCTGTTGTTGTTTTATGAGGCCGTCTAAAAGTGCGAGCGGTTTTTCGCTTTCTCTAGGGAGCTCGCGTTCGCGTCTAGATTTGATATAACAAACTTCTTGAGCTGATAATAATAACGTGCGTGTGTGATTAATGAAGCGTCTTCGACATCTGATCCATTCAGAAAGAAAAGGACAAACGCGAGAGTGAAGCGCAGAAAAAAAGGAGAAGCCCGACAGGATTACAAGGATT
>CAIGQZ010007154.1:16910372-16929044 GCA_903798205.1 Danio tinwini | reverse complement strand
ATATATATATATATATATATATATATATTGCATGTATTAATTCATGTTTTTTTATATATGTATTTTTGTACAAGATTATTTACAATACATGTATCAATGTATTTAAATCAGATAATTATGATTTCAATCACCCCTCCCCCCTTCCCTTTTAGAAGTAATAACCATTTTCTAAGAATGTTTATTTCATTTCCGTGAAGCAGAAGTTGCTCCTCATTCATGTATGGTCTATCTTTCTGTCTCTGTTGTATAAGGTATTGCAGTTGCTGAATTATCAGCACTGTTATTCATGCTACATCGCGGGCCATAGGAACAGGCAGAGCAGCCTACTCTATATGAGTTTCCATGTGAGTCATATCCAAAGTAAACTTCTCTAAGCCTCGGCCAAAAAGGTCTCATGAGTTGGGAAAGAGGTGGAGACAAAGAGAAGGAAAAGACGAGGTAAGGCAACATAAACTCATTCACTGCTTCCTCTGGGAGATGAGGGTTGTTTGCGCAGTGGTCGGCTTCTGTGAGGGTGGCCTTACTCTGTCATCTTCAAACATTTTCAACAAGCCAAGAAAAGGATGCTATCTTTTTAAGCCTTGTTACGTGATGAAGAGGAAGATAAGACAAGCTCATTCATAATACAGGTTTTCACAGCAGTATCGTAGAAGACTATCAGCTATTGCTGTCTTAGTTAATACTGTAAGTTTAAAGGTCTGAAATTACCAGGACATTTTGGTAATGTAAAGCAGGATTATGTCATAAACATTTACATTGATTTAGTATATTTAATAGTTAATCTTAATAATCAATCATCTGTTGAACTGCATCCCAATCATCACAATTATTGCAGAAAACCTATTGGAACTCACATGGACCCAAGATTCTTACAGAAATCAGTCAAGTTTGATTAAGGAGAAATTATGGTTTGGGATTACATTCAGATTACCTTATTGTCTTACAGCATGTAAGTTATTAATTACACAATTTATATTTATGATTCATATTACTATTGTATTATGTGCCATTAATTATTTAACCTCAGAATTTTTTCTTCTTACTCTAGTGTAAATTAAATATTTCATTCCAGTCTGTTTAATTATAATAAAATAATGCACACCGGAGGTGGTTCTGTAATCATTCGATCTAGGCCATGCATTGTATTTTATTTACTTGTTGACACAAACTGTGATGATTGGACATGTTTCTATATATACAGATTGAGATTAACAATTCAGACAGTGTGAATTACCAGAGTCTGTGAATCTCTCAACTGTGTAAAACGTAAAAAAGTTTACGGTTCTACAACAACACCGCTTTTTCCCTGCTAAAAATGTCATGCATGTTTTAAGTTAATAACTGTTATTTATAAACTTATGGTACACTGCTGGCAACACGTGTATGTACATCTGCATGTTTCAGTGTTTGCTTGAATGTGTTTATAGACTGTTTGTGTGTGCAGCTGTATGAGAGAGCTTGTGCTTTCTGTTCATCAAGTTTTTGGATATTTTACTATTGACATTCGAAATAACTTAAATAATTTGGCAAAGTGACATTGAACCTGGTCAAGACCTGCCAAGAACTACAGTATGATGCACAAATACCACAAGTGCAATTAGATTATGCTTTCAAATCACTATTCCAGTATGACGGTATGATGTCATACACTGAACGGTTTGGGCAGCATTGATTAAAGTTGGACAAATGTAATTGCACACCTTAGGACCTTTATCAACCAATCAGAAACAAGCTTTCAGCAACCCTTTAGTGGAAATTTTGGGCAAATGTTAAATGATATCAACATATCGATGGCATTAGGGACATAACCTAAAATCCCAAAATCTCCCATTTTAGTTTAATAGAATCTAGTATCTCTGCAGATTTTCAGGTCTTCCTTTATTTCTCTCATAATTTGTATCTACTTTATTTGACAGTACAGTCAAACTTTTTCCTCACCGAGTCTCTCTGCAAGCTATCAGGAATATGATAATAAGAAATGTGATTTGATTTTGCCCAATGCTGACCGCATTATTCTTCGACTAGCTCTGACCTTTGATGGGAATGGATCTTATCATCTCCAGGCGCCGCCTCTCTTGGGAGCCTTTGGGATTTCACAGGCATACCAATCATCTGATGTCCAATGGAGGGAAGCTTCAGGAGACCATTATGCTTACAATATTGGTGGAGAGTTATGGCTCTACTTTGTATTTGGGTACTATGGGTTACATTTATCTTTTATATCGCAGTTGCACTCCCACGTTGGAGTAACTCTTTATAGTTCGGAACCCAGTTTTATTCTGTTCAAATAGCAGTAAGTTGCCCACTAATAACCAGTTTGGAGTAATTCTCATACAATAGAAGTCTTTGCATTACAACACTCCTGCAGATCACATGACAATATATAAATACTAGAGTTTGCATTTATTTCTTATTATGGTCTGAAATGATATCTACTCCCAAAAAGCCAGTTTTGAGCCGCTGCGTTATTGCTTTCCAAGATGAGAGAGGCTTTTACGGGGTCAATGTGAAATGACATGCAGAACGGCACACACTCATTGTGAGCTCTGCCGAGGCCCCTCGATAGTTTGCGTGAGGATTTGCAGGAACTTTTGGCAAGGATGACTGCTGTCTGAAATATCAGAACCTAGAAGCAATGCGTTATGCCAACCTGCCAGCTGGCATGCCTGCTTTTGTAGTAACTCTACAGAGTAAAAGTTTAGCTGTAATGCCAAGATGGTTGAAAGGGGATCAAATATAAATATTAGCTTTCTAGAACAATGCAATTCCATTTGATGTCAGAGTGAGCTGATTTTAATTAACAGGCTTGCATAGTTTTTGATCAGTGCACTACCACAGCATTGTTCTTTGTGTGATTTTTTTTCTTAATTAATAATGGAGAATAGTCATTTATTGTGAAATAAATTAAGTCTGTGAAAGTCAATTAGTGTTATGCTGATTGGTGAAACTTTGTTTGAATTTTGTTTGTACTGTGGGGTTGCTTCATTCACCCCCACCCACCCACACATTTTTCACCACACTTATTGTTTCATTCTCCCACCACCTATTTCAATATCCTGAAGAATGTCATTATTCCATGAAAAAGCTGATGGCAGAGAGAGAAATGACCCACCTCAGGCAAAGCCTTTGCTTTCTCACTCTCTCACTTCTGCTGATCATGACGTATAAGTCCACGGTGTAGAAAAAAAATCATCCCCATTCCCCTCCCTAAAACAGCATTAAGTGAATGAGATGTCTGTTGGCTTTCAGATAGAAATTGGCAGGGCTTCTGGCATATATTTCATCAGTGGTCCAGCCTCGCCTCCATCCCGGGGAATTAATGGCCGGGATTTTCATGAATGTGAAAGCAGCAGAGCTTGGCAACCACGCACAATAACTGAAGATGCGTATGAGCGTGCTTTTTGAGTATGTAGATGCTACCGCTTAGCAGGATGGTGTAATGCTCTGAAAACGTGTGTGTGTTTGTGTGTAAAGGGATGGAGAGAGTGATGGCAATGGTGTGAGGTATTCCCATTTGAACATAATGCTAATCTGATTGCCAGAGCCTGATTAAGCCTAGAAAAAACATTATTAATCATTTTAATTTGTCATGCAAACCAAATATTATGTTCATCAATTATTTATAGCTACACATTTTTTGTTGGACATTTTCAGATTCTATTTAATTATAAAAAATGAACAAATCAATTTATAAATGCACATTGACCTACATTTTGTAATTTGTTACACTGCTGTGAAGGGGAATTTGTCAATTGATTCAATTACTGTGTAGATTTATTAAAACAAATGAAAATAAATGCTAAATGCAAGTATTTGCATTTCCACAAGAGGATAGCACATGCAATACTGGTTACAGATAAACAGGAGCTTAATTGGATAGTTATGCGCATTTAAATGTGGTCACTGTCAAAATTATTGTCGAGGAGGCTAAGCTGAATTGTAAGTATTGTTGAGACATTTTTGTGCAATATCATGCAAGCAAATGCTTGTGTACTTGGCATATATCAGGCTAATAGATTTATTAAGAAATAACAGTTACTATGCCAAGACAAGTTTCTGTTGGGATATAGGGGTTGTATATTGGGGTGCCAGATCCCAGAAAAATGAGTTGACAATTATATATATGTTACCGTCAATGTGTGAAATCTCTGTATTGTATAGAATGCCTAGGAAGTGTATAGAATGCCTAGGAAGTGTATAGAATGGCTTATAGTTCAAGGCAGAGTATGAAATATCTTTTTTTTTTTTCTAAAGGTTTTGCATACTTTTTCCAGAAAAATGTCAGGCCAAAATAGTGTCAGAAGAGCACAACAAAAGCCTTTATTGAATGCCTAGGCAATATATAAATTAGCAATCATTTCTTTTAGGCATTGTCTAAAACTTGTCCTATATATATATATGTGTGTGTGTGTGTGTGTGTGTGTGTGTGTGTGTGTGTGTGTGTGTATATATATATATATATATGCATGTATGTATATGCATATATATATATACACAGGGAGTGCAGAATTATTATTAGGCAAGTTTTTGAGGATTAATTTTATTATTGAACAACAACCATGTTCTCAATGAACCCAAAAAACTCATTAATATCAAAGCTGAATATTTTTGAAAGTAGTTTTTAGTTTGTTTTTAGTTTTAGCTATTTTAGAAGGATATCTGTGTGTGCAGGTGACTATTACTGTGTGTAATTATTAGGCAACTGAACAAAAAACAAATATATACCCATTTCAATTATTTATTTTCACCAGTTCACCATTTTCAAACCAATATAACATCTCAACCTTCACAAATATACATTTCTGACATTCAAAAACAAATCAGTGACCAATATAGCCACCTTTCTTTGCAAGGACACTCAAAAGCCTGCCATCCATAGATTCTGTCAGTGTTTTGATTGTTCATCATCAACATTGCGTGCAGCAACAACCACAGCCTCCCAGACACTGTTCAGAGAGGTGTACTGTTTTCCCTCCTTGTAAATCTCACATTTGATGATGGACCACAGGTTCTCTATGGGATTCAGATCAGGTGAACAAAGGCCATGTCATTAGTTTTTCTTCTTTTAGACCCTTTCTTGCCAGCCAAGCTGTGGAGTACTTAAGCACGTGTGAAGGAGCATTGTCCTGCATGAAAATCATGTTTTTCTTAAAGGATGCAGACTTCTTCCTGTACCACTGCTTGAAGAAGGTCTCTTCCAGAAACTGGCAGTAGAACTGGGAGTTGAGCTTGACTACATCCTTAACCCGAAAAGGCCCCACAAGCTCATCTTTGATGATACCAGCCAAAACCAGTACTCCACCTCCACCTTGCTGGCGTCTGAGTCGGACTAGAGCTCTCTGCCCTTTACCGATCCAGCCACGGGCCCATCCATCTGGCCCATCAAGACTCACTCTCATTTCATCAGTCCATAAAACCTTAGAAAAATCAGTCTTGAGATATTTCTTGGCCCAGTCTTGACGTTTCAGCTTGTGTGTCTTGTTCAGTGGTCGTTTTTCAGCCTTTCATACCTTGGCCATGTCTCTGAGTATTGCACACCTTGTGCTTTTGGGCACTCCAGTGATGTTGCAGTTAACGTCCACAAACCAGGATTGAAGCGTCTTATAATTGTACTGACATTAATACTGTGTGATAAGATGGCATAGTCATCTATAAAAAAAAGCCATTTATAAAGGCTAACTCTTTCCACAATACACATTTTCTAGCAGCTGTGCAAAAAAAAACATAAAAAATTTTTTCTCAGCCTTTAGCAGGAACACAAATTATTTAAAAGATGTATTTGAACTTTTCTTTGTCTACAGGCACTTTTTGGTGGTAAAAAAACCTCTGAGGTTCTGTATATTCCCTCAATCTTTAAAGTAACGCAAATGTTAACCAATAAAATTCAAACCCTAGTGGTGGAAGTTTGGGAAAGGGAATCCTGTGACTAAAACGCTGACCAACCAAGTTAGGAGTAAATGGGAAACCTGTTGACTGCACAGAAATCTTGTGTAGGCACCATGCAGCACCTGTTTATGCATACCAAAAAGTCATGATGCTACCAGTTTGGGACCAACAACAGTATGTACCAACCGTCATTTTAAATAACCTTCCAAAGGGTTTAGAATGATTCGTCACTAATTTTGCCGTAGCCCACTCAAACAAGGTGAACAAGTTTGCTTATAAAGTATTCTAAGGGACATTTTAGCAGAAAAGTACATTTTCACTTATAACACGTGACAGGGCCTGATTTAAGCTTGCCATCCTCAAAAAAATAATAATACAAAAACAAGCATAAAATAATACTGTTCAATGATATAAACGCATCCTTAATCTTTTTTTTTATTATTAATTTCAAGAAACGGTGTAATACAACTTAGAATAGAGAAAAAGAGAACAGTTCTTTTGCACAATATTCACATTAGATACACAAGATAAAGAGCAAAACAAAAAAAATACATAAATTAAAAGAATTAGTGCAATAAAAAAAGATAAATATTCAAGTAGCATGAAATATCTCGTCATATTTACTCAAGAAAGGCCCATTTCTTATTTCAGTTCACCTAAGTGATATAATTGTTCTATTTCACATAAGTCTATAAAGATTGGATTTTTTTAAGGAACCTTATAAGGAACCTTATTTTGGTTTTTAAAATAACAAAAAACGTCCTTCAGGTGCAAATTACCACTCATATTAACCTTGGAAAAGCAATATGAACTTAAATCATTCCACGCATCCTTGATCATTGTCAGCTTCTTCTCTGTCAAATGACATCACTTCTGAGTCATAGCCTTAAACATGTACGACACGCATTTTATGTTAAATTTAATGCAAATGTGACAGGACTGACAGAAACATTGGGACAATAGTACATTTATTTGTTGTATTTTTTTGTAGAATTTATTGATAATTTCATGTTTTTAATCAATGGATGTGAATGATAACAACTTATATTTCTGAAGTTTTTTTTTCTAAATAACAGTTTTAGCATAACAAAACCATTAAATCTGTAGGTTCAACTGGGCTGAGGACAAGAACAATGAAAGGGTTTGTACATTTGTAAAGTGTTTTAATAAGGACAAAAAATCTGACAACCAAATGAATGATATACTCTTTTACAGAACAACTCACAGAAATCAACCATCAGTCCATTTTAGATATTTTTTGGGAAGAAATACTTTTTATTCACTGTATTTGTTTTTATTTCAGGGACCGATAATGTACGTTTGTGGTAGAATGTCCCCTAAGCTATATTAGGATTAGCATTTTTGTAACTCTTATAACGTCCCGTATGTTTGCAAATCTATAAAAGCCAGAAAAATTAAGTAATCAGAGTCTATAATCAGTTGTCCTTTGATTTATTTCTGTTAGCAAAGGTTACCATGCTTTCACTATAAACAAAAATCTAGTTATATAAAACATATACATGGTTATACAACAAATTAACTGCAAGTTTGCTTTTTTTAACTATATAGTTTAACCATGGAACCAATCTGAGGTAACAAGTGGTAATCAATCTGCCAAAAGCATGGTTACAGCTTTGCTACAATAAAACCTTGGTTAAATTTCTTAAACATTGTTTCGTGCTACTTTTGACTGAACTAAGATGGAACTAAAAGAAAAAGCAATGTTTCTAAAGACCTTTACAGACCATTTGGTGGATTTTCAGTGGTGTTACTCTGCCATCTAGTGGTTACAATTCCAAATAATTTGATTACTTTTCCCCTCTGTGTAGTTTTTGCTACATTACAAGGACTAAATGTACAGTAATGTGGCCTGCATTTACCTATTTAAGAATAACGGCACACAAAGATAATGAGCATAATGTATACTAATGACTTAATAAACATATTACATTAGACAATGGTTGCATGTATTACTAGCGGACAGTCAGGTGTGATGTAAAAAATATAATTTATCCTGCACAAATAAATAAAGCCATGACAAAACAACTGTTTACTGTTAGCAGTGGGTAGCACAATTGCCTCACAGCAAAAAGGTCGCTGGTTCGAGCCTCGGCTGGGTCAGTTGGCGTTTCTGTGTGGAGTTTGCATGTTTTCCCCGTGTTCGCGTGGGTTTTCTCCAGGTGCTCCCGTTTCCCTCACAGTCCAAAGACATTGGGTAAGCTAAATTAGCCATTGTGTGTGTGTGTGTGAATGTTTAACAACTTTATTAATCCCACCAGGGGCAATTAGATTAGGGTGTAGCGTTTCATGATACAGCTAGCAGCACATAGAGAGACAAATCACTTACAAACAGTATTAAAAAAACACAATCCAGCATGCTTCATAATAACTTCATGAATAGTACAAAAAAAACATAGGAAAGACCCATATATTAAAATTTTTATTTAAAACTTGTTCAAATTTCTCCCTGCGTTCGCGTGGGTTTCCTCTAAGTGCTCCGGTTTCCCCCACAGTCCAAAGACATGTGGTATAGGTAAATTGGGTAGGCTAAATTGTCCGTAGTGTATGAGTGTGCATAGATGTTTCCCAGAGATGGGTTGCGGCTGGAAGGGCATCCACTGCGTAAAACAAATGCTGGATAAGTTGGCGGTCCATTCTGCTGTGGTGACCCCAGATTAAAAAAAGGACTAAGCCGAAAAGAAAATTAATGAATGAACTTGCTCAAATTTAAGGTTGTAAAGCCTTATTGCCTCAGGAACAAAGGTAAATTTATATATTTTAGAAGAGCATTTGATGCTTCTAAACCTTTCTTCCAGAGGGCAACTAAACAAAAAAGGCTTCAGAGGATGGGAGTCATCTCCTATAACACTTTAACTTTTCCTTAACATTTGCTGTTTGTGTAACTCTGCTAGACTCTGCAGAGGTAAACCAATAATCTTGGAGCAATAATCTTGGATTTTTGCCTCTAACAGAAAGTGAGGAGAACCAGCATAAAAAGGAAAAGCTTAGTAAACTCTCGATAGGTGGTATAAAAAGTTCTCAGTATATGTGAAAGAGTTCAGTTTTCTAAGATCACACATTCTCTGATGCACTTTCTTAGCAACAGCTTCTGAGTTCTGCTGGAACTTTTAATGTGGTATCAAATATTGTACCAAGATACTTAAATTCCTTTACTCTTTCAACTTGTTTTCCATTAAAATACACCGGTTTCACCTCTGAGGCATTTTTTTCTAAAATCAATTACCATCTCTTTTGTTTTTGTAATGTTCAGTTGTAGTTCAGCTTCTTTGGACCACTTAAAAAACTCATGATTATCGCTGTCATTACAATCTGTATTTGTTAACAAGGATAAAAAAACTGTCATCAGCATATTTGACTATATGGCAATTGTCCTTAGTACTGCGACATTCATTTGTGTATAATATAAAAAGAATTGAGGACAGTACGCAACCCTGTGGAGATCCTATTGATGTAAAAAGCATGTCTGAAAGCACTCCATTTAACATGACTCTCTGCTGCCTACATGTCAAAAAGTCTAAAATCCATAAAACAAACCGTGGCTCACATTAAAGTCTTCTACAAGTTTCTTTGCTAAAATAAAAGGATTCATAGTATTGAATGCAGAGGAAAAGTCCACAAATAGCATTCTTGCAAAAGCACCTCCACTCTCTAAATGTTGATGTACGGTATTTAGAAGGAAAAGCTTTGCATCATCCACACCTCTTTTAGTGCGATATGCTGCAAAGAGTCGATATGCTGCGGATGCCTCTCTAAGGCTTTCATAACTGAGCGTGTATGGATGTTTCCCAGTGATGGGTTGCAGAAGGGCATCCGCTGCATAAAAAAAAAGCTGGATAAGTTGGCGGTTCCTTCCGCTGTTGCGACCCCACATTAATAAAGGGAATAAGCCAAAACGAAAATGAATGATTGAATGTATATTGTCTTAAAAAAAGTGAAACGTTAGGCACAACCTTGTCTTATAAACTGTGTCATTCATTTTAAGCGTATCGTGAGGTGACACGATTGCTTGTGACACTTGGTGGTTGCATGCCAATTTGTGACACTTATAGCTCAGTTTCATTCATTTTCATCCCCATCATCATCTGACAGTCCTCTGTCTAGCCTCTGCATTAGAGAACTCACAGACCGCTTTTCACTGTCAGTCTTCAACCACCCTGAGCACAGAGCAGTGTGTCTAACCTCAATGGAGCTCACATTTACATTTATATTTATTTTCAAGACAGCTTCCATCATGCTAAGTAGATTTAAAAGACTCTGAGGCTTAGCTGGATAGAAGTTGCACTCAGGAGATCATTAGGAGCATGGCAGATGTCTTATCACATGTTAATTAATACCTCACGCTGCTTGAGTGCATTAGATGACCAAAAGCTGTCACTTTCCTGTTTTTAAAGATCTTTGCGTTTTCATTTAGTTACTTTTCAATTAATGATATTATATAAATAATATAAAATATCTAAAAGGTGATACATTTGAGCATGTGTCAGTCAAATGCACATAGATGGCAGTGAGTGGTTTTGGCAGAGCTAATTTGTAGATAGTCTGTAGGTGGCGGCACTGTTTAGAGGACATGCAGGAGGCTTTTTCCCCCCAGTACATTTTTTTTTTCTTTTTAATATACACTGTAAAGAAATGCTGGGTTTCACACAATTTATTTGTGTTGGGACACATGAATGAATTAAGTTAACTTATTAGTTTTTACAAATTTAAGTGGACTGAACATAGAACAATTAAGGTTTCCCCACCAAAAACAAGAGTTATGTTGTTTCAGCTCATTTAATTCAATTCAGTTCAATTCATCTTTATTTGTATAGCACTTTTACAATGTGGATTGTGTCAAAGCAGCTTCACATAGAAGATTATAGTGAATTGAAAGTGTCAGTTCAGTTTTCAGAGTTTAAGTTCAGGTCAGGTCAGTGTGGTTTAATATTCACCGCTGAGAGTCCAAAGTACTGAAGAGTAATCCATCAATGCGCAGCTCTACAAGTAAATAGTTTGAACAAACAGCAAACTTAATATTTTCAGTGTAAATGACTGTGTTTTTATCTTGAATTCTGTAAAAATATAAGTAGCATTAAAGCAGTAGTGTATATAAAAATTAAAGGTGCAGTAGGTAATTGTCTTAAGAAACATTTTTGGTTGTGCTGGTTGAAAGTCTCTTCACAGTCCAATAGTAATGATTAAAGTAAATTATCTAAATTTGTTTATCAGTATTTTTATTTTCTGGGTACGGCATAAAACAAAAAAATGTTCATCTTATTAAATAATGTCGGTCCGACATTTCCCACAATTTCGATAAGTAGCCTAAACTGTCTGTCAACAAATTTGGGCTTCAGCGCATCTCTGTTCACGCATATCTGCCATTAGCGCATGCACGCCTGCATGCGTGTCGAGCGTTCACATGTAGACTCACAGTCACAGTTGTGGTAAAATAAAAGCTGTTTGATTCAAACCTTTTAAAATCCTGAATCAAAATTAGAGTTACTTTTGCACGCTGGAGGAAGGACAACACCATGGCTGAAGTGACTCTTTTAGACAGGTAATGTTATTTGTTAAAACTATTTCAGTTTTCCAAAGCTGATGTAGATTGTGTTGTTATGAATGGGTTATATGCACAAGATTGATGTGACTATTTTTAGTTTCCTAACAGACCTTTTACAGCATTGATAATGTAGATTTTGATTTAGTTTAACAACAAAACATCAGTAAATATAGCCATTTCGCCTAGCCTGCTTTGCTGAGCTGAAGTTGCTTTTATATTCACATTGGTTCATTTTTTCAATGACAACCTCCCTACACTGTTTACCATGCTTCTCTGAATATTCACTCTGAAATAGCATGTAAATGTGGCTTAGTAACAAGTGTAATTCCTGCACACCGCCGGCTAACCACTAACTACATTTAATTTCTAACAGGCGAATAACATGATCTAGTGCAGTGGTTCCCAACCATTTTTTTTGCCTGAGACCCCTTTTTCCCCCGGAAAATATTGTAAGACCCCCCTTCACATTTAATGATATTATCGCTTATATAAGTTTGCAGTAGGTATGACTAAAAAAGGCTGTTTTCAAACAAACGGAATGTTTATTACTATATACACAAAAAACCCCGTAATTTTTCGGTTTATTTAAAAACTGTAAAATAATGTCCATTAAATTACAGAAATTTACTGTAAAATAACGGACATTAAATTACAGAACTTTACTTAAATTTTAATTTATGGTAAATTTCTGTAATTTAATGTCCATTATTTTCTGTTTATTTCCGGCACCCCAGCTGCCAGAAATAAACTGTAAAATTACAAAAAAAAAAAAAATTTACAGTGTAGATATGTTTATGCACAAATAATAGCCCAGTGTAAAGCAAAACATCAGCAGGCCATTTGTGTTGGGTGCACCTTATGATATTGGGGAGTCATCTGCAAATGTCTTTTTCATTTGGACGGCCTCATGCATTCGTTAGCTTTGTTGCAGATAATGCACTGTGACTGGGTCAGGGACTTTTTGCTTCGAGAAAATGGAATAAAACCATAGTTCAGGTAACTATCTTGGTATTTCCTGCAATTTGTGTCTCCAGTATTGCTAGTGCTCTGACCCGAAATGTTTGGAGCTTCCTCACCTGGGTCCAGTATTCTTGGGTCATTATTACTATTAGCTGCTGAAGGCGAATCAGATACTTTTTTTGTGGGGGACAAATTACAAATTTGTCAAATTTTTTGGTCAGACGGGATAAGATCAACCAAGGCAAGATGATCATTCTCTTAATTGTCCACTGCTAAACTTTTTTTAAAATATGACGCTAGCTGAGGCCCCCTCGTGGGCCAGGACCCCCCTGTTGGGAGCCGCTGATCTTGTGGGTTGTCTGCTCACATGTCGCTGTGCGACACACACACACACACACACACACACACACACACACACAATGTCAAAAAATCTTTCAAAATTATATTGCAAAACATTTCAGATTATTATCATTATTTTGTGAATTCATTTATGATTTAACTCATTCAATATTACTGCTGATGCTTGATTAATTAATATAATATTTGAGAAATGGAAAATTCATAAGAACAGGATTTTTTAAGAATAGAAATCATCATACATTCAAGGTATTCTTGCTTAATAAAGTATTAGGAAAAAATTATATTTTTGTGATCTTGATCAGATTGATCTGATTATGATTATACATTTTTGTAGGGCATTTTATTCAGATGACATTTAGGTTGATAGACATGGAAGTCAGCAGAACTACTACACTTGCTACATCATACTGCAGCGTCTCACCAGGATATTTCATTAAAACGGGACAGTATTTATAGGCTATCTGTCTGAATAATTTATCTGAAAGTTGAAAAGGCTCAGGCCGAGAGCTAGATAGGGCCGCGCAAAGCCTGTGAACAGCAAGCCTGTAGACAGAGTTATTAGAGCAGAAGCTCTTCAAAGGGAAAGCACAAACCAGCGTATTTTATAGTGGGAAAATTCCAGAGAGACTGGTGTCTTGTTCATTTCATCCTCTGATTACTTTCAGTAAATGCATATTTAAGAATTTGTAGTGCTTTAAATTTGCTTCATGCACAGTTTTCAGACCATTATGTTTATTTTTGCTGAAGGTATTCATTCACTGTTGGGGTCTTAGGCTGATTTTACTTCTTTTTTACTTTCTTTCCTTTTTATTTTGGGCATAGTTTCAAAAAAATATTTACTTCTAAAACCTAAATGTTGTGCTACATTTGAATTGATAAAAAAGGGTGCTGTTTAATGTTCATAATTTGCTAGACTTAGAGTGTTTTTAGTAAAGGCCTTATGCTAATTTTACATGCCAAATTTGCCATGATGATTTCATATTTATGTGTTTTGTTGTAAAGAATTCAGGCTTTCTGTCATACTGACTGTGGACAATCATACATCAATCGCTTTCCTCAATACATGCTTTGTTTTTTGTATACACCTTGCATCAAATGGTTTTGTAATGCAAAATGCAATATGCAAAAATAAAATATGCAAAATTGTAATGCAGATTCAGTTCTAGACTACATTAATTATAGCTCTCTTTTTTTGACACATATTTTTTGTGTTGCATGTTGTTACTGATTGATATTTTGACAAAAATGAATCCTGCATTGGAATGTGGATGTTACTCCTCACCTCAAAAAAGGCTTTTGTCTTGTTTCTAGACAAAATATCTAAACATAGTAAAAAAATCTGCAAATGAAGTAAGCAAAATAATCTTTTGTCAAAGCAAAAACAAGATTATTTAGCTTACTCCATTGGCAGACTATTTTGCTTCTTTTAAGGAAAAACTCACTTAATTTTGACATTTATTAATTTTTTAACATAATTATTTTTGCTTGTCTATAAAATGCTTCTTGATAAAATTTGTTTTGAGATATTTGAACCAGAAACAAGACAAAAAAATCTAAATAAAAAAAGATTATTTTTTTTTGCTGTGCTGATACTTTATATATGCAGTTTCTAATCGTCTTTGCAGCAAGAAAAAAACATAACATTTTTATTCTGATTCTGAAGAAATTATAATTAGCCAAGAACTGAACAAAAACACCAATGTTTTAAGAGCTTAGTAGACAAAAACAGATACTGTTGTAATTGAAAACATTTAAAGCTCTTCTGAGTGCACAAATATGAACTTAATTTGCTAAATCTGTTTACTTAAAACCCTAAATGCGTTTGGGAACAGAGTTGAGATTCTCAAGGTGAATGCGTACCTTGGCTCTAAAGGTCAAAAAACAAAAAAATAAGGTCAAGAATCTTGGTGTGACTCTGGAGTCAGATCTGAGTTTCAATAGTCATGTCAAAGCAATTAGTAAATCAGCATACTATCATCTTAAAAGCATTGCAAGAATCAGATGCTTTGTGTCCAGTGAAGACTTAGAGAAACTTGTTTATGCTTTTATCAGCAGCAGGGTGGATTACTGTAACGGCCTCCTCACCGGCCTTCCCAAAAAGACAGTCAGACAGTTGCAGCTCATCCAGAACGCAGCGGCCAGGATTCTGACCAGAACCAGGAAATCAGAGCACATCACACCTGTCCTCAGGTCCCTACACTGGCTCCCAGTTATATTGAGAATAGATTTTAAAGTATTATTACTTGTCTATAAATCACTAAATGGCCTAGGACCTCAATACATTACAGATATGCTCACTGAATACAAACCTAACAGATCACTCAGATCTTTAGGATCATATAAACTAGAAATTCCAAGAGTTCAGTCAAAGCAGGGTGAATCGGCTTTCAGCTACTACGCCCCTCGCTGCTGGAATCAACTCCCAGAAATGATCAGATGTGCTCCAACATTAGGCACATTCAAACCAAGACTGAAAACACATTTGTTTAGCTGTGCCTTTACTGAATGAGCACTGTGCTACATCCAACAGATCGCACTATTATTTTTTTCTCTTCTTTTTCATTCATTTACAACCTGTTTTAACACGTTTTTATCTGTTTTTATCAGCTTTTTTTATTATCTTTTTTATTTTTTCTTACACTTCTCTTTTTCATTCCTGTTTATGTAAAGCACTTTGAATTGCCACTGTGTATGAAATGTGCTATATAAATAAACTTGCCTTGCCTTGCCTAAGTATAGTCATGAATATAGTTGATAATGTCACCAAAACAAGACCATCTTTTAGAAGCAATACATTTAAACCACCTGAATGTGGTTTAAATGTATAGTAGATTGTGGACACTCACTGAAGCCTGCTGCAGCTGCTGGACAGCCTCTGCAGCACACAGAACTCTGCTCCATCAACACATGATTTTCTGCTTGCACAGTTTATAATTGTCTGTATTTTCAGCGTGATCTCATGAGGAAACTTAAGTATTTTACGTTTTGTCCGTTTAGTGGCTAATTCGTACGAGTTCAGTCATACGAAAATGTAAGATTTTAAAAAGGAGGCGTGACACCTAACCCCACCCCTAACCCCAACCGTCATTGGGTGATGAGCAAATCGTACTAATTTGTACGAATTAATTCATACAAATTCATATGAATTAGCCACTAAATCAAAAAGTTGCGAATTGCCGTGAGATTGGGTTGGTATTTTTGTTGTTTGTGATTTTTTTATTTATTTTATCAAAAGTGTCTGGAACTTAAAATGTAATTGAAATAAAGCAATATCCATATTTATAAAAACTGTATGTTATGTATTTACACAGCCATGATTATAAAATTAATAGTAGTAGTAAGAGTAGCAATAGTAATACCAGAATGGAAAAAAATCACATGTAATCAAAATAACCCAATGCATTTGGTTCAATTATATAACCCAATGCATTGGGTTAAAATGGAGACAACCTATAGTTGGGAAGGTGCTATGGTAACCTATAGTTGGGTTATATGTTGGGATATATTAACCCAACTATTTTAACTAAGTAGGAAGCTCATATTTGGATTATTTCAATATTATGTGAAGTCACAATAATCCATTTTGAAGGGATTGTTCACCACAAAAAGTGAAAATTACCTCATCATTTATTCTCTCTTGTATGGTTTTAAACCTTTAGGAGTTTCTTATTTCTGATGAACTCAAAATAATATACTTTAAAGAATGCTTGTTGCTGGGACCAATCAGCTTTCATAGTAGAAATATGAATTACTATGGAAGTCAATGGGTATCAGCAACCAGCATTTTTCTCTATATCATCTATTGCATACAGTAGGTGTAAAACTTAATTCCTGGAAGGCCGCAGGCCTGCAGCTCTGCACAGTTTTGTTCCAACCCTAATCAAACATGAATCCAGAAATTGACACCTATTATCTGTTGTGTTTAACAGAAGAAAAAACTCTGTGAGGTTTTGAACAAGTGAAGGGTAAGTAATTAATGACAGATTTTTTACATTTTGGTGGAAATCTCTAGATATACATCACACCTTCTACCCAACAATTTATTAATTGCTAAATATAACTAATGCAGCTAAATAGTGTTGTTTAATTGTCAGCCAACATTCTCTGCGGATGATATTTTGTTATGAATATCATATTGCCATCAAACCCTGGTGCATATGGCAATCAAGCTCGTGAAACAGGTCTCCGTTGCATTGTGTTTGACTGTGATAAGCAGCAAGCGATTGAAATATCACAAAATGTCACAAATATTCAGCCTGCTCCTCTGCTGAGCGACGCCAGAGCCGGACAACAGCAGCTGTGCTCTTACAACTTCATTCGTATCCAAACACATCACCATAATTATGTAAATATGGTAATTGGGCATCTGTTGCCTGGAGTCATTTGTGGCTCTGACAGCTTCTCGCATGTCCTTTTGTCAATCTCTATGGCATCTCCTGGGTCTACGATCTGCCCGATGAACTCAACATATGGCTCGGAGATGAAAGAATTCAGAGATATTTCGTAAATGATCGTAAGTCTTATATGAAGGTGTTGCTTGAAGTGATTGTGGATCGTGAGTTCCTTCATTTAGAGACGAAGTGTGCTTTTTTTGTGGATTGAATGACTTCTGATTTTAAAGTAGTTCAATACATCTTCACACATTTTATTGCTTGGTGTTTAGAAAGGGGTTTGTAATGTAAGGGGAAGCAGGAAGGTTGACATCAGGTGAGCTTTCGAGGGGAATATCCTCCTGTGGCACTTTGCGATAAATCTTTAAATCCCTTTTAAGCTAGTCAGAGTCCCATCTCTCCCTTTGAAAAGCTTCTCATCTCGCTCTTATGGGAGAGCCATCAGCCTCCAGGCAAACTGTCTGTCTGATCTCACTATCTGTTTGTTTAGTAGTGCAACTGAAGTCACTAAAAGCCACACCATATTTGACATATTTAGTTCTTTTGATGTATTGTAATGGGTATACTTTGATGGTTCATGCTAAATATTACTAGGGCGGTGCAATATATCAAAATTATGGAAATATAGGCTACTTATTTTAATTGAGCTGAAAAATTTTTTTTTGAGCGGGTCAACTTAAGTGTTTTGCGTCCAAAATCTGGGTTCCAATTTTTGCACTTCGCTTAAATAATCCAAGATGATTTAACAGATTTTGGATCTTTTAATCTTGGTAACTGATCTTTGGCTTATTTGGTTCTTTGAACGAGTTCGCGAATCAGATTAAAATATCTGGATGAACTGGTCAGAGATCACTTCGTGTGTTGTGAAGGACAGATCTATCCATCTTCAAAATCATGATCAGCAATGCAGCGATTGGCTGATGGCACAGCAGCGTAATGACATCATCTGATTAATATTCCGTTATCTATGTAAGCAAAATTACATAAAAAACGTAGTAAACGGTTTGTTAAATATCACACACAATAACTTTCCACATTTGTTGTGGGTGGCAAACTTTACAAATTTTAGGTGTCAAGACTATTTAGCAATTTATTTTGTTTTACGTTTGAAGCTGATTTTTTTTATAGTAGGCCTATTCAAGTTTCTTAAGCATGTGGCATAACTGGCTGTTTAAATGAATTCTGCATCAAAAAGGCATTTTGATATTGATAAAAGTGTCCGCAACTTTTACAAAGCATCAAATCACCCGCATATTATTTATAGTATATATTTCTATATACTAACCCGTCACTTTATTAGGAACACCTGTCCAACTGCTCGTTAATTTCTAATCAGCCAATCACATGGCAGCAACTCAGTGCATTTAAGCCTGTAGACATGGTCAAGACGATCTGCTGCAATTCAAACGAGCATTGGAATGGAGAAGAAAGGTGATTTAAGTGACTTTGAATGTGGCATGGTTGTTGGTGCCAGACAGACTGGTCTGAGTATTTTAGAAACTGTTGATCTACTGG
>CAIGQZ010007154.1:16829470-16895372 GCA_903798205.1 Danio tinwini | reverse complement strand
ATGTTTTTTGATTTAATAATTATGATATTTGGAAAAGCTTTTTTCACCCATTGTAAAGTTCTTACTCTAGTATTTCTCACAAATGTTACGTGAGATCTGCTTCCTTCATGTCTGTCACTGTGCTGTTTATCTGGCACAGGCGAGGCTGAGATTGAGGCAACACAATCTGACAGGCACGTGGGAACAGTGGGTGAGGAGAACTAGCATTAAAGGCACAGGCAACAAAAACAGCTACATTGTTTAGAGCAGAAATACTGTTAGACCTCCTTCCCCCACTCCCCCCACCCAAAAAGTAATTATTTTTTAAGTAAAAGTTATAGCAATATAAGTTTTTTCCAATATCGTGCAGCCCTACTGCAGTATTAATAATAAAAAATCAAACCAATGTAAAACTTTAAAAAACTCTTTATTGATTTATTGACTTCTTTTATGGTACAATACTATTTTAGTTACAATGATAAAAAAAGAAAGAACAATCTACTATATTTCTCCAGAATATTGTTTGAATTATTTATTTCATGGCTTATTTTTATTTTTATTTTTTTATTTAAAAAAAAGCAAAGAACTATTGGTTTGAAATATTTAGGTGGCATGGTGGCTCAGTGGTTGGCACTGTCGCCTTACAGCAAGAAGGTCACTGGTTCGAGTCCCGGCTGGGTCAGTTGGCATTTCTGTGTGGAGTTTGCATGGAGTTGCATGCTCTCCCTGTGTTTGCGTGGGTTTCCTCTTGAGTTTCCTCGTGTGTGTGTGTGTGTGTTTGTGTGTGTGAGAATACGAAAGTGCATGGGTGTTTCCCAGTAATGAATTGCAGCTGGAATGGCATTCGCTGCGTAAAACATTTGCTGGATAAGTTGGTGGTTTAATCCGCTGTGGTGACTCCTGATGAATAAAGGGACTAAGCCGAAGGAAAATGAATAAATAAACAGTAGCCATTTTGAATATTGACTGCAGTTGAAAGAGATCCTTTAATAAACATGGCTTTTGAAAGTATTTTTGAGAATTTAATATAACATCTTCCAATTTAAGCCCAAGCTAGAATATTAGTTCAGCTTAGATGTTTTTGCTCTTTCAACATTTTTATAATTGGGCTTTTTTTACTGCATGAAGGATGGTATGATTGCAAAAGTTAATTTGTTAAGAGAGGTAATGTATAAAATCAAAGGAATTATTATTTTTTCCTGTTTTGCTGGATCATTGCCTGTACACAAATATGATTACCTAAAAATCCTTACAACAGCAAAAGTGTGCTACAACTTAGCTCATCATTCATTCAAATTCATTCACTGCATATGTTTAACTGATATTAATGCTTCAGGCAGCACTAGCATTAAGCACTGAACTAATACCAGCTGCTTTCTCTCAGATGATGTAGACAATTTTAACATTTAAATGGATAGAGAAAATCTGACTGAAGCTGAAGGAGCTGCTCACACAGGACATGTTCTTTCATTTAAAAACAGCCTGGCATGAAGCAGCGGAATGGAGCAGAATACAGGAGTCCCAAGGCATGTTTTAACCCTTGTGTGATGTTCAAATTGACTACCTTTTGTTATGTCCACTAAATTTAACAGCTGTCAAAATGCATCAGATAAATATATATTTTTTATATATTTATATTTTTTGCATAAATCTGCTAATCAACCTCAATCCTGATCAGAACTATTAATTGTTTTAAAACATTACAGGATTTTAACTCTTTAATTGCCAAATTCATAAATGATGTCACAGATTTGGTGAAAAAAGACACAAAATTATGTATTTTCAATATAAAAAAGTAGTTGTGGATTGCATTTTTTTTTTCTTTTATCACAGTCTTAAACATATGAAAGATTAGTAACAACATTGCCTTTGATGCATTGTAAGTTTTTGTTTAGCATAAGATTTACATTTCCCCCCCCTAATTTCTCTCCCTTAAAAACTGTTTTATTGATGCTAAGGCCAGATTAAAACTTTAAAATCTTTCAGTAATACACCTTTCCACTTTTTCTGTAAAACAAAATTTAATCTCTGCATCAGATTTCTGAACATAATTTAGTATGAACCAAAATGCAACAACTTCAAATAAACTTAATTGAGTGGATGTTTTCATACTAACATAATTAAAGATAGTACATTTGAACAGTGCACAATGGTTAAAACATGCCTTGGGACTCCAGTATTCTGCTCCATTCCTTTGTGTATCGTTGAGTTTTTAAAAAATGTCAAAGCATTTTTCCAAAATATGTGTCTATATGATTTGTCACCAAAAATCATTCCGCTAGCTGAAACAGAAAAAGTTATGGCCAAATTAAGACTCAAAATCACCCCAGAGTGGATAAAAACATCGCCAACAGCACATAAGGGTTAAAAAGTTTAAACCTCTTTTGTCTTAAGAAGGATTTTTAAAACTGTTTACTCGTGCAAATTAAAAAAATATATAGCATTAAAGTAAAGGAACTGGTCTATCTAATATAAGATTTATATAAGTAACTGAACTGGTCTATCTAATATAAGTTTACTCCAAAAAATTATTTATTCTGTGCAAAATTATTATAGGTACAGTAATAAGGTTGGGTCAATAGATGATGGCCGATAGACATCACGATGCTGAGCCCGCATCGTGATCCTCCGTCTCGCCCCCGTTGCAGCAGTAACCCGCTCCCAAAAACTTAGCCCCCGTTTACACTAATATGTCTTAGTTTAAAAATGGCATTTTAAAACAAAAACGACCCACATCCACGCTGGTGTTTGACCTAGCATTTTTGAAAAGCCCTCCTTCAACACTATACCGCTGAAAATGCACATCACATGACCACACACACTCCGTATGCGCGCGTCAGACAGTTTATGTACCGCTGGAACGCATCTCTCTATAGTTGTTAAACATGATATTTAATTAATCTTGTCTCTATCTAATGACTCTTCTGCCTTTTGAATGTATCAGGTAACGCGTCACAATGTCTTTCAATCTTTCGCTTTCACGCTTGTACTTAGTAATTTAAAAAAAAAACCTCAGATACTGTTGGCTGGTTCCTGTTGGTTGTGCACCTTTTTTACCAACCAAGTTTGACGCCATTATAACGACTCCGGTCACAGATCAAATTGGTCAACATCGGCCAACCCTAATAGGTTAAATTTACTTTGCTTGAATTTAACAAAATGTATTAAAACTATATTTTTACATTTATAAATAAAAGAAACATGTATAAAGTAAAAATCAAAATGTCAAAAAAATTACTGCAATATTTATTCAAGCACAATATGTGAATTATGGTTTGCACACATTTAAAGATTTTTTAAAACTAATTTTCAGAATATTTGTTGCAAATGTTTGTAGTCAGTCACATTGTAAACTATATTACAATTTTATAGATTTGAATATATAGTTGACTGTTTCTAGAATCAAATAGTTAATGTTAGCCATGTATTTCCCATGTGACTTTGGTCTACTGTATACACCTAGCCAGAAGAAAAGCTCTTTCTGCACTATAAAAGGAGATGTTTTGGTAGACATGCATTCTGTCCCCTCAGGCTGTCAGCTGGGTCTCTATTTTTAGCGAAACGCCTTTGCAATTTAGTTGGACAGTGCGCACAAATGTACTCTGTGTTTCTATGGGCTTTAGGCGCGTGCTCCATGAGTTTGACTTTAGGCCTTGCATGTGTACACAAGTGTGTGTTTTTTCACTTCTGTATTTAAAGGACATGTCCATTAGGACCGCTCTTCCTACCTCTTTCAAATCTTCTATTCTCTGCCGTCCTGACTTTACACAACAGGAAATCCTGCTGCACTTTAAAAATCTTCTAGAAAGAATACAATGGCATTTAATAATAGCTACATTTTTTTTTTCATTTTTCTCTCCTGATTTTTTTCCTATTGCCAAGTCAATGAAAGGCTAGCTGTAGTCTCTCATTCTCTCTCTCTCTCTCTCTCTCTCTCTCTCTCTCTCTCTCTCTCTCTTTCTCTCTCTCTCTCTCTTCCACTTTATTTAACAGCATTAATAACTGAGCGTCCTTGGGAGGTTAATTAGAGGGAACTTCTGCTGGCATCCATATTTCAACAGATGCATGTGTAATTATCTTTTTAATTAGTACCCTATTACAAATCATCAGCCTTCACCTTGTGTTTAAAGACTTTTTTGTGGCTAGTGTAATGTCTTAATTAAGTGTCACATATAAAGTGTGGAGGAGATAAATGTGTTTACTTCATTCCGCATTACATTGTTTAAGATCAGTTTAGGTCATATTTCAGAGGGTTTGTTTACATAATTCGGTGGTCGGATGAGGACTATTAATCCATCATCTAGAATTTATTATGGCAATTTATAATAAGTAAACCAACCAAATACACTCACTGGTTGGCTTATTAGGTATAAAGTGGTAGTACTGGGTTACATAAAAAAACAAAAAAAAACTTAATTCTTAATGACATATGTTCAACAAAATACTGGAAGCAGTCATCAGAGTTTCTGGTCTATACTGGCATAATCTTATGCAGTTGTTGACGATTTGTCAGTTGTGCATCCATGAAGTGAATCTCCAGTTTCAACACATCACAAAGGTGCTTTATTAAGATTTCGGAGGCATATTTGAAGTGAAGTATTTGTTATTGTGAAGAATGATTTGAGCTTTGTAATATGCATACACCCAGAGCACTTTACAATTAGATGATGATGCATTTACTTCTAAGCATTCAGTGAATAGACACATATCTAAAGCAACTCTGACCTGTACACATGAACCCGGAGCTTTGGGGGTTTAGTGTTTTGCTCAAGGGAATCACCTTAGCTGTGGTATTTAGTTTGGAAGAGAGTGCTGGTTATTCACTCCACCCAACTATAATCCTCGCCGGTGCCAGGGCTCAAACCATCAACCTTTGAATCAACTCTTTAACAATAAGACTAAGTCTGCCAATACTGCAATGGCAACCACAAGACAATAGTGCCATTGTGATTAACCACACAGTAGCTATTTGTGAAGAGGACAGACAGTGGAGCCAATTATTTAGTGGATGTGGAAAATTAGAAGGACATGATTTGTAAGGACAGAGGACATTTGGCCAGGACACCAGAGTTACACCCGTATTAAAGCCATCCAAATATCAACTCTCTAACCATTAGACCATGGCTGCCAATAATGCAACGGCAACCACAAGACAACAGCGCCATTATGATCAACCACACAACAGCTATAGGTGGAGAGGAGAGTGGAGCCAATTCATTGAATGTGGATGCTTAGAAGGTCATGATGTGTAAAAACAGAAGAAATTTGGCCAGTACAGCAGGGTTTTTCCCATATTATATCCAAGGATGGTACACCATGTCACAATGGGATGGACCAATACTCAGGTAGGCTATTATGTTTAAATGATCCTTACTGGACCCTTTTCACATTTTCTGGTTTGTCAGTAGTGGAGGTTGTCATAGTTCGGTGAACTTAAAGTGCAGTGAATAGGAGAGTAGAATTGTTTTATATATATAATCATATTTGCTGAAATATTATAATAAAAAATCCACAATAGTTTTCATCTTTTTTCAATTCATCCTTATTTCTATAGCGCTTTTACAATGTAAATTGTGTCAAAGCAATGAAATAAAACTCTGTCAGTTCAGTTTTTAGAGTTGAATTTCAGTTTAATTCAGTTCAGTGTGGTTTAAATTTCACTGCTGAAAGTCCAAACACTGAAGAGCAAATCCATGGATGCGCATCTCCACAAATCCCAAACCAAGCAAGCCAGTGGCAACAGTGGCGAGGAACAAAATTTCACCAATTGACAAAAGTGAAGGAAAAAACCTTGAGAGAAACCAGGCTTAGGCACGACCATTTCTCTTCTGACCAAACTTCCTGTGCAGAGCTGCAGTCTAGGCACCAGAGGCTGAAGATCTACAGTGAGTGACACTTTAAAAGGAGCATTGCTGCCGCACTAAAGGACTAAGAACGCGTTTTAAGGCGTAACCGCAGTTTGCGACTGTGCCACCAGGGGGCACAAAGGGGCGGGATGTGAATGGAAAGAAATATAGTATATATTTATTTATACTTAATATACATAGCTGTAAATACCCTGCTACTTGTAAATGAAGAGAGAACAACATCAAATTTACTGTCCCGCCCCATAGACAAAAAAAAATTGTTTTTTGTCATTTGAAGCAAAATAATATAATACATACATGAAAACATATAAATGTTCATGCGATGTTTTTTTGTTTGTTTTTTATCAAAATATTAAAAACGTTCAAGGATTTGAGATGCTGATGACCGTTAAACATGTCATAACTGTCTTGTGACAAGTGTCTATTGGAACTGAGGTGTCCAAAATGTGCCAAGAAAATCTTCCCCACACTATCACATCACCAACAGTACAATAGAAACCAGGATGACTCCATGGTTTATTATAGTTTAGGCCAAATTCTGACCCTACCAAATGTCAAATGCAGAACTGAGTCCTTGGGAGGTTATAAAAATTGAGACTCCTCTCACAAGAAAACCTTTTTCCAGTCTGTGTTAATTGTTGCCTCAGTTTTACTGTTATTAGCTGATAGGTATGGCACCCTGTGTGGACTTCTGCTGTTGTAACCTATTGTCTTCAGTATAGCCACAGCCATATCACCCTGAAGCCCTAGCCTGATTGCTTATCGATGCCACTGGCAATGGGAGTGGGAGACGTCCTGGGAGAACTAGGTTGCTGCTGGCCAGCAAGGGGTATCTGTGTAGGTCCTGGGCCCAATCCCAATTCTATTTTTTTACCCCTACCCCTTCCCCCTGGCTCAGAGTATGAAGGGTTTCAAATTTTACCCCTAAGAAATGGGACAGCACTACAACACCTGCACACGTCATCATATGTCATCACAATCTTATACTTCATATGAGATCGACGATGACGACTGCTGTAGTTATTATAGTTCCGTTATTTTTTTGGTATTTATCTTCAGGAAATCACTAAAGGCAACAATATCAAGTGACAATAAGCTCAGAGCTGGACTGTGCACTTACACCGTGGCCATATTCATCTAAACACATGAAAACAACATTAACATTAACGTTATACCAGACACTGTAAAACGCTCATTCCCAGCCACTAGACTTTTCTGACAGGGTAATCAAGTGACAGATGTGAAAGTATGTTGTGGGACTACTATACAAGAGTTATTATTATGGATTATAGTATATATACTTTTTTATCATTTTTTTTAAAAGCATGATGGTAAAACATGAATTGTAATGAATGTATTAAAACACGTGCTAGTTTGTTGTAAAAATGTTTAAAGGGCACCTATTTTACCCCTTTTTTAAGATGTAATATTAATATTATGGTTCTTCTGAGTGCGCCAGTTTAGGTTCAGTTCAAAACACAATTCAGATTTTTTTTTATTATGATGTGTTAAAAAGTGCCATTTTGGGGGCGTGTACACAGTTTGCTGTTTTAGGGGCGTGTTGCTTCACATGAAAACTAGTTTAGACCTCCCGCCCAAGTTAACAAGGGGGCGGAGCCAAGAGCTCCCCCGCTTTGTGTAATAGACGGGCAGACAAGGATAAGCAACATGAGTGTACCAACCAGGTACAACCAGCTGTACTTGTACGACACAGACACAGACCAAGCAGAGAGTACAAATCATTTGTGTCTTTGTATAGTTTTACAGCCAACTGTGTGCTAGTTTAAAGCTCCGAGCTTGTAGCCTACACCGAGACTAATAAAGCACAGTGAATTAACTTTGACTGAAGGGCATCACACACCGGATGCACCGCGACACGGCGCGCACATGACAGTTGAAAGTATCGCACGCTTGCAGCGTCGGTGTGTCACCTGTTAGAAACTTATGTTTAGAATTCAAAAAAGCATGCCGCTGCGTGGTGCGATGCTGCGTGTCGCTGAGCGGCACTTCTGGTTGACCTGCTTGGGGCTATAACTAAAGGGCGTCATACACCGGACGCGCCGCTCAGAGCCATGACGCGGCACACCAGACGCGCACATTCGCATGTTATTTAAAATGAAACTATTCAGATAACGCTCTGTGGCGCGGCAGAAATATGAACAGTGTCCTGAGCAGGGCCAGCACGTCCGTAGAGGCGACCTAGGCGGCAGAATAGTGAGCAAACCATACGGTCGTCACTTTCACTCGCGACAACGCGAAATGCATGGCGCTGCACGTCGTTAGTTCGTTATTTCCAATGGAGGGACGAGCACGTGAGGCAGCTTTCCAGCTGCACCTACTTAAGATGACAGGGAGCTTCTGTGACCGCGGGAAATGCAAACCGCTGAAGTTTAAGGAAGACACAATGAAAAGTACACATGTATGCAAACACACCAAAACTTACAAACACTGGCGTGGAGGAGAGCGCTAACGTGGTGAATGTTGAGCCCAATGAGCCTTACATCTAAAAATAGAGCAAGGGTGTTTTTTTGGTGACGTCGCTTTGACTCACACGCTGAAAATGGTGGACGTGAAACAACATACTGAGGAGATGGTAATGGCCACCTGTCAATCAATATTGGTGGGCGGAGGGACCGCACTCCTACGTCAAGTTGCGGTCGATTTCAAAACCGCTCCAATTGGTCCACCGTTTTTATGTTGTTAAATTGAAAAAAAAGGACTGAGTGTGTTTATATCACCCCAACATGACGATCTATACACTATACCTACACATATGTCTGTCCAAACAGCTTGAAAAGTAGATTTTTCACCATAGGTGCCCTTTAATAATGACAAAAATACTCATTTGTGGATCTCCTGACTTCCGTGTGCCCTTCTAGCCCTTCCCCTTAGCCCTACACCTTCAAGCTAAAGAGAATTAGGACACCCCTACCCCTTCACGTGAATGCGCAAAACGAGGTGTAAGGTTTAACTGGGATTGGGCCCTAGTGTCCCAGTATAGTGTTGGAGACACTACAGTATACAGTTGGAAGCACCATCTTTATAAGACATTAAACTGTGGTCTTGACCCTCTGTGGTCATTAAAGAGTCATGAAACACCAAAACACATTTTTGAGCTGTTGAAAGTCATATACAGTATGTGTCCCACAATGCTAAAAACACTATTAGGACACATATATTTCACTAAAAAGTGAAAGTTGGTTGACTTTGCATGATTTTGAGCAAATTCGCTCTTTCGGTTTGAAATGAATTTTTGAAGCTGCGGCACGGCGATTAGATACTTGTGTGTATTCAAGCATGGAGACTGGATGTCTGTACCTGTATCAATTCATGAGAAAGACTTGGTTCAAACCAATCAGCGCGTGAGAGCAATGCCCTTTGTTCATTCAGATGGCAAAGTTAGTTCGTATCATCAGCAGTGCTCTTTAGTTTTTAAAGACATACCTTAGTCAAAATGATTTAGTTACTAAGTTTGCAGTATGTTAATATCACAGTAATATTATAGTACAATGTTATAGACTGAAAGATCCACTGTAAATGCTGCTTTCCAAACAACTTTTACTGTTGTGTAGAATTTTCACCGCATTTTGTGACAGGATAGTCTATACACACACGGCTTTTTGATGCTACCTACTGAGTGCATCTAAGGCCCCATTTACACTAATAGGTTTTAGTTTTAAAACGCATAAGTTTTGCTACGGTTACGCCATCCGTCCACACTACACCGGAGTTTTCAAGCCACGAAAACGGAGCGTTTTGGAAACGCTGGAGAGGCCGTTTTCATTCTAAAACACTGCTGCTCTGTCAGTGTGAATGCTGGAAAACGAAGACATCTGAAAACGGAGGCAGGGCTGCAGACATTCGCCAATCTGATTGGGGCTTTGTCCTCAATATTAAGTAGCCTTCACACAGTTCAGTCTTACATCCTCTTCTTGTAAATTCAGACTTCGCAAGTTTGATATGGAAAACAAACTCCCGAGTGTGTACTTTATAAAGTCATTCACATCACCCTGGCTATGCTGTTTTACTATGTTAACAATAACATGAAAACATAATGTGAGGAACTGCCTATTTTCATTTTGATATAAGCAACTTAACAGACAGCAGAAATGTTGAGGCGTCATGTAGCTACATAATATGAGCGTCATCTTCATGCATATTTATAACAAAACGGAGCCTATAACATTACTGCCTCCTTTCATTATTATTGAAAATACGAAACATACCCTCTCTTTCATTGAATATCAGTTTTAATAATTAATAATGACCATTATAAAAGTATAACGCACAATAAGTTTATACAATAGAGGAAAATAAAGGCAAGAAATCAGTCAGATGTGCAGAATCGGTGTCCGCAGTTACATTAATTAAGATACTAACCTAACTTATCTTTGCACTCAGTCAAAACATGTTACCTAAGCAAGTAATAGATTCAAAAGACCAAAGTTGGGAAATATGTAGTTAACAAGATTAATTAAATATCACGTTTAACAAATATAGTGAGATTCGATCCAGCAGGAGATCCTTGATGAACAGTCTGACGTGCACAGCTCTCATATGGGTATGTGCTCAAAGCACGCTGCAGTGCATGCCAAAGAGTGTGTGTGTGTGGTTCCGTGATGTGCATTTTCACCGTTTTAATGTAGACAGAGAGCCGTTCAGAAATGCTGGGTGAAACGGTAGTGTGGACGCAGATCGTTTTCTTTCTAAAACGCCGTTTTAAAACTAAAACGTATTAGTGTAAACGGGGCCTAAGTTACAGAGAAATGCAGAGGATTTATTCTCTCATTTGCCGTGCGGTATCAAACATTCCATTAAAACTCCACTCTCCAGCAGTTCCTCGCTTTCAATATGTCGTTTGTCATGGGGGACTTGCAGGAAATGTTCCTGAATAAAAAGTTAAAATGCCAAACTGCAGTTAAAGTCGACAAATTAATAATTGGGCAAATAATTTGATTACTGATGTCCATGTAAACACAGTCACTGTCTTTCTCATGCACTTATATCTGTTTGTGGTGATTGCCCTGTATGCTATTGCATCATCCAAGTTGATCTTCTCCTCTGATAATTCTCCTTCACTCCTGGTGATGGTTGTGGGTGAGAATCCCCACAGATCAGCAGAAATACTCAGACCAGCTCATCTGACACCAACAATCAGTTTGAACTCCTTCAGCTCATCTCGACCACGTGTACTTGTCTAAATGCATTGACTTGCTGTTAACTGATTAAATATTTGTGTTAATACCCAGTTAAGCAGTTTTATCTATTAAAGTGTCTGGGGAATGTCTAGCATAAGTCAAGGCAGGAAATCTTTAAAGAGTCGTTTATGCAGACATATTTTACAGTATAGGACAGATTGGAGATATTTCTTCACATGCCCACAAGGGCCAATAGACTCAAAGGAAAAAGGTTACATTGACAAATGAGATCAAACCCTGTAGGCCGACATTGAGTAAGAACAAGGAAGTAAGGTTATCAGCTACAGAACAGGAAAGCTATCAGAGGTAATAAAGAAGCTGGGCCTCTGGCAGGTGAAATATCACTAAGGGACAAGGATGAAAAACTAGTCTTTACTTAGAGGTTGATGTGTGTTTGAGGCTGAGTGCAGGCCACTGTTCTTTCCTTTACCTGCGGTGTTTGGCCATCCAAGAGAATAGATTGTGTTATGCTTCATTGCCTATAGCTCATCAAACATCCATCATTACTGCCCCATACAGGCGCCCACAGGATTCCGTTAATATGGGTCACACATGGTGGCTGCAACAATTTAGGCGGTCTATTTACCACTCCTGTCATATGTTTATTACTGATAGCATTTATTCAACGAGTCAATCAATGTCTTGCATTAAATCTACCTTGATGTTAATTCAAAATTAAATTCAGAATTCAGTTAATAATAATTATATTATAATCTTTGGTCGAAAAATTATAATCATTGAAAAAATATTTAGTAAAGTTGACACAGTTTGTGCTATCAAATCAACCAACATATGATTGTTCTCAATGTGCTGACAAAAATAGTGCCAAGCCACTGAGAAGGTACTCTTAAAGGTGTCCTGTGGTATCTGGAACCAATATGTTAGCAACAGATACTGTTGCTGTTAAGAGGTGATGCATCAAATATGTTCAGTTGGATGTGGATCTAGCAGAGGGGCAACCAAACCATTGTCATACTCAATGTAGCTCTAACTTTGGACATTTTTAAATACATGTTTAGACCTTGATTAGGTGGTTCAGGTGTGCTCAATTGGAGTAGGACCTATAAAATGCAACACATCCGCCATCCAAGAGCAGGATTAGATGCTTCTTATCTGTGGCCAGCACAACACCCTGAACTCTGCATTATTGTATTTAAACCATTGACTTTAAATTATTCCCGTAAAATACTGTATGTACGGCTTGGCAGGGTGCATTATACTGCTGAAAGCGGCTCCCACCAGGAACACAACAGTCATTAAAGGGATAGTTCACACAAAAATGGTAATTCTGTCAATAATTACTAACGCTCATTCATTCATTCATTTTCTTTTCGGCTTAATCCCTTTATTAATCTGGGGTCGCCACAGTGCAAATAAACCGCCAACTTATCCAGCATATGTTTTACGCAGTGGATGCCCTTCTAGCTGCAACCCATCACTGGGAAACACCACACTAATATTCATGTCATTCCAAAACCCCGCAACGTTTGTTCAGCTTTGGAACACAAGATATCTTGGATACAATTTGAGAGCTCCATAGGCAGCAATGGTCTCAACCCATTCAGAGTACCAAAAAAACATTGTTAAAAGCAGTGGTCTCAAACTCAAATTCCTGGAGGGCCTCAGCTCTGCATAGTTTAGCTCCAACCACTTCCAACTTACACCTGCTTAATAGTTTCTAGTTGTCTTGAACACCTTGATTAGTTGGATCAGCTGTGTTTGATTAGGCTTGGAGCAAAACTGTGCAGAGCTGCGGCCCTCCAGGGTTCGAGTTTGAGACCTATGGTTAAAAGAGGCCATGTGTCTTCTATGGTTCAATCTGAATATTATGAAGCTACAAGAATACTTTTGTGTGCTCATTAAACAAAAATAACTTTATTCAACATATTCTTCTCCATGTATACGGTGACATATACCTACACGGATGCCTGCACACAGCATCCTCTGTTTGAAATGAAGCACAGGTGCATCTGAGGCATATGTCGGTAAATGTGATACACTATGTTTTGTTACATACATTCACTGGCCACTTTATTAGGTACAGGTTACTAATAAAGGACTGGACCCCTTTTTGCCTTTAAAAATGCCTTAACCCTTAGTGGCATCAATTTAACAAGGTACTGAAAATATTCCTCAGGGATTTTGGTCTATATTGACATGATAGCATATCGCAGTTGCTACAGATTTGTCGGTTGCACAAAGGTGCTTTATTAAATTGCGATCTGGTGACTTTGGAGGCCAGTTGAGCACAGTGAACTTATTATCATGTTCAAGAAACCAGTCTGTGATGATTCACACTTTAGGACATGGTGCGTTATCCTGCTGGAAGTAGCCAAGAAAATATTCCTCACACATTACACCACCACCAGCCTAAACCGTTGATACAAGGCAGAATGGATCTATGCTTTTTTATGTTGTTGACACCAAATTCTGACCCTATCATCCGAATGTTGCAGCAGAAATTGAGACTCATCAGACCAGGCAACGTTTTTCCAATCTTCTATTGTTCAATTTTGGTGAGGCTATGCAAACTGTAGCCTCAGTTCCCTGTTCTTAGCTGACAGGAGTGGCTCCTGGTGTGGTCTTCTGTTGCTGTAGCTTATCTGCCTCAAGGTTGGACGTGTTGTGCATTCAGAGATGTTCTTCTGCATACCTCTGTTGTAACGAGTGGTTATTTGAGTTACTGTTGCCTTTCTATCAGCTCAAACCAGTCTGGCCATTCTCCTCTGACCTCTGTCATCAACAAAGCATTTGCACCCACAGAACTATCCCTCACTAGATATTTTCTCTTTTTTGAACCATTCTCTGTAAACCCTAGAGATGGTTGTGCGTGAAAATCCCAGTAGTTCAGCAGTTTGTGAAATACAACAGCCATTCAGAAGCACGTCTGGCACCAACAACCATGCCACATTCAAAATAACTTAAATCACCTTTCTTCCCCATTTGGATGCTCTGTTTAAACTGCAGCAGATCGTCTTGACCTTGTCTACATGCCTAAATGCATTGAGTTGCTGCCATGTGATTGGCTTATTAGAAATTTGCATTAACAAGCAGTTGGACAGGTGTACCTAATAAAGTGGCCGGTGACTGTATGTCCTAAACCCAAAGATGTCGAATATGAGAACTGATTGATTACCATTTACCTACCACAACTGTAATCTAGGGACTTGTTAGGAGATGATCAATAATATTCACTTTACCTTTGACTGTATATAATATATAGGCTCAGAAACAATATCAGGTCTAGTTTACCCTCATGTTGTCCCAATCCTGTATGACTCCAAATCTGTCTCTGGCACAGGAAAGATGTTGTCAACCAAAGCAATTTGCTGACAATTGACTTACATTCTATAAAACACAGTTCTCAAAATATCTTCTTTTATGTTTCACAGAAGAAACAAAGTCATGCATTTTTGGAACTGGAGACAGAATTAAATTATTTGTGTGATGTTCTTCCTTTAACAGCAAAGATAAAAGATGTTTCAGAAGTTAAGCAAATGCTCTTGAAACGGATGCATTTGCACACAGTGACAGTTCCATGAGAACTTCTAAACCGTCTCTGTTTTTGGCTCGGCAGCTCGGGATGTCTCATGAAAGGACAATGATTTATTCCTACAAATCTCAGCTCACATTGCACTGAGTTAACCTCTCTCTCTTCCTCACACTTTCTCTCACTCTTTCTCTCCCTCAGTATGGTGTTTTTCTGCATCAGCTGTCAGAGTGAGAGAAGGAGAGAGGAGTGCTTCATCTCGCCTGACTCAAAAGGAGAAGAGGAAGTGCAGTTTTACCTTCCAGCTCCAGAAAAATAATGCATAAATATCAGCATTTCTGCTTCAGCAGCGTTTTCTAAATTAGAGAAAAGAGCAGAGGCCTCCCCCAAAGACTGTGGTAATTTAATAATGTAACATGAAATACATTATTCTTTCACATTAGTAGCATGTTAAGGAATTATAGTTATGAATAATGAGATACGAAATATGTCATATGGGAAATAATATTTGAATAATATTCTTTTTTAGTCTCAAAATTGGGGCTACATACGGTCTATTTTTAGGTTCAGTTTGAGAATTACATAAAAAGTAAAGTAGGTGACCAGATGTCACCATGATTCAAATGAATGCAGATTTCCTGGAGCGTAATGTATATGTTTAATGCCGTAAACAGCATTAATGCTCAGTTGGCTTTTCTTCAAACCTCTGGCATTTATCACAGCTCTTTTGTAATATTATCATCATTTAACTTGATATGGAGGAATTACATTTACATAAAGCATTCTGATATTTTATGTGATGATATTTTCATGTTTCATGATGTGTTTTTTAGGTTTGCGAACACAATTAATGCACTAATTGAAAAGTAATAATAAGAAGAATAGGCATCAGATGTTGATACATGTCATCATTCGTCAGGTCAGCTTATAAAAACACTAAATATCTTGAAGTATTACTTTTTTGGAATGTTTACAAAAGATTGAGTATAAATAATCCAAATGTTCAAATTTATATGTGGAATATATGACAATCAGTTCATAATATTATTGCATATATTGTATTGTGCATGCATTTATATATAATTGCATACTTAATTTTTTCAAGAAACCTACCTGCAAATTTACAGTATTTTATAAAATTTTAGGAAATTGTGGGTCACACTTTATTTTGATGGTCCGAATTTAAGTTACATTGCATCTACATGCCAACTAATTCTCATTAGATTATAAGTAGACTGTTAGGTTGGGGTTAGGGTTCGGTTTAGTGTAAGTTGACATGTACTTGCTAAGTTTCTTATAGTCAGTTAAATGTCTGTTCAGCAGCATTATAGACAGATATTAAGCAGACAGTCTACTAATACTCAAATGGACCAATTGTGTAAAAATGCTGTAAAGTGAATCAAAAAGAATGCCATAATTAGAACTTTATTTATCAATTCACTTACTGGTAAGTACATTAATTCAACATTGGATGTAACCTCTCTTTGTGTCTAAAGTACAGGTGTCCAGTACACTTGTGCATAGTTTTTCATTTTTGCAGGTATAAGTTTCTTGAAGTGTTTCGGAGACATTGACACAGTACTTCTGGGCACAGTACACCGGCTGCTTTCAGACTCCTTGTGCAACCAAAAATCTCATTAAAAATACCAATGTTCTAATAAATATGGCGAGCACTGTATGTTGTTTACTTATAACTGATTTATAACTGATTTCAAAATAAATACAAACATATATAAAGTAAAAGCATTTGTGGTATATGCAAATTAATATATTTTTTTAAGTGTTGAACAGTTCCATACTGGAATATCAAGCATATATATATGCTTGATATTCCAGTATGGAACTGTTCAACACTTAAAAAAATATATTAATTTGCATATACCATAAATGCTTTTACTTTATAACAGTGGGTGTTTATAAGACTATAATGACACCTTAATAATCATGACAAGACAAATGTCACGAATTGGAAGTATATTGTGTACATGATTATGACAAATCTCATTGTGTCATTAGCTTAGTTGTGTCATTTTAAATGCAAAGTTGATGTGTTTATAAAAGCATGACAATATTGTAATGACAAATTCAAATTAAACCACTGTAGTTAAAGTCAAGAAAAATATTGATGCTGTTATAAAATTCATGACACATTTATAATGTTTATGACAGATCAAACAGTGTCACCTTGCATTTAAAATTACATCTGAGCAAATGACACTTAATGACAATTGTCATAAGCATGCATAAAATCTCATTCATACTCATGATGTGTCTTCATGATTATAAAGGTTTCATGTCAGTCTTATGAACACCTCTTCAAGTAAAGTACTATCAAATATATTTCATGAATTGATACTTCATACTGCATTTTACATTGTGTATGAGTTTGTGGAGCAGTTTCTGAAAGACCTTTCTTGGTTAATATTTCTGTAGTTATGTTCAAACAATTATTACTGAACATCCCTGACATTCCACAAAGCGCACATTGCCAGAATGCTTTCTCAGATTGTCAAACTCTGCCTTTAGATTTTTTGTCTTCAGGGCTTTGCTGAATTTTCATGTATTTGACAGTGATGCAGTCAGGTATGTCACGTTTATGATCACAGAAATGTGACATTTCTTAAAAATTCTCATTTTCTTCAAAAACATTTCCTCATAGAAAGACACACGTTTAGTAAGGAAAGTACAAAGAAACAACATTCATCTGGCTAGCTTGACCAGCGTCACATTTGGTTTCCTTCAGCGAATCGGAGTGTGAATGTTCATATCAGCATGTCGAGGGACAGTAATGTCATAAAGCCTCCAGCAAACCTCTTTAATGAGGGTAGCTCCTTATTACTGCCGTATGCTGTGCATCTGCCAAAGGGGCTCCAGTAAGGGTAAACGGGCTACAGAAGAAGGGGAAGACACATCAAAGTGAGAGATGCAAGAGAGCGAGAAAGCATGAATCAGATGTGTTTGATGGCAGATTTCCATAGGAAGAATGTTGAGGCTGAAACCTCACACTGTGCTGTGAATGACACTGCACAGGGTTAGAAGCACACAGAGGGCTTTGACATCTCTTTTAAGCCTGTTTTTACCATTGAGAGCATATTAATACAGTGCTTCTCTTTGACCTGGCCTCAAATTCTCAGTGTAGTGTTTTTAGATAAAGGTATCATTTAAAGGTGCTGTATGTAAGACATAATATGTTTGCAGATATTTAAAAAAACATGCCAAGTGAACATTCTTGTTTATCTGAAAAACATTGCTGAAGTCAGAAATACTGCTTTGAAAATGGGCATTCCGTGCCAAACGTCTGTCTTTGTTTTGGTTCTTTTAACCGCATTTTGGTCTATGTGCCCATGACCGAAATGTGACATCTGGTGGACAGTAGCAGTCTCCGAAATGAGACACAGATTCCAGAGTTCCACATGGGGTTATTAATTAGCAAATAATATACATTTTCTGAACGTAAACATTATAAGGGGGTTACTTTTTAACCCAGTGTCCTAACAACACGCTATGTGACGAGATTTGCAGTCAAACGAAACACGACAGAAATTTAAATACAGCCATTCAGAAGCACAGAATATGCACTCACTCATGAAATGGTAAGCTTTATAATCTAATTAATACATATTAAACCTCTTTAACATTATTAAATGTACATGCTGAATCACTGATATGTGTTTGTTTTGAGTCAGTTCTAAAGTTCGGTTTATTTTATTTTCAAGATCTGAGGTGAACTATCTGCGGCTGCTTTCAGTAGTATGGCAATAAATGTCATGTGAAATGACATTAAAACTCACATTAATAAAATTGAACACTGAATAAAGCACAAAGTGTACCTGAGGTGATCATTGTCAGTTTTCTGTTGTTCAGAAAAATAATCCATTTCTAGTATATTAATTTCATGTGTTTGTTAGAACAAAAACTCCATTTAATATAGAAAATATTCCTTCTATCGCGTGCCGTTGCTTTTATTTAGAACACAGTTTAAATCAGCCTTTAGGCTCGATAGTCAGACTCGATCCTGTTGGTCCTGAATCTGGCAACCTGCGCTTGCCTTGGTTTTGATCTAGGAATGTAATACCTAGTTCAACCACTGGGTGTCAAACTTACTGCATCTTTAATTAAAACTTTCCTTGGTCTGTTGAAATTAAAGAGTCTTATAAAAATACTACAGTAAATTTCTAAGTTCAAACTTAAAAAAAGAAACATCTATTGATATAAAATTGGGCAACTTTTCTTTTCCCAAATGTGACACGATATAGCACATAGAACTGCAGATGTGGGAAAATTGGGTATTAATCAACTCTTTTGCTGCTCCAAATCTAATGAGTGCAATCTAGTGATTTTTTTTTTACCAAACCATTAAGAGTTTATTAGCAAAAAATTAGATTTTTTTCTTATCTCCAGATCACTAGGTGGCACTGCAACAAAATTGTGAGTGCAAACTCAGCTTGTTGTTTTAGTTGTCATAACACGCATCACTAAGTTCCATTAAGAAGTGCTCATATATGCCCTAATCCATTCTAAGGGTTTACTCTCTGGATCCACAACTTCAAAGGGGTTAAAGGATGTAGGGGTCAAAATTTTTAACACATTTCTGACAATCAATGGGTGTGCACTTGTCTCACTTTTTGTCCACATGTTGACACCCAAAAAATTTACTTGGAATGTTAAGTGTATTGTGTAGGCTACGTCTTATTTATTTATGCATCTATTTTTATGTATCTATTTTAGAATTATTTTATTTTATTATTTATTAAATTACTTAAAACTTTATATACTGTAAATATATTACAGTAACCTATAGAAAAATTCATTCATTCATTTTCTTTTCGGCTTAGTCACTTTATTAATTTGGGGTCGCCACAGTGGAATGAACCGCCAACTTATCCAGCATATGTTTTATGCAGCGGATGCCCTTCCAGCTGCAACCCATCACTGGGAAACACCCATATGCTCTCATTCACACACATACACTATGGACAATATAGCTCACCCAATTCTCCTATACCACATGTCTTTGGAAGCACCCAGAGGAAACCCATGCAAACAGGGCAGAACAGGCAAACTCCACACAGTCGAGGCTTTAACCAGCGACCTTCTTGCTGTGGGGCAACAGCGCTACCCACTGCGCCACCGCGCCGCCCTATAGAAAAATACTATGAATATAATTATATGTAAAGTTGAACTCCGAGACTCCAGTAGTCATTGTGACATCAAACGATTTCCCTATGCAAGGAACCATTGTTGCCTAAAGTATTCATTTACAAGATACCTTGAAAATCCTTCATTCCGTAGGGCCCTTTAAAGTAGCCAGTTTTGAGCACTTTGGTTTGAAAAGAGACTTCAAAAAGGTGGCCATGATTGTTTTTAATCAGAAGTACCCTTTAGGAGGGTGATATATCCTGTTAGGATAGCATGAGGAGATATAGCTTTTCTTCTACTTTGGGGATCATTGCAACAGTTTTGTTTTTGCATTTGAGTAATAGTTTTTTGTCACAATGCTTTTCTCGTGAAAATGACAAATGCTAAATTTCAATTCAAAATTTGTACAAATATTTAATTTCTATTTTATTTCTATTATTATCTAAGTTTTTGGAAGAAACAATTTTCCATACACTTCTGTGTTGGCTGCCAAAGACTCAAGACTCTGTGTACTTTCAGCCATAAATTTAAGCATTATTGCTGTATACAATGCATGTAGGCAGCACGGTGGCGCAGTGGGTAGCACAATCACAAATGTGGTATAAGCAAAGTCCCTTTAAGGCAAGTCATTTCACACGGCGGCCATCTTTGAAACACCTCTCAGGCAGTATGCTCGGACATTCTGTCTGAATGGCTAAACATCAAATTCTCAAAACTGCTTGTCAAGCTTACCATTGAATTTTCATATTAGGAATCACCAATAATATTGAACAGCATCTGTCTCTTTAGTTTCATTTCTAAACTAAACTTCTAAATCACAAAAAAATCTGCAGAAGACTCAGGTCGAAACCCCTCCCTCTGAGAATTGTCAGGCTATGGCGATCGATGATTGGCTCCTGAACTAGTAGGCGGGGCTTTATTCACCATATTGACCATTACACTTTTCCCTATTCAAAAAGATAGGAGTGACATGTCTTGTGTATTCTATAGTCTTTGGTACAGGAGAATTGGGTAAGCTAAATTGTCCGTAGTGTATGTGTGTGAATGAGTGTGTATGGATGTTTCCCAGTGATGGGTTGCAGCTGGAAGGGCATCTGCTGTGTACAACATATGCTGGATAAGTTGGGGGTTCATTCTACTGTGGCGACCTCAGATACAAAAGGGACTAAGCTGAAAAGAAAATGAATGAATTCATTCATTAATGCATGTAAATCACATCTCAGAATCTGCACTGTAGGCAGATTATAAATTAATCGTGATTCTCTTAGAGGCTACTATAGTTACATCAATTCTAAATGCATGACATTCAAAATGCATCCAGAACTCCACATGATCTGGTTATGGTGAAGGTGTAGAGCAAATGTAATCATTAGTGACTCTTCTCTGGCTCAGACTGTCATGTGATCAACACCATGTGACCGCTGCAGGTCCTGCTGGCCCTCTCTGTCAGCCCAGTTTACCATCATGCCAGCACAGTCTTGGCCCATGACAGCAGTGTATGTTTAAATGCATGTTTCAGAGCCTGTTTACTGGAGGTTAAAGGATCGAAAACGTTCATCCTATAGGGGACTTTCCGAGATTGAAGTCAGTGTGTTTTGTTCGTATAAAAGTGTGAGCAGATAAACATACTTCAGAAAGGCTTAAAGCTGGTATTATAATAAACTGTGAAAAATCCTGTAGTTTTAGATATAAGTGATTTGAACAATACAGAGAGAATATAGAAAAACTTCTCACTATTTACTCACCTTCAAGCAGTTCCAAACCTTTATGAGTTTCTTTCTTATGTTGAATACAAAGAAGATATTTTGAAGGATGATACCTGTAACCATTGAGTACCATAGCATGAAAAACAAATAATATGGAAGTCAATGGTTTTTGGTGTCCAGCATTTTTTCAAAAACAGAAAAATAAATCTTAAACGAAGTAACACGGTGTCTCAGTGGTTAGTACTGTCACATTTCAGAAAGCAGGTTGCTGGTTTGAGTCCCGGCTGGGTCAGTTGGCGTTTCTGTGTAGTTTGCATGTTCTCCTCGTGTTCACATGGGTTTCCTCTGGGTGCTCCAGTTTTCCCCACAAGTCCAAAGATGTGTGCTATAGGTGAATTGAATAACTAAATTGGCCGTTGTGGTGTGTGTGCATGTGAGAGTGTATGGGTGTTTCCTAGTACTGGGTTGTGGCTGGAATGCATCCTCTGTGTAAAACATATGCTGGATAAAGCCTGGTTTATACTTCTGCGTCAAGTGATCACCGTAACCCACGGCGCATGCCTTGCGCGTAGCTGTGCATTTATACTTCTGCGCGCTGTTTCTGTTTTTTCTGCAATACACTTCTGAAACGCTAGCTGGCAGTAGGTGTTTATGTTTCTCTGTGTCGAGTTTCTTCGCTGGTGTTCTGTTTTTTCTGAACACTTCTTTAATGTACAAGTGGCTCAAATTTGCTCATTTTGAGGTGGGAACCGGCGGACGTGCAACAACTTTAATCATAAGGTAAACACAAAACAACAGTCTTCATCCGGAGCTCCTTCATGGGACTCCACACTTGTAAACACTCGCTGCATTGGGCGCGCGGTTCTTACCTCTGCCACACTCGTCAGCGCTACCAAGCCAACCAATCACAGAGCTTGCGCTACGCGTAACATTTTTGGTGAGGTGCGCGTCAACGTCACCAACGGTTACGGTGAGGGGCTATGCGTCCACGCATAGGCTGCGCCGTAGCATGCGTGTGCGCTTGGCGCAGAAGTATAAATCGGCCTTAAGTTGGCGGTTCATTCCGCTGTGGCGACCCCTGATAATTAAAGGGACTAAGCCGAAGGAAAATGAATGAATGAATGAATCACAAATATTATTGTGATAAGTAAAGGGTGAGTAAATGATGACAGAATTTAGCGTTTTTGGTGATCTATTCGTTTAAGATATTTCTTTTTTGTTAATCTGACCAAAGTGGATGGCATTAATTGCAGGTATATTTTAACTGGAGTGTGCTTGCCCACTTTGGACTACTTCCAGTAGCCAGAAAAGCATTTGACCAGATTGCATCTGTAATGTAGAAGTTATGTGAAATAACTCAATTTAACTGAGCAATTGACTTAGTTTTAAATTCATTTTACTTTTACTTTGTACATACTGTGTACTCAATGCAGTATTGAATTTAATAAAAAATTATATGCTTTAGAAAAATGTATTTAAACAACACAGTAGATTACTTGTTGTACTGTAACATCACTGAATGCAGAGACCTTATACAGTGCTTTATACACTATAATGGTAACTATATAGTTTTTAAGTATTACTGTGCATTTTAACAGAAATTGTTTGCAGCTATTGATGACAGAATGAATTTTACATATTATTATTAATATTATTTTGCAGTAGTTAAATAGGTTTTACTTTTATTTCTATAAATTTGACATTTACAACTTTGATTAATCACTGAAATTAATCCACAGCCATATCACAGCAAAGCAGGGCTGAGCCTGGTCAGTACCTGAATGGAAGATCACATGGGAAAACTAGGTTTCTGTTGGAAGTAGAGTTAGTGTGGCCAGCCAGGGGTGCTCAACCTGCCATCTGTGTGAGTCCCAATGCCCCAGTATAGTGAAGGGGACTCTATACTGTCAGTAAGTGCCGTCTTTCAGATGAGACGTTAAACCGTAGTCCTGACTTTCTGTGGTCATGAAAAATCCCATGGCACTTCTCGTAAAGAGTTAGGGTGTAACCCTGGTATCCTAATTCCAAATTCCCTCCATCAGCCCTTAACCATTATAGCCTCCCAATCATCCCCATCCACCAAATTGGCTGTATTACTCTCTTTTTACTCCACCAATAGCTGGTGTGTGGTGAGCGCACTGGCGCTGTTGTCCTGTGGCTGCTGTTGCATCATCCAGTTGCATACTGGTGGTAGTGTGGAGAGTGTGATTGTTAAGCGTTTTGTGTGTATGACCATATACAATAAATGTGCTATATAAATACACATTACATTACTGAAATTAATCAAAAAGATGGATCAATCATTTATTATTGTTACACTCTTTTTTTTTGTTTAGTTTTTTAGTTTGTTTTTATTTCTATAGTGCTTTTACAATATAGATTGTATCAAAACAGCTTAACATAAAAGTTCTAGTAAAAAGTAACTGCTTCAGTCCAGTTTTTACAGTTGAAGTTTAGTTCAGATCAGTGTAATATAAATGTCACCTGTGAAAGCTCAAACGCTGAAGAGTAACTCCAATGATACGCAGAAACTATGCGCAGAAATCAATCATTGTAATGATTAAATAAAAAAATGAAACACTGTCCATCCATCCATGAGATTTTAGAATAGATATAAAGGTTACAGTCAAATATATATATTTTTTATGAGATAGTATTACATCATAAAATGAGTGTAGAGTATATTAGTTGTTTGTTGTTTTCATCTGAAGGAGCACTTGAACCTAGAAACGATGACGTCAAACTAAAGCATATTGCACAGCTCCATACAGACGAAAGCACAAATGCTAGATAATGAATTTTTGATTTCTGAGTGGCCTTTCTGCAAAAGCTCAGCACGAGTTTGTCACTTTATGTATTATTTACGCCATTTCTGTTGGTCACTGGAATTTTTTCAAATGCTAAAATGATTTTTGGAAGCTCTTTGAATTCAGCGAGCCTCAGATTTGCAGATTACATTGCAATTGGTTTTTTGGAGACAGATGCTTCAGTGCGCTTCAAGGTCTTTTCGTTTGTCAAAACTGATGGATTCCTGACCTTGTGGGGGCGTTGAAGATATTAGCATCAAATTGAATGCCTTGGCAGCAAAAGGATAAACGTAAAACATCTCAAGGGCATTTTCTTTTTTTTCTTTTTTTTTTTGTTTGTTTAAATGGCTTTTTCAGTTTTGAAAGGCTCCCATAAGCCAGTATGACGACATTTCAGTTAGAAAAGTACATATCAGGGTTGGAAATTGCAACAAAAATGTTGCAAACAAAAATAGCTAAATCCAACAAAATAACTAAAATTAGCTAAATTTACCCAAACATTTGATGAAAATGTACAAAAATTAAATGCAAAATGAATAGAGACATTCAAATAGCTTTTGTGCACCACTAAGCCTTATTACACCTTTCTGTTGAGCTTAATGCAGTATCCAATCTTTTTTTATACATCATGAAAAATGCACAAGCAAATTCTCTTTCTCTTTCAGAATAACTATGTGCTGTAATGGTAAAAGAGATTTATTTTGTAGATTTGGTGATTATAACAGGAGTCTTTATCTAGATTAGTGTTTCCCAACCCTGTTCCTGGAGGCACACCAACTGTACATATGTCTCCTTTATCTGACCCATTCATTTCAGGTTTTGGAGTCTCTTTTTATGTTCTGATGATTTGGTTCAAGTGTATTTGATTAGGAAGAGGTTAAAAATGTGTACTGTTGGTGTGCCTTCAGGAACAGAGTTGGGAAACACTGCTCTAGATTAACATTATATAACATGCTGATTATCCAAATGTTGTTATACGTATTCTTACACTCAACATTCATAATTATTATTATTATTATTGAGTCAGAATATTGCTGTCCTACACTATAATAAATTCTAGTTATTTTAATTTCCTTTGCTTTTTATTTTAAAATAGTTTTAATGCATCATCATTTACATAAGTTTATGTTGAGTTGATTTCAAGGCAGGACACTCCGGGTTAATAGGGAAGGAAAATATTTTTATATTAGAGAAAAAACTACCAGATATGATCAAAACTGTCAAGCGCTTCTGAATAAACTACATATTAAAGGAGTGGTCCAAAATGTATTTTCAAGGCTTGCTTGTGTTTATAAGATGCAAAGCGATGTGTGATCATGCTTGATTTGTAAAAAAGTATATTTTTTCATTTATTTTACTTTGATTAAATACTGCTATTTAGCTAACATGGAAACGACTGTCATATTTCCTAGTTTCTCCCAAAGGCCTACTCTCCAGGGGCTCTGATTGGTCAGTTAACATTATGTGCTGTGATTCACAGATCGGATCAACGCCACCAGGAAAAGCGTCATGCCCCTACAAGCACATGCTTTTGCACTGTGTAAACACCGTCAGTCAGAGTAGCTGTTAGTATCAGTTTGAGCCTGAATCAGACAGAAAATGACACAGAAGACACAGCTGAACCTCACAACTGCTCTCTAAAATAAAATCTGACAAGTGTCTTTCACATATATTTGGAATAAGCATGTGTAAGTAATATGAAACATATCTTTTTCACATCTTTTGTGAGTTTGTTATTTGAGATGTAGAACGAAGGGAAATCGTCCGCATAGAGACGCTGCATCGCTGCTGAAGACTGTGGCTTATAGTTTGATGTATAAATATGAATTTGAAGCTAAATTGTTAGCGGTGCCAAACTGCATTTCACTTTGTTTGCATCCTTGTTTATGTCCTTGATACAACATACCGTTAACATTAGAAACTGTGCATGTAATAGATACATTTTAACAAACAAAAATACTTACAGGTAGTGGATCACAGTCCACAACTTTGTCCATTATGGTTAGAGCTGCTCCTTTGAGGAGTTTTTAGCCGAATCCAGCACTGAACTGGGAGAGATTCTAAAAGCTGTCCTTTGTCAAATGCTAGCTATATATTTTTGTATATATCTCTGGAGCATAATTAAAATTAAACTGTAAGCACTTCTGTCTTGTGTCGTGTCCTTTGGAAGCCCAAATACAGAAACAGAAGAAGCTCTGTGAAAATAGCAGCATTTGGATGCCATTTTAGCTTTCTCTTCTATAAGATTACAGCGCCTCTGGACACCCCCTGTTGCTGTGTGGGGTGTATGTGCATGGTGAATGCGTGTAACCTGAAGCATTTGTTATTTCACCACCCAGATGTATTTTTTTGTAGTCCTCAAACTTTGCTCGCTGTAGGATTTGTTAAGCTAACTCTGTAAAAGCCAATGTCTCCCTTTGCATTGAACTTTGACCGTATTACATTCAGAAATGTTGCTTGCGTTCACACAGCTACATTACACTTATTTAGAAAACAGGTTTTAAAAAATATGCACCTTCAGATAAAATGCTATAAAGAAACACTTCATTGTTGCTTTTGGATGTTTGGAAAACACTTTATGTAAACTAAAATAAAAAAATGACTGTGTCATGTCTTGTCTTACAAAGAAATATTGTTTATGTTTTTGGTAACCTTTTGTAATTTGTAGTATTATGATTGATACAAATAAGTTCATAGATATACTCATCTTGTTTATTTAGGTAAAAATGGAACAGTAATTGCTGATCCTAGTGCACATGTCATTACATTTTTAATCATGCTCTTATAGTATGAAGAGCAGCAAGTTTGACCTTTAAGTTAAAGTAATTGGCACATCTTGAGCTCTTTATTCAGAGTCAATTAGGTTATATAAAAGTATGCATCCTAATTATCATCATACAGATCTAAATTAAGGATTCTTCAGAAGTGCATTTGACTTCAGCCTTTAATTTTCACCTTTTGACATTGATTAATGATTCCTGGTTCCTTCAGTTCAAGATGAACTAGTGTCATGAGAGATTGGGTGCATGGCGTACCATATTATCCAGTAAAACTCTGAACACTCAGCTGTTTTTGGAGACCTTCATGTTGTCTTGTACATATTGTTCCTCTGTTATAGCAGCAGGAGCCAAGGCTGTCAGAATCTCAGCCAAGAGACATGAGCTGTGCTGCAGCCCCTGAAGAACCCCACGTTATTTCCATTGGGGATCCTTCAGTTTATAGCTTGTTCAGGACCGTGACATGTTTCTCAGTGCAATTAATTTTCTAAATTGCGTTATTTCCCAACCTAAACAAAATGATTCTTATAATTCATTATCATTAAGTAATGAAATGCTATTTTTTCCCATTGGGTTTGCTTTAAGCTTTTAATTTCTCTAGAGAAAAAAAGAAAACTTGTTGACATTCTGTTGATTGCTCAATTTTAAAATTACACACAACAAAATTACTTAAATTGCTACTATATTTAACCTAAAACCAGAAAATATTTAAAAATAGTTGTTATTAAAACTTTTAGTAAATAAAACTAATTTAAATATTGCAAATTACCAGCAATAAAATGAAATGTAATGACAAAAAACAAATAATTACCTTATGTGCAAATCATTAATTACTTTCCATATTAAATCAGACCAATACTAGTTGCTCTAATGTTTTCTGCTAGATCACCATCTCAGTCCCACATCTGTGGCAAAACCAGTTCATTGAAGCCTGATTGAAACTTCAGCCCCAATTAATCAAGCAGATTGAAGTTGCAGTCCAAACAAAGCAAAAACAATCAATGACACTCTAAAATAAATGGGTGATGAAACATTCTAAAATGAGCCGAGTCTCAGAGGCAGGCTGTAATTTAATTAAAGTCAAACATTCATTTAGGTTATTGGAACTTTAACTGAATTACAAGACAAGTAAATTACTGAACCTCAGAACCATTTATAGAAGAAGAAACTGCACAGGATATGATGCTGTGATCCAAATGTAGATCTAGAGACGAGGAGAAATAATTAGAGCAGGTGGCCAAGGAGCCGAAGAGAGCATGTGGTCTTTTAGTTCAAAGGAACCGAAGATGAAATACTTTGTTGGTTGGCGAATGCACGAAATACAAAGTCTGAGAATAGTTCAGTCATGAAATTTCCAATGACATTCCCAACTGACCAACATATACGTTCACTTTGACTCAGCACATTCAAAACTAAATTTAACATGCAAAACTTTTTAAGCGTACAAAATCATGTTGTTAAAAGGAATACATCTGGCATACACATACTGTATAAAATACTAAGGAGTGGGTGGAATAATATCTGTTGGACATAAACTCGTGCCTGCTGGTCTTCGCCATATCAGACGTTTCTGTATTAATAAGCTTTTTCAATGCAATGGGGCACTTGGTAATTCGTTATGACACCAAAAGACACTTCTACACTTTCTCTGCATCCTCTTAACTGCCAAACACCCACACAAAACCATCCCGATAGCACAGGTACACAGCTAGAAATAATTGATATGCTCTGTGTGTGTGTTTTTGACACTTGCCAAGGGTACCACAACCAGAGATTGGTGCCACAATATCAAACTTCAGAGAACACGAGGTATAAGAAAAGGTTATTGAATTCACTAGAATTATTGCTTTTGGAGTCAGGCTATTTTCAGTCAAGTGAATACAGTAAGGTACTGAAAAAATACATGGCAACCAGAGATAGCAAACGTACACACATCCATTTACTCGAGTAGAAGTACAGATACCGATGTTTAAAATGACTCATGTAAAAGGACTGGTTTAAATATTTTTATTATTAGAAATTTTAGCAGACATTCACTTGTGCATACACTTAAAAAATACAAACATTAAACTTACATAAAAAAGCCCCTATTATACATCAAAAAGGGTCATATTTTGGTTTTGGGGGTCTCCAAGTACAGTCTGATATGCATGCAAGGTCAAAAAAAATTTATGGTCTTATGATATGCATTTATTTTAACCTAATTATCCCAGCGACTCCCATATGAATCGTTCAGCGATTTATTTGTTCCCAAACCCCTCCTTAGCATGATGCTAATCTGCGCTGATTGGACCGATGACAGTCTGTTGCCATTGGTCGCCTGCGTTCAGCGCGAGAGATAGAGAGAAATGCCTCCATGGCTTATCAACAATTTTGTAGTAGTCAGAGTGCAGAGTGTACGTGTGAGCATACCTGCCAACACTCCCATTTTCCTACTCATCTCCCGTAATTACAACGTTTTCAACGTGGCTTTAGACGCAATATGAGAATATAGAGTTAACCGGATACAGTACAATCGGTTACAAGTAACAAAACACAAATAAATACATAATTTGCAAGCTAAAGAAAATGAGGCAACCATTTTAATCGCACTTACTTACACTTGTGAAATGGAGAAAGAAACTGGTCTATGAACTGTGTTCCTGTCAAGCTCTGTAAAGACCCATACATCGATAGTCTTTTCTGATCCTTCCTTTAAAAAACAGCCTACGAATCCCCCGTTGTAAGCGTGTAGATTGCTGAAGCACAAGGCTGGGCTATAATGCTGAGGTATTTTTGCAAAAATAAACCTCAACCAATGACTCTTCACAGTTTTATCTTTGGCTCATCCTCACACTTCCAATAATATCCAGCTGAACACAGCATCTTTGTGACATGATATAACCAGCATCTGCTACAGTGTACTTTTTCTCCTTTTTCTTTGCTACTGTTTGTGGGCGGGGCCAGTGGTTTCAATTTTCACTGGTTTGCGCGTGCAGCAAATGGGTGGGGCTTAAGTTCCGTATCCACATCACGCCGAAACTGCTAAAGACTCATTATCAAGACGATTCATTTAAAGCACTATGAGTCAACTCTTTTAGAGATGAATCAATAGTTTTAAACACTGTGCACTTTCAGATTTAACCCTTAAGCTGGATATTTCACTTCACTTATAGCTGTTACACACTGCATGGAAGGTCATTTTCAAAAACCCATAATAGAGGCTTTTAAACAATTAGACATTCAAAACAAACAAACAAAAAAACAACCTACAGTAATAAAATTAATAATTATTTGTATAATAAATATTTTACAATGGTAAAAGTAGGTACTAAATGTATAGTAAACATTAATCCATGAGTTTGTGGAAAGGGAATAAAAGGGGACCAAATTTATTTTAAATAACAAAATCTTGTCTATTAGGGTATACCTGATTTTTTTCGGATGTAATTTATCCATTTACTCTGTCAGCTATAATTTAAGAGTTGGAATCTCTCTTTTCTTCTAAAACAAAAGGATACTTTTTTGGCAGAGATTAACCCATATGAAACAAACTGTTGTTGTACCCGTGTAGGTCTCAAAAATTCTTTGGAAGCTCCAAATATAAATTAATATAAGATCTGGTTTAATTTGAATGTCTAATGTATCTGAAAAAAACATGAGGTATTTTGTTCCAGAAACTCTGTAATTTGGAACACATAACATGGGAATGAGACAGGTTGGAATTTAAAAACTGATATTTGACACAACGGCGGCACTTCTGGAAATATTTTATTCAATTTACACTTGCAATAATGAAGCGTATGAAGCACTTTAAACTGAATGAGGCAAGACATTGTCTCATTCAGTTTAAAAAGCTTCATTATTATTATAAAAAAAATAAAAATCTACAGTTTTTATTTTAAAATGTATAGGATACTTGTATTTTTGTACAGCTTGTCTAAAACCTGTCAAATAAAAATTCAATTCAATTCAATTCCAAGTGTAAATTTCTACTGTCTTGTAATAGTACTGATTAGACTTTTCTACTCAAAAAATATGGTGTCTTAATTGTACTTAAATAAAAAAACATCCATTATACTAGCTGTTTTAGTTTTTTTATATTGATGCGTTTAAACAAAATAACGTATGTTTGATTTTGTTGTAATAATGTTGTTGCTAATTTTTAGCAGGAAAGTAGCCAAGCAACATGGCTTTGCAACATTGCCCATCAACACTGCTCAAAGAGTCGGCCACTGTATCATTATTCATTCATTCATTCATTTTCTTTTTGTCTTAGTCCCTTTATTAATCTGGGGTCGCCACAGCAGAATGAACTGCCAACTTATCTAGCACATGTTTTTAATGCAGCGGATGTCCTTCCAGCTGCAACTCATCACTGGGAAACGTGTATCATTATCTTGAAACATATTCAGCGTTAAATAGTGAAGTACTGATACCAGAAAAATCTTAAGTACAATAACAAAGTAGTTACTCATCTCTGATGGCAACTAAATGTAAAGATTTTTCTAGCTGCTAAGTAGTTTCTAGATTGAATCTACTACTGAATTGCTGTCTACATGACATCTACAACTTTCTAAAACAATCTTCCTGGATATATGGAACACAATTACTATTCAAATTTCACACATTCCATCCGTCCATCCATCCTTCTATATGTGTCGCTACATCTGTCCATTGTTTATCCCTCTCTCTTTCACTTCATCAATATATCCATCTATTTATCTATCCATCCATTCATTTGTCCGTCTCTCCATTAATCTATCTACCCATCCATTCATCTGTCCATCCATTAATCAATCCATCTGTCAATCTCTTTGTCTGTCCATCCATTTATTCATCCATCCGTCTCTTTTTTCCAGTTAAGTGGTGAAGTTGATATCCTTTGATCTACTTTTGGTTAAGCTTGATTCATGTTAATTAGACAAGTTGTCTAATTCTTTATTTATTGCCATTGCTCCATATGTTTCGATTTGAATGGGGATAACAGCTGTTCTACACACAATTCTTTCTTTTACAAAATTATTCTTTAAACACAACTTACAACACAGAAAACCAGAGTACCTGGAGTATACCCATGTAAACACAAGGAGAACATGCAGAGTCTCGGCAGGGGCTTTTTGCTATGAGACAACAGTGTTAGCCACCGAGCCAAAGTGCCGCCCTGGCTGTGTATGCATCTTCGGGTTAAAAAGAAAAGAACTAAGTTCTTTTCAGTTAGTGGCATTCACTACATATTTTACTTGTGTACCTGGTTTTAAAAACAGTGTGTGCAGTTGCCATAAAAAAGCACAGCCATGAGATTTTTAAAAAGTGGGTGAATTTTGGATGCTTTTGTTTGTCTCACTTAGTCATTTTTTGCTGGCATGGTGTATATAGCAACGCATGACATCAGAGGAATGTCAGTAGGCTATAGTGTATAGTTTACATATGGAATATATAAATTATGGAGTAGGCTATATATTTATATATAATACAAATAGTAGTATATACACTCACTGGCCACTTAATTAGGTACTTTATTACCTTACTCCCCTTTGCCTTCAGAACTGCCTTAATCCTTCGTGGCATAGATTCAACAAAATACTGGAAATATTCCTCAGAGATTTTGCTCCATATTGACATGATATCATCAAGCAGTTGCTGCATATTGGTCAGGGGCACATTCATGAGGCGAATCTCCTGTTCCACCACATCCCAAAGGTGCTCTATTGGATTGAGTGTGGTGACTGTGGAGGCTATTTGAGTACAGTAAACTCATTATCATGTTCAAGAAACCAGTCTGAGATGATTCACGCTTTATGACATGGCGCGTTATACTGATGGAAGTAACCATCAAAAGATGGGTACACTGTGGTCATAAATGGATGAATAGACATGGTCAGCAACAATACTCGTTGACATGATGCTCAGTTGGTACTAATGGGCCCAAAGTGTGCCAACAAAATATCCCCCACACCATTACACCACCAGCAGCAGCCTGAAAGTCACTTAAACCACCTTTCTTCCCCATTCTGATGCTCGGTTTAAACTGCAGCAGATTGCATTAAACATGCCATTTGATTGGCTGATTAGAAATTTGCGTTAACGAGCAGTTGGACAGGTGTACCTAATTAAATGGTTGGTGAGTGTTAATGTAGTATATATATTTGTTCCTCCATCCATCTCTCCATCCGTCCATCAATCTAAATATATGCATCCACATATTTATTTGAGTGTAAAACCAACCAACCAACCAACTTCATGGAAATATAAAAAAAGAATTAACTTAAACAACATATCTTATAAGGTAGAATGTTGTCTTTGAGGCATTTCAATGTTGTCTAGATTGTCAGTGTACTAGCTTTTGGAACACAGCTTAACTATATGATTATTACTATGACAAATGAATGAAGGCATTATCAATGAATCCAAACCTAGATGGATCCACAGTTATTCATCAAATATCCGACATAGAGTGTTTGAGTCAAATAAACGCATCCCCTTTCTCATTTGAGACTTAAGCAAATCTATTTTACATTACATTTGTTTAGCATTAAACGTTTATTCATACCCCCCTCCCCTAATTTTTTGTAAGTCCTTCACAGGCTACAAAAGAGCTGCAATGTAATCATCTCTACTGCGGTTTGCTTAAATCCCGTCTCTAAACCATCTGCTGGGTTTACTCAAGCATAATAAAGGATTATGGCACTGGATTATAGGGGTCTTGTTAACAAACCATGATATGCAGAGAAAGCTTAGATAAACATGCACTGCTGAATTTGTATGATACAACATCGCCATTCTGCTGGATCTCTGCTCATATGGGTCTCTTTAACCATTTACAACGCTGTTGGTCGGAAGACTGAAAATGTCTGCACTAATAACTTCGAGATGAAGCAGGGGAGAAACAGTCTAGGGGAAGAAGGCCAACACCTGGCGCACAGAGTAAAACAGAAAGAAGCACTAATAGGATATTAATAAGTTCTTTATGAGGCTCAAACTCCATTACTGTGTTGGCAGCAATGGCTATTATTATGAAAGAAGTGCAGTGCTTGAAATGAAGAGGGCTTAGATTGACTTTTGTTTGTGAATGTTTATTAAAAATGTGCTTAAACGGTTATTAATCTCTATTATGCTGTTGCAATTCGGTTGTTTAGAATGAAGAAATTGCTGTTGTCGTTACCTGTCAGGTTAAATGTAATAGCTCAGCGGTTCTTGGCAAGTCAGTTGTAAAGCTGATATTTTCTGTTTTATTCTACAGGCAGATTTATGTACAGACAAACAGATGGACAGATATTTGGCACAGTTCCGAGATGAAATGAAATGGTCATAGTCACCAAACAAACATACAGATTTGCAGATGCCGCTTCATCTTTAGAGTCTTATTATCCAGGAGTTGATTATTATTAAAACAGATTTCATTTTTTTTTTGGTTATATAAAGTTATAATTAAAACAATTTATCAGGCTTTCAGCATTTTTTCTTTTCAAATAATAGCTTTGTATGATTTATTGTTTTATCATTATATTAGATCCAAACTTTAAATATGAAAAACTACCATAATCATATAAGTTATTGTCATTTAAACTTTGACAATCAAAGCTCAGAGTGAATTGGATGATTGTCAGTGCAGGGCTTGAAACAAGGCGACATGGTGGCTCAGTGGTTAGCATTGTTGCCTTACAGCAACAAGGTCGCTGGTTCGAGGCCTGGCTGGCTGGCTCGGTTGGAATTTTTAAGTGGAGTTTGCATGTTCTCCCCGTGTTTCTGTGGGTTTCCTCCGGGTGCTACGTTTTTGCCCACAGTCCAAATACATGCGTTTTAGGTTAACTGGAATAATTAAATTGGTCATAGTGTATTTGTGTGAATAAGTCTGTATCGGTGTTTCCCAGTACTGGGTTGCAGCTGGAAGGGCACTAGCTGCGTAAAACATATGCTGGATAAGTTGGCGGTTCATTCCACTGTGGCGAACCCAGATTAATAAAGGGAAAAGTTCATGAAATGTGAACAAACGTGTTTTAGGAGAGTTTCGTAATACCAAATAATATCACATACTGTAATATCAATTAAACAAATTGCATTAAAAGTTGCAATGTAATTGTTTTATGTATTATTATTGTACATCTATGAAAAGTAGGGTTTATTCAACAAGAAATGTGTTTGAGAGTAGTCATAAAGTAACCATAATATGCTTTCAAGTTCATCTTTGTTAACTTGTAATAACTGCATTAAAGTCACCATATCACAAGTATTGTCAAATATAAACTATTCAAACCAATGGGTTAAAAAAAAAAATTAATTATATTTATTTTTATATGATATGTTTGTTATGATATATTTATATGATAATTTTGTTTATTATATGATATATCTCAATAAACATATTGGTCTGTGCTTTAAAGTTTGTTCTCTGTGTGGGCGGGAATTACGAACCCAGGCTCATTCTGATTGCGTACCCCTATATACATTTCTGGAGAGCACCAAATACATCCCAGGAGCTACATTTTTTGTTTTCACGAATCCACCAGAGGCCACTGTGTACTATTTTTCAGGTCTCAAATTTCTCTCACAAGTACCATTTGCGCCTCAACCCAACCTACAGTGTTTTCAAAAACAATCCAGAAAAATAAAAGCTCTTGCAGCAACCTGATTTTTACCACGTTTGCAGATTTTGCCACATTCTCACGCTGTTATTTACTTGTTTGTTTTATTTTTTGGCTTTTGTTTTTGACTTACCTGCTTTCTGGAATTGTTCTTCACCTGAATCAAACCCTGTCATCGTTGTCAACACCACTCTGCATCTCAAATGTCCAACATACTCAGCGAGCTAACTGGACAAACTGGTAACAGCGAAAAGCCGTCCATATGGAGGTAAGCTGTCAGCTGGTAAGAGAAAAGGAACAGCGTCAAACCATCCCATAGCGTTAGTTTAAAAACGAAATGTAGCCATACATTTCTCTGGCTACATACGTAATTCGAGATTTCCAGAAATGTATATGGGGTACGTTTTCAAAATGAGCCTATGTGGAATTACACGCCCCCTTACAGATGCACTTGTAAGGACCCATATTTGACACAAATTTTGTGTTGTTTGTCAACTGTTTGTTTAGTATATAGCAACAATACTACATGGTCTGGTTTGTTTTCTAAAACAATGTCATTCAGTTGTTTTCAAGTGTGGCTGAAGAAAGGTTCAAATACCTAAAAACAAAGCAAGGTAGAAGATTCTTACAGTTAAGTGAAGGAATTTTGTATTGTGATTTTATCCATCAGTAGCAGCTGCCACACAGCATCACGCTGAAATTCTGCAAATAGCATGCTATTGTTTTGTTGATTTTTTTTTTTCTTCTAAATTCCTGTGATCCTATTTTTGATTGGCAGTTCTTTCACATTCCTCGTAGTGCGTAAAGGATGTTTTTCAGCATATTCTCCACCTTGAACCTCCGTTCTTAATGCTCAAGGATGTTTGCAGCTGACGTTGCCATCCCTGGCCTGGTGAACCATCACCATTCAGCTTCACACTATCTTTTTCTCCCCTCGCTATTTTCATTACCATCGCAGCCATTCATTTAAGCAAATATTAAATGAAAATAACTGAAAAAGACCCAGGTTTGGGTGGTGGTGATGGTGGAGGGAGGGGGGGTGAAAACACCTTTTGTGTAGCGCACATCATTTTTGTGAGATTTGTGGGCTGAAATTTGAGTTTACACAGGTTTGTAGCCTTGGAACATATTGTAGGATCTTAATGTTTATATCTTAAAGAACAATAATATGAAATGCACAGAAGTCATGTGCGCAAGGACTCTTGACTTTCCAATTCAGAACTTAAATTTCTTATGATTGTTTTATAGTATATACAATGAGATGGCAAAAGATCAACTTGGGACAGTGGAAAAAATATTCATGGGTGCGCTGTGTGTCAGTCTGGTGGGTGGCAGGGGTTCAATTGCTTTACCTTGGTTTTTCTTTGTTCCTCTCTCTTTCGTATCCGATCTGGTTCGCGTACGAAGACGTGACTCACTGATAACTCTGAATGAAGGACAGCGCTTATAAACCATCCGTCCCTCATCAGAACAACTGAGAAGCCGCCTCTCTTCACGCTTTGAAGCATATTTCAATTATATGCTCACACTTATTACATGACAACCCTTTGTATTTGAGGGACACCAGAGGAAAAACTCAACTTTGAAGGCTTTTTTTTGTATTTTTGGAGTGTTTGAGCAAAAGACAGTCAGCTTGCATTGGATCCCCCTCCTCAGGGGAGAGAGACCTGTGACACCAGCCATTGAAGACCATGACATCCAACATTTCTTTCTTTCTCTGCCTGCTGCTGGTGTCGCGTGGTTTGACTGCAGTCATCACCGGGGTAAGTGACCCTTATTAATGCAGAGTCAAGTCTGGTCAAGTGGATTCAATGCTATAGAGTCAACACTAAGCTATTGCTTGAATTGATTCAGTACTAATCCTTATTTTATTTGGGAATCATTTGTAGTCAGTGTGATATTACAGTTTTTCTCCATTGGTTTGGCGCATTTCTTGAAACTGGAATTACATTCTCAAAACAACATGGGTAAACCTCCAAACCACTTGGCAATTGTTCACAACAGAATTTTTTTTCTCATTCATTTCATCAAATTGCAATTGTCTAAGTACATCTAGCCTACATCTAGCACAATTTCCAAGTGAATAGATCTAGTTGATCTAAATTGATTGTTGATTCTCAGTTCAATGGCTGTTCGCTCCAAAATGTGTCAGTGTCATTTCATTGTATAAGTCATCACATGCACAATAGTCTGTTCAATTGTCAAAATTAGTCAAGAACAAAACGTAACTGACAAAATGTAAAATGATTGCATTTCTGTGACATCAGACTGAAAATCCTTATTTCTCATAATTTTTTTAATCTTATAAATTTATTTTATTTAGTTATTTACACAGTTGCATTCTGTCAAAACAAAAAACAGTTCAGTAACCATTTTCAAAAACTGGGCTTAGACTGAAAGGTGGACATGAGGAATACTTCAATGGTCCTCGGTCATAATAACAAAACATCTAAACATTTTGACTTGCAGTGCTTACGCAATGCCAAAGGGACAAAGGATTTTGGGGGCACTGACTGTTTAAATGAGAAGGAAATTTAGTTTTGACACATGAACGTAGAGTTTTGGGAAAGATATGAGCTTTTGCGAGTGATCTTAGAGTATTGAGAATGTAATTCCTGTTTTAAGAACTGAGCCAAACCAATGTAGAAAACTGTAATAGTATTTATTCTTCATTGAATGGCAGTTATTTTCTGCATCTGTATTTTGAAATGCCATTTATTAAGTTTTGCAATACTAATTTTTCCCACCACAGCATTATGTTGAACAAAATACTGCACATTTAACCCATTTGGTATTACAGTGTAATTAATATCTACAGTGTTTAGTGAAACTGAGGGAAGGTTATTTATTTTTCTTGAACGTGTATAATATAATAATATATGCGGTTCTTCTCAAATGCAGAATATGGTAGATGCTGATAAGATTTTTGTTGTTTGTGTGTGTGCGTGTGTGTGCGTGTCTGTGTTTTTGTGACATATCAGGACACAAATCTGTATAATGACATAGGTATGACACAGGTATTACAAAAAGGAGGTGAAATATGAGGACATTGGTGACGTCCTCACTTCTTAAAAAGCTTATAAATCCCACAGAATGAGTTTTTTCAAAGAGTAAAGCTGTACACTGTTTCCTGTGATGTTTGGGTTTAGGGGTAGGGTGGGGTGAGGGAAATGCTATATACGGTTTGAACAGTATAAAATGAATGGAAACCTATGTAATGTACCCACTTTTCACAAAAACAAACGTGTGTGTGTGTGTGTGTGTATACCTCCAAGTGCCTCAAAATATTCTTCTAAAATGAGCATTTTTCTCATTTCAATTTTTATATTTCTTTGAACAAAAATCATTAACATCTTATTAGCATATTTAAATAGTCTTACATTCTGTGATATGTAAAGACATGAGAAGTTTATTCTAGTTATTTTATTCCATTTATAGTTCAAGTTGCTTTATTGGCATGTCATTTAGTATAGTATTGCCAAAGCATTTTAAATATGTTTAAGATATGTAATATATTAACATGGTGTCACGGTGGCACAGTGGGTAGCACAATTGCCTCACAGCAAGAAGGTTGCTGGTTTGAGCCTAGGCTGGGTCAGTTGGCATTTTCTGTGTGAAGTTTGCATGTTCTACCCATGTTCACGTGGGTTTACTCCGGGTGCTCTGGTTTTCCCCACAAGTCCAAAGACATGCACTATAGGTGAATTGGGTATGTGTGTGAATGTGTGTATGGGTGTTTCTCAGTTATAGGTTGTAGCTGGAAGGGATCCGCTGCGTAAAACATACAGTTGCAATCAGAATTATTAAAACCCTCTGTATTATTAGCCCCCCTGTTTATTTTTTTCCCCAATTTCTGTTTAACGGAGAAAAGATTTTTTCAACACATTCTAAACATAATAGTTTTAATTCTAAAACTATTCATTATATTGTAAATATACTTACTATTTAACAGTTTTTTGAAAAGCCACTTACTTACTATATTATGTGTAGACTGCCATTATGTGTAGATGATACAGTTGCAATCAGAATTATTGAGCCCCCTTTGATATTTTTTTCTTTTTTAAATATTTCCCAAATGATGTTTAACAGAACAAGGAAATTTTCACAGTATGTCTGATAATATTTTTTTCTTCTGGAGAAAGTCTTATTTGTTTTATTTTGGCTAGAATAAAAGCAGTTTTTAATTTTTAAAACCCATTTTAAGGTCAAAATTATTAACCCCTTTAAGCTATTTATTTTTTCGATAGTCTACAGAACAAACCATCATTATACAATAACTTGCCTAATTACCATAACCTGCCTAGTTAACCTAATTTACCTAGTTAAGCCTTTAAATGTCACTTTAAGCTGTATAGAAGTGTCTTAAAAAATATCTAGTCAAATATTATTTACTGTCATCATGTCAAAGATAAAATAAATCAGGTATTAGACATGAGTTATTAAAACTATTATGTTTAGAAATGTGTTGAAAAAAATCTCTCCGTTAAACAGAAATTGGGGAAAAAAATAAACAGGGGGGCTAATAAATCAGGAGGTTGAATAATTCTGATTGCAACTGTATATCAGACACATATCACTGAGATGTATTCAGCTCAGGGAATCAAACCTCTGCATTTCATTTTACCATTACAGGTAAATCACAATATATTCCCTTGTTTTTATGTTTTTTAATTATAAATGTGTGCATTGCTATACTACATTTCTGCATGGATCAAATTTTATGCATTTTTGGAAAGTATCATTAGCTAATACACAATCAAAGAGCATGACAAAAACCTTGATTATGTGCATAAACTAATCTGTGCATTTTATATGCATTGTTACACATAACACACATACTCACCGGCCACTTTATTAGAAACACCTTACTAGTACCAGGTTGGACCCACTTTTACCTTCAGAACTGCCTTAATCCATTGTGGCATAGATTTAACAAATATTCCTTCGAGATTTTGGTCCATATTGACATGATAGCATCACACAGTTGCTGCAGATTTGTCGGCTGCACATCCATGGTGCAAATCTCCCGTTCCACCACATCCCAAAGGTGCTCTATTGGATTGAGAACTGGTGATTGTGGAGGCCATTCGAGTCCAGTGAACTAATTGTCATGTTCAAGAAACCAGTCTGAGATGATTCACACTTTATGACATGGCACGTTATACGGTTGGAAGTAGCCAGAAGATGGGTACACTGTGGTCATAATGGAATAGACATGGTCAGCAACAATACTCAGGTAGACTGTGGCGTTGACGCAATGCTCAGTTGGTACCAATTGGCCCAAAATGTGCCAAGAACATAGTACACCATTACACCACCACCAGCAGCCTGAACCATTGATACAAAGCAGGATGGATCCATGCTTTCATGTTGTTGACACCAAATTTTGACCCTACCATATGAATGTCACAGCAGAAATCGAGACCTATCAGACCAGGCAACGTTTTTCCAATCTTCTATCGTTCAGTTTTGGTAAGTCGGTGCAAATTGTTGCCTCAGTTTCCTGTTCTTAGCTGACAGGAGTGGCACCTGGTGTGGTCTCCCGCTGCTGTAGCCCATATGCCTCAAGGTTCGACATGTTGTGCATTCTGAGATGCTCTTCTGCATACCTCGGATGTAACGAGTGCTTATTTAAGTTACTGCTGCCTTCTATCAGTTCAAATTAGTCTGGCCATTCTCCTCTGACCTCTGGCATCAACAAGGCATTTGAGCTCACAGAACTGCCCCTCACTGGATATTTTCTCTTTTTCAGACCATTCTTTGTAAACCCTAGAGATGGTTGTGCATGAAAATCCCAGTAGATCAGCAGTTTCTGAAATACTCAGACTAGCCCATTTGGCACCAGTAACCATGCCACATTTAAAGTCACTTAAATCAACTTTCTTCCCCATTCTGATGCTCTGTTTGAACTGCAGCAGACCACCTTGACCATGTCTACAGTTGCTGCCATGTGATTGGCTGATTAGAAATTGTGTTAGTGAGCAGTTGGACAGGTGTACCTAAAAAAGTGGCCGGTGAATGTATATTGTTTAACACTATAAAGTTAAAATATGACATTAATTTGTTTTACTGTAGGAGCAACATTAGCTCATACACAACTAAATAACATGCCATAAAAAGCATTTGATGCATGCACTAATCTATGCATGTGTGCATTGCTACATTACAGTACATTTACTTACAACAGTGCACATATGCGCAGAATTGTACATGCATAAAATAATTCTTTAGTAAAGCTGAAAACTCTGAGAGCGTTTCTAGGGTCAGCAGAAATTGCAGTGCTGTTTGACATGAATGTGTTGAGATACTCAGATGCATTTCCTCCACACCTGTCAGGACAGTAAAGCCTACAGCACTCCCAAAATATGCGCGAGTGCTGTCAGAACACCCCAGGCCTAATGGAGACGGAGGCATGGCATTTTCCAACACACTGAGACCATCATCCTACACGCTCTGTCAGGGCAAATCAGTACCCTGGATCCACCAGAGAAAATTTGATGCCACCTTTGGGCTCCTACCCACTATACATAACTTTATAATGCTGTTTTACTGCATCAAGTGGACACACCGAACACTCCATCCCTGCTGTTTCCTCACTAGAGTCAAAAAGTGGACATGTTGATGTATTTATAATGAGTCCGTGTGTGTTTGCAGGCATGTGAGAAGGACTCTCAGTGTGGAGGTGGCATGTGTTGTGCAGTCAGTCTGTGGATCCGCAGTCTCCGAATGTGCATCCCCATGGGTCAAGAGGGAGAAGACTGTCATCCGATGAGCCACAAGGTTTTTTTTCACTCATCTTTGATATGGTTGGTTATGATCTTCTTGTTTTTAATCAGTCATTTACACTTAGGTGCCCTTCTTTGGCAAGAGACTCCATCACACGTGCCCCTGTTTACCCAACTTGGCATGCATCACTACAGCTGATGGCAAGTCCAAATGCCTCCCGCCATTTCCATTCCAGGATCATTACCTCTGATGAAGATGTTCAGCTGTGTACCATCCTAATGTTTGTATAAAGTGTATATCTATAAAAGCGAGTTTAGAGTAATTTATTGAATTTATTTAAAGAGGTCATATGATGCTATTTTATGGTTAATATTTTGATCATGAGGTGTATGATGATCATTTCAAATGCCATTTTTATGCCCGACGATCATTTGCTTTGTTCTGAAACAGGGTTTAAAGGGATAGTTCACCCAAAAATGTAAATTCCCTCACTATTACTTCTGTTAAGCACAAAAACTAAATATTCCAACATAGGCTCATTCTGAAAATGTAGCCCTATATACATTTATGGAGATCGCAAATTATGTAGCCAGAGGTAGATATGGCTGCATATAGTCTTTAAAATGAACGCTACGGGGCAGTATAACGCAGTTCCTTTTCGCCAGCTGACCGCTTACCTCTGTATGGATGGCTTTTCCGCCAGGAGATTCCCCTTAATTTGTAAAGAGCTTTAAGTGTCTAAAAAAAGCGCTATATAAATGTAAGGAATTATTAACTGTTATCAGTTTGTTTAATGGCTCGCCATGTATGTTAGCGGACATGAGACACAGAGAGGAGTTTACAACGTTGATGGGGTTCACGTCTGGTGAAGAACGGTTTCAGAAAGCGGGTATGGCAATAACAGAAGCCAAAAAATAAAATAAACAATTAAATAACAGGGTGAGAATGTGGTAAAATCTGAAAACATGGTAAAATTTCTGGTGGCTTTTCTTTTTCTGGATTGCTTTTTAAAACTGTCATTTGGGTATAGGGAAGTGGGTGGGCGGGTCAGTCTGTGCTTTTTAAAAACCTATTGGTTGGGTTTAGGGAAGGAGGAGGGTGGGTCAGTTGGTTGGTCAGTCAGTTAGTCAGTCGACGGTGGCCTCTGATGGATTTACGCAAAAATAGCAGGCACGAATAGCGTCCATACGATGTAAAAATCAATTAGTTACTTTATTTTAAACCCTTAAAAGTGCCCTAAAAGTGGCAAGTTGACTTTACTTTAAATAAAAGTGAGTAACCTGTTGTGACTTAAATCTGTTAGTTTGGCCTAACTTTTTTTTTTTTTTAATTATGCACATAGTTCACTTACTTCAGTTTAAGAAAACAGGTTTACTCACTTTTTTTTAAGTAAAGTCATGGAATCACTTTTTAAAATGACAGATGACATCGTTTATCTTTGCTCCAAGTTTTAAACCAAGCAGTGCTAATAGCATCGATAGCCAGAAACACTGTAAAAATCGATTGGTTAACTTTACTTTAAACCCATTGCCTTAAACTTAAGTGAACTATGTGCATAATAAAAAAAAAATAAGTCAACCTAACAGTTCTAAGTTACAACGGGTTTACTCTTATTTACAGTTAAGTCAACTTGCCACTTTTAAGGGTTTAAAATAAAATAACTAATTTATTTGTATATCGTATGGACGACATTCAGAGATTCAGTGTTTTTCAAAATCTATAATTCTGATGAAAATTTACAAACAGCATCACAAATATGAGTTATTTAAATTACAGGTCCTATGTCTCAAACTGTGATTACAAACATAGTTTCCTATATATGACAAACAGACTTCACAATAGTTTGAGCATGTAAAATTCTGTTGTACGGCGCTGCAAAAAGTGGAGGGATTAAACAAGATGGTTAGACATTTTAAAAAAGTGAGCAATTGGTCCTTATTTGAAATTTCTGTAAAGAAAGGTTTTGTTTTGATCTTCGATTGGTCTGATTTTCAGTCGGTCTTATTTGTGTGCGTATAAATGGAAGTCTATAGGGGCAAAAAGTGCTGCATGACCGTGGCTTTAAGTATTTCATGAATATGACTAAATGTTTCCTAGCATGCAAAACAATATATATTTTTCATTGATACACACCTTCATTTTGCATCTTTAAGTTTGATAGGAGTTTTGAAGAGTGTGCATGTGAGTTCCACAGTGATGAAACCCTGGATCGACATAAAGAAATTTGCATGATAAAACAAAATAACCAAGATCAAAACAGTGATGCAGTCTTTAGACACGATGTTCATTATTTAAAAGGTTAATCTGACATTATTTTGATTTCAATCACCACAAAGGGGACATCACTAAACATTTCTACCCAATGCAGATGAACATTGTATCTACAGCAGTTTGTGAAACAGTAGTGATTAGCTTGTTAGTGAAAAAGCACTAAAACTAATTTGCTTATATTGATTATGATTGAAATTATCAATCATTTTCATTTAAGCTCATTTTAATATGAGGTAGAATAAATCATTTAGTGGGAGACTATCAATTGTGCACCTTATACAATATACATCTCATACTGTAGATAAACAAACTGATACATTACACACTCAGCACCATATGGCCTCTTTAATCTTCCCTGAAGTTTAATAGAAAGTAAATGATAAAAAAATATAAATCATAAAGGATAAAACTAAAACATGAAAAACAGACAATATTGATTTTCAGAATGTCTGAATGTGACCACAATAAAAAGAGTACTTATAAAAAATATTCTCATGTTTGTTTTGTAACGGACTTACTAAAACCATAAAACATAAAAGCTGAATGGAATAAGGTACGCTAAATGATCAGAAAGTACCAATTTCTGCTATCATGAATATCAACATCTAAAATATACTGTACAGTTTCTTTTACTTCTCCAATATCAAAACACTTTCTGTCATGTCTCTGTGTATGACCGTGTGGTGGATGTCGAATTATTCTGACAGAACTATTTTTAAAATGCTTACTCTAGTATTACTTTCTCACTTCAGTGTGAAGAAACTGTCCTGGGAAAAGGGTCACCATGACTTTATTTGCTCATCTTCACAGTACTGAAGAACACAGATAACTGGAACACTGAGTACAGTATGTCTTTGTTTATTAACATGCACACTTAAATACAGTTTAAAAAAATATATATATATATTATGAAAATCGGACTTTCTTCTGATAAGGGTTATCATCGGATTCCCAGTGAGTCTACCAATCCGTATAAAGTGAAAAAGGACAAACCAGTAAGCCCGTTTCTGCAAGCATGTGATTAGCATTTTTAAAGTCTGTGAGGAACATAGACTGTAAAAGATATGGACGTAGTATCCGTGACGTCACCCATAGGTTTATGAATAACCCAAAAGAAGCTACCTGTAGTTGTGGCCAACCATCGCCATTTTGTTACCGTGTCATCGCACCAACCGGGGAATACCATACTTGGGCAAAGAGGTGGAGCATGAGCGGAGCTGCAGATGCATGAGAAACACTTAATACTTCATTACCTGCGACTCGTTTGTGTTCTGACCACATGTGCTTGGTTGTACACTATATCAATAAAGTGTTTAGACTTTTAAAAACACTGTTTCATAAGTAACGTCAAAAGCACAATGCTTAGTGGCTCAATGTATTACACATTGAGCCACTATAAGCATCGTTCTTATGATGTTTTTCAACAGGAGGAAAGTGCGAATTACTTCCAAACACTTCGGATATAGTCTGTGTTAGTAAATGCAGCGCTATTGATGAAATCCAGGCAGAATTGTATGACAATGCTTCAGTCAACTGTTCTAGAGCCTACAGCTAATAAATCTGTCAGATTCTGGAGTGTATTACAGGTCTAAAGAACATTATAAATGATCTTAAATAAAACAAATACATTTATAGAGATGGTATAGGTATATAATTTCACTCACCTGGGAAACATAGGCCATGTGAATGGTTTGTAAACACAATTAAGTCCACACAGCATGCCATATCATCTGATAATTGCAAGAAATAATTCCAAAAAGCAACTGACTGTGTAAAGCCACATAAAACAACAAAAATATGATGAATATGCCGAGATCAGCGGCTAATCAGCTGAGGTGATGTGTTGGCGACCAGCGAGAGCTAGCTGTCACTCAAGTGGCCACGCCCTTAAATATGCAAAAATAATATAACCTAATATAAAGGAAATGGATGAGTTATAAAAAAAAAATCACCCCCTTCACAGTTGTCACAAAGGGTAATATTAGCTATATGAACCAAAATCATTCTTTGTACCAGGCTGTAAACCAAGTTGGCCATTTTAACAGTGGGCTCAACAGAAATTTGCTCTATTATGGAGCCAGGACTAGCGGAATTTCGATGAATTGCAGTTTCAGTTACTTCCGTATGCGCTTCCCGAGGGAGAGCGGGAGGTTGCCGCTTGGTGAGGAGTCACAATTTACAAAGGTTATTTTGTTAGCGCACATTGATATATTTAGGTGAACAATAAATCTGTGCAAGTTAATCCTCTGAAAAAAATATATGTTTTTGTAATCTTTAAATCAAAGTCTGAACATTTGCTTGCGTGTTTGGAATGACAGTGCTTCTCTGTTGTTCTCTGTTGATTCTTAGCCACGCCCCTCTTGCTGTTAATTTGCTATGAGGGAATAATGTGTGAAAGCCCCGCCCCCTAGTCAATATTCAGTTTCAGTATCCTGTTGCCGCTGGAGCAGTCGCCATTTCTGTTTACTCACTCATTAAAGTGGCACGAAAAAAACGTTACAAATGTGCTACTGTTGAATTAACCAGAGGGTAAGTCTACATTGACTCCCAACATCCAAACCTCTGATGACATTGAGATTGAGGACAGTTAAAGGACAGTTTCACCTACGAGGCTCAGTTCTGTTTCTGAGAATTCAATACCAGCTTTTCATGCCCTTAACTTCGTATCCAGAAAAAGTATGTCATTTATTATTTTGAGAATGCTTCCAAATTTCGTCTCTGAACGTACTTATGAATATGCTGTAGGGTTAACATGGCTAAAGTTTGTCTCTGGCTGTATTATAAATTTGTTAACATACATTTAACATAATAAAAACAACTGTATAGTCAAGTTATGTTTTCTGTAAAAATAAGAGGAATGTACTAATAGTGTAATGTGTATTTGCAAAGACCAACACAACGGAACAGAGATAGAGGTAAAGTTGGTTTTATATTCACACATTTATTCATTTAGAAGTCTCTATATTGTTTACCATGTTACTTTGAATATTCGATCGGAATTAGCATGCAATTATGACTTCTAAAACAACATTAACACTATCTAATTGACTGTGAACAATGTTGTACTTTGATAGTCATTGGCTGCTTATATGATTTCCCTATTTAGAATTTGCAAAGAATACTTTTGTGAAATTATATTATTAAGGAGAATGTCTATATATCCGAATATAAAACCAACTTTACCTCTATAGAACAGAGCAGTAACAGGCTAGTTGATGAACTGAATTAACTGTACTCCATAAAGTAATTCACTAACCATTAAGAAATGTCCTGGTTAGGGCTGCACGGTATTGGAGAAAAACTGACATTGCAATATTCGATTTTTCTGCAATACACTTAGCAATATTGAGTAACATTTCACCAGATGACTGGAATGTCTCTATTTATTATTATTTTAGAGTAATTGGGATCATTTTATAGAACATTTGCAGAATCTATCATAAACCAATGACAAGCATTGATAAATAGAGCAAAGATAGAAATAAAATAAACAGTGCTTTATAGTTTTCTGGAAGTCTAGCAATAATCAGGTGGAAAAATGTAATAGTCAAATGTAAAATAACACTATAGTATTTACCGTATATACATAAATACAATTAATATTTCTTAAAAGTTACAAACATTATAATATATTGTACCCGGATGCTTTAAACTGGCTTAAGATGCTTACATGGGCCTTAAGAAAGAATGCAAATGTAATTTTTTTTTTTTGTAAATATCGATTCTGAAACAATGTATTGTGCAGCCCTAGTCCTGGTTCAGTCTAAAAGATCTCTTCTATTTCATCATCGTCTGGTTTTAATACACTACTGGTCATTTCTGACATTTAGGCTGCACAGATTCATTTGTTTAGTTATTTTCGAAATGTCAGAATAGCGTAAAGGCCCCCCCCTTCTTCTAGAAAACCGCAGCTCATTTGCATTTAAAGGGGACGTGCACAAAAACATATGGCAAATTTGACAAGCAATAATAAATGATCTGTGTGGTGTTTAAGGCTGAAACTTTACAGACATAAGCCTTCACAGACAAAAGACATAAAGCTGTGCTTGCATTTGTAAACATTTGACTACATTACAAATTCTGCGGATGGATAAGTATTGTGAACAACTTCGATAAAAAAACATATGATGAAACACTTTCGCATGTCGAGATGTACGTAATATGTGTGTGTGTGCGTGCGCTCACCGGCTGCTTCATGTGCACGTCAAGCAACTGGAGGAAGCAGAGCTTGAAGGTAAACGAACAACGGCTTATCATAAGTGTTTATCAATAATTTTGTACACAGTTGACATTAAGAAGGAACATAGTAATGTAATCCGACAAACATCTCGCAGCTAAATGTGTCTGGAAAAATATTCAAAGGCTTTTATTTTCATAAACAGCGTGGATGTGTCTGAATGTTTTGATCTTCCTTCTGCGTTCACACAGCGCAGCATTCCGGCAAATTACCAGTAATGTTACAACTTCTCTTTTCGAATAATTGCAGAAACAAATTTACTGGAATTTTCAAAAAGGGCCCGTTCACACACACAGACCTTTCCTGAAAATTGCCGGTAATTTTGCGGAAAGGTCTGTATGTGTAAAAGGGGCTATAGTTTAGGATTCCAGAGATTTATTTACATATAAAAAGAAAATTATATGTAACTGACAGAGTTATATTGACTTTAACAGAATGACTTTCACAGATTACCTAAACAAAAAAAATCAGTTTTTTAATTTGCACAGATTTATTGTTCACCTAAAGAAAAACAATGTGCACTAGTAAAATAAGCATTGGGAATTTTGATTTCACACAGACTTTAAAGGGCACCGATTTTAAGATAAGACTTTTGTGTCTCCAGAATGTGTCTGTAAAGTTTCAGCTCAAAACACCCATAAGATTATTTATTTTATCTTTCTCTATATTGGAAAATTAAGCTGTTATGACATTGTAGCTGTTTTTGTTGCCTGTGCCTTTAATGCAAATGAGCTGGTTCTCCCTGCCCACCATTCCCACGTGCGTTTCTGAGCCATTGAGATCGCTGCTGCATGTAGCCTCTCCTGTTGCATCTCACGTAGATAAACATCACAGTGACAGACAAAAATGAAGCTGAACGCTATTGGTTTACAGAGATACGTCACGAGCTCACGCAACAAGCCAGAATGAAAACAAAGGAGCCGCCATGTTTTCATACACAGCCGAGAGATTATATATACATATAATAACGAGCCCTGTTCGATCTGGGCTCAAATGAACATTGTCGTCGTCTTGATGAACAGCCACAAAGCCAAAAAGAAGAGCAGATTTTACCCTGTGCCCCGCGAGCAGTTTTTTTTTTTTTTTTGCTTGCGCGAGCTGCGCGTCTATATTTCAAATAACAAACTTCTTGAGCTGATGAAAATAACTTTGACGTGCGCTTGATTATTGACATGCTTTTGAAACCTGATCCTGTCAGAAACTGACAAACGCGAGAGTGATGCACAAAAAATCAAAAGGAGAAGCTGGAAAAAAGGAGCACATTATTTTTTCAGCAAACGTGAACAAACTGCCATGTTTAAATATTATCATCACCTTTTGGACTATTTTGAACTCAGAATGATGGAATTATTTTCTAACAAGAGGCTACACGTGCTGCTGTAGATTAAAGACACATTTAATCATGAGAGGTTTGCACTATGGACTCGATTTCCTGCTGTTTTGAACCTTAATAAGGACTAAATGTATGCTGTGTGTAGTTTTTCTGTAAGTGGTAACATATCGGAGACTGTAAGGGTCTGTATGTGTTCATATATGTTCATATATTTATTTATTTTATATAATTGCAGACGTTACAGTAGGCTATTTCGCACTGTCATTGATCTGCAGATATAATCAACTCATGTTCATAGAAAAGTGAGTAATAAACATTTATACAGAAGTATTTATGTGTGTAAAGCATCTGTTTTGTGAGAAGTGCTTCTCATATGATTTGTGAGCGACCCGTACAGCTTTACTTCAGACATTTTCTCGAGCGAAAATGACGTCGACTGCAACTTTCTGTTGTACACCACGCCCACTAAAAGAGTACCATTGGTACCCTTTAACAGTGGAAACGCAAGCCTGATAAAGGTGACCCGTACCGTACCATACTGTACCAGTCAGTGGAAACGAGCCATTAATTGTTTGTAACTCACTGAAACAGTGTAAAAACTGAACCTCTCTCGATGCAAATTTGAATGCAGCGCTTTGAAGGATTAATGAAAATATGCAAATCATTATCATTTATCGTTCATGTTGCGCGGGCTTGAGCTGAGAACACGATCTTTTAATGTTTAATTGTGCAGCTTTACACTGACTGCATCAGTGCAGGCTAAACAAGCAGTGACAGAAAACACATTAAATTAATAGCCTAAGAAAGCATTTAGGTAGGTCCATTGCTTAACTTGTGAATTGTGAGGTCCCGGAACAGATCGGGGTAGCGGATCCGGCATGTTACCCGAAGATGGAGAGGTGTCGTGCACGAAAGTGGAAAGCGGGGTGGGGGGGTTTGGTGGGGTGGATGGCAGAGGGGTATCGCAGACGAAAGTAAAGAGGGTTGGGGAGTCGCAGAAGAAAGTGAAAGTGAACAGCGGACAGGTGAGGAGGGGGATCGGTAAAATGAGGTGCTGGATCAGATTTTACAAGTTCCGGATCCGGCGTGTTCCGGCACAAATTAAGCCCTGGGTACGTCCCACCACAACTTTTCCCGTCATCATATCTTACAGGGAAGCCAAATTGCTTTCATGCACACAGTTTGAATGGCGAGGGAGGCGATCTCTCTGCAGTGGTTATAAATGTTGAATTAACCGTCAGTTAAGTTCAAAATAAATTATTAATCTGCGAGTCACGTGCGTTTCTGAACCGTGAGTTGTGATCCGTTTCACCCCTAATGCATACATACATACATATATACTACATTCGTTATGATATTCTACAAAATAAACCTGATTTAAGTTCAAGAACCAGGATTGATCTGTCTTCTTTTATAATTGTACTGACACTGTCGTTGTGGTGATAAATTATGTAGCGATTTTACTGTCTTTATTACAAACATGCACTGTTTTAAAAACATTTTAAACTTGTAAAACTTATTCTTGATCACATTAGATGATAATTGATGATCACAGCAATCCCATTTACGTCCTGTCTTGTGGATATGACTATACGTTTTACAAAACTTGTTAATACATGGCTGTCAATCAATTTGGTGGGCGGGGAAACCACACTCCAATGTCACGTTGCGGTGGACCTCAAAATGGGAGGGATTTGGATCCTCTTTTATGGTCAGAAAATTTAAAAATAGAGACTTATTGTCTTTATATCACTCCACTATGACTGGACACACTATACCTACACACAGTTCTGTCGAAACAGCTTACAAAAGATGATTTTCATCATAGGTACCCTTTTAAATATGATTTTAAAAGGCTTTTTCTTTTAAAGAATCATTTGAGTCCAGTCATTTGAACAAAACAAACTGTACATTGCATCCATAAGTTTTCACTGCACTCTTGGATAAAATATTCATGGTCTGCTGTTCGAATAAGTACATCTTCCCATCAGACTAGAACTGCTGTTTTAATGCACCGGCTGGAAGGAGGCCAGGAAGAAGGCAATATTTGTGCTGCATCTTTACACGAGGCGAATAGAAATGTTTTTTTAATAAAGCAAGTGCTTCGGTCTATATGTTTTCCCTCGGGGCCTCGCAGCCACCATTCTTCTGATCAGTAAAAAGGACAGAAGCGAGACCCGAATGGCTCTAGAAACAGTTGGTTCATATATAATACGGCGGCGCTAACAGCTCAGCAGATTGTGGCCTATTTCTATCTCTCCTCTGGGCCTCGGTGGATGGCAAGGGCCGTTCAAATAAAACTCTCCAATTAACTGATGGAGCTTTTCATTTCATTGCTACAGATGTAGAATCTTCGCAATAGGGCACAATAATGCAGATTTTGTGGTTCTCATCGAGGATTTTGATGGAAGGGTGATCAGAAGAAATCTACTAAATGTTCTACGTTTACATTATATTTACATTTAATCTTTTGGTAAATGCTTTTACCCAAAGTGACCTAGAAATTAGGAGAATAGAAGTAAATAAAACAACAAAAGAACAACACGTATTGTAGATATTATATCAGTTCCCAGTTTGTGTAATGTACACGAATTAGATTCTAAGATGTTTCTCCAAGAAAAAAAAAAAGAAAAAGATTGTTAGTGTTAAAATATATTTAAAAATATAATGTCAATATCATTTAGGATATTGTAATTTTTATGAGTAGTTTAATTTTGTTTTGTTAATATACACTCACAGGCCACTTTATTAGGTACACCTGTCTAACTGCTTCTTAATGCAAATTTCTAATCAGCCAATCACATGGCAGCAACTCGATGCATTTAGGCATGTAGACATAGTCAAGACGATCTGCTGCAGTTCAAACTGAGCATCAGAATGTGGAAGAGTGATTTAAGTGACTTTGTATGTGGCATGGTTGTTGGTGCAAGACGGGTTGGTCTGAGTATTTCAGAAACTGCTAATCTACTGGGATTTTCATGGACAACCATCTCTAGGATTTACAGAGAATGGTCTAAAAAAGAGACAATAACGGCAGTTCAGTGGGCGCAAATACCTTGTTGATGCCAGAGGTCAGAGGAGAATGGCCCGACTGGTTTGAGCTGATAGAAGAACCACTCGTTACAACCGAGGTATGCAGAAGAGCATCTCTGAATGCACAACACATCCAACCTTGAGACAGATGGGCTACAGCAGCAGAAGACTTCTCACAGAGTTCACACAGGTTTACCAAAATTGGACAATAGAAGATTGAAAAATGTTGCCTGGTCTGATGAGGCTTGATTTCCGCTGCAAGATTCGGATGGTAGGGTCAGAATTTGTTGTCAACAACATGAAAGCATGGAGCAATCCTGCCTTGTATCAATGGATCAGGCTGGTGGTGGTGTAATGGTAATGGTATGGGGGATATTTTCTTGGCACACTTTGGGCCCATTAGTACCAATTGAGCATCGAGTTAATGCCACATACTACCTGAGTATTGTTGCTGACCATGTCCATCCCTTTATGACCACAGTGTACCCATCTTTTGATGGCTACTTCCAGCAGGATAACGTGCCATGCCGTAAAGCATGAATCATCTCAGACTGGTTTTCTGAACATGACAATGAGTTCACTGTGCTCAAATGGATTCCACAGTCACCAGATCTCAAACCAATAGAGCACCTTTGGGATGCAGTGGAAAGGGAGATTCACATCATGGATGTGCGGCTGACAATTCAGCAGCAACTGCGTGATGCTATCATGTCAATATGGAGCAAAATATCTGAAGGATATTTCCAGTACCTTGTTGCATCTACAGTATGTCACAAAGGATTTAGGCAGATCTGAAGGCAAAAGGGGTCCAGCGCTGTACTAGTAAGCTGCATTTATGTGGTTGGTGAGTGTATTAAGTATTAGCATTTAATTGAATATATAATACATGTTTTTTATGTGTTGTGTGTTCATCAGTTATATTAAATCTTGCCAACTTATTATCTGTCTTGTTTTTTTTAATGTTTTATTTAATTCTATTTTAAGGTAACGTTTAATTAAGTACCAAAATAGTTTTAGGATTTTAATTTTGGTAAACTATAATTACCCTATTCAGATGGTGCTATTAAACTTCACAGTCATATATATATATATATATTTATATATAGATATATATATGTATATATATACACACATATGTAAATGTATGATTTTAAAGAAATCTCTCTTGCTCACTGAGGCTGTATTTATTTGATAAAAAACAGTATATTGAAGCCTTATGATATCTTGATAATGCCGTGTAAACCTTGAAATAATAATACAACGTCTAATTACAGTAGTATGTTTTCTGTAACCATTGAGTTTCAGTTTTTAAACCTTTAATAATACTAAAAAAACACTGTTTTCACGAATAAATATGAAGCAGCAGTACTGTTTTAACCATTGACAATAATCAGAAATCTTTCTTGATCATTAAAACATCATATTGATTTCTGAAGGTCCATTTTTATACTTAAGACTGGAGAAATTATATGTTGAATATTCATCATTGAATCCAGTAATGAATAACATCTTCAAATGCATCCATGTAGAAAACTGCTATTTTAAAATTAAATAATATTCATATTGTTACTCTTTTTATTCAGATTAAGTAAATGACGCCATGGTGAGCAAACGATATCTTTAAAAACATATTACCATTCACAAACATTTGAACTGTTGTGTGTGTGAAAAGACAAGTTCATATACTGTAGGTGTGAAGAGAGAAGACGTTCATATAGGTTTGGAACAACATGAGGGTGAGTAAATGATGACTTTTCTTCTCTTGGTCATTACTGAGTTAATGTAATGTTTTGTGTTGTTGTTCGCTTTTGTTTTAGCACTGATGATGCCATTAAAGTCCATGTGAAAGCAACATTTTTATTTATTTTTTTTCATTTTGCCAACTGTCTTTTTTGATAATTGCCTTTGGAGTGGTGGTTGCTGTTGACGTCAACTTGAAGGTTTCCATAACAATTGTATATTATTATCCTTAACCACTACCCCTTACTATTAGTCTGCTATGAGGGAATGATGTGCAAAAGAAAGCAAAGTAAAATAATAATTGTAATAAGTAAAGAATAATTGTCACACAGCATTGAATAAATAGAAAAATAATGCATAACTGAAGTGGTGATCACATCATGGCCATTACATCCTGTTTGTGTGCATTATTATTATTTTTTAATTCAACCAACTGGAGTCAATAATTCCAGTTACAGTTTCTAAACACATTTTTCAGATGTTCAATAAGGTTTACTACAGACCTGAATAATACTGCCAACATGTCACTATCAGTATTTATGATAGATGCACTTGCTGATGTCTGTTTTAACCAGATATTTTTTTTTCCAGTCTGTGTGAACTAGAAGTTGCTGAGACGTTTATTTCAGTATGTTGATAATAGCCATATATTAGATGTCTATGATGTTGATCCAACAGGGCATATGCAAAGGAACTTTTAATTTTCAGCAAGCCAGCTCAATCGCTTGTGGTGAACCGTCATACCATTACAAAATCGCCAAGTTTAAGATTTGGTGTCTTTAAAAATCAATGATCTTCCCCGCCTGATTGATATACAATAGAGAAGTTGGTATCAGACCAGACAAGTAGCGTTTAATTAAAGTCTGCATGAACCAAAAGCTGCCTTTTTTCTGTCTTATTATGACAGTTGCTGCTAGATAAATAGAATGTTAAGGAAACAGTGGGCGTGGCTTGTTCTTTTCTAATGCGAGCTGATGTAGTAGGCATTTCATTCAGAAAGATCTGGAAAAGAGTTTCGGGAGAGAGTTTTATTTATTTTTGTTTTTATTTATTTACAATCTAACAGATACCTCATTCTGTGCATTTTCAGATTTCCATTTTAGATTACAAGAGCAAACTTTTTTTTGACATGCACATTTGAATTGTTCACCACAAAACTAGCAATGTGAGTACCAAAATCAAAATGGCTAGTTTTGATTTCAAATGTCATTAAAATATGAATATTTATTTTACCACAGTATTTCCAATGGAGTCTTTTATCTCGATTTATGCTGTCTTGAACAACTAAATTAATTCTTAAGTCTAGTTAACTGATTATATTTTAATTAAATTACATCAACTGTGTTGGGGGAAAGTTACTTTTGAAAGTAATGCATTACAATATTGAGTTACTCCCTAAAAAAGCAACTAGTTGCGTTACTTATTTACTTTTTATGGTAAGTAATGTTTTACATTACTTTTGCATTACTTTTTATTACCAGGCTGGGGTTTGATCTCTTTTTTTTCTTTTAAAATTTTTTTTAACAGAAGAGATCTGCAATTAACAACACTATAACCTACACCAAAGACTCTAGAATACACAACACATGTCACTCGTATACTTTTGAATGGGAAAGGTGTAACTGTCATAATGGCGATTGAAGCCCCGCCTTCTAGTACAGGAGCCAATCAGCGATCGCTATATGGCGAATGAAGCCCGCCTTCTAGTACAAGAGCCAATTAGCGATCACAATAGAATGACAATTCTCCGAGGGAGGGACTTGGACCAGACGTGAGTTACTGCAGATTTTGTGTGATACGAACATTTAGAAATGAGTCTAAATAGACAGTTGTTGTTTAATTTTGATGTTTCCCCTTTCAAACAGAATGCTCGAGCATACTGCCTGAGAGGCGTTTCAAAGATAGCCGCCAATGAAATGACTTGCCCTAAAGCAAAGAGCTTAGAATTACCAAGAGGTGACACTCTAGTGCGATCTGGGAAACAGCTACTAGATGCCGCTAGTGTCACGCGGCGGCCATTTTGGAATGAAAACTCCAATAGAACAAAGGCATATTATAAGTCTGTAAAAGAAACTATTAAAAGTGCTGATAATTGTGATAGTAAGTGTTGTACTGTCGTCTTTACGGTTGTATCTCAGATTTAATGCGCTTTTGAAATAAATAAATAAAAAACAAAGCAGCTGTTTGCCATCGCTACAGCAATAAGATCCAATGGACAGCCGATCGCTTTCACTTAAAAATGGCGGAATCGCGGGGCTGTTGCTGGGCACTGCTGTTGCAATGGAACGTTCTATTGAGTGTCGCCTCTTGGTGATTCTAAGCTCTTTGCTTAAAAAGACTTTGCCTACACCTACTGTACATTTACCTTAAAAAACACATAAAAAAAATATTTTAGGATAATGTTATCTGAGAACTTCCTGACCCCAGATATATACAGATTATTGAAAGTTTAAAGCAATGTGTTTGCTAATTTTGTATTTTTTGTCTTTAGTTAAATCAATGTCCATTGTGAAAATTCTCTTTTTCTTTTGAACACATTCTCATTGACTGCATGATTTATCATGACTGCTTAATTTTTTTATTCAGCAATTTATTTTTTAAAAGCTCATTATTTAAATGAAAAAGTAACTCACATTAATTTTTTTTAAAAGTAACTCAAATATTATTACTTATTTTTTTAAGTAATCCGTTACTTTACTCATTACTTAGAAAAGTAATATTATTACGTAACTCTCATTACTTGTATTGTGTTATCCCCAACGATGATCGTCAATGCTGTTAAATTAACCTTATGAAATTGAAAATGGTCACATTAACCTTTCATCGGATGTTTATCAGTGGCTGAGAAACACTTGCTGTGCATATAGTGAACGAAAACGGAATATTGAAAAGGGGGAGGGGCTTTCTTTTAACAGTAAGAGGGGCGTGGTTAAAAATATTGTGGCCGAAGCCGTAAAACTGACGTCAACAGAAAAGAACCGCCACTCCAAACATAAAAGAAATGTTCAGACTTTGATCAAAACAAACATTTTTTTCAGTAGATTTACACGGATTATTTGTTCACCTAAAGAATAATAATGTGCACTAGCAAAATCAACATTGTACATTTAGATTTCACACGGACTTTAAGCATCTCTCCCTGATGTTTACATTTACTGAAGACAAATAATCTCCTTTCACTTCTCCAGTGGCCTGCATTCATTCTGTCAGTTGACTCTGAAGCTTCAGGAAAAAAGCCCTGTGTGTTATATAACTGTCTGTAGGAAGGGAGGGGGGGATGGAAATGCAGCCAAAAAAGAAATTCTCCCTGGATGAGTGTGTCTGAAACATCACATTATGGTTTTTTCTCCCTCTACAACATCTAAGAGCAAGTAATGGGATGGAGGCTTAGCAAAATATGTACAAAACCCAGATGCTTTACATCAGTTAAGTCTGACATGACAACAAAATCCTCCTCTTTAATGCCTCATTGGCCTTTTGTCCTCACATTTGATTCTGCTGTTGCTTCAGCACACCGATGCAGTACATTTAAAATCATTTATTTTAATTAAAATACAAATCACGATCTCCTCAACACTGACCCGTCAGCCAAATTTGCTTAATCGAGTCCACTGAAAACAATTAACAGGCAGTGTGAGAGGGACTCGCTTTATTCACATTTAGTCCATGTGATTGTAAAAAGCCACTGGCCATTTTGTTCACACAAAAAAGTCATAGCAAATATATTACACGTCAGTTATAAAGAGCTCCTGAATATAAATAAATAATCTTTTTACATTATTTACATTGATATGTGGATTGCATAAATGTGGATATGGATCTTCTGGTATGCAGGGTTGGTCAGTTCTGAAATGTCACTTTTTACTGAAGGAAAATATCACATGCCACAGTGGCCCCAAAAACTACAGCAGGACATATGGACATGAACTGTTGCTGCATTAGATAAGAAAATATCATTTATTTAGTAAGAAAGATAGTATGATAATGCAGTGAAATTAAAACACTTTCATTTTTATTCAAGTAGATGAGACTGGGGAGTGTTTTAATGTAAAGTGTTTAACCTATCAGAAACGAGCTATATGGCAAAATTCAAATTTGGAAATGATGCGTCCAATCATTTTTGTGATAAACTGTTAAATAATGGGTGAATTAGTGTTCCATTGTCATTCAGCAGATCAGGCAAGTATTTTGATCTGAATTTAATAAATAAGTGGCCTTAAGTTTTTTTTTTTGTTAAATCAAATACACTTTTTGAGCCATCTCAACTTAAAACAGTCAAACTGACTAATACTATTACATCAAACTTTGTATAGCTAAAACAACTTTGATAAAACCTGATTGACTTATTACATTAGGTTAAAGTAACACAAACATTTGTTGTCATGAATTTTGTCATATAATTTTTTTTTTTTTTTATTTAGTATTTAATAAATAATAATATTTTTTTATTCACAGGGCTTTTATTAATGAATTATTATTTATTAAATTATACATATATTATAAACTATCACAATTATCTTAGCTTTTTTGCTACCAAATGGTAAAACGTAATGGTTTGAAGGACAATGGTACAAAATAAATCTTTAATATATATTTATTATGTCATTAAATGACTTCTAGATATGTTTGGCACTTTTCTTCCTTAAGAAAAAGTAATAAACAAATAAATGAACAAATAAATAAAGCTGAATCAAATGAACCTCATGAGTCATTTTAACTTCAATTGACTTAAAACTTAAATATATATATCAATTTTGATTAATAAGTTATGATTAATTAACATTTACGTCATAACTTATTGATCATGTGATTTTTTTTCCAGTGTTTTGTTATATAGCCTATGCATTTTGCTATATATACCCTGCTGTATATGCCTAAATATACATTTTTTATTACATTGTGAATTAAACATTTTCCCTTTGCCATTACAATGATTTATTCTAAATGATCACAACAAAGTTAAAGCATCTGAATAATGTCAACTTTGGCTTAAGCAGCACTCTTTGTGCTTCACTTGAATTGAGAGAAGTGTCACCATTGTAATCAGCTTTATTTTGAAACAGATAGATATGGAAATATTAAATCAACATCCTTTTAAACACTCCCCAGGTCTGTTGTACTTTTTGGGGCCGCCGTATAATACCAAGCAGACACAGCCAGTGAAAACAAGAGAGTAAAACACTTCAGATCACACAATAGGGCTCCATGGGTGTTTGTGTGGTCAGGCAACACGGCAGACAGGCTCTGAATCTCATTCTCAGCTCCTTGTTGAAGATGAAACAGATGATGGGATTGGCTCCGGCCTGGGCGAAAGTCAACCACACGGCCGCGGACAGGTACACCTGAGGAAGCGCGTTTCCCTTCACAAACACCCGGATGTAGCACGACACAATGTAGGGCGCCCAGAAGAGCAGAAACGCCAGGGTGATCATGTAATACATCTTTCCTATCCGTTTCTCCATCTTGAACTCGTCCAGTACGAGCAGCCTCCTGTTGGCGTTGTGTGACGCCTGCCTGATGCCCACTAACGTCGGCGGCGTCGGACCGCGTCCAAAGCCCGCGATCCAGTTGGCAGCGGCCTGTCCCGTTGCGCCCGGCCCGTGAAAGGTCCAGTTCTGGCTGATAGCCGGAACCAGCTGCGCCGGCTTCATTTTCCGGTGGTCGTAAACAAAACAAAGCATTTTGATATAAACGACGTGGGTCGTGGCCACGATCACGGCCAGCATGAGCATGAAGCCCAGCGTGTCGTTGGCTTTCACGTATCTGTGCTCGAATATGCACTGCTCTTCCTCCCGGATGAATTTGTAGGTCCCGACATCGAAGACCGGGGGAAATGCCATCGCGACCGAGAGCGTCCAAACCATGCATATCACCGCGACGCATGTCCACAGCGTCATGCGTTTGGAGTAGAAGCGGTGATGCGCGATGGCCATGTAGCGCGTTACGCTAACGCAGAACAGGAGGAACGCGATGTGGAAGCAGAACAGGACGGCCATGAAGGCGATGATCTTGCAGCTGATATAGCTGTAGCTCCATACAGAGCCGCTGTTGATGGAGATCATCACGAACGGGAAGCACACAGCCGAGCGGATGATGTCTGCCACGCACAGGTCGAGAAGGAAGTAATATGGAGCCTTGTGGAGCGAGCTGTCTTTCAGCACCAGCATGGACAGCACGCTATTTCCGAGCAGGCTGATGCAGGTGATGAGACCCAAAGACGCCAGTTTGACCGCAGACGCAGTGATGGCATAATTCTGGAGCGAGGGGTTGCTTCCCCCTGGATCACTTGTGTTCGCCATCTGTGCAAGCACAACCCAGCCTGGGCTTTGTAATCCGACATTAAGCAGTCCTGGTACCCCAGTTTGATGCACAAAATATCAGCCGATAACACTCAGTTGAGTCTTTTATATGACCGTACCTCTAGCTGTTTGGAGATCCAAGACATCGCGCGCATCGTTTCGGCGTCGTGCAGTTCCTGATTCTTCAAACCTGCGGCTGCTGGGTAATCCATGAAATGTCGAAAAAAAGCCACCCATATAAACACGTATCCGTCTCCATTGATCTGAAAATCGCGGTCGTGTAGGCCAAAAACAACCCAAGACGTTTCATCAAAACACAAATATCAGCTTATACGCACGCGTCCAGTCTGTTGTGGAGATCGCGGCGGAGCACGTATAGCCGTCTTGTTTGCGTTCCTGTTTTGGCGAAACCTCTGGTGACACAAACAGTGGGTTCGTCTTTTTGGAGAAGGGGGCGATTCTAACATCGAGAGTCTACTGGCAGCGGCCGATGGGATGACGCCTCGCGACGGGTCGCGCCGCAACGGCTTGAGGCTGCATGTCTACAGTGAAGCTGCACGTCATCTTAAATCGTTTGCAAACGCCAGCCAATCAGCTGTAAGCTTGATGACTTCGGCAACGTTTAAGTCGGTGTAGCCTATATTCAGTTGTATCATATTCTTTGTAATAAAGATTTATAAATAAACAAATAAACTGAAGTGCTAGAGATACATATGAATGCAAAATAAATGACATCCTATTTAAATAGCAACCACCGAGCACATGCTGAAAAACACTGGCAGTATAGACGGCTTCTTTGTCAAATTTCTAGCAAATTGACTGCCTAACAAATTAAACATTACATTTTGAAGTATACAGACGTAAAATAACCAGTTTTTTTAACAGCTGGGAAAATCGCCAGTATGGAGTCATTTGAGGTAAGCGAAGCGCTGTCCGTGGTGCTGAAGTGTAACCATGACTGATCCCTGTCAATCAACTCCGTCTGCAAACCGTGATTGAAAAAAAATCGCGTCTGAAGTCACACAATCACACAAAAGTGTGTCTATATTTTGAACAAAAATGTATATTGCCTAAAAAGATGCTACTTTCATTTCCATTTCATCACCAGTCAGTTTTGAGTTGAATAGCGTCCTCTAGTGTTTAGATATGATCATGCAGTTAAGCAAACTTCAGTGGCACTACATTAATAAAAAAATCTTTTGTGTTTAAAAAAAGAAAATAATAATATACAATTTAATGACAAGTGGAGGGTGTGTAAATTATAACAGAATAACAGATAACAAAATGATTGGGTGAACTACCACTTTTTTAACCATTTAAAACCACCTTTTTCTACTACTTAAAAAAATCTTTTTAATAATCTTGAAGACTTTATTTAATTTACATGCAAAATTTATTGCATACTTAACCCAATAGCCAATTCTTTCCGTTTCATAATGAATGTTACATACACTGGGAATGAATACATTTCTTTGTTGCTTTACTGGTCACAGGGTCCTATGGGATTGTGTGTCTTTGAGGTCAAATTAACTCAAGGTACAGTTAATCTGTCAGTAGAACTGTAGTTTTGTACATTTTTACATACATTTTTCTTCTCCATATAAACGTGAACATATAAAAGAACAAGCTCCTGTTGTGCAGCTGTGCTCAAAGTAAAAAAAATAATAATAATAAACAGCAAAGAAGTTTATTTTGAAAATTGCTTGTATTATGGTCATGATGATTATAGGATTATTATTGTTCAGACATACATTGAAGTCTCTGACACTACACATTACTTCTTACAGAAGATGAGGAATAATTATGTAATGTATTAATTAATTGTGTGTTTTCTATGACTGATGTCAAAATAGATTTTTAATTATTATTATTTACATTTGGCTCCACCTAGTGGTAAATGTCAGAATGAACGGATTTTGGGGGGCAAATCGCATTCAAATTGCTATAGTTTATTCAAAAATATTGCTTATACACAAAAATATATATTTTTTCTTTCTTTTTTTCTTTTTTTTCTTTCTCCTGTGTAAAAAGAGCTGAAACAACACAATCCTTGTAATTTTTTTGGCCAAATAATTTGTTTTATGTTTAGTCCACCTAAATTTGTAAACCATTAAGTTAACTTAAGCATGAAGCAGACAACATGGAGTTGCGTTGGTTCAACCTGGTTAGGGAATGTGTAATTCCCAGCATGGTTTGCATGAGATTGAATTAAGAGTGAGAAATGTTCACGACAAAAGTAATCTTAGGCGTTTAATGTTAATAGAATGACTTGTTAGAGTTTAACCTTCACTTTAGGTTAACAATGTAGAAGAGTTTCGTAATGCTTTGAGTTTTGAGCTTGCCACCTTGCAGAAGCACCCATGGTTTGGGTGTTGGCAGCTTTATTAGCAAAAATTCAGTTTGTTGCTTTGCTCAGTGAGCAATAACTGTCCTAAAATGAGCTCTGAGATCAGTCTCAACCAGCTGTATGTGTAACTCATGAAATATGCTTAAAATGGCTCTTTTAGTTCATTTAGGATAATGTCGCTGTTCACCCAACAGTCAACTTTATCAAATGAAATGAGTGTAGTTAACTCAAAATTGGCTGAAAGTTAATTCTACTCATTTGAACTGAGCGTTGAAGGTAATGAGTTAATTACACACCTCATCACTTCAACTTAAATGGAATAAGTTCACAGTACTCATATAGATTAGTTTTTTTTTCTAAAACTCAAATGGTTTGTAGCAATCGGTTTCCTCAAACAATTTGAGTGGCCTTAGCTTATTGAGTTTTACAGTACTCAGTTGGTTTGAGTCCTCTTCATGGGGTTTTACTGTGCTCAAACTTATTTGTTTACTCAAATGGATTAAGTTCACAATACTCATTAGGATTAGTTGTTGAATTTAAATGTTTTGTTGCAATCGGTTTCCTTAAATGGTTTGAGTTACCTTAACTTTTTGGGCTTTACAGTGTTCAAATAAAACTAAGAGACTTCGAAATCAATGACACATAGTAGACATGCATGATATATTATCAGACCTTTGAGCTTAAGTTAAATAAAAATACAAATGTATTTAAACTTTTATTTGATAAAATCATGTCAGACCAACTCAATTGCACTTAATTGTGTAAATAGTTTTTTTTAGTTGGTGCTAAACAAATTTATTGGATGGAAATCCTGCCCTCACCCTTGAGTTTATCCTTGAGTTCATCTAATGAGTTATTTTTTGTGTGGGCCAAAACCCTGACTACAAAACTCTGTTACATTAAAGTTTTCATGGGTAACTTCCTAATTTATTTAATATTTAAAAATAATTAGAAAACATTGCTTTATAATAACTAATGTAGTATATATATTTTTAATTGTATAATGAACTTATTACAGTCCAGCAGCATCTATTTTGCCTTGATTTGCTCACCAATGTCTTCTGCGTTGTCCTGTATCTGATGAGTGTCAGTATTTATATATATTTTTAAAAATATTAAGTTACAACATTTCATTTCAGTTAGCTTTTTTGCTGCTCAAGAAAAAAACAAAACAAAAACTTTTATTAGAAATGACGATCTAAAAGACTCAAATGAGATGGTGGGCCAAGGTTATCTTTGGCCCACAGGCCCTAGTTTGGACATCTCTGCTTTAAAGTTATCAAACAAAAATGAATCACTGGCATGAGCTGTATAATGGCTTTGCTGGCTTATTAGAATTAGTTTTATTTTATATTTGTTAATACTGTTTTAAAAGATTCTGTATTGTATAAAACATTATTAAGGTTGACTTGCAAGTATGTAGTATGTCATTACAAACTATGCAAAGAGAAATATAAGGGCCAGAAAAAAAGCTATTTACAGTATGAAAAGGGTGTAATTTGTTAAAAAGTTTGGATGAACTAAGTAAAGATGTAACATAGGTTATATATGTTGCATGATAATGTTAATATTGAGATATTAAAAAGCATTGTAATACTGCAACAGACAGTTCAGTAATTATTACATTTTATAAGTTTAACTTTTGGTTGTTTTCATTGCCATGAAATTCATATGCAAAAAGCAATGCCCTTTGTCCTCTTCATTCTTGTGAAGTTTTGATAATATTAAAGTGATGGTATTGTTTAAAGGTCAGTAGTAAAAATATATGAACCTGTCCTTCCTGTGTCATGTCACAATGAGATGAAGCGCTCTTTGTTTTTGACACAATAAGCAAATATCAGCTATTGTTCGTCCGTCCCAGTGTGATTTTTAGCTGCAGGGAAGGATATCACTCGCCAGCCAGATTTAAGAAGAACAGAGTCGTCTTGTTTCATCAGCTTAATTACCTAATTAACACAACTCTAATTATACCCCTTTTAAGCATGAGTGCATTTTGAGAAGATGCTACATAATGAATAGTAATCCTGAATTAATTTGATTTACTGTGTCATTTTATCACAACAAGACCAAACCCACAGGGCATCAATGTGACAGTCTTGTTTTCCTTTTTGAGAAAGAACAACTGTATATAATAGGGAAGTGGTAGTTCACTTTTTAGTGCTTAATTGGGCTATTTATGACAGTATGTAAATACTTTCACAACTGCCAGTTACTTTATATAGGTACTGTATATAGTATATAGGGTGTAAGGATAGAAAATAGAAAGGAGATTGATGATGAAAGCAATTTATATATTGATAAAATAGAATAAAACTAATTGTTAGTGTTAGAACAAATCATTTACACACACACACACACACACACACACACACACACACACACACACACA